>CM049372.1:18823888-19423888 GCA_026937815.1 Etheostoma perlongum | reverse complement strand
GAGTTTGCCGTTACGGGCGCAGACATCCTGGTTGTGGATGTGACGATTTTAGAAGAAATGTTAGGAGTGAGAGAGGAGTGAGCGAGCTTACACTCTGGGTTACGTTACACACTTTCACTTGCAATCACATCATAGCCATGCCCTACAACAACCCCCTGCTTTATCGTCGATTTTAAAATCAACGAGACCATAATTCAAAAAATCTTTCTGTGTTGCAGAAAACTTAAAACTAGTTATTGAGATCATAAACCCATTATGAAAATGTTTATTGAGGTAGTAAATCAAGTAAGAAGTGGGTCACTTTCTCATAGCCTTCTACAGAAACGCACCTGCTTTTGCAACCGCATGTTTCACCCTCTGCTGGAATTCAGATAGAATGCAGGTTTAAGGCATTTGCAGCACTTGTGTGTGTTGTCCATTAATATTTACAGTCTATTGTGAGCACGGACAGCAACTGACACCTTTTACCGTTTTTTTGGTTTAGGTGTGAAGGCAGCACAGGATTGGTTGTTCCAATAATGAACAGAATCCTAAATGCATCAGACCTACTGCAATAGTTCCCTACAACAAAGCATCTTCCTTTCTACATGTGCTTACCTTATCCATATTCCCTGCCGGGTTTGATAATGCCTCAGTACATCTTCTTCCCTTGAGCAACCCATTTGTTGCATGTGTTTACTCTTTTCTAAAGATGTTTTTGTTTTTACTTGTGCCAAGACCACCCCCAACCAAACTGTTTCCCGTATTTTCTTTGTATCAAAGCAGAACATACGCTTACTTAACTATTCTAGTAGTGCTCCTTTTCAGATTAACTCCAGATTTACTGTACAAATTCTTTTGTTAGACTAAATCTTGATGTAGAAGCAGCTTAATTTCATGATTATCTTTAACATATTTTTTTAAATCAATCTATTTATCATTAACATGTCTCAATCACATAAGAAAGTCAGCAAAGAGAAAATAATAATTCACATCCCTTAATGCATTTTATACATAATTTAAATTGATTAATTTTTGGGTGTTTTCATGCTCATTTTTTGAAATGCTTGCACAAATTATTTTCCTGTGTACCCTCTCTCTTCGACACCCACATGCGCACACACACACCACACCACTAAGACACAGTAACCGCTCGTTTTCACATTATTATCTCCCTATAGTTTCCTACTCATTATCTCTCAGATTCTACGAATAGCACCTGCCTGCCTGTCTGCTGCACTGGGATTTCTCTGCACTCTGGGTGGATGTTTGAAACACTTGTTAGCTGGCTGCTTCCCACCTGTTATCGATTCAGGGAGGAAGGGAGGGATGATGAGAGACCCCGTTTGTCACAATATAGGCTTGTATCGTATCATCTGTGAATATTGAATAGAATAGCCGCCTATATATCTAGGTTGCAGCGCCGTGGCCAAATTATCTTATCAGAAACAGAAATATAAGATCTTTGCTGGAGTAAGTCTCTAAAAAAAATTGCTTATGAAAGATAAAATCTTGCCCCTTGATTTATTCTGAGCTACATGCAATTATAGGATAGAGAAATGCAGACTGATTCTCACTGCTGCTCATGTTTCTCTGAATGATGTCAGCTAAATAGGTTGAAACCGTGGAGTTTAAAAATCAAAATGTTCACCATTTATGAAATTGGCATCATTTCCAGGTCAAGGACAGATTACATCAAAATCAAACTTGTCAGTGAAATTATTGAATTGCATGTGCTTAAAAAAACACATTAAAAGACACCAATCCTCTTTATTTTTGAAGAAAGGAATGCAAATCCGACAATTTGTATTTGAAAAAAAAAGAATACATTATAATAGTTGTTTATGTACGTAACCAGAGAGCTCTGGAATGAAATGTTTAATTGCACTGTAGGGTTTTATTCAGGGAGCATGTTTATGTGCAAGCCTGCATCTGCATTTATTCTTCCGTTTGTAAGATACGGGGGCATGCTTGCTTAAGGACCCGGGGATTTTGTAGAATTATTTGATTGTTGCTGCAATAAAGAGAGACAAGTGAAAAAGAGAAAGAATGGTTGAAGGGAGCGAAGCACATACAGAGACAAAGTGTTTGTGTCTGAGAGCAGACAGAGAGAGTTTTGACAGTGAGGATGATTGAGAGACATGGAGGGAAATGCTGCAAGAAGGGGGAGTACACAGGGAGCGTGGTTTTAAGAAATTATTTAGGTAAAGATGTTTTTTGACAGATGAATGGAGAAAAAAAGCTGATGAGTTTAAGTTCAACTGGGCATGGTGATAAAACACACCCAGAAAAACAAAAGAGATAGAAGAAGGGAGAGGGAGAAAGGAGGGAGGGCATGTGGGTGCCCAGAAGATGAATGCCTGCTTTGATCCTCTCCCTTTCCCTTGTTCCCTCTATGTAGTTTTCCTTCCTCTCCACTTCACCTTCTCATACATCCTCTTATGCTCGCTTTCACCTCCTCTGCCCTTTTGTTTTCTCTTCTCTGTGCTGCCTTCCTTGGTTTTATTTCCCAGCAGCACACTTGGCTTCACCCCGGTGTATTATGTGATAAACTAATGTCTTAGTAACCATTTCATCAGTCTGTTTATCTTCATATACTTTCCCTTTGCTGATTCTCCCAGTTCTCTCTTTAAGGTTCGACCCCTCTGGCTCATCCACTTTCCTTTATCAGTTGGCTTATCTATTTTGCATTTGTCTTACTCAGTATCTTGTAATACAATCCAGTGACAGCAGGCGGCAGTCAAGCCCATTCATTTGCCTGTAACCCATGTTGATTCTATGACATGCAGTAGGTTGTTTTTGTGGCTTTATCACATCATTTACATGTGATTTATGCAGAGAGTATGTGTGAGGAGAGGGTGGTGTTTATTTCTTTCTTTCTAGGTGCGATGAAAACTAGCAAATGTCATTAGAAGTACCATGGGGAGGCAGAGGAAATTTCCATAGATTTCTCATGTACTTGTCTCATCTACTACCAACATCACTGAGTTGTGCGGAGGAATGCACCAAAATCCTCCAAGACAATGGCTGTGTCTCAAATCGCGCACTTCCGTTAGTGCACTTACAGAAGTACACTTCGCGCACTACGTACTGTCTTGCATAGTGCGTAAATTTCGACAGAGGAGTGTTGTCTCAAATTGCGCACTGCCATGTGCACTTACCGGAAATGACGACCACATTTCATCTCTTCTTCTTCTGTAAAATTGTGAATTTCACCAAGGGAGAGCATTCCAGTCTGCTATTGTGTTTCGCGAAAAATAATTCTTGCATTGTTTTTGATATTTTAACAACAATAAATGTGATGTTTTTATTTGCTCCAGGATCACGACTGCAACACAGCCGTCATGTCACCCCCCCAATAGCTGAAAACAGTACACACAACTGTATTGTATAATATTCGTTCTTCTTGTTAGTGCAGTCTTTTAAATTCATTAATTATACCTATTCTTTGCAGTCCACTCTTATATGTATATACTTATGTTTCTGCTCTAAAAATAAGTAACGTTAATATTCATTCATTCATAACGTTACTATTCATCTTAATGCTCAACTGTTTCATGAGGAAATCTTTGCAGCCCAGAGATAACACTGTTATAGTGAAGCATTACCCTTACAACTTACCTAATAGACAAAACATCATTACATCTTTTATTTTAAGTTGTACTTTTGTTCTAAATGGTCTTCATACAGTGACGATACAGTAGTGAAAGCAGAGGGAACATACCTGACATTTAAATAGACCCCATTCCTTTATATGCTTGCTACAGTCATGCAACGTGTAATACAACAGACAACAAAGTTTAATACTTTTAATATCATTTTATTTTATAAATGTGCTTGTAGTTCTGCAGGCTCCCCCCCGGGTCGTAGCTAGTCTGATGGGGACAGGGACATGAGGGGGGACTTCAGACTCTCCAGGGGATCCTTCTACGGTTTGATGGCCATCGTCGCCCCTAAATGATGCCCTCTACTCCTCGTTTGTCCCTGAAGAGATGGGTTATACAGGATATACATCAGGTGGAGGCAGTATACAGTATATACATCAGGTGGAGGCAGTATATACAGGATATACATCAGGTGGAGGCAGTAACAGCGGATACGTTTTAACATTACGCTACTGTTTACGTTCCCAGCAGACAATCAGCTGATCGCTATTTTGGTGAGCTAACGCTCACATCGGATTATGTACAACTTGTTAAGATCACAACATAACACTGAAATCTTCTACAGCGGGACGATAGTTTAACACAAACAACAAAATACTACAACACATGTAACGTTAGCTTATAACGTATTTGCCAATCTGGTTAAACTGCCGCTGTTAGCTAGCTAAAGTTGGCTTGCTATCACGTCAAATTACGATACCAATAAAGGTTATAATTCCTGGTACAAAAATCATTACCGACTGTAAAATTAACCAAATATACATATACAGGTGGCTTATATGTTATAAGTATAGCAAAAAGACTCACGTTCAACTTACATTTGTATTGCTCCGTCGGTCTCTCTATCGCGTCTAACTGTTGTTAGCCCCGCCCCTTCCGCTACGTAGCCAAGATGGCGACCGTTGAGTGTGGAAAGTGTCCATCGATGTACACTCATTTTTCGGGGCGTTTTGAGTGTACCATCCAGGTATTTAAGTACACTGCGTTTGACCGCACTTCGACAGTGTGAACGCACTATGTACTCAAAAAGTTAGTATTTAGTACAGAAGTGCGCGATTTGAGACACAGCCAATGTGTAGGACTGATCAGTAGTTACAAAAAACGTTTTAGACAAAAAACACATCAGACATCATCAGAGCAAAATGAAGCAGCATGTCTCCTGTTCTCCCTGAGCAGTGTGACATTCGTCGTCTCCCAGCGGGGTGCTGTCATCTCAACACCAGCCTCCGTCCACACATTCTCACCTACTGTAAACATGTTTGACTTTATTGGTTGACTTTTCTGCCATCTGGCCACTCCACACAGGTCAAATGTAGACATGCAACAATGTGCAAGCTCACAGTTTGGCCCCATGAGACATTGTCACATTTTAATTTCCCCCTTTTTTTTAAGGGCTTTTGAGGGCATGATATTTTCTACTGTTTCTGTCACATCAGTGCTATACTGTATTAGTCTCTTTGAAGTGCAGAGGTATGAGCTTTAGGTCCTAATTACACGGCCTGATGAGTACATTTTTACTGGGTCAGCTAGAAAGAGGTCATAATTATTTTTTTTTGCCTTATTTTGTAAACTGTGGTTTGATCCTATGGCTAAATGTATGATGACATATTTTCGTAGCTTAATCAAATTGGGTTTTATTGCATGACAGTGTAATCCCTCAATTATTATGCCTGTTGGTTTTGAAGTTGTTAGTTGGCAATACCAAATCTGAATGAATCATACACAATTCACCCATTTCTACATTTGCTGTGATACAAGCAGGGTCTGGTTTGAAAGTTAAAAGTGCAGAAAGCATCAGACATGTATATAGTGTGTACATTTGTTTATTACAGTGAGTGTGACCAACATTTCATACTTCTATCAAAGAAAAGCATGTACAATTGCTGTCTTATTTTTCACACTTGAGTTGAGTGTTTCAAAGGCTGTTTATGTTTAAGTGGGAGTTTGTGATCAATGAACTTTTGTAATCATTGTATGTTGTGCTTTCATACATGCATGGCAGCTTTCTTTTCTTCATTTTTGAAAAGCATACTTATTAAGATTTGTTTGATCGATGTCTTTCTATAGTTGGACAGATTTCAAAAGGAAAATATAAGAGTATGTGATTTGCTAGAAGAAGAGGACACATACAGGGTTAGTGTCTGAGGTCTTAATCTCAAACTGCCAGATCTTTTGAGATGAAACAGAATGAGAACGTTTAGGGGTTAAATTGTGTATATTTCATTAGGGTTTTTCTGTCATTTCACAAGAACAGATGAACCAGATTTAGGCCAAGACAAGTTAAATTGAATTAAAACTTTGGAATTAGAACAGTAACATACTGCTTTAAAATGTTTCTCCTACAAATACATCATCAAATGTTTTTTTTTATTTTACCCACATGTTTCGAAAGGGGAGGCAGTTCATATGAAAAGTCTGAACAATTATAAGGAAAGAGACTCAAAGGGTCAGGTAAAGACTTGTGGACCAACAAAGTGAACAGTCCTCTTAGCGGAGGCGACAGGTGACAGGCTGAAGATGAGGCATATCAGACAAGAAATACAGTTCTTTATTATCACTCAAAAATCCTTTTTATGTTGTTTATTTTATTCACGATTGGGAGCTGACAGAGAAATTAATTGGCAATGGTTCTGAAAAATAGTTTTCTGTGTGAAATTCAAAAAGTGTGTCCGGACACTTGGAGGAAGCTGCCATGGGACGACCCTGAATAAACAACCTGCGTGGAGATGAGACAGAAGGATGTCGGCCTGTGTTGACCCTCCCTGACCCTCCTGCAGCTGAAGTTTCACAATAGATTCATACGGCACATTTATTATGCAAATTATTATTCCAAGGTGATCTCTGCAGGATGTGCTAATTAGAAACCATCAACTTGAAGTTGCTTTGACCTTTATTAATATTTAGACAAACAACAGAGTGCAGAGTGTACAGGAAGTTGAAATAGTTTCATTTGACAGGGAAGGGAGACATAATCTCATTAAGAGCTCTAAGCCTGTATTTTCTGTTTGTCTTAACAAGACAAGTGATGGCTCCATTTACTGGAACTTTTGTATTTTATTCGTACTGAGAAGTTTTCCTGTAATAATCAGATATTAATAATCCCAGAATTAATATTAAGTGTTATAACTTGTGTCTTTTCATGTATTATTCCGCACAAACGGTTGTTAAAGCTCTCAGACTAACATCCTCGTTAAGCACAACCAATGTTAATGCTTTTGTAGCGCAGAAGTAGATGCAAAACAACATGCATAATCTCCCAGGGAGGCTTTCCGCTGTTGTCTTCAAATGTTTGTTTAAACTTTGATGGGTGTTCATAGGCCTCCCTTGCTTGCTCGCTCCCACCTTTTTACACCTTCCTCCCTCGCTCCCTCCCTCAAGCCTTCTGTAGCTTGGCAAGAAGAGAAATTTTCAACACAGCGTGCCTGTGTCAGAGTTCCTCCTCAGACATGGGAATGCACCCACATGACTACAGACATATTCAAACACACACATGGATAAACACACTCACCCACCCACCCACTCACAAACACACACAAAGCGCATGTAGATGGAAAAAAACATGGGAAAATATGGAGCTGCTTGATATTCTTGGACTATATAAACTACAAGCTAGGGGTGTTTGTATGGTTTGCCATTGTGTGTGTGTGTGTGTGTGTGTGTGTGTGTGTGTGCATGTTTTTCTGTGCTCCTCATAATCTTGCTTCTAAAGGCCTCGGGGCATGTGTGTGTCACCGAATACATCGTCTGCCACAAACAAATTTAAATACATTAGCTTTGTATATTGCCACGGTAACGTACAGATCCATAATTTGATTTTTCCAATTCATAAAGGGAATCATTCACATATTTTCAGTGACTGTAAGGGAAACGGTAAAAGGAAAGTTCCAAGGATCTGACAGTGGAGCGTGTAATGAAAGGAGTATAAATTAGGTCACCCCCCCCACACCTTGTTAATTATGACTCTTCAGTTTAAAGCTGAAATGTGTTACATGTAACATGTCCCCCCCTTCCTCTCCCTATAGCATTAGTCCAAGTGGGTATAAACATGTTGGAAGAGGTTCTCTCAGTGGTTTCTCGCTTGTTCAACCATCTGCCACTTTTCCTGTTTTGTGCCATAAACCATAAAGAGGAATCTTTATCAAATCCTTTAAAATATAATTTTGAATAAATAAAAACAAAAAGTGCAAAAATGTTTAGGCATTTAAAACGAATGTGGTCTTAGATGTTGTTGTCGCATCAAAAGCTAACAATTAAAGGAATAGCTTGACATTTCAAGAAAAATACTTTCCAGTTGAGCACTATATAAGAAGGTCACCTAGCACAGTGTTACGCTGGTTGCCAAGTAACTCCCCATGAAAACCACAACTTGTCTTTTTTTAAATTTCAGTTTGTGTACAGAAAAAAAGCAGATATGATTTTGAGCTTTAGGGGTTCTCGTAGTTGGATTATTCAACATTTGAACAGAGTAAGGGAAGCTGTTTCCACCTTCTTCCAGTCTTTATGCTAAGCTAATTGACTCCTAGGTTTAGCTCTAGCTTAACGCACAGCTCATGCACAGGCATGAGTGGTATTTCTCATCTAACTTTCAGTAAGAAAGCAAATTGTAAAGATTATTTTCCAAAATGCCAAGCTATTACTCTAAAGCTTCACTCACAATAGATATCAGTTATTTAAAAAAAATATCCACAATCCCAAACACGCCCTTTTTATTGCTATCTGCTGCCCTATTTCAACATTACTCAAATAACATTGTCAAAACTGCAGGTTTGTAATGTTTCCCATTAGTTTCTAACATCAAAAGTCAATTTGTCCAAAGTCAAATTTTGCCCAAAGTGTTTATGCACTTCATATTTAGTATTTGATGTCGTTTGCTGATGAACATCGTCTGTTCATCTAGTGAAAACACTGTGCTTCTTCTTCTTCTTGTTTTTATAGTTGTGTCATCATTACACCACTCTTGTTCCTTTATCATTCCCAAATTATACAGATCCACAGACGTTTTGACCTGTCGTGCAGGAAGACCAGGAAGAGCAGGCTAATAACAGAAATTATGTCTCCTTTCCAGCAATTATTGCAATGCACCAATTCATAATGTCATTAGTTACACCTGTGATAGGCAAGTAAAAATGTCTGCTTCTGTGATTATTCAGTCCATGTCCTTGCTTGAGGTCTTTTTTGTTTAGTTACATAATAATAATATTATTTATCTGGTAAAGTGCAATGGTATTCCATTATTAACCTTTTATATGTTACACATATTGTAACCCCTTCCAGCCAACAGCAGCCACACTGCTGTTTCTTTCCTGCCACATGTGCCTCATACCAGCATGGCCTGCCAGGAGAGACTCCTTGTGTTTTGGTGCTGATAAATTTGTCCTTCACATACAATAGAAGTTCATCTCGCAAACATTCAGGCTGCAGATTAAGATTACTAATCAGCATCTTGCTATATTTAAACTCACATTTGTGGACTTAGTTGCAGGCGTATTCCCCTTAAAGGCAAACAAATACTGCACTCCGTTCTCTGTTAGAGAAGCCAGCTGTACAGTTGCAAATCAGTGTTTTCTCCTTTAGGGAACTAGTCAAAGGAGTTAGAATGCTGTTTACTCAAGTATAAATGAATAATTAGGTAGTTGTGCATCTGTCTCATCTGTGCAGAATAGCATGTTGTTATTAAATGTTTTCTATCTTTGTAATGCCCTAAAGTAGATCAGTTCAATCTGTTATGCATTGATAATACATATTTATCATCATATATTAATACATAAATAATAAATTGTTATGAAGGTGATATTTTTATTTTTCATGGCTTGTGCCTTGCTTACAGCTGGTATTTTAAATGTAAGTTATGCAAATAGCCACACACACATATACCATATATATTATTCATCTTGTCTTCTGCTTTTCCCAGGGTTGTTTTTTGTCATTCTCCCTTCTTGACTTCACCACCACTCTACTCTTTTTAACCCCATTTGTGTCTCACCCCCCCCCAACTATCTCCCATCCTTGTTCAGTTCTTCTTCTTTCTCACCATACAGCGTTATTTTCTTTGATCGGCCTCCATTTATTTCTTTACCCTCCCACTCTGCATACTGAGTCTGCTGAAGGGATCTCTCTCTTGCTCTGTATCTCTGTCAGTGCTCTCTCTTTCCCCCCTCTCTATCTGTCTTTCTCCTTATTTGTCTCCCTCTGTCTCTATCTCTACCTCCCTCCCTCTCCTCCACATCCCACACTATCTCTCCACGCACACTTGATTCATTTTACACATTACGGAAGCATCCATCATTTTGTTCTGTGAAGGAAAAATCTCTGCTTTTTTTTCTTTTAACTGTAACAATATTTTTCACTTCTCTCTTTTTACGGCTGTCTTTTCTTTTCCAACTCCTACACTCTCTTCTGTGGATCCAATCCTAAAGCTGGAACCAATATGTTTTATTTCCAGCTGGTTATCATGGCAGGGACCGTTCTGTTGGCGTACTACTTTGAGTACACAGACACGTTCCCCGTGCACATCCAGGGTTTCTTCTGTTTCGACAAAGCCTACTCCAAGCCGTATCCAGGACCAGAGGACAACAGCAAGGCGCCGCCTGTACTTGTGTACTCCCTAGTCACCGCCATCCCCACTGTGACGGTGAGTCTGTGTTCAACTTGTTAAAAAAAAGTACTTCCACAGGTGCTCATCATGCAAACACACGGCAGACATGACAATCCCCCACATGCATACACATATGTATACGGTAGTTCTTCCTCATTTACACGTGGTGTTTGTGGATTGAAAGAGGGGAGAGCTGTGTAGGTGTGTATCCTCGTGGTCTCACTGCTCCGTTTGTGTGGATGTGTTCTCTGTCATAACCATGGCAACGGGCACTATATTTGTCCTCCATAGAGCAGTCAGGGATAGCTACAGTGTACAGAGAGTCTGTCCTTATTTCAAGATTGCACGGTACTAAAACAGAATAAAACATCAGCTTTATTCGTGCACAAGAAGAGGCGCAGTTTTTGTTATTTTTTGTCGAACCATCTTCATCCAAGGCTTTAAAATGCATATTGATTTAATAATTAAACAGCTATTCAGAATTGCAATTTGTAGGTCATGAGTTCTTGGCAACATGCAAAGAATAAAAACAGCTCGATTTTTGCCGTTCGTTGATTTACAATAAGTCATTCATTTTCACCAAATCAGTTTAATATGAATATTATGAATAAGGCACAGTTATTATGAGTCTATACTAAAATCCTTTACAGTGGCCATACTTTCTTGTCAGTCGAGGGGGATATTCATATTAGTAATAATGAAACATAGCTTTACATTCTCATCAAAGCTCTGTCTTAATGACTGTGTTTATGGTCCCCAAGGGCTTGTCTCTTTAATTTCCTAACAGTTAAGTGGCATCACGATATGGCTGCCTCTGAACCACAAATCTGGGCAGTATACATACACACAAAACACACATACATACAAGTACAAGTTTAACACAAGCAGATACACATAATCATACAAGATACAAGTTACAGGCCGACCTGGGAAATTCACTTCTCACTATTGAAAATATAGGCCTGTTTTATTCCTATATCTACGACAATTATAACATGTTTGTAGATGTTTTCTAGGGTATTATTCTGAGACTTGTTTGTCCATTTGGGGGTGATAGGAGATTCCAATCCTGTCTTTTGAAATTTGGTTGTAGCACTATCATTTGGTTTACATTTTGGATCAGAGATTTTGCTCAAGGAGAGACATATTCTAGTGATTGTATATAACACAATGGTATACACAAATGAACACATATGGCAGTGAGGTACACAGGTGCACTGTGTATGTGTGTTTGTTTGTAGCTGAACATGCACTGGACTGGATGGGGGCTGCAGGCACCAGGGATTGCGAGCTGTGCAGAGTGAGAGCGGAGTAGTGTGATTTTGCCTGGAGTGTGAAGCGGCTTTTTTGAAAGTCATAGCATCTGTGTTCTCTCTCGCTCCAAGATAGCGTTCCATCCCACAAGCCTCTGTTCAGATACAATAAAAAAGATGCAGATATTCATCGCTCTTTTCTCTCAATTTTGACTCAGACTTTTAGCCACTAACAGAAAGCGGAAGCGTTCCTTGACTGGCTTATACAAGCTTTGTGTCTGTGTGACTGACAGCTCAAACTGAAGAAAGAAAGAAGAAGAGCAGTTTCTGGTAACTTTAAAAATTAAAGTTACCAGAAACTGCTCTTCTTCTTTCTCCAGACTCTCTCTCTTTTTTGCTGCTGTCTCTTTGTTTCATGATGGAGGAGGCATACAACTCGGGAACCTCAGTTTCCTGCTGAAACATATAAAACAATATCCACCCATTTACTGTACTTCCATACGGTGTCATAAAAACAGTAGTCAGCTCATTGCAGCAGAGACTGTGTTATCCTGAACTTTATTCCTTAGTGTGGGTCAAGTCCAATACATGTCGGATCCTACACTTTCCATAATGCAACTCAAAAATGTCTCTCATTAGACCCTTCCTGCCTGATAAACAAGTCCATAGCCCCTCTTTGTAGTGCAAGCTGTTTGTTTGCCTAAATCTGTAGTACTCCTATCTTAATCAGAGATAAACCAGATGACATCACCAGGGATGACATCCCTTCAGAGCAACTGAAAATATTATACAGTGAACCATTTTCACAGGCTGAGTAGTAACCTTCATTATGAGAAAAATCCGTTGAGTGCCTCTTTGCATAAATTTGCACTGCCTTTAAGTGAATCTGTTAAATCTTTGTTGAGAATACTTTGAGGGTAGTCCACTCCACTTAGATACTGTGGTAGCCACTGCCCTGCCCACACCAGCCACTTATAATGCTGCCCCCCTTTCAAGTTTGCCACACATACAGTACATATTAGAGGTAGTGCTTTGATTCCAAGCCATTAAAGTCTGTTCAAATCAAAGCTGTTGACCCCAAAGTGACATAAACGTAAATCATTCTATAATTACTTTCATTTCTCAAAATCTACTATTTGCTGCTTTGACGGTTACTGTACATTCATGACTTTATGAAAGATAACTTATTGAAGGCTGCGTTTGGCTGCTGAATCAACCAGTTATAACTGCATATATTAAAGCCCTGGCCTTGAATAGATTGAATCCCAGAATTCCTAACTATACTAATGTTAGTTAACTCAGTGCTTCCCAAAGTAGGGTAAAGGGGTCCCCAGGGGTCCTTGAGGGTGTTCCAGGGGGTCCCAGGAAAAAGAGGAATAACTTTTTTATATATTATAATTTCATCCATAAGTAACACAATTGGTGATTGGTTTCATACCTGAAATAAAACATCTGAAAGCATAAATCTTATCAAACGGGGGTCCATGTTCTAATTTGTGTCAGTTTAGGTGTCCTTCACGTGAAAAAGTTTGGGAACCATTTAATTAGCTAACTCATTCCACTACTACTACTACTACTACTACTAGGCCTAGTATTGGCACAGAGCTAAAACGAAGTGTGGCAATAGGTCTGGCTATGCGAAACTAGCTAACTACCTTAGCCTGGTACCTAAACTGTGGAAGCAGGTGGTAATTTTGCCGGTATCCTTTCACTTTCCAACTCTGCTACTATAATGCTGGAGGGTTTTGACCGTCTAAAATCCGGTGCTTGCAGCTTCGAAATATCCATTCAGCTTGGGGATTTGTACTAATGGCTGTGACTCCTGCTGCAATTTCTCTCTATGATTATTGTTTTGAGCTCCAGTTAGTTTTTGCAACAAGTTATGACACTAATAGGCCATTGAAAGGTGAAAATGTGAGTTGTACCACAATTGGGTTTGGGCTTTATAATGTGATCTCTCAGGGCAAATTTCATGTCAAATTGAACCTACCAGAGTTGACATGATTTGAATATTGATGTAGTTACTGGATGAGCATTAGAGCATAATACTGTGTGAGTGAGGCATAGAGAGACAAAGAGAGACGAAGTGAGAGGGTGAGTGAAATAGAAGCACTTGTGTAGTACTTGGCAAATGCGCTGTAAGTTTCAGTGGATCAGTGAAGGTAGGTGTGTGGGTGGATGACAGCGCACTCTCCTTCGTTGCCACTAAACATTTTTGTGTGTGCAGGTGGGAGTTGGGAGGTGGGAGAATGTGTGTGTCTGACTAGTGCTAGGATCTTAATACTAGTCAGAGTGGCTACAGGCAATCTATGTCACACAGACACATACATATATGTACAGTGCATAGCCTAAAAAACTAATATGCAACAGATGCAGTACAGGTGAAATTTCAGCACTCATGCCAATAATCTTGCCAAGCTAGCTGAAAGAGCAGATTGTGATTGGATGAGAAATATAAACATATACCATTCTGACACCCTATTGGTTTGTACTTGATCCGTTACATCTGCACATGACACAATTATTTCCAAAACTCGCCCTAATTTGAAAAGCATATTGATATTATTTTTCCCCCTACATTACTTTTACTTTTATACTTTAAGTAGTTTTGAAACCAGTACTTTCACACTTTTGCTTGAAAGAAAAAGAAGCATTTTTAAACCCTAATATCTATACTTCTACCTGTGTAATGAATGTGAATACTTTTGACACCTCTGTGGATTGCACACTACAAACCCACCCATCAGTTGATACAGTTACATGTAAGTTGTGATCACAGGATCAAATGGTAATTGTAGGCTTAAGATGCATGTGGCACAATGTGAGCAGCCTTTGTAGCATGTGGAGACTCACACTGCGCCACACACTTGTAAGCTCAAGCAAGAGGATATGAGGCGGTGAATGAATGAAGTTTTGAAGAGGTTTATTGCTCCATCTTTTTTATGTGGGTCAGGAGCATAATGCTAAATACGTTTGCCTTGGAGAGCTAATTGTTAAAAAAAGGTCTTTCAAACTCTTCGGGGAGGCAAAGGGAGGGTGAACTCTGAGAGGAGAGACAGACTGGGTTCAAAATGCAGCACACAATGGGAGGAAGGGTGAGAATGAGGAACACAAGTAACAGAGGTACCAGAGAGGAAACAAAAGAAAGCTAAACCTAAAAAAGGAGACAGCTAAAGGAGGAGGAGTGAAGGAGAGGAAAAAGAGAACAAGAGAGTCCGCCTGATACCAGTCAGAGGCAACTCACTACTCCAAGTTTTGTTTTCTGCAGTCTGGTAAACCTTGAGAAGAATCCTTCATGCATAATGCAGCTCCATGTGACAGCAAGATGGGGATTGAGGCAAACCAAATCATCCACGCTATGCCAGAGTTTATTAAGTGAGAGCTCTTGATACACATAACTGCATTAGGCTGTTGTTGCCGTCATATCTTGGAAAACAGATGCTGGATGTGGTCAAAGGCTCATTTTGTGTGGACATTTGAATAGTCTTTATGTAGTCCAACATCAGTGGGAAGAGATGAAGGGCGACAATGGTCTGGGTTGAAGAGGAAGTCTGGCAGAAGAAAAGCAGATGCAGAATTAAGTATATGCAGGATGCTAAGGAAGGTTATTCTCTTTGCTTCCAGAGGCCAAAGGTCAGGGTGAGCTAAAGGGAAAGAAAGCAGGGCTCTGTTTTTAGAAATGTTGATTTTGTTGTGGTTTATCCTCTCCCCCACACAGATAAACATGGAGACATGAAAATATGTAACAAAATCACCAAATCCAATCTTCTTGATTGAATCTCAGAAATGAGATGGACATGTTAGAGCTAACTGTAGTTGACTACACTTTTGTTCTCTTTCTGTCATAAACACTTCAATTTGAAAAATATTTTCCTTGTCATCTCCCTGCTAGGTATTTGAGGTAGACACATGTGATTGGTGGTGGGAGGCTGTAGGTGAGCCCTGCAACAGTATAGTTCCCTGACTGCTACATTGTTATGCTAATGTTTAACTAATTATGTCGTTCAGAAAAACTGGATTTTTCCTGTTCTCATTTTTCGCCTTTCTCTATTCTGTATTGACCTTCTATTGTTATTGTAATGAGAGTTGTCATCTTTGACAAGCAACCCAAAAGAAATTTGCTCACACACAAACACACCATTGCGCATTGATGTACAATGACACATTCCCACATGTGCACTGTACAGTAAGGCTGAAGTAAGCATCTTTATAGATTTTGAATCAGGAGAACGCCATCAGGAGTTCATTCGTGCTATCATCTTTTTTTTTCTTCTTCTGAAATTTTTACAGTTGATTGCAATTATCATCGGTCTTGTATTTTACCACACAAGTTAGGGAATTGTTTTCACACACACACACACACACACACACACACACGGACTCCTCACACACAGTCTAATCAGTCCAATGCCCATATGCAAATTGTCCGGAAGTTTGCATAAAGCCATGGGACAATCCTTCATGAATAATGGAGTCACATATGACAGACAGAGGAGGATTGGGAAGTACCATCGAGCGGTAGAAAAGATTTGGGTGTGACACTAAAACACTTCTATCAGCTTGTGGGGAGATCAGTTCCCTGATGATTGCTGACATGACATTTCATGTGTATGTATGAAGAATCAAATATCTTATCTATTGAGTTGACATGGCTTAGCAAAGTGCAGCACGTGACATTATGCTTTGCCACCTGTCACAATTCATGGCCATCTTGTGTCTCATGGCTTTATTTCAGGGACCCTTGGAATAACATTGTCTTTGGGCCCAACTTATTTTTAATGAAATACACCTACTGTATATGAGTTTTAGCAAAGTAGCGGAATTGTTCTCTTTTCAGTTGATAGATCCATAAGACCAGATGTGATTTTTATTAGGATGTCATAACAAGCATGCGTTGGATTAAAACAAAATTTACAGCATAACAGACAGACAGAGAAGGGAATGGCTGTCCGCAAAAGCACAAAAGACAATGTGCAGGGAGCAGGGAGCGGAGGGAAAGTGGCTGGTATATCGGTGAATTTTAATTTGTCAGCTGTATGGGCAAAGTTAGCAACTCCTTCAGCTGCACGACTTCTGAGAAGGCTGCTCTCGTGTATCCTCGGCTATAGCTCCTCAATGCTCGCTCCTTGGACCTCAGGGCAGAAATAAGAGCTTTGAGATGGCCTTCACCGAGGAGGGACAAAACAACTTCTGGTTTTCGAGGAGTCGAGGAGCTATCAAATAAGCGGCATGAGAGGCAGCATTTATCCACAACATTTAACTTCCGGGATTGTTTAGGTGCCGGCGGAAGTTCCACTGGATGTCTGTCACCTTCCGCTTCCTTAGTGTTGACATTTTGAATTCTGGTCAATTTATGACGACTATGGCTAACTGCTCTTCAGATCTCTGCAGAGCAAATCTGCAGTTAGCTAGACTATCTGTCCAATCTGAGTTTATCTGTTGCACGACTAAAACAACCTTTTAAACGTACATGTTCCACCAAAACAAGTTGCCTGCCGAGGCTAGGTTGCAGAGGCCCCATTGCTCCTAGTGCCACCCAAGACAATTGTGATTGGTTCAAAGACATGCCAATTAACCAGAGCACGTTTTTCTCCTGTGCTGGAATGCTGCGTGGACGAACCAGCGCTGTCCAAAAATAATGGAATTAACTAACTGTAGATTTTAAGTTGCTCTTGTTGACTATAGAGATGTTAATAAAAAAGGTTTTATTTTTAAATGAGAATTTATAAGATCCTGTTATAATCGGTTTAGCCATTAGGGTTGCACGATTATGGCCAAAATGATAATCACAATTATTTTGATCAATATTGAGATCACGATTAATTATCACGATTATTTGTTGATTTTAACCAAACCAAATTTTATAGTCACATAGGCTATTTATAACTGCTTTCACATCCATATTGTGCTACATTCCTCTTATGTTGAAGTTGTATGTTGTACATACAGGCATTACTCTACAAACTGAAGTTAGTTGCATTAAATAACTTCTTCTGTGTTCTTCACCGTGGCGTGATAGCAGAGTTACCAGCGGAAACACTGGTACAAATACAGGTTTGCCTCTCATACACAGCTGTGCAATTAACAATTAAAACTGGGGACAAATGTCAGGTGCTGTCGCCGTTCTGTCTCTGTTGTTGGGGAGCCTGTGTGAGTGAATGGGGGCGGGGCTGCACGGAGAGTAAGAGGACAGAGCCAAACACAGGCACTGCTTTACAGAAGAAATGGGTCATGTAACGCAACATTAAACCATATCCATATAACAACATTGCTTCCTTTGTGGAGAGGCAGCGGATGCAACCTAGAGGAAAAAAGGTTGGTTGCACCCTAGAGCTCTGTGAGCTAACAGACACTTAATAGCACTGGTCACTGCTGTTGTCTGAAAAACACAGACGGGACAAAATGTTGCGTTTACTGGTAAACTGGTAAACATTGAGACCGATGTATAACCGACTGCTATCTGTTGAATTTTCCTAACGTTACTCTGTCCTCTGTGACTGTCTACATCTAGAAACTAAGCTGCACGGGGCAGGGAACAACTCTGACTGGCTCTTGATCAGACAGTGGTTTACGGAGCGGTAGATTGGCTTTGTAAAAAAACTTGCAGCGTTCTATGAACGGAATGACACATTTAAAAAAAACAAAAAACGCTCGATTACGCAAATTTGATCGTGGGAAGCCAAAATTGTGATCGGGATTTGTGAATCCTTCCCTATTAGCCATTGACAATGACCATCTGTCTGTCCGTCCATCCATGTATACTGTATCTCTTCCTCTCTCTCTACGAGAGAGAAAGTTAGGGGCAGAAAGAAAGCCAGAACGATCAGTGCATCAGCAGTCGTGCTCATGAGATGGAGCAGTGAAAAAAGGGCAGGGATAAGAGGGATAATCACGGTTTTATCCTGTCACTGTCAATCACACTGTATAGCGGATTGAGAGATGAAGACAACAGGCCATGTAGCCCCGTGTTGATACACCTGACCAGCTATTCACTCCCACTGCAAAAGGCTGTAAGACATGCTCTAACCCATAGATGAGAACCCTAATCCAGCAATATACTCACACTCACACTATGGTAGATTAGTTTCAAGGTCTCTTCCCACATGGATCCAGGATCCCTCAGTTTCTTCTTAAGGAGAGGCAGATCAAAATAAACACAAGCTATAGAAAGAAAAGGAGAATATGAGGAGGTGGGGAGAGAGATTGGGAGTATGCAGGCTAAAGATAGAGAAGGAGAGACTCGAGGGAAAAGAGAGAAATGCAAAGAGACAAGAAAAGAATGGGGGGAGAAGACTATCGGGGTCATACCTCAAACCTCACTGGGTACAAGGAGAGAGCATTAAGCAGGCGAGAAAGGACAATTTATATTTAAACCAGGGAATAAATAAACTTTCTGGTAGCATAATTTCTCCTTCACAAAGGCCTAGGAAAGCTGTCGGGCCATGAAAAAATACAGGGTGAGACAGAGAAAAGGAGATGGATGGAGAGAGTGTGGGTGATTTTGAAGCTGAAGCAGCTAAATTGTCATGGTTACCATCACCAGTGTGTGTGTGTGTGTGTGTGTGTGTGTGTGTGTGTGTGTGCGTGCATGTGTGCATGCGTGTGTGTGTGCGCATGCATGTGCAGGCTTGCAGTGTCAACACATGTCATGTGATACTTTGTGCAGACATGGTGTAATCCTAATGTAGTTTTTTTTGTTTCTTTTTACACTGAAGAGCTGCTTTCAGTCAGAATTACATTGTTTTTAGAAGGTGTATGCATACGTGTAAACGACACATAGAAACACATAGATTAGGAATCTAACACTGTACCAGATACATGATTCACCATGTAGCAGTTCATGATGTAAATGCATATCTAAATTTAGTGTTTTCTCACAATATCCCCAAGCTGTTAATTATAATAAATTCCAAACACATCTGTAAAAAATGAATGGAGACACTAGCGTAAATTTCCACACTCCCCCTTAAGCTTAAGTTTCTTTTTTTATATGTTGTGACGTGCTGTGATTATTAACTCACATCTAACTAACATCCCTGCATGTGTGCAAAACTTGAATATGTTTATGATTTGATGTCTTTTTTAAGCCACTTGTGTCTTTCTTATGGACAGGGCTGTAAATTGAAAGTGATGGTTAAATGAGCTTCCAGGATATATTTATTTAAAAAAACACCAGTTTACAGTTCCCGTCTGTACAGTCAGAGGTTATTGTCTCAATACACAGTCTTTGAAAATGAGCTTTTCAACTCAGACTCTCCTGAAGTCCCCTTCCTCATATGCTACCATCACCTTTGCATCCTTTTCTTTCGTCACACATCTTTTGTCAAGCAAGACTTCATCACACACACACTCACACACACACACGCTTGTTTGGAATCACACTCACAAAAGCAAAGAGAACATCCTACAATCGACCGTGACCATGTCACAAAAAGGTAGAAAATCAAATAAAGCCAATTAAGTCGCTCTCCTACAAACACGTTCATGTGTTCTTCTGTCTCTGTTCTCCCACTTATCTATATAATAATGTAGTTGTCAGAGTTGTAAAAACCAGAGTTTCTATCCTCTTGATGAAAGACTCTTACTAACAGCTTCTACACACACACACACACACACACACACACACACACACACAGACACACGTTTGTGCGCAAACACATGCGCTACTTTCTCAACAAAGGAGACACTGTGATCTCTGCTCTCTGAAAAGGTTTGTGTCAGTCATTCTTCATCTGCCCTTTTTCATCAACTCCATTTCCTCTAACTCTCTCCCACCCTATTGTCTGTTCTCCATCATGTCTCAGTCTTCTCATCTCTTTCTCTTTCTTCAGATGGTTACACACAAACACCTGTATCTTAGGGACACCATCTCCTCTAACAAGTTGAGATCTCTCTTTACCACTTTGACTTTCCAAGGGTAACCTAAATGCGGCATAAAAAAAAGACTAGCGGTTGCCTCCACAGTCAACATCTATCCCAATCTATTTCACTGCCATGTGATTTTTTTTTAAATTGTTCCAGTTGATTTCCGTTAGAGAATAAAACTTCCACTAAGACGTTATTTAGACGTTAATTATAGTTTGAAATGTATTGTTGAACCCATTGGCTTAACAGCCTCGTGCATTTAGGTGTTAGGAAAACATATTTCACTTGCTACTTCAATACTATCACAGCACCTGAAACTGGATGCATTTGTATTCCCATTACCAAACAGAAGCATCTGCTCTGAATGATCTGACTCTTACTCAAGAGTGAAATATCCTTGTGTCAACCAGGATCTGTCAACATTGACTTTTCAGTGTTTTAGTTCACAATCATGGTGACTAATATGTTTTGTATGTTATTTATTCATGATCCATTTTGAGTTTCTAAAAAGCTGGTTTGGAGTGAGAGACTCAAGAGTTGCTGCACTATTGCTTCTAGTGTTTTGTTGATTTTAATTCCAGTTTAATATAACTGACACACCATTTCACTTAAATGTGTTTAGATGAGTGGAGAGAACACACTGCCAGAAGTATATAGGGAAAACTTGAATGGCATTACACTTATTTAGTTGGTAACAAGAGGTTGCTTTGGCATTTCTTTGCTTGCATTTATTTTTGACAAAAGTTTGACCATGCACTGTTTAAAAAGTAATATCCACTGACTGAAGGACAAACCCTCAGCATGGACAGAGTGTCATTCAGCTGTGCAGGCTACATGCTGGCACACTGCATGTGCAGTGATTGATTGTTTTTTTATTTATTTCAGGATCGCTGTATAGGCACACCCATTTTCCTCCTCTAAATTGTGGCTTTGTTTTTTTCATCTCCCCCCACCTATTGTCTAATCCTTTTATCTCTTAAACATTCTTTCTTCTCTCAAACATACACCCAAACTCATACCTTTTTCTCATTAACTTTCTATTAGTGCATATGACCCTTTGTTTTGTATATACTGTAGGTTTGAGAGAAGTTCCGCTGAAATGAAGCTGTAGTTTGAATGTACGTAGGCAGACAGAGAGCCACACTGCAGATTGAAGCAATACGGTATATTATTTTCGTGTTTGATTGTTCAATGTAAATCACTTTAAACAGTATATTTTATGTATATTTAGGTAGCCTAGAAATCTAGACGCAACCTTTCATTTTGATGTGGGTCTGGCTTGTCAGGCTAATACATTCTCAACTATTTAATAATCATAATACACTCCATTACAGCACATTGTATGTTAGCATAAACATCCTGGTGCTAGTGTTGTATTTGATGCCTTAAAATGCACTGTACTTAATCAAAACTGATAATAATGTATACCTGAAAAAAGATATGGAATGCAAATTCCAGAAGGTCACAAGACCACTGCATTAATGCATTTTTTGTCCACTATTTAAAGCTGTTAGGGTGAAAATGAAATTTAAACTTAAATAGTTACCTATTTACACATCTAACAGACACAGATCAACTTCGGCTTTCATTTGGGGTAGCTTTTGAGCAAGGCTGGCAAGGTGGAAGCTGGGGGTGTGGCCTTGACCAGCTGCCACTTTGCTTGTTTGTAAGCCATGATGTCTCTCTCTCATGGGTGGGCCAGATTCTCTGGGCAGGCAAAATGATGAAAGCAGATAAAGGGGAGGTAACCCCTTTATCTGCCCATCTGAGCTTTCATTTTCTCAAAGACAGAGCAGGATACCCAGGGCTCGCTTTACACCTATTGCCATTTTTAGCCACTGGGGGACCATGGGCAGGCTGGGGGAACACATATTAATGTTAAAAAAAAACTCATAAAGTGAAGTTTTCATGCCACATAAACGCCATTACGATTGCTCAGAAGACAAGTGCCCATCAATTCAAGGCATTCGTTACGTACATGTCACAGTTTGCGAGTTCAAAAGGAGGATCCAAATGCATGCAAGACCAGTAGAAAGGTTGATAGAGTAAAAATCAAGCTTTAATAATAAAAAAAAGCTGAATCCAAAACCAGGCAGGCAGCAAAAGAAAATCCAGAAACACAAGAAAGACAAAACACTGAAAGAAACAACACACTAGGACAGGGGTCTTCAACGTTTTCTAGGCCAAGGACCCCCAAACTGATGGCGAGATGGAGCGGGGACCACCTAATTATATATATATTGTATAAAATTGTGTTATATCAAACTGGTCCTATAGTGCCATGTGTAAATGTACCTTGTTATTGTGCATTCAATACTAAGATACTCAAATAATACACAGGTTCATATATTCATGTTTTTATTTTAAACATGTGCGAGGCACAGTGAGTAGGGTGGCCATGCCACTGCCATTTATAAACATAACATAACACAATAAACTGATACCTGCCAAGATCAACAATGTCTGTCAATTGCATGTAATCATGCATAAATATAAAATATAAAAAAAAATCTAATCAACCAAAACTTTCGCGACCCCCATGCAGTACCTCCGCGGACCTCCGCATAACATAAGACCTGTTTTACGCCGCCACTGTGCTCTGTTGTATATAATGGTTACACTTCCTTGGAAGGTTTTCATAAAACACCTTGAACTTGTTTAGCGTACAAAGATACAATAAAGGAAACGGCGGGGTCTCTGTTAAATGAATAATACATTCTGTTGTGTTTTTACCCCAAAATGTGATTTTCTCTGCACCTATCAAAAAGTAAGCTAATAGCATATATCAAACAACATGTAATATAACATATGCTTGTCTTTTAAATAGATTACACAAAACATTGACTATTGTAAAAAGTATGAAAGTTAACTTTAGTTGTGCATTACATCAAAAAGTTGAATAAAACCCAAGGACGAATGCCAATTATAGCCTACAGAAGACTAACTGATGTTCAATGAACTGTAGGCTAGGCTACTAGTCTACCATGCAACACAACGTAACATAATAATTTCATATCTGTTTTTGTTTATTCCTATATACTGTATAATCCGGTGAATATTTTTGATTCATTGACTTGAGTGCGTACATTCTGTTATGTTTACTTACAATTATCTATCTATATGTTCTTCATTTTCTTTTCTTCTTATTTTGAAGGGAAAATCATTTAATTTCCGGTCTAACAGTTTTTATCTGTTTCACTTAGCAATTTGTCACAAGGGGCGGCTCATGGGGAAGTCCATTTTACAAAAAAAACATCTTGCATTGTTGCTTTGTTGCATCTGTTGCAGGCCAAATTACAGCTTTTATAATTCTTTTCATTAGAAAAGATTAACTGAAATTACCTGTGTGGGTGTTTTGAGGCTTTAAATAACTGCAAGCTGATAACATTCAGTAAAAGACCAAACAATTGTAGCTTTTGCTTTTTGCATGTATAACTACACAGAGACTTAGAACTACAAGCTGCCAGAGAGAACCAAGGTTACTTCAAAGCCCAGTGCTATCAATACATTTTATTTATTTCTATTACGGAACTTTTATTGTGATTAAAGTGGAACAGCAGGAAGTAACCTTTCAGTGAGATCAGTATGAAAAAAGATTAGTATTGATGCTTGATACTTTTGGATAAATGCTTGTGGGAGACATGTAGCATATAACAACTCAGAGGGAGCCCATAAATATAGCTTGGAAGTGGTTGAAAAAGTAATTGAGCGAATGACAAAGGAGTGGACATGACAACCACTCCCCTGATGAGGACCTAGACTTTATCTCCATCACAGGGAGACAACATGCCAGAGAAGGACTAACAAGACGATTCAGTGTCCAATCTTTTAGCTTCTTACGATACAATTAGCTCTAAAGCAAAATTAATAATTCACTCAAATGCAAACCCTCAAATGCATGTTTCAACAAGTCAGCGCCAACACCAGGAGCTTCTTTAGCACTGACAAGCTCTCAACAAGCACTCCTGCATGCATCCTTCAGTCTCTCTGAATTTCATTCCTTTGGTTTGATGTTGCCTTCAAGGAATCATCAAGGGGCCTCAGGCTCCATGCTGTTGAATCCAAAAATGGAGTGAAAAGCAAGAATGACGGCTTGTTCTAGAAAATGTTTTATTGTCGCTGTTCAACCTGACAATCTAGTAAAAAGCAACGTCTTCAGGTAGGGCAATTGGCTAACATTTTCAAAGAGTTAATGTTTCACAGAAATCGGGAGGAAGCAGTCCTGCCTGGGTTTGTTTAAGGAACATTAAAAAAAATTGTCTCCAGGCGTTGACAAATACACATATTTATATTAATTTTGTTTCTTTGTCACTGTTTTCAACATCACTGCATTTATGTTTTGCCCATTGGGTAGGGATATGCATGTGCTGCAGCTATTTAGTACACGTCGTGGGTGTTAATTAGGTCTGTTTTGGTCACACATCCTGCTGCCCTGCAGAGATGTCTTCCTTTTTAAGGATATGCTAGTTATAACTCTAAAAACTTTTCTATTGTATGCATCTTCCTGTTGTATTGCACACCACTTAGACTTGTTTTAACCACTTGTTTTTCTTCCTCTTATTCTCCCCCACACTCACCTCACAAAAGCACCAGAAATACATCAGGACAATAACAGTTTCTTCAGAACACTGTTGCCAGAGTTTTAGTCTGGCTTTGCCTGACCGTCCTCCAAAGCGTGCTGAAGGAGGGTCTGCCTACTTCACATAGCATTCGGGGATGGGATAAAAACATGCACCGGTTTAATGGCATTTATTTAAACAAATCTGAATCGTCAGAGCCGCTGCAAAATAGTCGTGCGAGAGAAGATTCAGATTGCCTTGCAGAGATGTGAGGAGCAGTCAACAGTAGTTCTCATTAACCCATCAAATTTAAAATTCCAACACAAAGAAAGTGGAATGAAACGGAAAATACATGCATCTGGATGAATTTCCTGCGGCACCGGAGCAATCCCAGAAGTGTAACATCAAGGATGTAGACTACCAGAGTCTTAACATGAGCCAAGATGAGAGAACATGTCAATCTTTAAAGTTAAAGTTGGTAACACAATGTTTTCTGTTGTAGAGACACTCCAATGATATGTTCTTCATGGTGTCTTGTTCTCTGAGTATATAATCACCTCACTACATATGTTCTGGCACAGGTAACAGATGCTCTGATTTAATTGTATACCACATAAATCCAGTTCAAAGAATTGAGGTAAGACTTCTTTCGTTTCCTACAGCTCAAAGCTCTGAAACAGCCTCTCTAAAAATCAGAGGCCTGTGGAAACCAAGACCTTTGTTGTGTTGCAAGCACAGACCGAGTCATCAAAGGGCTCCACAGGTTCAGGCAGCCGACTGAATTTTACATTTAATGCTCTCTGGACAAGTAGGACCATTTGTTCACAATACCTGCTGTAGAGTGTATATAAGGCCATCGTGTAAGTCTATTTCTGTTGCATAGCAGGAAGCTTGCGCTGTAGGACTGATCAGGGCATCATCTCACTCTCTGCAGGAGACATTGCAGGAGGGAATGAATGGAACACAGTCCCTGCCCATTAGAAGTTAAAAAAGAAGACAACAAGATTGACTAAAGAAATGACTGAAAAAATGGATGATGACTAAGCCTATGTGTTGGACCAGGTTGTGCAATTCAGGTTCCAAACAATATGATGGATCTAATCTATATACTGTTGTATTGTTGTGCATTTGGGGACTGGACAATGACTGTCAGCTAAAATATGTAAGAGATTAACAGTTGTATACCAATTTTAGCATCAAGCCAACATGCAATTCTAGACCGTAACAATTGTACATAATGAACACTGCTTTTACTGTAAAACATTAGCATACATCCAAACCTGATACCAATTCATCTTGCTTTTTCTTAAGGCTTGGTGGGAGTATGGAGTCATTTTCATCATGGATAGTGGGTGATGTGAATTGGGACCAGCCTGGAAGTAAAAATGTGCTGCAAATAATCCAGCGTTCTAGTCTTTGGCATCCATAAACTCTGCCATAAGCAAGGTGCCAAACCCTTCACCAGCTCCAATATTAATGACTTATGGCTGACCCTACACATAAAACCTTCCTGCAGAAATAATAAATGGCACATAGTCAAACTTGTGTGTGGTCGTTGAAGAGAATATTCAAGCAAATTTTATCGTACTCCAGTTTTTGAAGAACATTTCAATTTTCTGTACATATACTCTAGGTGAGTTTTCAATGTGTATTAAAGAACCAAAAATGCAGTGTTTTTTTCTCATCAGAGTTAATGATTGATTGCGACTGTCTATAAGACAAGTAAGTAAGTGTTAAGTGTTATAGTGTTACTGTGGAATTATGCAGAAGGTGAGCAGATCACTGCAAAAAACAACCATGAAATGGTGTCTGAAGGAACCAGAACCATTTTCACAGACACACATGACTTCAGGGCTGCATAGCTTTGCAGCACTCAGGTCGTGTCATACTCCGAAGACATAATTTGTGTTGACACACCAGCGCCACAACTCTCACTGAAATTTCCATTGGTGGTTCATAACATCAGTGCTAGTGTAAACCTCAGCTTTCATCTGTCACACCAAGTTCAGTGAGCTTTGGTGCATTTTGGCATCGTCCCACGCTCCTGGCTCTGGGCCATGCATATTGAATGAGCATGTAACCTACATCTATCCATGCTTCTGTCAGCAGGGCTCCCCTGATCAGTCAGGTTCAGTATGCAGTTTTTTTTTTACGCTGTGTTTAGTTGATTCATTCCCGTGTCAAAAGAGATAAATGTCCTGCTGATTTGACTTGATTTTTAAACTCTTTAAAGTGCTTTTCAAATGGCTGCCGTGTCAAATGTGTTTAGGCTATAATATAAAAATATAATGGAGGTTTTATAGAGGTGTGATCAGGCTGGGGTAAAACATGTGTTAATACTTTTCAAATACTTCATGAAAATAGTATAAGATGTGTGAGATTTATGTTATCTGGCAAACCCCTAATGCTTGCTTTTGAGGGTATTAACCCGCATTACATTATTAATCAAAGTGTAGTCGTGGTTTTAATAGTGCTGCAGTTAATGTGTACAGAAAAAAGAGAAATGGAGAGATAGAAGTTCTATGAGACATTGAGGTTGACAGACTCCCACTGGTGTGGTAAATGGGAGGTATTAATGTTGGGATTTACTAAAGCAGCATAAAATCGGCCAAATGGTGAGGGAAACATAAAGCAGGCTGGCCAAGGAAAAACGTAATGGTTTCAAGGCTGAGGGAGGAAGAATCATGAATAATTTTGCTGCGCACCATATTTAACTGACAGAATATTCAGTGAAGCTGATCAAACCACCCAGTTTAAGCTTTCTGTTTGACATTAAAAAACATTTGTTTTTTCTTTCTGTCTCTCTTTCTGTCCCAGATTCTGATTGGGGAAGTGACCAGTTTCTTCGTGAAGGCAGAGGGAGCTCAGGAGAAAACCATAGTGGCCGCTGACTGCTGTTATTTCAACCCTCTCCTCCGAAGGATCGTACGTTTTCTGGGTCAGTTATAGTTCTAAATATCAGAGGTTCTTTAGCTTTGACCCAATAGAGCCTCTGTTTTCTTGGACAAAGGCTCATTTAGACTTACACCAGTAGTCCTCTAACATAAGGTTAGAAAGAGCCTTTGTCCTTAGTTTAGGGCTCCTGTTGACTCATTTCCCCTCTCTTTATGTCCTATTCTGTTGATCTTCTGTGATCTTGTATTGATTATCTCTGTGGCCTGTATTTATCTAAATTATGAAGTGATGGACTGTAAATATGAAGCATAAAACAAAAGGCTATGTCTGTCTGGCCTATCACTATTACCCACACAGTTAGCAGTCAGCGCAAGCATTTAATTCCCATTTACGTTTGTGTTTCGGACACATATAGTCCCATTGATTCACTTATTTTGAGTTTACATACACACATTTCTTCCTCTTTTTCACTTTGTCTCTGTTTTTTTTTTACATAGGCGTCTACTCCTTCGGCCTCTTCACCACCACCATCTTTGCCAATGCAGGTCAAGTGGTGACAGGAAACCAGACGCCTCACTTCCTGTCTGCCTAGGCCAAACTACACAGCTCTGGGCTGCCAGTCTCCACTGCACTACATCGCAGAGCGCCGAGCCTGCACAGGAAACCCATACCTGGTGGCGTCCGCCCGCAAATCCTTCCCTTCCAAAGACGCAGCTCTCAGCTTTTATTCCGCTATCTACACAGTGGTAGGGAAGTGTAGACACACCAGATATATTGTGGAATATGATGATGATGTTTTGTATGTTGATGCCTGACTGTTGTGTTTGTCAAACAAATACGGTAAAGTGTACCACTAGGCATACTTTTGCTTTGCTAAAATGTTACTAGAGCAGAATTAAAACAACTTAGAATAAAAGTTTTGGTAAATCATTTAGTGCTTTCCTCATCAGTTAAGAGCCATTAGAAAGAATAACTTATAAAATAACAATTTTACAAAATTCACAACCTGGTAGCCCAAAAGTTTTTCTTATAACTGATCATATATCACTTTAGTGTACACAAAGTTTTGTAAAGATGTAATTTGTAACAAAAAATACTCAATCCATGATCAAAAAGGAACAGGGAGTAGAACCCCCCCCATAATAAATAAGTAACACAAATCTCTGCCAATATATCCAACAGCCTTTAAATAATGTACACATATTCAAAGCAATTATAGAAGACTAAACATATAGCCTTAATTACCCATGAAGTTCCTATCATGATAATTATTAAATTTATATACATTTTCTTAAATTGAATAATAGTTTAACATTTAAAATCATTACAGAATTTCACATTTTCCACACACTGAAATATACATCTGCTTTAATGTACATGCATACTGACTTTAAAATTAAATATCCTTCTTTGATGGTCATCACCTGAACACCATGACCTTCTTTCCCAGGATAAAACTTGGCCATGTGAGCCTCTATTATTACATCTGTAGAAACATTTAGTTATGATTAAAGTACTGCTGAACAGAGCCTTTGTTCTCTCTTTAATTGCAGTGTTGTGTTCCAGTCATTTTTAGAAGCATTGAACAAACATGGCATTGTTTTTTTTCTTTCTTTTGTACCTAATCAAACCATTCAGCTGCTCTGAAATCACTGCAGAGCGCAGCCTCTTGTGGCTTATTCAAGCTGTTCACCGTTTGATTTATCTCAGCTAGCTGACTGATTCATTTCCAATATAAATTTGTCTTTCAGATGTACGTGACCCTGGTTTTCCGGACCAAAGGGACGCGTCTGACCAAGCCCACCCTGTGCCTGGTGCTGCTGTCTCTGGCTGTGCTGGTGGGCGTGGTGAGGGTGACTGAACACAGAAACCACTGGAATGATGTCCTGGCTGGGTTTGTCACTGGAGGGGCAATCGCTGCCTTCCTGGTGAGAAGGAAAAGAGGGAGGGTGGTATTGGGAGGGAAAGGAGGGTTGTAAAAAGAGATGGGTGTAATTTCAGGTTAAAAGAAGGATGGAGGGAGGGGAGATAATGGTAGATGGATGGAGTGACATCTAGCGGTGAGATTGCAGATTACAACAAATTGAATACCCCTCCCTCACCTCTTCCTTTCAAAGCATTCAGCCTTTGGGTAACGTATAAACACAAAATGCCCTCTCTACAGCCAGTGTTGGGTTTGTCTGTTCTGGTCTACTGTAGAAACATGGCAGTGCAACATGGCGGGCTCCACGGGAAGAGGACCAAGAGGACCCACTCCCTACGAAAACACAACACTTTTAGTTCTATTTTGTATGTACTCCGCCCTCTAACAGGCTTTCCTATTGGTTTAACCCACTGGTTTACCCTTGTGAGGCTCCGCCTCAGCACCCTAGAATAGATTTCTGAACTCACCGCTCAATCAGAGGGTAGAACTTTATGGCACCCACCCCCTATCAAGCCCCAGTACATGCATTGCTCGTCTCCCTTTTTTACTCAGCCACCTTGAGATAACCTGTTTTCTCTTCTGCGATTGCATTGTCACCAACGGGTTTCACGTTCGCTTCTTTTAAATCATGCTCCTCCTGCTCAACTGTTCTATGCTGCTTGACCTCTATGACAACAGTTTTTTATGTTGTCCCCCTAAATCCTTCACACTGTTCCTTTTACTATTTTTTTAAAATAAACCGCATTTGAGTGTTTTTAAAAGTGCTATATAAATAAAGTGTTACTTACCTAATTTCATTATTTACAGTCCGTGGTTCATAGGGATTAAGTAAGCCTATATGTTGTGCTAGCTGTATGTCAGTCTGTCTGTTATTATTTATACATACAGTATAAGTAAAATCTATAAGTAAAGTTTGTTTAAAATTTAATACATTTAAATATATGACTCATAGGTAGCTTAATAACACTAAATGGCATGAATTTCACTAGAGTCAAAACCTGGGATATCAGTAACTGTTTTTCTGTAAGCTAGTTAGCTTTAGCAGGAGTTTAGCTGGGTTTTTCTCGCATGGTTGATTTTAGCCTCTGGCTCATATAGTTATGTTGATTAACTAACTAATGATGTTGATTTATTAAAGTAGATTTTTTTAAATAATAAATGAATGAATGAGGAAACAGTCTAGTTGTGACTATCTTACCAGCTCTCTAGCTATCTCTTACCTTGAACTTGATCTTGATATAGCCTAGCTTGCTTTGCATTAGCTCTGTGACAGAGTGTGTAGCTACTGCTAATTTTGCTTGCTATTTTCTTTCTTTCTATACCTCCCATGTAGAGCAAGTGTCCTCTTTAGTTTCTGTTCCTATGTCACGCAGGCATTTCACGCACCAGAAAATCCATCCTTCATCTTAGTAGTGCAGTGAAGCAAATCTCCCGCCTCCTTTTTTTTAACCTCTTTTCTATGCTGTCCACTCCATCAGGTGTCATGTGTGATCAACAATTTCCAGCAAACACAGATAGCAATCACGACCCCTCCACCCCCACAGCGTCGAGAGGCCCCGATCGGAATTCCTCTCCTCAGCTTGCCCCGCGTGGAGAGTCCACTCGAAAAGTTAAGTGTCCTCCAGGTAAGGGGTGGGAAAAACATTATGGAAAAACATTGATCATATAGTAGTATAATCTATAGCAGCACAAAGGGTCCATGAAGTATTTGTTTTTGACTGAAAAGTGTCTTAGCGACATGGCTTTGGAAATGTCGATCAGTGAGTCCACCACTTTAGTCCAAAATGAAATATCTCAACTATTAGACCTTCATGTTTCCCAGAAGAATAATCCTACTGACGTGAAATATTTTGAAATGTAAATGTACCAGTGTTGTAACCTATGTAAATTAAGGTATGGCCAACGAACCATACTGTATGCAACACATTGAGGTACAATGATGGGTCCTGAAGCTAGAATTAGTGACATTCCTCAGGGCTGAGTGAAACAGGTAAGTTAGGACAAGGTGGACAGTGAGGCAAATAGTCCAACTAAGCATTTCCTTGATGCCATGGGAAAACAGGACTTTAGTCTGTACAGAAAAATACCTGGAAAACTAATACCATTCCCATCAGACACAGCTGTACTTTGCATTTAGAGATGCATATGTTAACATGATAAACTGTTAGCATACTGATGTTAGCCTGAAAAACAGCCTCACAAAGCCACTAGCATGGCTCTAGACCTTCAGTTTAAATGTGTATGGGGCTATCTTTGACTCTATTTTGTCCTCAGTGAAAACCTTGGTTGTTGCATTGTATCTGTATTTATGCTTCTTTGTGTCTAATATCTCTGTTGTGTGTACCCTATTTCTAGACATCATCATTTTGCATTTGTGTCTCTCGCTGTCTCGGTCAAGTAAAATGTATCTGCTCTATTCCCTTGGGTTCTAATTTCCCACGTTTTGAAATGATTTATACTCTTTAGTTCTCTCCCTCTCAATCTCTCTTAATCTTTTCTCTGTCCTTTTCCCTCCTGTTAGACTCCAGGGCTACCGTATTCTGAGATCACATGACCATCAGCCAATCCCGTCCCCCGCCCCTCCCGATGTGCTCCTCCCCTCACGGCGTTGCCTCACCAGCGCAGTCTAGACCTGCCCACTGAATGCCCCCCGCCCTGCCCTGCCCACCCCGTAGGACGACATCCTCTCAGACGAGTCAAATCCACGCAGGTCTGAAGGTCCACCAATCACAGGAGGCAGAGCAGCAACATCTGCGCATTGCTGAAACCTGTCATCCGCTAAGGACCAATAGGAGACGGATACATGTCCTTCTGTCTTGTTCTGTCCTGTTTGTCCTCCAAGATGGCCTCCTTTTTCTTTCAGGTGTAAAAGACCGAATGAAAGAATCGCCAAAGCCAGAGCTGTTGAAGCAATACTGTGTCCTCTTTCCCTGTCCTGTTTCTACAAAGACCTGACAGTGACTGTAAAGACTGTTGGCTGGTGATGACTTGATAAAACACTTAATTGAAAAAAAACAACTAAAAAGGGTTTGGGAATCAAAGAGAATTCCAATCACTGGTGGATCGTCCTCAACAGACCATTTTGCAACTCTCAGGACAACACAATGGAAAAAAATGACAAACAAAGACCTTTCTGTAATCAAAATGCAGGTAGCGTCTACTATTATGGTACAGATCTTATTTCTGTCAGTAAGTTCACAGTCAAAGAGGAAAGCACCTTTGTACATTTTAGCACAGATGGACCAATTTAGTGTTCAGTAAACTGTGTTGAATCTTATTTGTTTTGGGGATTTGGTTTTGATCTCTTGCCGTATATTGTGTGAAGTGACAGAAGAGAGATTTATACACACTAGAGCTGTGCTTATGATGCCATATTTGTTTTAGGGCATGATTTAATCCATCCTTGAAGTAAACTACTACATTTGTATTTACTTTCCAAATATATTTTATCTACTAATCAAGTGGGTTTTTGCTAAATCCCGGTAGGTTCTACGTCCATGCTGTGAAATATTTGGAAGGTCTTATCATTTCACTTACTGCCTATTACCATATGGAATTCTTAGTTTGCATAAATGTCTCACTTTCCTTTTCCCACAATCCCTTCAACACTCTCATGTCTGTTCTTTTTTCTTCTTTAAATTACCTCTAAATGTTAATGTTTTTACTCCCTTTGCTTTCCAAGATGAATGTTTTATCAGTTGTTGATGCCACTGTTGATGTCACCTATCCAGTTATTTCCTTCTTCAGTCCACCATCCTTTCCTTACACTGACTTTAGCACACCAATGGCACAGACTAGTGTGTACAACACAGGTAAGACCTCTGAGTTTTGTATAGTTTTGTACAGTATATAGGTTTCTTTACACAGTATATACTTCATTACCATTATGTTTAAATTGTGTGAACAATGTGAAGCTATACCTGAAGCTGTCTTGCAGGAACATGAGCAGTTGCTTGGTCTAAAGCAGGAATGTAGCGTGGTGGTGTGTAAAATCCTGACAGCACACAGCTGGTGTGTTTGGCTAAATTTGCTTTGGTTCTGCTCTGTTCAAAAGGACACTGCAGGCAGGTTATTCTAGTAGGACAGTATACAATGGGTTATATAAAGACATTGCTACGGTTTTATTAAGTGTGTGAGTGTGTGTATGTGTGTGTGTGTGTGTGTGTGAGTGCGTGTGCTTATAGTGATTTGTGTGTATGTTCATAATGAGCACACTGTATGGCAGAATAATGCTAATTGTGCAATCTGTTTTCTTAAGTTAAACTGTCGTAGCTGCTATAATTACACACTTGTGCTTGTGTGTATATGCAGGCCTTCAAAGGACTCCTGCCAAGGCGTCCTAACAATGCCTGTTATAGCAGAAGGTGCTCATTATAGCTCTGAGATTACCTATAGTGAAACTTTTCAGTCAGATTTTTTGTAAACAACTGAAGAGGTAGAGAACACCATAACTGTTCAAATAATGTTTTTTTCATGTTCAAAATGTCTCAGTTTTGTATTTATTTATCAAAATAAATTACAATTACCACACATCGCTGCCCAAGTTTCATTTTCATTTGATTTGTTGTTGCACACTTTAGTGAGGATATGTCTATGCTGTTACACAAGTTCCATTTGTTTGATACAGTTACTTCAAATCATTGAAATACAGTAGCCATGAACACTGTATGTTAGAATATAAAGAGACATGGGGTGGGATATCAAACACCTGCCTTATATTAATATTGACCACCAATCAAACTAAGAGCAAAATGTCTTTTTGACAGCATACATTTTGATTTGTCATAGTAGGAAAAGCACAGGTCCCACTGATAACAACATTTAAAATGGCTCCGTTTTATTTAATGTCCCAGTAAGTCATGGCGGTGTGACAGTGAGCCAGCATGCACAATACCTGGACCCTGAAACTGAAGCAGCAGCATGGAATTCAGCCATCATTTGTGCAATATTTACATCTGTGGTAAGGTTGTAAAGGCTGAAGGTCTGTATTTGTGATAATTGGGTACTTGTTCTGAGTGTGTATTTGTTCTGTTTCCTGGTTATATTGTAGCTTGTGTTTCGTCCCTTGTCTTGTCTAGTTGTACTTCCTGTCTTGTGTTTTCCCGTGAACGTCTGTATGTGTCTGTTTTTCTGTCTTGTCTGGTTTTACTCCCTGTTTTGTGTTTTCCCGCCTGTTTGATTGTTCTGCCCTGTCATGATGTGTTTCACCTGCTGTATCACCTGTCCCTTTGCTCGTCATCTCTTGTATTTAGTTTTTGTGCTTCCCTTGTCTTGTGTCCGATCATTGTGCGTCATGTCGGTCTTTGTGTTTCCCTGCGTCAGCGTGCTGTGTTTCTCTGCCCGCTTCCTTATTTTTCCCTTGGTTCCTGTTCATCTGGTTTCTTTCTTTTTGACCTGCAATTTTGTGGGCACATTCTGTTTTTTGGCTTTTTTGTTAAAGACTCAAGCTTATTACCGTACCTGTCATCTCTGCATTTGGGTCCAACCCTCTCCACCATCTGTGACAGTATTAGGGCTTTGAAAAAACATTGGAGCTGTGTCCCAATTTCTGTGCATACAATTGATTTTATGATACATTCAAACCATATTATTTATTATAAATGCAGTTAATTGTGTCAGTTTTCCAATATGAATCCCATGAGAATCAAGAACTAAGACATACTGTACTAATGTGAAAGTACTGCCCCTTAGTGGCCATTACCCAGTTTATTCTTGTAGATAAAATATGGATTTAAGATGTGTATGTCTTCTGACATACAAATATATGTCTACAGTAAATTCTGTGATGAAAAGCTTTGAAAAAACAATACTGTTACAATAGATAGTGGATTTACTCCTCTATGCAAAGATGGGACCACCTCAGTTGAAAAAGTTGCAGTAAGGAGTTGTGGACACCAGGTGGCTGTGTTTACCATGCTGACCTGAAGAAAGTGGAAACCTGGTGAAAACCAAGAGAGAGGCTTTCCGTATTCACCAGTTTTGATATTTATGAATTGAACTGCACATTAAGAATGAAAAAATCTTCTAAAAACAAAAAAGAAAATTTGTAAAAATGTTTTTCACACAAGACCTCCGCTGCCCCACATTAGGCATTAGCCATCAAGTTAATAAATACAATGCAATGGCACAATTACTCTGAAATGTAAACACAAGCAATGTATCTCTTTCTCTCTCTCTCTCTCTTTCTCTCTCTCTCCCCGCCCCCTCTTTGTGTTCGTTTGACACACACACACACACACACACACACACACACACACACACACGCACACACACACACACACACACAAAAACAGAGATCGCTCTGCACTCTCTCGACAACATTATCTTTTCCGGAAATTGCTTCTCAAGCACAGCCGGAGCCCCATTAGAAAAGAAGAGCTCTACGCTGTAACCTTTTTAAAAAGCCATTAGTGATGCACCTGCTTCTCTCTCTCTCTTTGTTCCTATTTGTCTCTCTTGTTAACACTGACACACACACACACACACACACACACACACACACACACACACACAGTTTTCTGCATCCTGACTGCCAGCTTCCCCATTCCCAATCCTACAAACTGACTACCAAGGACCACAAGCATCCTTCCACTCCAGTTAGAGTGTGAATCACTGACATTTTAAAGTTCTGCATCAGAGTGCACTACTCAATTTAATAATTGACATGTGTATTTTAATGGCTTGTGACTGTTAAATCTGTGTTTTGGACATGAGTAATTCTCTCTCAAAGCTATACATTGGGAAAACAAGATATTTTATAAAATGTCATGTCACTGCTGCGAGCAGGTCGGGTTTACTCCATGAGAGATGAATGAGAAACTCATTTTGGTTATTTATACAATGTTTGCCTAAATTTGGGAATTCTGTACAAACAACCTTTTAATTATAAATGCTGCTCCCACTTTTAGTAATTTAATGTTCTCATCATAGTTATTTGATACCTTAAACATTTAAAAGTTATTATTTAGAGCCCAAAGTGATTTATATTCGCTTTAGTTGCCCCCACACATTAACATCACTTACTTTAAGTGCTGCCAAACCTAAATGAATGGGAGTGACATGATGTACTGTCATGTACATTATGGCATAAACATGTACATGCACATAGTAAATAGGCTATCTTTTAAGAAAAAACTGTCCTTCATGAGTCTGGAAAAATTATAGGAGTATAATGTTTAAAAAGAAATGTGTGTGTTTGCCCGTGCGCATTTGTGCGTGTGTGATTTCCTGTGATAAGTTGAACTTTGCTCTCTGACTCAGTGTCTGTCTGTTTGGCGTAATGTTCCTGACCCTGAGGTCACACACTGTCTGGGGCTAAACCAGAGTGTGTGTGTGTGTGTGTGTGCGTGTGTGTGTGCGTGTGTTTGTGTGTGTGTGTGTGTGTGTGTGTGCGTGCGTGAGAGAGGGAGGGAGAGAGAAAGAAAGAAAGAAAGAAAGAAAGAAAGAAAAAAGCATGTGAACAGAGAGTAATACAAAGTATATGGATGAGTGTGGATTTATCACAACCCAAAACAAACTAGCAGCCCCTGGGTAATAAAAATGCACTCTCTGTCATAGTAAATTACAAATATTGGTCTGCGCCTTGCTGCAGTCTCCTGATTATGTTCAATGGTCTGCCTCTGACAATTATGAAGCCATTAACACTGTGTGTGTGTGTGTGTGTGCGTGTGTGTGTGTGATTTTTTTATGGATTTGAAGGCACCAACTTTAGCCTTGGACTCTCAAAACATGAAATGTACATGTTGCTGTTGGTCTGATGTTCTGTTTCTAACATCTTTCACCAAAATAAAGAGAGAAGAAGAAATGGAAGGTAATTAATAACTTACAGAAAAGACCAAAGCCAATTTAGCTGGTGTGGATCACACTGAGCATTCAGCACTCAGACACACACACATTTTGGGTTTTGAGGGGCAGCTCCTTTACAGGCAACCAGACCAGAGGATTATAAAGGGCCTTACTGCCAAACCCATCCAGCATGTCTGCTAAAGAAGACCATCAACCGGATGCAGAGGTCCCAGGAGACTGGATTAGGAGTAGGGAGTAGGAAAACACACACACACACACACACACACACACACACACACACACACACTCACTCACTCACCTCAACTCATGTAGAAACCTCTGTTAAGACCCAGCAGGGAACACCTTTCAGGACACGCACACTGAGTCCCATTTCAGTCTATTATGATTTCAGCACTTATGACTGACAGAACCGTGGCTTTGTCTCATATGCTGTCTGTCTATTTCTGCATGTGAATTAGAAAAAAAATTAAAGTCATAGAATCAATTATATCAATATGTAAAACAAGTAAAATTAATAGTAATCTGTTGTAGTAATCCTATACTAATCTGATAATCTGTGTTCAAATGTGTGTTTTATGTTACAACCCCTACTGTAAGTCTATTATATTGTATTAATATTGTTGTGTCCACTTCTTGGACAAAACAATAGAAACAACTAGAACGTTTTATCAGTGTGCCTCCTACTTGGTGCACATGCGAATAGCAATAAAACTTAATAAAAAATAATAAGTGTCTTAACCCTTCAGAGATATAACTTTTTAAAACCTATTTAGGACTTTAGGACGTGTGTGTGTCTGTCTGTGTGTGTGTCTGAGAGAGAGGGAGACAGATACTGTAGATGTCGACAGACAGACATACAGAGTATGGTTGCCTGGTTACTAAGGACCAATAGGAAGCCTTTCATCTCTGTGATGTCATCTCTTTGCTCTGTAATCAGTTAACAACTGCACCTGGCACCTGCTGTCACCAGCTACTCAGATACTGAACAAGTTCTCAAACAAATGATCATATCATCAAAGGGATACTAGATATCAATAAAACAAGGTTCTCGTGGGCACCAGAAAGCCTTTGTGAACGTATTGCTATACAATTTATGTGGATAAACTTAGAAATGTGGGCGTATCAGCGATGTAAAAAAAGTGCTTTGCTCTGCGTTTTGCTCAGAAATGTAGACGATGTTTAACATGGCAGTGAATGGAGGAAGATTGGGAACTCTTGTCATTTGAAAGGTCGCTGAGCAAAAACTATAATTCATATCGCATACATGAGCACATTGGCTGAAACTAGACAAGAATACCTACGTTTTTAAGTATTAATTGGCCATGACAAGTTAGAATTGTTTGTGTGGGAGCAAGTTATAGAGAGAGAACCAAGATGATTTCTTGAAGCTCACTGTCCTCCACTCTAGCTCTCAACATTCCGCCACATACACACACATTGAAAAATCTGAGACGGTCTAAAAATGGGACGATACGTAAACTGTGATTTGAGAGAAATCGTGCTTGATATCTGAATGCCCATTCAGCCCAATAAACGCCAAAGTCTTGTCTTCGGTCTAAACTTTTAATCATGTTTCTACATTAAAGTATGGCAATACAGCATGGTATCAAAGAGAGGGGGCGTTTTGAGCAATGTTGAGAGATTTCGCGAACATTTCCCATTCAAGTCTCTGAGAAATTAAAAAAAAAAATCGTGAAAACCGCGTGGCAAATCTCTTAGAAAAGTCAAAGCACACCATTCCCGAACATTACACACGTTTCGATGTATTTTTTGTGCGCGTGTTGGCAACGCTCCAGGACTAGTAGCGGGACAAAAATCTGGCGGAAGAATAATAATAAGTATGGGCAATAATAGTCATTGCGCTGATTGCTGCTATTGCAGCACATCTGCACACTGAATAATGCCACTACACTATATTGTATTGCTACATTAGCAGTTTCGCTATTTTGTCCAAAAGCAACTTACCCTGATGGTGTAAACAAAACAAACCAAAAGCCTACAAACTGTGACTTAAAATATGACCATGGAGTTGAAGCAATATTTTACAACATTATAAGCCTCTAAAAAGGGCAGCAGACTTAATTATATATTGCATGGCTGTTGCATAGGATTGCATAGGTCTGTCCACCTCCATTAATAACAATACTATAGAAAGATGCAGGAGACACACAACACCATGGAGGTACCATAAATGCAATATAAATCACCAAATTTTAATATTTTATATTATAATGCCAACCTAGGGACAATTAACTCTTTAGTGAGAAACACAAACACCCTGTAAGTCACAAAACACCTTAAACCGATTTTGTCTCAAGGCTCCCACCCATGTAAGCTTCAGTAGCTACAAAAAGCTATTTGTACTGCCACTCTAACACGTGCAGTCACAATGCCAAACCCAAACTGTTTTATTTTTATTTTATTTTGCTGCGGCAGAGCTCCATCGACCAACGTGGACCCGTTGAGGTCCCCGGACCCGAGCATGGGAACCGTTGCTCTAGAGGGCATGCTCTTCGGCTCCAGGGCTGGACATGGCCACGAGAGAAAGAGAGAAGGAGAAGAGGATCAGAGGAGGAGAAGAGGAGAGGTGAGAGGTTGCAGCAGAGTTGCATGGGATGCTGATGCTGCTGCATATATAGGCTCCATCGCTCTATCCCTCCCTCGGAGAAAACGGAAAAACAAGGAGTGGTTATGTGATTTCCCACAAGCAAGAGGAGAAGCGCACACGAGAGAAAGGACTAGCAGGGGGGGGGGGCGTTTCCCTGCACAATTCTCACACTTCAGCATGGATACAATGTATGGCATATGGAGGGTCTTCTTCAGGGAGAGCAAGGTGGAGGTAGCGGTAAGTTAAATATTTTTTTCCCGCTATTTACGATGAAAAAAAACCCGACTTGGACACACATAGCGGCGTTGCGTGTGGTAACATTACTTACCACTGTCCTAATATTAAGAAATATTTGTTGAAAATCCCTGAAGTGAAGAAAACAACACTTGTACATGTAAGCTTTAAGAGGCCGTTTTTTTTAGCACTGAATGGCATGATTAACGCCCGATCTCATTGGCACGCTTTATGATTTAATAACTGAACAGGTTGGTCCTATCAGCATCACTCCCAAGTTCCAAATTACTTGACGAGAATTGCACCTGCACGCAGCTTAATGTTTAACCAACAGCATGTCAGCTCCGTCAGATAGATGAAAAACAAAGATGTTCAAATCTCGTTCACACGCGCTGCAAAGGGTTAAAGATTCAATCCACGCTTTGTCACTCTGAACTGGGTTCTCCTTGTCAGTGGGAGCGGATGTATTTACAAACAAAGAAAGCTTAATATCCAAGCCTGTCACGTAGAAGACAGGTGCTGGCTGTCTGCGATGTTACAGTGGTGTGTGGTTGTGTGTGGTTATCTGGGCTAGTAGGCCAACTGGAGCCCGTGCATTTAGGCCCAGCAAGATTAAGAAAACCAAAGTGTCTCTGTTAAGTTTGTTAGTGTTGCCAAAGGCAGAAAGGGTAGTTTCTTATTCTGCACTCTAGGCTGAATTTGTTGCAATGGCCATCACTGGGTCATTTATTTATTGTCTGGGTAGTGACTATTAGACTCCACAGTGTAGCCAAAATGACTGGAAAGATTTGCTGTTGCAGGCATAAGCATACACATCCTCATAACAGCGCCTTTAGTTCCAAGCAATTAAGCAGTAATGTGCAAGCAGCAGCAGCAGCAGCAGCAGCAGCAGCGTCCGCTCAGTCTGTCTCCATCTCAAGCCTGTCTTGTCTTTGCCTCCGGCACAGCCACTTGTGATTCTGCATCCCATCTGAAATACCAGGTACATTAAAGGATTGATAAGTCTGTTGCATCAGACATAAATATCAAACACAGACCGATTGTCTTTCATTAGGCCCTCCAGCTGGAGGCAGTTCACATTCAATCAAGTCAGCCCAGGAAACGGATTTTCTTATAAATGTACACCAGACGTCTTTCACCATGAAATAAAGTTCACATCCAGTCCACATAGCTACTATTGGGAATAAAGGCATCATTGTAAATACGTGGATGCAGAGACAGTTTATAGAAATGGAAAAGTAAAACTGAGGGGACAAAAAAAAGGCCATACAATCAAAACGGCTTCTGCAGGCACACCCATTGTATGTGAGAGTCATTCCCTTGTAGCTTAGCCCCCACATTGCAAAAAACTACACTGAAACATGTCTTCAAATTAGACAGGTACATTCAGACAGCGAACAGACACAGTCCGGTTCTGTGTAGTGAAAAGGGCAGCAGCATGGTGTATTTACGCCAGATCTCTGACACCTACGTGCATCTCTTCACAGCTCTTGGTGAGAACAGAAGACACGTCCACTTGAGTTGTCATCAGCAGCCCAGACATGGACAGTTGAGATGGAGGATGGAGGCAAGAGGCAAAGAGAAATAGATGAGGAGAGAGAACTAGAGGAGTATGGGTAATGAGAAAGACGAGTGTCAAGATCTTCTTCTAGACATGATGGCTCCGGCTAGCTTTTGGCAGTTCCTTTGTAATGACAGAGGATTAGGATGTAGGCTGCCACAGGTGTGAGAAGGGAGAGCATTGTCAGTGGCAAATGAGAACTTTCCGGAAGTGTAAGGTTTCATGGTGTGCAGCTTTGATAGGTGAAGGGATACAGAGAAGGATGAATGATTTATACATGCGTCTGGATGGAGCTACGCACTGATCTGAGGACGGGAAAGTAGCGGAGAGGGGTAAAATGTCAAACACAGGGCGAGAGCGAGAAAGACAACAGAGGGATCACAATGATTAGAGAGGAAAGGTCAGGGGCAAAAGTGAGGGGAAGTGAGAAAAAAGAAAAAGAGAGACAGTCAAGTCATGTTTGTAAACTAGCCTGAGTTTTCCAGCGGGAGCTGTCTGTGGTGCTGATGCAAACCCCCCCACCCCCAAGTCTCCCCTACCTCCTTTTTTCCTCCTCAGCTGTTGATTGACAACTACTATGTCTCTAATTGGCAAGTGTGGATAGGGAAGAGCTAGGCTTATTCTCCATGGGACAGAACAAGTAAAGAGAAGGAGTGTGAGGGGGAGGGAGATGGGGGACATACAAGTGAGCCTTCCAACAATAAGTGAGTGAAGAGAGGAGAGACAGAGATAGATGGAAAAAAAGGAAGGAAAGGAAAATGGAATGAAGGAAGACATGAGGTGAGGAGGAGGGTATGGAGGTGAGGGCTGAACATCTGTTTGGTAATCAGTCTCTCTCCTCAGTGCAGTGTAACACACACTGACACCTATTTGATAATTGGTGAGTCTGCCCTCTCCCTCAGCGCTTGGCTAAATGGTTGCTTGATACCAGCGAGAGCAAAAGGAGTAGCTGTTTATCTGTTTACTTGCTGCAGCTCAGGTACACTAGATGCATAGCAGGCTGCCTTGTGTGCGTGCGTGTGTGCGTGCATGCGTGCGTGCGTGCATGCATGCGTGTTTGGCTAAAGCTTACAACTTGATTATTAGTCTAAAAATGAGCTAGAGATGTGACTTGAGGTGTGCGTGACATGTGTATTATAAGCATATATAAGCAATACTGCTGCATTGTTATTCAAGGATAAATATGATCTCTTTTGTCTCTCTGATTCTAGGTGCTGTTCTTAAAGCTATGCCTCCACATAGACAGACCTCCTCTGTCCAAACTGCAATCTTATTCAGAGTGCAGAAGCTGAAGGGATGCACACAAACAAGGAGAATGAGATCCAGAGCTCAAAGGAGGGAGAAAGAAATTGAGGGAAGAGAAGGTGGGCCTCTTTGCTCCCGGTCTCGACCACGGGTATTCTTGGGTTGATAATACAGATGTGGATGTTATTGCTTGAGAATACGCGTAGTCGAGTGGAAGCTTTATCGTCTACACTGGACCAAAAGCAGAACTCTATTCAGTACAAAGGCAAAAACCAGGCAGAGACATATAAATGTATGGCCATGCTGAGCAGGTGACACAGACATTGGGATGTTTTTAATTAAGTACCCAGAGGTGACTTTTTATGGGGAATATTTTGTTCAATCAGAGAGGTTTTTAAATAGAACGCAATCAGGACTAGCCAAATCAAATCCAGCCACTGAAAAGGTTTTATCATCGTAGATTTATCAACCATGTCACTCTTTGCACCTGGGGAGGAAATGAGTTAGTTTCGCTGGCCAGGTTCAGCCTCTGCTGCAGAGCTGCTGGTGGGGAGGACTTGCACCATGCCACTAAGCTAAACCCCCGGGCATTAGTTCAGGGAGCTTAACACGAAAGTCTTCAGACTCAGATGTTAATTCCAAACCTTCTTGATTACATACCCTTGTCAGTCAGTCATGCTTACACATGAGCCTTTAATCTTATCAGTTGATGAGTGTCTTTCACAGCCCTTCACACTGCACAAACATTTTCCTCATACTCATACGCTTCCTCATACATAAATTTGAAGTTTGCAAAATTGGCTCCTCAGACTTTAACGACTGCAATGCCATGGGATGGTAGATTGGTAGCTGTGCAAAACCATCATCCCACTGCACTACCAACTACTCTTGCACTCCTATTTTTTACTCCCCAGCTCATGCTAAAAATGAGCTGGGGAGTTTGATGCCTATAGCAAAAACAGGAGATAGTAACACATGAGGACATGTCAAGACTTGCAACCGTGGCTGACATTTCAGCATTCAGCTCAGCTGACTGGCTGTCATGATGGGGACACACATGCACGCACGCACGCACACACGTGTCTTTAAACTGCATGAGGGGTTCACATGATCTACATGCCAGTGGGGAAATATGGGATTGATGGATCTTGTGAAAACCATCATACAGACAGATCCCATATGTATGAATGCAAACACACTGCAGCTAGGTTCACTGGGTCCATGTGCCAGTGGGGAAATAAGGGATGGATTGATTTTATGGGAAACTATTTTTAGTCAGAATGATGGATGTTTATGTCTTTTATTGATCAAGTTGAGGTGTGGGTCTGACGAGTTCTTGGACGTCAGGGTTGGCTGATTAATCAAGTAGCAAAGGTGCTGAAATAAAACTCCTGAATTACATTTTTGGTGCATTAGCATTATTGCAGTAATATAAATTATAAAATCAACATTTCATTGCAAATTCAGCAATATATTAGCATCCGTTTGCAAATGTGCCCATGATTACACTCTTTATCATGTACTATTCTATGATTTCTTACTACTGTGCAAGCAAATCTCTTATTAGCACAGTTTGTATTTATGATGTAAACAAATTTTACACTGACATTGCATAAACATAGACGTAAATGTAAATTTGGTTTTGTGTATTTCTGTATGTATGCGTGTGTGCTTCTAAGCAACAAAATGACTATTGTGAGCACAGCTCCAGGTGCCTAGCAACCGAATCGCTGTTTCCTTGGCAACAGTTGCCTCGCACTCACTGTGTGGGTGATTGGCAGCCTTGACAACGGAGACGAAGTGACACTTGACCTCGCGTGCTGAATGGGAGAGGAGAAAGAAGGAGCGAGAAATAGAAGCGAGGGGGAGGGAGTGGGAGGGGACGTGCAGAGACAGATGAGAGACTAAGTGATAATCATTCTTCATTGTAATCATCCTCCAGCATGTTTCATAAGGCGTTGTCAATACCTCTCCAGCTGGGGTCCATCATCAAACACAATACACAGTGCAGTGTGCGCATGGAGACACTTTACCTGGGTGGAGAGCCCAGGCAGGCACTCCACATCTCATCTATTATCACTCAGCCCTGCCTGGTGCACAGCCTAGCTACACTGTGTCTTCTTTCATTTTTGATCTGCTACATCCTGTGCTCTGTGGGGATGAATGGATACTGAACTCCTAAAAATGTGTCATGGTCACAGATGCCACAGGAGAGTTGCTCAATAGCCGTTCACACATACATTTTACTTTGAAACTGGCACTGCCAGTGTCTTTGACAAATTTGAATTTAAGTGTGGCAATTATTAAAATGTATTTTTTAAAAGGGTTCTTCTGATTCATCATCCATTTACTTGCTGAGGGTATCCCATTGTGCTAGGATTTCTTTGAACCAAAAAGCTGTGTTCTGCATGGTTGACTACACCTGTGTATCATCAACACTAACAGTAAACACTCAAAATAAAAACACACATTTGAAGATCTTTGTGTCTGTTCTTTCACCTAATTTAACTTTTAATCAAATCAAATCTATCTAGTGATACACGTAAGAACCATTGCAGACTGTAGCACATTGTCAGTAAAGTTCTGTACAAGTGTGTCACTTTACATACATTCATCTCTCATCTCTGCTTATTTCAGTACTGACATTTACTGAAGTGTTTTTGTAACCATTGTCTCAGTTTCTTTGACATTTCATCTAAACCCTATTTCTGAGGTTGTCCCTCCATTTGTCACCAGCTGGTGGTGCTCAGTTCTGTACAGGACGTTTATGACATGTGGGATCTAATCACTATCTTTTATTTCCATCCCCCCATCGAGAAAAGACTTAAAGGTCCATTGATAAGGTGCTCTTTTGATGCTTTTATACAGGCCTTAGTGGTCCCCTAATGACATATCTGATGTCTCTCTCCCAAAATTCAGCCTTGGTGCAGAATTACAGCCTCTAGAGCCAGTCCCACAATGAGTTTTCCTTAGTCTTTGCCATTTCTGAGTCTGTAGCTTTTGAGGAGCAGAGAGAGGGGGTAAGGTGGAGGGTGGAGGTGTGGCCTTGACCAACTGCCACTTTGCTTGTTTGAAAGACATGATGTCTCTCTCTCATGGGTGGGCCAGATTCTTTGGGTGGGCAAAGCAGAGAAAGGGGAGATAACTCTCATAAGGGGCAAGATTCCAGGTCTGCCCATCTGAGCTTTCATTTTCTCAAAGGCAGAGCAGGATACCCAGGGCTCGGTTTACACCTATTGCCATTTCTAGCCACTTTGAGACCATAGGTAGGCTGGGAGAACTCATATTAATGTTAAAAACCTCATAAATTGAAAGTTTTATGGGACCATGGGACCTTTAACTAAATCAAATCAAGTTCAAACAACCACTTCCTGATCACAAAAAGAAAACCTCCTCTATTGTGTGTTTAGTTACACACAATATACAATAAAATAAAACCAACCAACGCATACTGGTATTAAGTCTTATTGCTTTATTTCCAAGATTACACTTTATTTTTTACACAGTGTGCTTTTATGCCTTTAAACACCGATGGCTGTTGCATAGGAAAATAAGCACTCAATATTGACAATTGATTACAATTTAAGAAAACACTATTTTCTAAACGTTCACTTCATAACAATTTGTACAAATTGAATTTTTGTATTTCTCAAACATTCAACTGAGTGAAAAACTAAATGATTTAAGAATTTAAATCCTTTGAACTTAGCCGCTAAGCCTAAATCTCACACGTCCATTCCTCTCTCCAGTGGAACGACCTAATGTTGTGACACAACTGTCTTTATGAGGATGAGGAGAGCTGTTGACACACAAACCGTAACATCATGCTAAACTGTGTTAAAAATTAACCAAAGAAAAGGTTCACTCAAACATACGACTTGCAAAGCCTGGCAATGAAGCCATACCTGAAAAGATCCTCTCCAATTAGGCCCTGCTGCATGTGTCAGAGTGTACGATAGAGAATGAGCGCATGGAAAACGTAATATTTTCAAGTTTTGAATGCACCAACTCACTGATCTGTCAAGAGCTACATATTCACGTCTCTTTTCTCATAAAGCAAACCAATTTTTTTTTTTTTTAATTTCTATTGATATCACATTAAAATGCCAAGGTGGGAACCCATTCACTTACACTACAGGCCTCTTGTAAAAATTATATTTCTGCACCTAACGATATCTATCTATAAAATAAAAAGCAGCACACATTCTCCATTCACAACTTCTATGTAAAGGCTAAAGGGTTTTTGAGACCCATACAAAAACAAATGTTGAAAATAGAAAGCTCTCAAATTGTTTTAATACATCTCAAGAGTCAAAACTAGAGTTGTGGGCTGAAATCTTACACAGAACGGTGAGCCGTCAGAAGACAACATGGGGGCTTCATAGCCACTTTCTACTGAACACCAAATAGGTGAAACTGCTGTTCACACAACTGTAAATCTTAAGTGACCACATGGACAGCTGTGAGCAACAAAAGTTTCATAAATGTCCTCTGACCAGCTTGATCCTAATGGGCCCAGGACCATCAGCCCCATCCTCAGCCAGTTCCTGAAAGACATCCAGCTCCACGAGGGCTACTGATTGGCTGCTTCACAGGCATCTATCCAATCACTGTACACGTCAACTGGCTCTGACAGATCTGAAGAGCATTATATTAAGGATATAAGGAGTGTTGTTGCTTAAGAGTTAGAGTTTAAATCAGTGCAGGATATGAACTTACAGAAGTTATTATTGCATGAATTAAGGGTGGAACTTCAGTCACATGATAACAGGTGGTTGTATACGGGGGAAACCCTAACCCATCACTTTTTAAAGTTGGCCTTTGGCATCAGATGTAAATGGATTCCTTGATCTTTCTTCAGCCAATGCGCTGTAGGGTTCCCCACAGCTGAACATGTACCAATTGAAGAGACTGAATGATTGCCAGTAACAGCCCTACAGCCAGTATTTCTCATCTAAAAATCTCGTAAATATAGCCGAACATACAGCGTAGCTGATGTCAATAATTTATTATTTATGGTGATTTTGTTTGGAGATGTGTTTCAGCCCTTCTGTAACTTTCTTTGTGAGAACACATTATAAAGGTTGATATAGCTGACACAGTTGTTGTCATTAACCTGTATGTATGTTATAGTTTGCCTAGTGAAAAGAGGAAGGAAAAGCAATCTAGCCGTTTTTCTATTGATCATGTGTTTAACTGTGGGTGCAGATCTTTATGATACTGGAAAGGATAGTATGGGACACAAAAATAGCGGCTCAGTGTAGATGTAGTCTGAGCCACCTCCAGGACAACTGAGCAAACACCATTCGCTGACCAGGACTGTGTGCTGGGGTATACTCTTATCAGAACTAAATTGTCAAGTGGGTAGCAAAAAAATACAGAGATGGTCAGAGACAGCCTCATACTAATCATTAAGGGGGTTCCAAAGTTATTTGATTATACAAAGCACTTCTGATGAATTATACTGGGCACTTGTGGGATTTAGTTGAAAGTGGCTGTAAATAAACTAGCTACTGGGCGTTATAGATTATTTTGTTCAACCACTATTAACAAGGCTAAGACCAAACTTTCACATTAAAAGCTACTACACATAATTATATGTTTTTTTTTTTTTAAAGGAGGGTGTTAAAATAGTTCTGTTATTATATTTTTGTTAGAGAAAGAGAAAGTGGTAGTGTATGTGCAAATAAGGATACAGGTTATGGGGGTCTGGAACTCCTCCAAGCAGACCGTGCATGATATTATACCAGTATTTCTGCTTCTCTCCCTGTTAACATAAAAAGCACAACAAAAAAGTTGGAAACAATCAAATCAGAAATCAACGAATCAAACTTGAGCAGTTGTCTTGGGATATGTATTTGGTGAAATTGTAAATACATTTTGACATCACATGACTTTTCGTGGTTGCAGAATGGACAGGTGAACTGAGAGTCCAGGTCTCCTGTCATCTTCTTTTTTAGGAGGAGGCTTTCTTTTGGACTTTCGGCGACCCATTGCACACAAACTGAATCAAGTGTGAAAAAGAGACAAATAAACAGGCAGCTTTAAAAAGAAGAACAGCTTTAAAAAGAAGAACATGTGCAATAGGTATATACCACCAAAGAAGAAACATGTGAGAAAAATGGACTAGAAAACAACTCCAGTCGGCAGCTGCTGCTCCATATTGTTAGCAACTAAAGTTAGCAGGCTAACGTTAGCATGTTTGTTGTTGATCTCCAGTAACGTTTCAACGTAAATCGCCTCACGATGAAAATACGAGTTAAGTGCACTTTGGTAAGAAAACATATTTGAATATGCATCGATTAACCGTAGCTATTAAACATGTCGTGATTGGTAAATGGCATCTAGTAAAAGTTTAATCTTGTTTACCTTTGCTTGTAGAATATACACGTTGCGGTAAAGAGAGGAAAAGACTTCCTCAAAGACCCTGCACCGGCAACTGTTTACGTTAAGGGATTGGAGGAGAGCGTGTGCTTCACGGCCAGTCATTGGCTCCCTGAAATGTCAGTTAAGATGATCGCCAGTGATGAAACGACTTCTGTTCTAACTTCTGACACACAGCCCGCGTGGTGGCGACAGAATATGCTTAGCTAGGTTCGTTGACTTAAGAAACTCTCGTTTTATGTTTCTACATGCCCTGCTAAATTCTTGAAATATTAAGTTGTCAACTTTGTATACATCTTTGCAGTTAGCGTGGTTTAAATGAAGTTTGTGTCGTAGTTTGTGTTTGGGGTTGATATAGTAACTTAGGCTACAGTACGAATCACTTTGCATAGCAAAACATAGTTTTGTCGTCAAATAAATGCAACTTTAGCTAGTGTAGTAAAAAGTACAATATGTGCCTCTGTATGTAGTGAAGTAGAAGTAGCATACAATTTAAATACCTACACATTGTGTAACTAACTGTATGCTGTTTCTGATGTGTCTGTGGGGTGCCATATCCATTATGAAAAGAAAACAAATCATATGCTAAACGGTTAAATAACAATGTATTCCTATTATAACATACAATGTATGTGTATTTTGTCAAATAACATTCAGAGGTTTCGTGCAGTTATAGTATATGACATTAGGGATCCAAATAATGATTATTTTCTTTATAGACTGTCCTGCTGATTATTTTCTCAATTCAGTTTTATCGGTTTTTGTCTTAAAAATGTCAGAAAAACAGGCTTTAAACAGGCTACAACACAAATATATTAAACTTACAAGGATTTAAAATGAAAAAAGAATAAATAGCACTGCAAAACAGATAGTATAATCATAATTAACAATTTGTGAAACCATAATCATGTAAGACAAAACTGAAATTTTATGATTGTATGTGAAGATAAGAACGTTTGCATTATAGTACTTGATTGGTTTTAACATTATTGTGTTGTGTAGTAGATGTCAATGATGTGGACGGTGAAGGTGGTCAGCCTGGGTGTGGTGGGCCTCTCTCTCAGTGTGGAGCTGCTTGGCTGGCTCCTCCGTCGCCTCAGGACTGGAAGAACCCTCAATGAGGTCCTCTTCTTTCCCTCAGAGATGGCCTGTGTGGAGCACATCTTCACTCCCTCGTCGCCTCAGTAAGTGAAACATAATCACTGCGTTGAATAAAAGGAAGCTATAGGGTTTTCTCTGTATTACTGTCAAGTGTGTTGTGACAGTGCATGGCCACTAATGCAAAAATTCACAGCCCCTAAATGCATTCAGTAAGTGGATTTAGTCAGTGCAATTACCATTCCACATCCCAATTGTTTCCCACTTAACAGGACTGCTCTTTTACCTATTGAATAAGTGTTTCACATAAAATAATACCTAGAAAACCCAATTTGGGCTATTTGCATTTTTGCCAGCTTGAAAATTGTCCACAACAGCATTCCTTGCTACTGTAGAGCTACTGTAACCTGTAACCAGGCAATTGGTTTCCTCACCTTCTGGAAAACCTGGGTGAGAGGTGGAAAATGTAAACAGAAAAAAGGATGCAGGATTAGTATAGAAGATCAACAGGTGATACAGTAAGTAGGCAAACTCATATTTTCTCTTGTTTTGGCTTTTCCAGTTCCTGTTTCTGCTCGTTGCCTCATGGCATTGAGACCTCTTTCTCTCGGTTTCTTCGCCGCATCCTGTCTGCTACCTCCTCCCTGGACTTGTGCGTCTTTGCCTTCTCCAACATGGACCTGAGCAGGGCTGTACTAGCGCTACATCGCAAGGGCGTCACCATCCGAGTCCTCACTGATAAGGATTACGCCGCCATCACCGGCTCCCAGATAGGGGTCCTCCGCAAGGCTGGTAAGGGAAACAGATTCATGTTTTTTTTGTTTTGTTTTACGATATACAGTATGTCTTCATGCTGTTTGACAAGTCCCTGTGACAAACCATCCTTATTATGCCAAGCAGTTTCAAAAACAGGCCCAAGGAGTCATATTTAAAATATATATAAATAATATCTAGAGATATTACATTATTGTGACTTTTGTAACAAATAACATCTAGAGACATTATTTGTTACAAAAGTCACACTAACGCATGTGGGGTTATTATAATGGACAAATTTCACTTGAAATACTTATCTTAAGCAATAAAAGGTGCTCCCTCTGTGTTCTCGGACTATCAATGTCATTGTCAGTAAGTCCCACTGGGTTCCTTTGTGGTGAAATGGAGAGATGATAGGAACTGTCTAGGGAAATGTAGGGTTCCACTACAAGCCTTCCTATGAGTCATGGTAATCATGCTCTGAAAGCTCTGAATGATTTTGCGTCACGTGTCCAACTCACACTGTCTCACTTTCTGTCGCAGCCTTCCGCATTTAATAAATTACTGCCACTGCATATTGTTAAGTAAGAATTAAGTGAGTAAGAAACTGGCAACCAGACAGCAAATTTAATCAGGCAAAGTGTGTGTGTGTGTGTGAGAGAGAACCACTTTGGCACAAGGGACAACCAATTCCTCTTTTCATACTGTATCTATTTTGTCTGCAGAAACGTTTTTTATCCTCGAGTAACAATATGTGACTGCTTCCTAAGTGCTTTGGATTAGTTTGCTGTCACTGGTTTGGATAGTCCAAATGTTTCCCTAAAATATTCCCTGAGGCTCTAAAAGGGCAGGGAAAATTATCTGAAAGAGACATCTTTTGGAGTGTCCGCGCCCTGGGGGCCAAAACTGGAAAGACATCGTACTACTTGACTTGCCAGTTGCATTTGCTCTTTCCCATTATTTTTGTCTCTCTTTACTTTGAGCTGAACATATTTAAAAAAAGGCACCATAAACAGAGTGATTACGCAGGTTTAGAGTCTTAAAAACTCATTCCTTGTAAAAAGTGTTTCATTTTCTTTAAAGGTACACGCACTTACTCCTTCTAGAGAGAATTTGCATGTCTAATCTCTCTCTGAGTTTAGTCTGCACTCCACTCTACAAATTAGTAGTCTACAGTGTGATGCAAACTGAAATCCAAATACCCTACCGAAGTAATTTCCATTGTACACAACTGAAGAGAAACTATAGAAAAGATTAAAATAGCATTTAGTATTCATAGCATATTCTGTATTTCAACCAATATTATTTTTGATTTATTGTATATCCTTGGTTTATGTAAAATAGCCACTGCAGTTATTTAGTAAGCTCGTTTTAAGTTGCAATACTCACAATAACAAATAAATGCACATCTATAGGAAAAGCTGATAGCAAGTACTAAGTAATTATAATAAACATACATATTTAAGAAATCAGACAATTGAAATAAATATAAAGGACTACTGTATGTTTAAAATTGTTGGTCAGATTTGATAGCTTCTTCTCATGTATTCGGATAATTTCTTGTGTTGTTGGCTATTGATAAAAGGATTTTGCAGTGGTAAAACAGTGTATGTAGTGAAAGTGCCAAACTCTAAAATGCATTTAGATTTTTCTACATATATTACCCTTCTATTTTACAACTCGTCAGGTCAGCACTGTCAATTTAGAAACGTTTTTGTACTTTTTTCAATTGCTGTTTCAATTTTGAAAAGATAAATAAAAAGCAGGAGCATTCATTGATACTTTTAGACTCTTATGTATTCACAGAAAGCACCTTATGTAGTATTCAACATATCCACATTTTCATTAATATTCTTTGTGCACAAACCAGGACCAAAAACACACATACACACATCTCCACCCTCTTGCCTGTATACTCTCTGCTCTGCAGGGATCTGTGCACGATGCGATGTGGGCTCTGTTCACATGCACCACAAGTTTGCCTTGGTAGACGGTCGGCTGCTCATCACCGGCTCCCTCAACTGGACGCTGACAGCAGTGCAGAGCAACACGGAGAACGTCATTGTCACCAATGAGCCAGACCTGGTGCAACCCTTTATCAAGGAGTTCCACAGGTTATGGATGCACAACGATCCAGCCCGATACCTCCACTCAAGTGACCAAAAACCTGCTCACAGTACCACCAGAACCTTGGACTGATAAGCCACGATGAACATTGAGTCAGAGCTCATCAACCTTTGAGGTAGAAGATATGCATGTTAAATATGTTCAGGCAGTTTTGCCACAAAACATTGATAGAATTGTATTTTTTCTTGTTCTGTTCTGTAACTTCTGGCTTTGGAGGACTTCAAGTGACAATGTTACTGATCAAGATGATGGAAGTTTTATTTTAAATATGTATCAAAAAATGTGTCTGATTTACTAGGCTATGTCTAGAGTTAAGAGTTCTGTTTGACTTTATTCTTTGTCTTATATTTTACGGTTTGGCTTAAGATGAAGATGATATCCACAAAATAGATTTTGTCCAGTTATATAGAGAATACCTCTGTTTGTGTTAGGTGAGAACATTTCTTATTTAAAATAAAAAAGTAAAATAGGAATTTAGGAATTTTAGAAAAAATAGGCTGTTTTAGGAATTTGAGTTAAATACCTTTTTATTAAAAAAAAAAAAAAAGAAACAGTTCCCTATGTGTATAACTCTATTCTAAAGTACTGGCTGTGTGTTGTTTAGGGTGTGCTACCGAGGTCTCAGAGACGATGTTTTGCAAGCAGCAATAAAAAGCCTCTTTCACACTGCAGTTTTGGCAGGACTGTTGCATCACTGCCCCACAGCTGTAGTTTTTCTCTTGCTCCAACATGATTTTCTCTGTTTTAAATTCACAGTCAGGCCTTACAGCACAAGCACATGCTGGTATTCTCAATGCTTAACAATACCATCCTTTGAGGTTTGCAAACCCAAGTAGGGCTGATCTTGTTTGGACATGATGAATGTGCCTGGGTGCAATGCTTACAGTCAGGATGATGCTGGTTGAGGAAGACCAAGACTATTTGTGTTTGTATGATTCAAGACCTTGCAAAGTTTGTCAATGTAGTCTACCACAGTCAATTAATCAGTTAGTGTATTGACATATTTTTTATCTGCGACAATTTTGTGTCATTATATAGATATTGACTATCAATGTTTTTTTGGACAGTTGGTCAAAACAAGCCATATAAGGATGTCTCCTTGGAGCAGTTTTCACTAGTTTCAGTCTAAACAATAAATTCAAACCAAAATTCAACATTAAGGAATTCAATTAGGCAAATAGTCACTCACAGCTCTACATATTAACATTACTGAGTACAAATACTATAATAGTAGTTATGGGTACTACACTATAGTATTGTCACTTCACAGAATCACAGGGGAGAATAAAAATAGCCGCATACTGAATATTGTAATATGCATGCACAATACAAAATAAAACAATGACAACTCAACTTTGCTCCAAAGTTGCTTAAAGAAATTACGGATGTGTTGAACATAGTTTTTAAAATGTGTTGCTCATGGTTTTCATTTTTACCTAAGTTTGAAAGTAAATGGGTGGTTTTATTTTGAAATTCCTTACCGGGAGTTTCATTTATATATCCTTGCTGACTTGACTTTGGTTACACGGTGGGTGTCCCAGTGATAGGCACATGCACAGCCTGGAGATCCGGGAGCGGAGCGCCTGAAGTGAAGCGCCCAACTGCAACGCACGCCCATCGGCTTTCAGGTAGAGGTGGATACCCGCGGGGAGGACAGGGGAGACAGACTCATACAACAACATTCGATGTAAGTTAACATTCAACACAGTTGTCAAAAACGTTTTTAATGCCATCAGGTTGTAGTTGAGCTACCGTATGGTGAGGCGATTTAGGCAAATTAGGCTAACTAGCCTACTGTGTCGACTTAACAGCATGCCAGCGAACTTTTATCTTCGTGTTTGTAGTACATCAGGCTGGTTTGTGTAGCAATAACTACATTAATTCAAGGTGTCAGCAAGTTTCGTGACCCCATGTGCCTCCTTATACAAGCATTAACGTAAGATGGTCTTTCAAAGTGCACACCAATTTCCATTTACCGTTTCCATTAACTACTTTTCACCTAACCACTTTATGTCAACATGTGCTGTACAGTAGGACGCGATTGCTTTAATGCGAGATGCCCGGTTTTCATATGCATCCAGCGTTATAAACCTCCACACACACACACCCACCCACCCACACCCGTTTGTACGTTATTCACACTGATTTGTAGGCGCATGCGTGGATATTAATGTTTTGCTGTGTGTGTACAGCAGCACGCCGGCCAGTCCCTCTTTATGGTCTTGGAGGTGGTAATGCTGAGCTGGTCTCCTGAGAGATTGAAGTCAGCAGGGAGGACGAGTACAGGATTCAGCCTCTGGGAAAGGTGGGGGGGTGGGGGTGGGGCTCCTTATAATGCAGAAAGAGAGTGTGAAGGGATAGGGTGAGATAATGATAGATGATGTCAAGAGGGATGCATAGTTGGATGGATGAAAATGAGAGGGAGTCAAGGAAGATGTGTGTGTGTGTGTGTGTGTGTGTGTGTGTGTATATAAATGGCAGTGTCAGTAGGTTGATGGATGGTCAGATGGATGATGGATGAAATATACAGGGAGGGGAGGAGAATTAATTGCCCCCTCGCCCACCACTCAGCATCCACTGATCCCATAAGTTTTGCAATGACAGGGAGCAAGCAGTGGGCGACTGATAGAGGGTGAAACAGTGGAAGGAGCTCGCCCTGGTTGTGATTTTATAACACAGGCATGAGAGCTCAGAGGGATGAGGGGGGAAGATAGACCATTTTTAAAACAACACTTCCATTTAACATCTGCATAGCTACTAGTCTGGATGCATGTGAGTGTGAATTCTCAAATTGCTGATATTCCTCACTCTGACATTCGAAACACACGAGTAGTGTCTTACCACATCGCTGTCCCCCCACAATGTTCAAATAAGTCAGTATCAGCCAGGGAGGCTGGCGATGGAGCCAAAATGCTACCTTCAATATATATATATATATATATATATAACCAGCATAGGTGATTTATCAGCTGAGCACATAGATGACATACATTAACTGAGAAAACACTGGAGAATCATTTTGCAGTTATGTAAGAACATAATGTAATCTGAAAACTGCTGACCTGGTTAAAAAAACAATGCAACTGATCTCAGCTGGCATTCTGTCTACAATGGAGTGCAATGGAAATTTCTAAGTGACCACCAACTTTTGACCGGTAGTTTATATAGTAATATTATTAGAATACATAATAAAAAGATAATCAAGAGAAAAAACAAAATAGTCGACTAATCCATTAATTGACTATTTTATCTTAATCTTTTATTATTTTACTGCACAAATGTACCTATAGTCTTCTGCCGTCATACATTTGTAAGCGTGATTTGCTGCTTGCAGGGCTGCCTGCGACTAACCATTGTTTTCATAATATCAGGTAATCTGTTGATTATGTTGTTGTTTAATGGATTAAGTGTATAAAATGTCAAAATGTTTTCCCAGTGCCCAAAGTGATATCTTTAATGTATTGATCAACAGTAAAAAAATAAAAATAAATATTAATCTCAGAAAAGCAAATATTCAGAAAAGCAGCCAATCCTGACATTGGAGAAGAAGTAATTTTTGCTGCTAAATTAATTAAATGATTAATCATGTAGTGTTCTTAGTTACAGGTTCCATTAGAAACACTTCAGATTATGGTGGATACCTTTTTATGAACGAGTTTGAGATTATGCATGAGGGAATCGGAAAGACCGTTCTCCTCTTGTCCTACTTCATTTGATAGATGGCACTAGCCAGAGATTCAGGGGCGGGCCAGGAACAGAGAGATGCAGCCGACCAAAACTTTGACTACATGTTTAAGCTGCTGATCATCGGCAACAGCAGTGTGGGAAAGACCTCCTTCCTGTTCCGCTTTGCAGATGACTCCTTCACTTCAGCCTTTGTCAGCACAGTGGGCATCGACTTCAAAGTCAAGACCATCTACAGGAACGACAAGAGGGTCAAACTTCAGATCTGGGTACGTTGGAAAAAATCACATTGACCTTTTGAAATATGCCGATAAAGGCATATTAATGTCTACATGCTGGTGGGAGATGTAAATCAGTGACATATAACATGAAATATATTTTGCTGACCTTGTATCCAAAGCGACTTACAATAAGTGCACTCAACCATGTGGGAACAAGCAAATAGTGCAAGAATCATGCAAGTACATCAACTTCACCAAATATGCTGATCTACAATACCAGTGGTATAAGTGTCTCATGATGTATATTTTAAATGCATTTAATTCAGTTTGACTGTGTCATTTATAAAGGTGAAAAAATAGGTGTAGAGATTTTCAGGTGCATACCTTTTTTACAGATGTTTTCTTTCCATGGACCAACTAAGAGTGGAGGAAAAGAAAACCAATACAAATGGCGAACAAGAGTCTTGCAATAGAAAGACAGGAAGATATAGACACCGAAGTCGTCTGTAAAATTGTCAAATGGCATTATTATTGTCTGAAACTTATTAAAGTGAGCTACATAATAACATCCCACGAGTCCAAAGTTAGAATAGTGTTAGCTGTAATGTAAGAAATGTTTGTTTCTACTCTTTAATAGCTCAGAAGTGATAGGTGACAGAGGAATCTGTGTTACTCTTTTAGTTTATTGTAGTTTAAAAGCAAACATGTTTAAATCAGTACATGTAGACTAATAGGATTTTGTTTTTTTTGTTTTTCAATTTTAAGTAGTTTGTACTCTGTTGCTTGGCAAATTATCTTGGCATGAAAAAGAATCTCAAAGCCAATTTCATTCTGCTGCTTTCAAACTGTTCACCACCACATGCACAGAGTCTGGTTTCTCCTCTGCAGCAGGAAGAAAGAGTGGAAGTCTGGCAGATAAGGCCAGTACAAACTGAAAGATGTTTTCTCAGTGCAGCAGTAGATAAGTAAATGCTGGCAAACTGTGTTACAGTTCGAGTAGATTTAACTCTCATTAATGTGGCACATCAAAAGTTTAGAGTGTTGCGTGTAAAAAGCTAATGTGTGTAGTCTGTTTATTGGGATATTTAATATGTGGTGCTACCTGGGGCAGTTGCTTTGTTTATTAACTGACATCACATATGGCAGACTGCCTGGAAAAATTAGAATTAGTCACCTTGTTTGGGCATCAGTTTATATACTCCTTAAGGCTAATTTACGTCTCTGCACCTTTAGCAGTTAGCCTGGGGCCAGTTCTATTGACCCAAAGCCATAAAGCTGCAGCAGACACTTTTAGCAGGAATGTTGGTCACTTAAAGTAGATGACAACAATAATTCATCCAAGGTGTTAGTATTTGCAAGTCTTTACTGCATTTGACTATTATGTTTCTGCAGAACAGGAACCTGCTGAAAAACAGTTTTAAAACTGAGTCAGGCCCGTTTTTATATTGTAATGTTACTTTTTCTAACTTTCCTGTATAATAAATATATGAATTATTCATGTACCTTCAGACATTTTCTAGAATTATGTTTGCAGAATTGAAAATAACACTGATACAGTGACACATTAAAACTTCAAAAATTTGTTTATGGTTTACTTAAAAATTTGCCACCTCTCCCATTCATTCAACAGTTTTTTCATATATATATATATATATATATATATATATATATATATATATATATATATATATATATATATATATATATATATATATATATATATATATATATATATATATATATATATATATATATATATATATATAGTGTATATAAAGTTTACTTTATATAGTAGGCAATAGTATATAGTAGGAAAGTTTACTTTTTAAAAGATGCTAATTGGTTCCATTGACAAGACCAAAGTGATCTGTGTGTTTTGTTGTTTTGACAGCTGATGTGAATTCTCTGCCTCCTCGTAAAAGTATTTTTCACCATTTTATTGATGGACAGTGTTACATTGTGTGAGAGATTATTTGCTCCAAGTGAGAATGTTACGTGTGAAAAAAAAAACATTTGCGCAAAGTGAGTCGATCCACTTTTCCATGTTGATAAGAGAGATGGTCTTTAACCAAATTGATTTACAGAAAATATTATTGAATAATTTAAATGAATGAAAATGTATAATTTCATCACAGATTTTGCATATTTTCATTTGAATATGTTCCGGAGGGAACAAAATCCTGCATTGTTCATATTTTACCCACTATATCAGAAAAGCCATATATTGATCACACTCTACTTTCCTGTAATAGCGCATGTAATCATTATTTTCTCAATAGTGACCAAGCATTGTGGAAATGAGACACCCAAATGGTAACCCAACACACTAAAGGCTGTATTATCATTCAGTTCATCGAGGATAAAGAAAAGAACTAATTCTGTTTTTGCCACCTTGACATGAACGACTGAGAAGAACAAACATGTGCCTTATTAAGTTTAACAGGATTAAGAGTATATATAGCCTACAGCAGAGGTGTCAGTTTAGAAAGTGCTGTGGCACTCATTAAGGTCTGAAGAGTTCCTAATAATTTCCAGGAGAATGCTCACGAAGCGTTTTCACTCCTCACAGCAGATACAAAAATTATACTGTACTGAGCAAACAGACTTGACAGTCACTATATCAGCAAAATTGAATATAAATTGCTGCGGTCTCTATAATGTCAGAGCTATAATTTACTCAGGGTAATTAACTCCATTTACCTGGGTTTGAGGGATTCTCAAATGCAGCTTCACCCAAAGGGATAGTGTTTTTGAAGGCGTTGTTGCACAGCAGAGACTGTTTGTCCTCACCCCATTCCCTAGTTTGCCCTCTTACACGCTGCTGCCTGTCATGGATGTGGCGTAAACTAATTTCTCACACTCCGCAGTTAATGGCAGCTGATGTTTAACATCGTCCCCAGACAGCAGGGTTCATGAAAGATGCATGGGTTTGAGCTGCTGGCGCTGAATGTGCTTACTGCGCAGACTGACACCCAGGACAGATCTATTACTGAATGTTAGTGGAAGGTTAGGGCTCACCCACAGTGTTCCTCTTAGATCATAGTAATACATCATCATTTTTTTAAAATATTGTTTTACTTAATGTATTAGCATAGCATAGCAGGCCTTCTCTGCTCTGCCTAACAGTGATACAGTTGCATACTTTAACATGAGGAAACGTAAAATGTTTTTGGCGGCTGAGCAACTTGACTGGGTTTCATGGGGACATTTAAAACAAACTCATTTTGTAAAACCCTATGCCAAAGTTGGACAAAAGGTGGGTTGAGACAGTGGTAACATCTCATGCTGTGACTCCTACACATGCTCTATACACTGTGTACCCTTCAACATATGCTGTAGGTCACTGACAAACCCTAAATCTCCATCTCTCGAGTGTGTGAAGTTAATATTGTACATGAAAGCTGCTGCCCTTAGGTTTGATCAGGGGAGAACATTTAAACCTATGATATTGATCAAGTAAAGTCTTATTTCGTGGTGGTTTTCAGTAACGTATCCACATCAGAGTTATGTATTGCTTTAACAGTTTTCCCACAATCAGACAAGAGCATAAAGAAGAAAAATAAAATCTTCAGAGCTTATTTCTGTCCCTTAAGGCATAGCCAAGAAGCAGAGAGCATATCCCGGTATGTTTACAGGGTGTGGCAACATCAACACATGACGGACGGGATTAGCTTCTGTACCAAGAGAAACAGAGTTAATGATTCCTCAGGTTAACCCTGTCTTTTCCCTGTTCCTTTGAGATTGTGATGTGGTTTAAACCAGAGATCTTCAACATGTATTTTCTGGGACCCCTATGGGGTCCTCAGAGTCACTGCAGGGGAGCCTCCAAATTATTGTTAATTTTTTAAAGTTTTTTTCAAAAATTAAAATGTCTTAACATGAATCCAACCTATTAATAGCAAATAGAAATCCCCACTGATGATAGGTTTACTGGCCTATAGGGAAGGTAGTCACTAAGGTAGCAATACACAGACACATGTATGTGTAACATAAAATGATGATTTATAAAATCATGCCAACAATTATTTTTTTAATAGTTTAGTATTCTATGCACTAAAAAGGTATGTATAAAGGCGTTAGGCTGCCCTACACCCTGTTTAATATGCAACTTAATTTTATATACATAATATACAATATTAGTAGTAGGGGGTCCCTGATCCATCTCTCTTACAGCTAAGGGGTCCTTAAAAAAACCTTGAAGCCCCCTGGTTTAAACGATATAATTAATTGATCCCATAAGAAAATACCCAGGATTTCTCAGGTGTGTTGTGTGTTTACAGGACACAGCCGGGCAGGAGCGCTACCGGACCATCACTACAGCTTACTACAGAGGAGCCATGGGATTCCTGCTAATGTATGATATCACAAGCCAGGAGACGTTCTGTGCTGTACAGGACTGGTGGGTAGACATTCAGATGTAACCTCCTATACCATTAAACCACTATTGATATCAATGTGTGTGTGTGTGTTATCCAACAGGTGAAGCATTTGTAAATCTGACAATTTACCTCCAGTCCTTGTATATTTAATATTTACTGTAGTTTAAGTATGAAGAAAACCCTGCAAAATAAGTAGCAATACTTCAAATGAATAACTGCAAATGGAATATGATATGATATGACATGACATGACACAGCTGTAAGTCCTTACACGTACAGAAAGTTCTTCATCTTTAAAAAGTAGCGGAAGAAGTACTCATTATTTACATATTTAAGTAACAGTAGAAATACTATTAAAAACTGTCACATGTAAAAAATCTGCAAAAAATATTTCTTAAAGGTGCTCTAAGGGATCTTGGGTGACATTACTTCTTGTTGACGTTCAAAGTATTTTTAAACAAAACGAGACTAGCTTGCCCCTCCCCCCCCTCCTCATCCCGTCCCCCTCCCTTTTGTGCTTCCGTGCACTAACCCCCCACCCCAAAATCCTTCTTGTCGGTTATTGGCTGGAATGCTGGAAGACTGTAGTGTATGCTTTGCGGTGTAGGTGGGTACAGTTTGTTTTTGGTGCTGTTTGTAGACCCTGGGCTGTCTATAGAGACCGCGTTTCTTTTACAGTGTGTTCTGGGGACAGGCAGCTCACAGACAGTGAGGAGATATTTGCTGTATGTGACAACAAATGTAGCCTAAAACACACGTGACATTGCTTAGAGCACCTTTAAGTGCAAAAGTGTTATCAGAGACAATGTAAAACTGCATGCTTTAGAAACAAGACAGTGCAACTCAAGTTGTTGCACCTTTTAAGCTGGCAGCGGAGGAAGTCACAGAGCCAAACCGACATGTGAAAGGGACAGCTGGCATGGCGGGACTACACGTTTTAGTGATGCACAAGATAACCCACAGGTGTCAAATAGCAGCATTTCCCTTTCTCAAATACACACGGGCATAGCGGCACTCAGTCTGTCTCTGTCTTTCTCTCTACTGACAATTATAATGCATACATTTGGTGGTTTGTGGCGCGGTTTGGGTGGTAGATTAATGGTGCGCATCGGCTCAAACACACTAGACTCCGGCGCTGTTGTTAAAAAGTAGCATAAATATAAAACATTTGTGTGAAGTACATCTTCATCAATGTACTTCAAAACTGTACTTAAGCACAGAATTTGAGTAAATGTGCTTGTTACTTTTCTCCTCTGGCTGCAGGAAATACAGTAAAGTATGAAAAGTTTGTTGAAAGTGTTATGTTGTTTCTCAGGGCAACACAGATCAAGACGTACTCGTGGGGCAACGCTCAAGTAGTGCTGTTAGGCAATAAGCTGGACCTGGAAGAGGACAGGCAGGTCCCCACTGAAGATGCCCAAAGATTGGCTGCAGAGCTCGGTTGGTGTGGCTGGTTGGCTGGCTGGCTCGCACACGCTTATCACATGCTTAGCAAGAACACACAAGCTGAAACACACTGACTCACTCATACTGTAGTCCTTCTTTCTCTCTCCAGGCTTTGAGTTCTTTGAGACCAGTGCCAAAGACAACATCAATGTGAAGCAAGTGTTTGAGAAGCTGGTTGACGTCATCTGCGAGAAGATGAACGAGAGTGTCAACGGTGATGCCAGTCCGTTAGCCAATCACAAGGAGGCCGGCCTAAAGGAGACACCCCGCAGCAGCACGGGTGGCTGCGCATGCTGATGGAAACATCTATTATTGTGAATGTACTTCTTCATGTTACTGCAATACTATCATGGATGCTTTGCTCCCTTTTTCTTTAATGTGATCTTTTCACAACTTGATTGCGACTTAAGCTTCATTGTAATTTAAATGTGACTGTTAACATTAAGATGCCAAAGAGCTGCAGTCTGCAGCTATGCCTTTTTATTATTTCTTGTTTAATAGGTAAACATCACCTGTTGCAGGTGAGGATGTGAATAAAAGGCTTAAGCCAAATCAGAATGGTGTGGAGATCACTGTGATTTACTTGTGTCTTGCTACCCTCTTGTGGGAGCTGTATGAAACTGCATCACTGGGGCTCATTACCACACTCTGCATCTTGTGAACTTGTAATCCTGCTGAGAAAGAAGGCTCATAACTGTTAAGTACAAAGTCAAACATACATAAGGTTGAAGTCATAAGTACCAGAAAGGGGCTGTGTCATTCCAGGTCTGTGTGCAGTCCAGACTTATCACTCTTTTGGAGGGATATTGCCATGTGCTTTTAATTTATATTTTTCTTTTTGTACATTTTAATGGTTAATACTAGTTAAGTATTTCCTTTGCCAGGGTTATTGTGTCTCTCTAAAAGTGGTTATTAAAAGATGTGGATATATACAGTATGTCTGTGGGTTTTAATTTGAAGCTATTAAATAATCTTATTGTATTAAACAACACTTGTAAATAACAGGAAATGTCTAATAGTTCTCTACAAGTTTTCTAAACGATTTGATGTTAGAAATTAGTCACTTTAAAATGCAATCAATTATTTAAATGTTATCTTCAAAGTGTTAGAAAAATTAAACATTCGTCAAGTTTGTCTTTATTCCCAACATTTAAATATTGAATGCCTCTTTTTGAAAGGGTTCTGTGTTTTGAGCTTTGTGTTCAATTTAATCATTCATGGACATCAATATTGTAAATTTATAAGTTCTTGGTCATAAAAGCTTCCGTTCCATTTTTGAAGGGACTTTGGTCACCAGGAAATGTTGCTTATCCCAAAAGCAAAGTCAGTGACGTGCAGGGCATGAACTGTGTGTGTGTGTGTGTGTGTGTGTGTGTGTGAGAGAGAGAGACCTGTGAGAAAATAAAGGGGCATGTGAAAACCTTGTTGAGCAGACACTGCAGGTTGATCAGACCTCAGCGGACAGACTGACAGAACCCCACAGGTACAGGCTTCATGCTCTTTCATACTTTACATGTTTTATATAAACACACCTGAAACAATTTGGAAGATATGTTTTTGTCAGAGAACTTTTCATCTACGTAATCAAACAACGGGATGATTGAATGACACAGTTGTATGTATTTGATAATTATTAAATATTTTCAAATTTCCCTTGTAATCAAAGGTTTACCGTATAAAGCGTGGTATTGGTTATGCGATGTCTGTTGCTAAGTAATGTCTGAGTATTATTTTTTTTGTTTAAGTAAGCCAATAGTCATATCTGAATGTGTTTATACATGTATATATATATATATATATATATATATATATATATACACACTACCGGTCAAAAGTTTGGGGTCACATAGAAATTCCCATTGCACTCCATTGTAGACAGAATGCCAGCTGAGATCAGTTGCATTGTTTTTTTAACCAGGTCAGCCGTTTTCAGATTACATTATGTGCTTACATAATAGTAAAATGGTTCACCAATGTTTTTCTAGTTTTTTTATTTTTAAATGATAGATTAGTACACAGAATGTGCCTTTGGAACATTGGATGAATGGTTGCTGTTAATGGGCAATGTAGGTATTGCATTAAAGATCAGCCCCCCCACCCAAATTAGCAGGTATTCTGTCTATAATGGAGTGGTATGGAAATGTATAAGTGACCCCAAACTTTTGACCGGTAGTGTATATATATATATACACACACACACAAAACAAAACTTCACACATCTGAGGAAACTGGCTTTTTTAGCTGTATATTTTTTGTAACAGAACTGATGTAGAAAACATAAAATGGTCTCTGACTTTTAAAGTTCTGTTTAAAACTGCTATTTGTCCTGCTTTGCTGGCTCCAGGTTTCCAAATAAACATGGGATTTTGCTGATGTTATGACAGTATTTTATTACATACTGGAAAGAATGTTACAGTTGCCATATAGATTTCCACTGAATATTATAGTAAAAGTTGTAATAAGGAAGCTAAAAAAAGATCAATAACTGAGCTCCTGTCTTTGATACAGAGAAGATATGGAAGCCAAGTTGGGAATAAGGGTGTGTTATATGGCTCATCTGGGCTACTTGCAGTGTGACTACCAGTAAGCTGATAAGATACCTTGACTTCTATTCTAATTAATTTGAACCATATAATGACACATATTTAAGACCTGCTTACATGTCACCTTTAAAATATGTGTTTCATACTGCATTTTAAGTTATGAACTGAAGTGTGGAAAAGACTGTTTTAGTCTCTGCTGCTACAGATATGGGTTATAATGTGATTGTAAAATTGACAGAGAGCACCACAGTACGACAGAACTGCTTATACATTTTTACAATCAAGAGTTCAAAAGTTCAAAGATGGAGGTGAAGTGAATTTCTTCCTCTGTACCAGATGGAGATGTATGTGTCAAGAAGAATCCAACAAATGTATCATCTGACTTAAATGTATGCTTGGAAATACTTTAAATAATTTGCAGGCAAGGCAGAATAATAAAAAAAAACTCTGGATATGAATGAGCAACCTCTCTCGCACATCAAAAAAACCTCAGGCAACGTCAGCATGACAAACTTGCCACATTTAAACAAGATTAAGACCCCTTCTGTTTTCCTGCCAGGCATGTGGTTAATGAATAACCAAAGAAAATGCTATTTGACCCATGTTGGTGCTTGCTGTGTTGTACTGTAAGCCATCCCCAAACCATTGATTTTCCTACTAGAGATAAAATGCCAAGTTGTGCACTTAACCAAAATGCCCTAACAGATAAATGAGGAAGTGTAACCAAGTATACTGTAATTTTGTTATCAATTCAATTAACAAGCTTTTTTTTTTTTTCTCTTTTTTTTTTTTTTAACAGTCTGAAAGAAAAGGAAAAACCAAGATGTGTTGCTCTGGTTTTCTCAAAATTATGATGTTTGTCTTCAATGGCGGCATCTTTGTAAGTACTACTTCTTTTCTGCTTCTGCTGTCCAGCTCTAATGTTGGCCTGGTCCCACAAGGAAACAGACTAGAGAGCACACATTATAATAATTATAATGTATCATAGGGCTGCAAGATATTCCCTTTGGCTTTATATAAAATTATCCTTCACTGCAAAACCTGGAAAAGCTGTGTAGAATTAGCTGTGTCTACTTTCTATTTCAGTGATAGCTGAAAGGAAATTTGACATTTTGTGAAATACACTTCTCGAAATGTATGTAAGAAATCAATAGGCTACAACATTTCTGTCTATGAGCTGAAGATAAAGCTACAGACAGAAGACAGTTAGCTTAGCATAGCATACCGACTTGAAACAGTCCACCCTCCCCCTTAAAAACTCCAACTTGTCACTATGAATTAAATAACAAGAAATAACTCATTAATTAGTGAGCTTCAGAGATGCTGGTAGGTGGACTTTGTTACCATTGAACAGAGCCAGGCTAGCTGTTTACCACTGCTTCTAGTCTTTATGCTAAGCTAAGCTAACCGGCAGCTGGCTGTAGCTTCATATTTGCATTACAAACATGAGGGTGAAATCAATCTTCTATCTATTCTTTCATCTATTTCTTGTCCAAAAGCAAATAAGTGCATTTCCAGAAAAATATTAAACTATTTAACAAAAACATTCTAATAATTCTCAGGCTGAAATACTGATGACCTGCTAATGACCTCTCATACTTGCAGTTCAGCCTTTCATCCCAGAACAAGTATTTTGTATGGTACAACTCAACTTTTCAGTTGTTTTAGATATTGATATTGACTGATTATAAATATGTAACTCCTTTCAGCATGTTACTCCTGTCTCTACTGCATCTTTTGGAATATTTCCCCATTATTTCTCCATGCTATAATGTAAAGGGCTTGGATTCTCTCTCTCTCTGCTTTATTCTTTCTCTCCCTCCTGTCCTCACCCATCATGCAGTTGGCAGGTGCAGTCATCCTGGGTGTGGGAGTGTGGGTGAAGGTGGATAGTGGTTCTCTGCTGGGTATACTGGATTCCTTGGAGGACGCTCCGTCTGGGTTATCCCAGCTGGTCAACGTCAGCTACCTGCTCATGGCAGTGGGGGGCGTTCTGCTGGTCATTGGCTTCCTGGGCTGCTGCGGAGCTGTAAAGGAGAGCCGGTGTATGCTGCTGACGGTGAGCAATGTTTGATAGATCAACTGGACCGGATAAGACAGAAGAAATTCATTAAAAAAGCACACCTTCGGCTCATTTTTATAAACATTTTCAGAAAAAAATAATACACAACATATCTGGTCTTTTCTATGTTTGAGTAATGCCACACTTCATTGTTGAAGGTGCAAAATGTTTTACTTAAAACATAATGGACCACAATTAATGGAATGATCTGATTTAAGATCTATTTAAATTCTTACTACTACTTGTGGTAGTATGAGGTCTGTTCGAAGTGGTCTTTATCCTTGACGTTCCATTTCCAGGATTTTTCCGGTTCCGTAGGAAATTCCGCCAGATGCATGTATTTTTGCAGATGTCCATTTCCTTCCGCTTTTGTTGTGTTGGAACTTTAAACTCCGGTGGATTTATGACAACTATTGTTGACTGCTCCTCGGATCTCTGCGTGGTAAATTGAGATAGCTAGCTACACAACTATTTACTGTAGTAGCGGCTCTGTGGGGAGCTTAGCGCCGATCATGACGATTGTGATTGGTTTAAAGAAATGACAATTAACCAGAGCATGATTTTCTCCCATCCTGGAATGCTATGTGGAGTAGCCAGACCCTCCACTCTGCAGCGTGGGTGGTCTGGCAAAGCGAGACTAGGTCAAAGTTACATAAACATGCTTCTCTTTAAATAAAATATTCTTTCTAGTTTAGGTTAAAGAATATAGAGAGAACTACTTATATATTTGCAAATGTGAATTCTGTTATACTGTACAGTAAATGTTGAAATATTTGATGGTTATTTTGCCAGAAAAGTCAAGAAGAAGGTTTGTTGTCTTTTTTACTAACTTAACACCTGCTTAAAGGGTGATAGCATGAATTTGTGTTTAATAGAATTTGTGAGAGTGACCACAAATCTTTGAAATTGGTCCAGTATTGAGCAAAATCGCAGTGGCCGGCAGGCGCAAACCAAGCTGCAATGAAACCTAATGGGGCAATTGTGCACCATCAATTTTTGTCCACTAAAGGGTGTTTGTTTTTGCCACTGACAGGCTCAGATTGTTATTAAAAGTGTTTGACAACATTAACAATCTCACAAGGTGACTTCTTGTCTGAAGACAGCGGTGTGGAATGTGGAACATGAGTCAAAGGCGTTCTCCCAGAGCTTGTTACTTACTAATTTCAAAGATTGTTGTTCACATCAGTCTATGAGACACAAATGCATGGGGAATTGGGGTTCTCACTCTGTCAGTGCTACTTGATTTAATGAATACACAGTGATGCCTGCTACCAATCAAATGCCTTCCAATGAGAGTTTTAAAGTATTACATGTTTTTTCTCCCCATCCAGTTCTTTAGCATTGTGCTGATTATCTTCCTAATCGAGGTTGCAGGTGCTGTGGTGCTGCTGGTCTTCCAAGATTTGGTAAGTGGCTCTCACAAACAAAACAGGATCTTCTTAGCAATAATTTCCAGGTGGTCCAATTTAGTTTTGACAAACCCTGAAGAACTTTGCTAAAATTTGATCAAGTACAATGATTGTCAACCTGTTCTTCTCAGGCTGATCAGCTTTTTCAGAGTCTGGAGAAAGAAGTCAAAACAAGCATTGGAAAAGAGTATGGACGCAGTGACAGCTTCACCTCCCTTTGGAATGCCACCATGGAGGAGGTACTGGATTTCTTTTACCTTTAAAAGTAAAAGAAACAAAAGTCCTGATATTTACACACTATGCAACTTTTGAGACAAATGTTTTGGCTCTGTGATCATGCACTTCAGCTAACACTAACAATTTTTTGATTTGTTGAATATAGTCTGAGGATTTGCAGCAAATACTTTGTTGTTACAGACTAGTGAAAATAATAATAATCATATGCTGATGATTAAAACTGTCTTCTTTTACAAATATCAGGGGAATGTGTAAACATTTTAAACCTAATTTTGTACTTTTTAAAAACATTTTAAAATACACACTTCTGTCTACCCTGTACTGTAACACCCCAGCAGTGCAGATTGTTAAACTTGGGATTAACACTTTTTGCTTTTTTTGTCTAGTTTAAGTGCTGCGGATTCAAAAACTACACCGATTTTGATGGCTCTCCTTTTTACAATGACCACGGAAGAGATGTTTATCCACACACATGTTGCAATACAACCATCACTGTGGGCGCATGCAATACAAACGAAGCAAGTCATTCGGTATGAGATCAAGTTACTTTTGGTTTGACCTAATGCATGTTAGCAACAAAACCATCAAGTCTAATGATTTGCAACAAACAGTCCCTATCTCTGCCAAAACCTGTTGTTTCTCTTGCAGATGATTGATGGCTGCTTTGACAAGCTGCTGCAGCTGTTAGAGGACAACGCTCTCATCATTGCAGTTGTGGTTCTAGCAATAGCTGCTTTTGAGGTATCAATATCAAACAGCCATTTTCTCAGTCATCAATCTAGAAGTGCTGTGTACTTTTGACCACACAGTTGCTTCTATAAAGTGAATAAAATATCTTTAAATTGTCTATTGTTTTACTTTATCTCTCATACGGTATATGTCTGTGATAAATATGCCTGTATATAACAATAATTATAATATGTTACAATACTTGTTTATGGCCTTTGAAGTGGCTTTAATCAAGATTTTTAAAGTTCATGTTTAGTTCATTGTCATTTAAATTAGAAAGTATATCCAATAAAATATTGCTTTTTTTAGAAATCTGTAAATCTACAAATAGTATTGGACAGAACTATTGCACTATGTTTAGATAATTTAGTAGATTGTATTTATGAACTGTTATCTTTACAGATTGCTGCCATGGTGGTTTCGATGGTTCTCTACAAGCAGATTGGCAACAAGGCATGATGTTTCCTGTTTGGAATGTGATGACAACATTGTAATTGATGGAAACAGCTTTACTTGTCAGCAGTTTTCTATGTCTATAAAGTTTTTTTTTTAATTTGATTTAAAACAGACAGATTATTAGACAGACAGACTTTAGTGCTCTACATGTAGACCATTATGCAGACCATTTAAATCAAAGATGAAGAGGTAGTCGATACGTTCTTAGTTTCAGAATTATTTCTGTACACATTTATACTGTGATTTATTTATGTTTTAGGAAGGGTTGCAGTCAGCAGACATTGTATGTGCTGATACATATACTGTAGCTAGTTATATGTGATGATGCACAGGGAAAAAAAGGATCTGCATAAGTTGTGTCAATTGTGTATGTCCCTCACATTTATTGCAAGCTGCAATACATTTATTTTTATATGTTTGATCAAATTGAAATAATAAATATACCTCCTTTTATTAACACATGAATTCTGGTCTTCTTTGGCATGTTTTTGCTTAGGTAGGCCTATACAAATTAAAACTGTAATTAATCGAGGAACTTTACACTAATGTTTATCTGATCCCACACAAGAGAAGCAATTCACTTAATGTATCTACAATCCCCCTTAGCCTGGATGTGCCCACCATGGATAACAGCTTCAGATTAACGAAAATTGAAAAGACATATACTTTTTATATTTTAAATAAGTTGAATGATCAATTATTGTTTTAAATGTTTAGTTGTTTTGTCTTAATAAACTTTCAAATTGAAAATACAAATTCACAATATTCACAACTTCCTCTCTTACCTGACTGACGTTAAAGCCCATGTTACAGGTTAACCACCACTGTTGATTTTTGGGTACAAAAAACACTCAAGATATGTATATCATTTTTAAAAATGTCTCCAAATAGTGTTAAAAGTTAGTTTTTGGTCATTTTTGGTGTTCGCGGGTTTATGAAGTCAATTCGGCGATGACGTCATACTGGGGAGGGAAGTCTCAGCCTGGCACTAGAACTACGGTGACTGACTGGGATGAGGAAGAGGAGGAAAGGCCAGCAGCCGAATAATTACCAACCTGCCAGATGTGAGAGGGCAAATGAGGAGTTGTCAAGATTGTGGGGAAGTCTCCTTCATTTATCTCCTTTATTTGTCTCCTTTATTTTAGCAACGCAGCAGTGCATACAATGACTTTACTTTTTACTGTCAGTGAATAGCACCGAGTGAACGTCAACGTTTTCTTTTGATCTAGTGACAGGGATCATGTCGTTAGTTCAGATAAGTACTGGTACAATTATCTAGATATAGTAATAGAAGGCATCCCCGAGTGTTATTTCTAAGTGCTTACCTCTTCCTCCGGTGAAAACGTGTCGCTGTTTGGCCGGTGCTTGTGTGTGTGGTGGCGAAGCTGCGATGGAGAGCGGGTGCTTTAGGGGTGTGAGTGGGTGGAGAGCGGGTGCTGTAGGGGAGTGAGCCTCCGGTCGGGAAGGATCTGAAGATGCCTAAACTTTGAGACATTTCAGACAGGATCATGGTCCTCCCCAACCAGCTATTGTAATTGGGGTTGATGAGTGGGTGGAGAAAACTCCACTGCCGGGTTGCTGGCTAGTACGTGACGCTAGCTATATCCGCTAGCATCCGCCTATAGCCAGTTAGCTTTGTGTGTAACGTAACAACCCCCCCATCTCGTAGGAGCGAAGCTTACTATTTCATTCAATACAATTATGGTACAAAAGGTGCACTAATGCCACATATTTGATGTTGACAACATGGACGCATATATAGGCAACACCAAAGGCAGTCGTAATATTTACCTAGCAGGCTAGGCTAACGCTGTTGTGCTAACGTCCGGCGGCATAACGTTAGCTAGCAGTCTAAACTTGTGAAAAGCCGAACAACATCCCCATTTAAGCTGTGTTTCACTTTCCCTCCAATATCATTATAAATATAATAAAGTCACATGGACTCGATCGAGACAATAGACTGTTAATATTAAAAGACCAGAAGCCATATTAGGCCAGACCAGTGGTAAATACAACGCAGGCTGCTCTGTTATCTCCCCAATATGACGTCATGCAATGCATTGTGGGGGGAAAATGAAACACTGTAAAATTGTGCCTAATTTTCGTATTATATTCAATTTTGCGATATCCAACACCATCAAATACAATGGATAACAGTTCAAATATTTACTACCAACAAGCAAATTGCACAAATTCGTTGCAAAATTAAACCTGCAACATGGACTTTAAGCTACATCAGGTTAGTCAGAAGCTAATGTCTTCTACCAAACAAAACTTACAAGCGCATTTGTTGTTTTAAAAAAACATACGTTTAGAAGATGAAGCATGTCTGGACCAGGCCATGTATAAAGAGAAGACGCAGCAGGACGGGTCGTCAAACGTTTATTGGCTCTGGGAATGAAAGAGAAGAGGCTACATCCCCATCGACATACCTTGAGAGTTAGCCCATGCTTGTAGTGTTGCTAACGTTGGTACCATAGACTGTATATTAACGGTCTATGGTTGGTACGCAAGCTCTTCTCCATTCACTGGCACCGGCAAATCACGGTAAGTTCAAGTGGACTGAATAAAGTAAAGAATGAGACTCAGTCTTTTGCAAATTGTGAAACGTTAGGCATTTTCCCAAGATGCGGATGTCGATGACCTTTCAACCTGTTTAACGCCCAAGAAAGAAGGTAAGCCAGTGTTTGTTTTTATTCTGGCTAGCCGTGGCCAGAGTCTCTCTTTATGGCTCTGGCCGTGGCATGTTATGATTGCAGTTTCTATAGCTAAGGAATTTCTGAATTGTAACATAAGCGTAAAGCGAGTTATGCAGTGTTTGAGTTGTTATTATTGTGTTGCTGCTCTATTTACTGTATGGATTGATAGATGGCCACTCAACTGTCTGGCTCATTTATAGGCCAGCTTCATTTTGGTGACATTGTAAGCCGATGCACATTCGTAATTATGAAGAAGGAGTTACTGTATACCACAAATAAGTAAAAATTAGATTAAGTTTAGGACCTACATTCTAATTTAAAAGTTAACATATTAAGGAAAAACAAACTTAATCTGCACATGCTGGGTAAGAAAAGGAGGCACTTGGTTTTATAGCACAAACATTTGGGAGATTTTAAATGCCTCACATCAGTTTTTCATATCCTTCCTATCACAAACAAACTAATTTGTTCAGCTTATTTTATTTCCATTATATCCCTCAACAGCCTGTGTGTTGGTATTACATTACATGGGGGAATGGAAAGGTCAGTGTGTTCCATATGGTCTGGCCTCCTGGTCAGAGCTGCTTTAACAAGGCCAGTTACTGTGTGTGTGTGTGTGTGTGTGTGTGTGTGTGTGGTCTAGTTAGTTAGTTAGTGAAGTTTAGTGTACTTACTGCTAGCTGCTAAAGCAAGCAGGTTTTCCTGTCACATTCTGTGACAAAGCTACCCGATAACCTTCCTTGATGACCTCATAATGTGGACACATTGTCTCTTTTACTGTCATCGTAAAACAATTGCAACCACAGTTAAATGCAACATGTGACCATGCTTCTTATCACTTTTCTCAGGGTTAGGCAGTGCTAATGTCTGTTTGTAGGCACCCTTGTAAAGGTGAACTTGAGGCAGTAGTGTACATTAAGAGAAGTCAAGATAAGATGTAAGTCAGATTTGAGGCACTACATACCTATATTAACATATCCTGAATAGGGCTGTAACGATATGGAAAATAAAACTGAAATTGCGACACTCAGCTCCACGAATCTGTGTCACGGTGGGAGAAGGCAGAATCGCGACAAAGCCCTTCCAACTCTCAGAGTTATCCTGCTTGTCCAGATCCAGTGCTACCACATCTTTAACTTACTAGTAGTCCTTTTGGTGCCTTATTCCTGTTTTGTCTGGTAAATTTATCTGACACATTTTAACTGTAAAGACGGCTAAAAGCGAAAGAGGGGGCACCGGGTAACGTTACGGGTGGCCACTGTTCGGTTATAATGTATACGGTTAAATACATTATAATGACACTCTCCCCAACACAAAATGTGTCTTATGTATTGACCATTGTTTGCATGTATGTTCATTTACACACTTACTTGCCTGTTTAATTGGGTTTTGGTTTATCTATCAAGTACTATATTTATATTCATTCTATATTCATTCATGGGGTAAAAACATCCAAATATAAAGCTCATATTATTCAAAATAAACATCCTCAGTACAACAGGGACCTTTTTTGGCATCAAGTGTAACCTGTTGTAAGATACTTCATCGGTGCACAGACCGTATGCCCAAACAGCAAAGCTAAATTAGCAACTATTAGAAAGTCAAGATCTAATAGCTAGCATTCAATGAAAAAAAAACAACTCTGTACTTCAAGTGTAATGGTTTACTGTACTGTTTTGTACTCATACTTTACACCATGCATGCTTTTTATGTGGTTTTATTGACTTTATTTGTCTTGGTTATATCAGTAGCAGTAAAATAACAACATTGCAACTGCAACATTGACGTGTGTTGAGAAGCTGGAGCATTAGATTATTAGATTTTCCAATGTGTCACTGAGGCTTTGCAATGTAACAACAAAGGGAGTCAACATTACAATACAGTGTTGTGTTAAAAACTAATAAAAATATCCTGTAAGAGTGCATGAGAAAAAAATAGGTAACAATGTTTTGAAAAACGTTGTTTTATTATTTTTTTAAATGTGATCTGTAGTTCATTGAGAACAGTAATAGTGAGAGAGCACTGTGATTGGCAGGAGAGACAATACTTTGTAAACTCTGCCCTCTTGTGGAAAAATGTATTCTGCAACTACAATAAGTGTTGTCCTACATTAATACTGAACACCTTCTCACACATTTATTCTTGCATCCATATAGACCAAAATGTTAAGTGGGGAATGTGAAAGATGGATGTGGAGAAGAGGCAATGAGGGGGAAAGTGTCTCTTAACAACAAGGTCTCTAGTTTAACACCTTTCCTATCATAACATTGTCAACTAGTCGGCCTTCAGCAGCCAGTGTGTGATCAGGTCACGGGTGACAGAGCTCACTGAAGTCTAATGGTGTAATGATGGGATGTCAAGGGAGAAGCTGTGGAGATGCTTGTGGGAATAAATGGACAGGAGACGGCTTGTTTACATAGAGAACATAAACTCATTATTGCTTTACAGCCAAAGGTAACCCGTAACACCTGCTGAATAAGCAGTTTTTTTTTTTATTGTTGACTAGATAGCAACTACAGCAGTCTCCCTAAAGCTATGGCCTGTGACAAAATATAGTTTGAGTTTAGTAAAATGTTTATTCCCTACATCAAGTTTTTTTTTATGAAAGAAGCAAGGAAGTTGGTCTTTATAAATCATTCAGTGCTTTTTTTTTTTTTAGCATATTCCACTTTTAAATTACTTTAAAAAATGCTAAAGAAATCTAAATATGATGGTTGCTTGTGGCATAAAGAATACACTGTCATGTAATTGCCTTTACAGTCACCGGATCTCAACCATTTGATAATGTGACAAATGGGAGATTTCCCAGTGATATGTTAGGCAGCGTTCTCCACCACCATCATCGAAACATCAAATAAGGAAATATATATTGGAAGAATTGTGTTCACACCTCATGTAGTACAGGGGTGCTGCAATTTCATCTTTTTGATGAATAAATAAAATTCCTAGCAAAATAAAAATAATTTACATCCACAGAATCAGGTTAGTTTGAACCTTGAGGATATATGACTTTTTTTTCTTTTTTTTTTTAACGATCACCTTGAAACCAAAATCCTCTGTCTGGCATACATCCACGACCTGGAGTTTTAAGCTTGGTGTGATGTCTGGTCTGGTGTGGGAATTGCGACACCTTCTTTGCGTTAAAGCACAGGTGAGAATTGGCAGCCACCTATATAAAAGACTCGCTCCATCACTGGCAGAAGCACTGACGGCAAGGTTACCATTTGGAACCTTGGACCACTATACAAAGAATTTTTTTAATTTTAACTATATATATATATATTTGTTGTTGTTATTTGATTAGTCAGGATTTGCATAATTTCCATTCTGAGAACCATCCCTTTTTTGGTCAAAAATGGCTTTCACTATCAGCCTTGTCATTTTGTCTAGTTGGACAGCTGTAGCTTTTACATTTCCTCACAATACTTTTGACAACATTATCAAAGGCTCAAGAGTCGAACTTGAGTCATCTGGCAGCGGACCAGATGAACCTGTCCAGGGAATAGTGAAGGTTGTGCAGCTGGACCCTCGTGCCCTGGCCCACTCAGGGTTCATCAGAGGGGGGCTGACCCCGAGAAGAGTCCCCTCCCTCAGCTCCAGATTGTCCTTCCCTGCTTTCTTGTCTCACGGGCGTTCAGGTCTGGCCCCGGCCCCCAGGACCCCGGTCAGTCCACTACATGACCTACACCCTAAAAGCCCCACTGTGCTGGAACTAAAGAAGAGGCAAGGCCTGCAGATGTGGCAGAGAGCCATAAATAAAGGAGAGAAGATGTCCCTGCCAGTAAACTTGAAGGACACTAAACAGACGTGCACTGCTCTACCTTTCACTCATGTAAGTTATTTTTTGTGTGTTATACCAGAATTTTATTTCCTTTTTCTGCCAAATAGATGTCCATGCAATGTATGAACAAGAGCATTAAAATGAGCTGGATAAAATATTTTAGTGACAACAAGAGAAATGTCTGTTCCCTCATAAAGCTGATTATGGCTCTGGTGGAGGATTAACTCTGATGGTGCGGAGTTACATAACCGCATAGTGTTGATTTTTACACCCTCAGAGGTAAATTAACATTATGTATTTCCTATTCTCGCCCCTCCCTGTCCTCTCAGCGTGTGACAGCAGACGGATGCAGCACTGTAACAGTGCACAACAAGCTGTGTTTCGGCCAGTGCAGCTCCCTGTTTGTCCCATCTGAAGGGGAGTTTGCCGGGCTGGGTACTGGGACAAGGGCCCTCCACCACCGGACCCCCTGCTCTCGGTGCGCCCCATCCAAAGCTCGCACCGTGGCTGTGCCCCTGCAATGTGGAGCCAAGGTCTGGGAGAAGCAAGTGATGGTGGTGGAGGAGTGCAAATGTGAGACAGGACTAGAGGAGAAGAGTGCTGTGGCCACACACCCGTAACTGTTCCAACTTGTGTGATCATTATTTAGACATTTGTAATGAATATTCACATATGTATTTTTATCTTTTCATTTATGAGTCTGAATGTGTTATTCAGAGTAAAACATTCTGGTGGTCCATTCCACCACTGATTGACAAAATGACCTATATTTTGGTCATGCACTTTCCTGTTGCAACAGATGAAGCTATCCACACTGGACTTGTGTTACTGTTCAAAACATCTGTTTAGATTAATCTAAACTGAAATATTGTGATTGGTAATATTGTGATTAAAATGTGCTATTTTGTCGACATTCTTTTTGCCTGGCATTGCTAATTAATTTTCTGCCAACACTAGTTAGATTTACAAGTGCAATTTAGTTTGCATGCAAAGCTCAAGTAAAAACATGAAGAGCATTTGTTGTTTATTTCCACCCACTCTCGTATTCAAGCGCTCAAGTGTCAGCTCCTATATTTTATTAAAAAGCTGTGTTCCCCCCGACTTTTAGCACATAGCACTTACATCTGAAAGCCCCAAACTAGAGAGCAAACGAGCTATTGAGCATGAGTACTTAGCAGTAAGCAAACATAATTGTTTAAGCATGAACCCCTGAATTATGTATAGGAACCACCTATTCTCATGCCCAATCTCTTTTCAGTTTAGTTGTGGGAATTTGAACATCATTCACCACAGATGCACTTGAGTGAGTGGGCATGTGTGATTATGTGAGTATGTGCTTTTTTCAGTTAGGGCACATAAAACCTATTATTCATTTATATCCTGGCACCTGGGCCTGGTAAAGTGAACTCATCCCACACGTCCCTACATACATTCCCAGAGGAGCATAAAGAAGGGGGCTCTTTACGATGCCTTGGCATGCTGTCAAAATGACTGTTTAGATGGCTATTTGCATTCACGTAGGCTTTCTGAAAAAGTGAAAGCGTTCATTGCACTATGGGGTGCACTGAGTCCCTTGGATACCATTAGCATGTGATTAACATCTTGGGTTGATGACTATATTTTCAGAGATTGATGGGACAAATATTTGCCCAGGTCTTTACTATGAGGAATTAGGGGCCACTTTTAATCAGGCACTGTTTTTTCAAAATCTAGGAAGGTGGAGAGGTTGAGAGGCTCATGGCCGTGCTGACTGATCACATTCTGCTTTCTCAACTCTCAGCCCTCATAGTAAAGAAGGTTGTTTGTAAAAAACAAGAATCTGAGTAATTAATAACTATGTATAGCCTGCACTCTGTTCAGTCATCTATCCCTGTCGTTCTACAATGGTGCACTTGCTATCTGTAATAAGGTACCCACTGTGCTGTTGTGTGTAATGATGTTGGTAAAGGGAGAGTCATGATCTCACTATCTATTCTTTCCAAAGTCTGTACCACTCTTCTTTCAATCTTTTGTCTTTTTTTTTCTTCAACAAAAAAAGGGAGATAAAAAAAGAAAATGGGCATAGTGAAGGAGGAGAAGGGGGGGTGTTGATTGAACAAACAAGGTGCATAAGAGAGTGCACCACTTAGCAAGACAGATGTCAGCCCCCTTTGCATTGTGGGATCCGGCGGAGCACTCCTGCGTCATTAAGGATGGCCTGGTTCCCATGGCGAGGGAAAAGGAAGGAGCGAAAGGAGGAGGACCCGCTGCCAAGTTCAGCGCCTCGGGGATCAGATCAGCGTCACGGGGTGCTAAGTGGCCTAGTTAGCGCTTTAAAACGCACAATGAGCTGCCTGCTCTTTCTCTCTGTGTAGGCCTTTTAACTGTCAGACATGGAAATGGTTGGGAGGTGTGTGTGCGATAGAGAAGGGGTGCTCAAGCGATATCCGTTCAATCAAGGTGTATCAAGGGGAAATTGAATTACAGATGGAGGATTTGAGGCCTTTGCACACATACTTTAAAGTTTTACTTTGAACAATGTCTCTTTTGACTGGCAGATATAGTTAATTAACCATTAGGTGCAAAGCTTCTTTGTAATTGGCTTGAAAACAAATATTCCTAGATTATACTTTGTTGATGCTGTACACCTTTTACCTCTGACTTCCTGTGTGTCCTTCTGTATGTAAAGATGTGTCTAAGTAGACCAAACAGTGCAAACTAGCTGAAAAGTGCTGGAAGAGGAAGGTCCACCAGATTCCCCCCTAGCCGCTTGGGGCTGTGCTGGAGCTGAACCATTATTGGTCCAGACTGGACTGCGGATCAGGCTCCTAGATCTGGCATCAGCAAGTGAGAGCGAACAGGGGTCCATCATGCACTCTCAGGAAAGAAATTGGGATGGTGACACGGTACGCCAGGAGAAATGTGATGACCTGTGAAGTCACAGACCAGACAGAGTATTCTCACTTAAATCCCACCAGTGCAGGTTTAGTGCTGTAGGTGTCAGGACCTAGATGTGGGAGTGTCTGGACCACGGCTAACATCTACCTCCCCACTGATACGCTGGTACATACTCGCTCTGTGGTGTTAGTCTGGACCAGCTGGTCAGAGTTGGCTCTGCAGGAGATTGTGCCCTGGGCTAAGCCTGCCAGCCTACTGCCATTCTGCCTGGCTGCCAGCCCGCCTGCCAGGCTGTCTGTTGGGTGCTGAGGAGGACACAGAAAGGTGTAGCCTGCGGATCTGGACAACATTAAAGTTTGTCATTGGATAAAATCCTACAGTGGTTTTAGTATCTGGTACTACTGCTACTTCTAAAAGTACCACAAATAATGTTTAGAATAAAATTATAATGAAGTGTTTTTTTAAAACATTTAATCTTTTTAGAGGGAAATTTGCAATAAAAATACTTAAGCTTTAGAAGATACCCACTTGATTTGATTTTCTATGAAAGCATGTTAGACAGGAATCTTTGAACAGGAGGAATGATTACAGAAAGCAAATTGCTGTACATATGTGAGTATTATTTTAAGACAGACTTAAACAAATGTGAACCTACTTTTTTGGTTACTAAAATAAAGAAATTTGGATAATAAATTGCCTTTTATGATGGCATTTCTTTTTTGGGGTAACTATGATACCCTTTTACCTTTTTATATGCTCTCTGAGAAATATAAAGACCTATATCAGTTTGTGATTCAAAGATTTGAATCAGATTATTTGTTCCGTAGTTTTTATTTTATTTTCTAATATATGGTGATGTTATATGTGTCTATATTAGACTATTCTTTTATCAATAAACCAAATCAGAAAAGCAAGCTTTATGTACTGGTATATAGAGTGTGTGTGTGTGTGTGTGTGTGTGTGTGTGTGTGTGTATATATAAAAAAAAAAAATCTCCCTCTCACCCCTTGTGGGGTGGTATGTGTCATCCTCAAGCTCGGGTCCTCTACCAGAGGCCTTGGAGGGTTCTGCGCAGTATCTTAGCTGTTCCTAGGACTGCACTCTTCTGGATAGAGACCTCTGATGTTTTACCTGGAATCTGCTGGAGCCACTCTCCCAGTTTGGGGGTCACAGCCCCCAGTGCTCCGATTACCACTGGCACCACTGTTGCTCTTACTTTCCACATCTTTTCTAGCTCCTCTTTCAGCCCTTGGTATTTCTCAAGCTTCTCGTGTTCCTTCTTCTTAATGTTGCTGTCGCTTGGGATTGCCACATCTATCACTACTGCCTGTAGTGAAAACATGGATCTGATATATAAAATTATATCAGATCCATGAAATGTATATATTAAATATATATATATTTAAAATTTTAAATATATATATTTAAAATTTTAAATATATATATTTAAATTTTGGGGGTGTGGGGTTAGATTTCATATTTCCTGATGCTTCCAAAGGAATGACTTGTCAATGTTTACTGTTTCTCTAAGTCTGGTTGTTAATAAAGACAGGTGGGGGAAAAATTGATAGAGCATAGTATCGCAATATTTTCCGTGGCAATACTTTATCAATACAGACGCCAAGTATGGATTCATTATTACATATTCGTCATTCAGTTTGTCTGCTTGACAATCCTATTTTGTAGCAATAACATTTAAGTGAGATGAACAAACAGAGAGAAAATCTTTTTAGATAAAACTGAAGTTTCCCATTGGAGACATAATTTGAAATTGGGAAGAATTTGGAAAAAAGGTAATAAATTGCAATATATTGCAATAATATTATATCGTGACATAAGCATTGTACCTATACCTATACCTACGACATATTGTACCGTGAGGCCACCCCTAATATATGATAATGTTTGTGTGTTTGTTTGCATTGTGCGTCTGACTGTACATGTACTGATTGTGAACTCAGTGTGGCAGCATTGGCGTATAGTGTTGAGCTGTCAGTCAACCCTCTGTAGGAGTGTGATGATGATAGCAATGTCGCTGTGGCAGGTGCGGTCCTGCAGACCATGCAGGTGATGTCTCTCATGCTCACTTAGCTAATGACTCCAATTAAAGTAATTAAGAGCTGGCACGGTGAAACCTGCTCGCCTGCCTTCTGCCAACCCATCCATTCCCCTTCCCTTTCACCAGAACACTTCGGCGCCCACCTCGTACCACTACATGCCATCATCCATCGCGCTGCCCCGCTCTCCTGCCCTCCCATAATCTTTCTCTCATGGGCATCTCACCCTCTTCTTCATGCTACAGCCGTCCTGTATGCCTCTCTTCCTGCTGAGGCCTTTAAAAGAAACATGAAGCCTAAAATCAGCTAAACGCTCCACTACAAAAGCACTTAAGAGACCCTCAGTTCAACTTATTGTCACAGAGACAGCTACAGAAGGGAGAGAGTGGAGGCCGGGTCCAGCAGGAGAAAGAGGGGAGTTAAAGAGGGCGAGGGGATGCAAGCCAGGTCCTAACGAGGGGAGAGATAATTGTTTTGTTTTGTTAGGGGCCCTTGTTCAGCGTGGAGGGAGTTGAAATGACACGCCACACATGGTTTCTGGATGAAGTGGGCAAATGGAGGGGTGGAGGGATACAGGCTTGATGCAAGAGTGGTGAAATAGTAGGAGAGAGAGGAAGGGGCTGCAGCACATAAAAGCATAGCTTAAAAAAAGTCTCCAAAAAGCTGCAACCACAAAGCAACATTGGAATCTGTTTTATATTTTTACACTAACAGATTCACAAGCTCCCATGAAACTTGTATTATGATCATGCACAATGTTGTCTCCCACTCACAGGACCTTGAAGATTTCATTGACAAAATACACATTAATCACAGAGAAGTTCAATATCCTCCACCCCCCATAACGCTTGGAAAGCTGATGTAAAAAGTGTGGTTATGGCTTGTTATAAAACATAAAATAACCGTAAAAGCTTTTTTTGCAGGGTAAGCTGCATTCATTTTCTGCCCCCCCACATAGTGACAGTGAGAAAGTAACACTGGTGACATTCAAGAAATCAGACGTCTTGTGAAAACCACCATCATCGAAATTACAGCTGAGCACACAGCATCAAGCAAATTATCCTGGTGGACTGTCTCTATGAGCCAGGCCTGCGAATCACCTCCAGAAGCCTGTCACCATTTCCATGAAGATAAATGGTATCATTACACAGCCTCCATCATGCATTAGCTGATCTGAAATCTACTTTCTGCTCAAAAGTGGAAATGGCTATGAATTAGGCCTACACTCAGTCATCAGATAACACTGACAGAATGTGCGGGCAAACATTGCTAACTCATTTTGTTACGGAGCTCATCAGGATGTTGCGGCGGGCATTTCAAAACAAAACAGTTTGTTTATGTCCTCTTCTTGAATTATGGTCATGAAGTCCGATCTGTCGGTTAATAGGATCAATACCAACACAGACACAATTTATCTAACACATTCTGCCAGTGTCATAGATATCTGTCCACAAACAGTCATCCTCGCAGTGGGCACTGGAAGAAGAGAAGCATGCCAGTGTGTGTGAAGGGGGAAGAGTGATTGAGAGAGAGACAGACAGACACATAGGGGGTTGGGGTAGAAAAAGGGGGGGGGAGCACTGCGCTAGTGTTCAAGAGAGATAGGCCAAGTGAGAAAGCGAGGGAGTGTGTGCATGTTTGTGTGGAGGGGTACAGAGGAGGGGTGCAGGTGGCATGGAGCTGGCGCAGGCCTGGCCCACTGTCCCCTGGCAGTGCCAGGCTCCATCTGTCATCAGCAGGAACATCTGCAGCCCAAGGTGCCCTTGTCACCCAGCGTTAGAGTAACGAGTTTGGCGTTTCCATTAGTCCAGGGCCCTCGCCCGCCTGGCCGGCTCTAGCCAAAACCATGGCATTTTGGGTGTGAGCTTGTGTGTGTTTGCCTGTGAGTGAGTGTGTCTCGATATGAGACAGGGAGAACAAGAGAGCGAACTGGGGGTAACTGGATTTGTTTGTCCGCCTGCGCGTGCGTGCGTTGGAGAAGAGACCGCCAAGCCAAAACAACATGGCAGTGCAGAGCGTTGACCCAGCTGGGCTGAGCCGGCATGTCGAGTCATGTCCCTTCCCGATGTGAGCGTGCCCAGTGCGCTCACACCGCTGCCAGACCCAATCTCTGGTCCCCCTCTCCTCACTCACTCTCTCTCTCACTCATTCTCCCTCTCTCATCTTCCTGTCTTCCATCTGTCCGCCTCCCTCTTATCTGCCCTCTCTCCCTTACCTCTCCGTTCCCCTTGTTGTTTCCTCACCCTGAATGCAGAGTCCTCTCACACCCCGAGTCTCTCCTACATTCTGCCTCTGAGCTCTGCTCACATTTTTATCTTCCTTGTCCCTAAAAAACAGATGGTACTTCTTTCCTGGCGACTCTTTTCATCCCTCTCTCTGAGCTCCCCCCCCCCCATCCCTCCCTTCCTCTTGTCCTGTGTTTCTTTCCATCCAGCCGGTGTATCACTGATCCTCACTGGCAGTGAGTATTCTGTTTATGTCTCCCCCTTTCTCTAATTTAAAAACCTGAATATTTTTTTTCTCCCTCTCAAGGGCAATTACATGGTTTTATTATTACTTATTGTAGTTATTACTTTTCACATGACATTTTGTAAATACTAAACATGGATTACACAGTTATCTACTCCACTTTCAGCATGATGGCTGCTTTTTGTGTTTGCACCACATGGTGGCTCTAACGAGCAGCGATCTGTCTTAACATTAATGAACCCAGCTCTGGCTGCAATTGTGTCAGTTACCCACAGAATGCTAATCAGACAAACATGAGCACATCAGAATGAGATAAGATTGATTATTCTTTTTCAATTTTTGTATTACATGTAGGCGTGCATCATAAATTAGTTTTGACGGTATCTATGAAGCCAGTGTTTAGCCTAAAGGCTAAGGAAATTAGACACAGCTTAATAAAAGCCACACGTTTGGGCCTTGAGCAGGTTGTGCTTTCCGAGAGTCTCTGACACATGAACTTCATACGCTCATACAAACGCACACTCTTATGCATAAACACTCTTTATACAATATTTTAAAAGTCTAACTTAAAGCTACAGCTTTGTTTTTTTTTGGCATTTCAAGTCCTGTCACTTCCTGTGAGAGTGCAGAGGTTTTTAAATTATAGTTAAGATTTCTTTTGCTCTATTTTTTTACTTGGCCTGTCCTACAAAGATTTCTCTTCCCCCTATCAACACTTAGAAAGTGTGTGGCGCTAGAGTGAGTGAGGATGTAAAGGAGAGCCATAGGGAGATAAAGAAAAGGGAAGCGACAACTGCTAATCAATAAGATTTCTCCAACCTCGTTTTTTTTATTCTCCCCCCTGAGGCCTGCGGCATTCAAGACGAGCCAAGACGAGCTTGGCATTGTCGAGCACGCCTTAAAAAGAAACACCTGCGAGGTGGAAGACTTTAAAAAAACAGCAGAAAAAAAAATCCTGCTTTTCGCAGCTCTTAAAAATGTTGGCAAATGTTCCATGGGTTTTCTGGGAACAAAACAGTAAAAAGAAAGAGCTCCCATGCAAGTGAAGACAAAAGGGGATGGTTTTCCATAGAGATGGAGGTGTCATTACACTTGAGACGGTTGCCAGATTTGGACTTATCTTACCCCCCCACCCCCCTACCCCACCACCCCCACACCCGTCCCTGTATCTATACCATCTTAGTTTGTTATCAGAGCTCGAGCAGTGTGGAAAACAAATAATGAATGGTAATATTTAGCTGTTGACAAAATATGTATGTGGCTTTAGTGGGAGATGGGAATGGGGGCATGTGGCGAAAAAGAAGATGGAGAAAGCTGGGGAGGGATGGGAGAGGAGAGAGAGGAAGCTGGAAAGGGGGGCAACCAAAGCAGATGGCACTCTTGGCATCCACGTCTCTCTTAAATCTGTTTCTGCTGTTTTTCTCATGTGCACGAGGCTTTAACCCTGTGGTAACCTGTCCCGGCCTGACCCCAAACCTAACTGCTGTATGTAACAAGCCCGCGGTGTGTGTGTTTGTGCATACACGCGCATGTTCATCTCTAGTATGTCTCTGTCTGCACACTCATTTAATCGGCACCTTATGGAAGTGGGTATCAGCAGTATTTTCCACATTTCCGCTTTCACTACTGCATCATTCTCATACTTTACCTGAGAGAGATGTTCTCATATGAGGGTGGCTCCAATACATTGATTTAACAACTGTAATTACTTTGACGGTGAAGGTTATATGAGTTTAATGCATTGCCATAATTTACCCAATATAAATTAAGTTAGCTCTAACTCAACCACACATTAATGCATTACTAATTAAAATCGAATAGGTGAATACTTAGATATATACCACTGTCAGGAGCTATTTTTCTGCACAAGGAGAACACTTTTGATACTAAGTCCATATTTCTGCTTATACTTGTGCTTTTTTAACTTAAGTAACATTTTAAGTATTAAACTGATAATGTAGTATTTTTTACTTTGTTTATTGTATTGCTTCTTAAGTAAAGGATAAGAATACTTTCTACCACTAGTGGTGGAAAGCTGATAAAACAACATGACATCATGACTTTGCGTATACATACTCGCCGACTTTCTTAAGTTAGCTGCCAAGTTAAATGTTATCTGTACGCTTTTTGAGCTATCCTCGTGTACACATAAACATAAGTAAACATATATGCCACTTGGCGTGTTTTCGTGAGAAGAAAGTGATGGTTGAGTTTAGGACACGTGACATGCGGGATACAATCCCCATCCCCTGGGTGAAAGTCCTGTGTTTTACCCATCTACCACCCCGACCAACCTCCATACACAGATTTTTGCCCATTTTTTGCCCTCTCAACCGTGAGTCCAAATATCCACCTGCCAGACGAATAAATATATTTAGTGGTGTAAGCATAAATTTGAAAAACATATTTGAGATTAAAAAAAAAGGCAGATCATTAAAAGCGAAAATAAATCACTGCAACTTGCGATTGATGGAAGAACTATTCTCGTTCAAACCCCTGGGATGTCTATATTAGGCCACATCCGTCTCTTACGGAGTAGAAACATTCATGTGCTGACTCCCATACATGCTCCCATAGACAGACTATAGATTTGACTGAATGCACATCACTTATATGTGGGGTGCCGCGGTGGTGTGAGCTCATTTGCATAATCTCCCATTTAAAGAGGGATGTGCTGGAAGCCGGTGGGGGTGGTGATGGTAAGGGCTGGGGTGGGGAGTTGGGAGGGTGTACAAAGTGCCCATTGTGCAGTACCAGGATAGGGAAAATGCCCTTAGGGCCTTGTTTGTGTGTGTGGCTGAGAGTGTGTGAATGTTTATCTCTGTGTGTCTGTGTGTGGGAGCCACACCTGTCAGGAGAGCCTGAGGGAAGCAATGAGACCACTATAAAGTGTGTGTGTGTGTGTGTGTGTACGTATATGTGTGTCTGTGTGTGTGTGTATGTGTATATATATATATATATGTGTGTGTGTGTGTGTGTGTGTGTGTGTGTGCGCGCATGCGCAATGCACATATAGTGGAATGGTTTTCATTAAGACAGCAAGAGCATTAAAATCTGTGGGCTATGTCAATCTTTTATGTCCTAATTGTTTCCCTTTTATTAACTTGGCTTGTTATTGTCAAACACACACACACACACACACACACACACACACACACGTGTGCTCACACACATGCACTCCCACACACTTCTTCCCACACACAGCAGTAACCACATTCTTCCTCATGCCAAATCATAATCTACCCAAGACGCAGCAGGCCGATAGGATCAGATGAGAGAAATAATGGTAAAATCTAATTTTTGGGGGGCTTTTGAGGAAAAGTGCCCAGAAGTGCTGAAATAGCTGGTAGCTGTGTCTCTAATTGTAAAATGTAATGCTCAGCAATCTGCTTAATATCCCTGCCGCACTCATTAGATTAGTGAACATTAAGGAGATTGGAAGATTTGCACTCTATTGTTTTATTATGGCAACACAGGGGCACAGAGGCTATACTGCTAATGGCAGGGGACAACAGGAGGTTACTGTGTCATGTGTAGTGTGGAGGCTGTGTGGGGGGTGATACAGGTGAACATACAGAAGGACAGGAGACAAATTCTCAATTGGATCAGAGATATAGTTAAGAATTCAAAACACCGACCAGTCACAAACACACACACACACACACACACACACACACACACACACACACAAAAACACAGACAGAAACATTTCTGAGCCCCTACAAGATCAAAACGATCTTTGTACAATTATATGCTTTCTTCTTCAGTATGGGAAACAGTAGCAGCCCAAAGTTGTCCCCCTATTAATGACTAATTCCTCGGCTGGTTTGGCTCAGGGCAAATACAGAAAGCTGTGTGTGACCACCACCAGTAAAAGCAGCACCGTGCTGGGATTCAGGAACGTTATCTGAGCTCAAAGTCCTAATTCCACACTGGGAATTCTGCCATCAGTAACATAATAAGTCCACTTTGGCTGTGAGGCAGAAAAAGAAAGGTTTTTTTTTTTTTGGTCTGGAGTCTTGGCTCCTTCAGTTGTAAAGTTCCTCAGGCGAGCGTAAACAGATCAACAGAAAAACAGCTATTTTATTTTGCAGGCTCCCAGCCGTTGCACAGGCTAATAAGAATAACTATTAAACTCATGTTCTGGGTCACAGGGAGGGAATTCTTTTTGGGAGAAGGCGCGTTATATGACCTGAGGTCTGTAGGGTGGTTTATACTGCTAGGGTAAACAGGGATTCATACTGCACATACCCACTGCTATCACAATACTTCACGTCTTATTTCCCAAAGCCTTTACAATCCTCCGTTTTCTCTTTTTGACCTGATCTATGTTCACATCTTACCCCAAAATTTGTCTCATGTCAGGAAAGTTGGAAAGTGACAGCAATTGTTTTCTTAGCTTGTCTTAGCTTTTTGGGTTCTTGAGACATAAAGCTTTGAAAGAGCGACAGTGAACTCAATGGACACTAGCTCAGAGGAAAACACAAGATTATTAACATTTACTCAAATGTTAATAAAGGAGCATTGCTTTTATTTCCTTAATATTTCAAAAACTGATTTGGTAAATGTCTTGGTTGTTTATAGCGCGATAGTTTTTTCTCTATGCAAAATATAGTCTTGCTCTGATGCAACAATGACTTTCATTAGCTGATTTTTTTATGGGGATTTAACTTATTCTGTTGTAAGGGCTCAAGCCTAACTTTTTAAAGTGGCTGCCGGCTTGGCAACCAGGCATCCGCTTTTGGTTGCCGACATTGACAATACGGTTGCCATGTTTTAAACTGCCTCTATTTGGAGCAATTAATTTCTTATGTAACTACACCATTTATGTCTTTTTATTGACGAATGTTCTTATTGTTCTTATTATTATTACTGTTATTTTTGTTTTCTCTATACTGTCTTTTTTTTCTTGCTAGAATGGATGCTGGAAATTTCAATGTCCTTGCGGGGAGTCATCCCAAAAGGATTAATAAAGAGAGTCTAAGTCCAAGTCTACACCAGACAGTTTAATAATGAAACAATGAGATAATGGCTTGTAATTAGAGCTGGGCAATATCTTGATATTATATCTATATTGTGATATGAGACTAGATATCGTCTTAGATTTTGGATATTGTAATATCGTATTATGGCATAGATGTTGTCTTTTCCTGGTTTTAAAGGCTGCATTACAGTAAAGTGATGTCATTTTCTGAACTTACCAGACTATTGTAACTGTTCTATTATTTGTCTTTACCCACTTAGTCTTTATGTCCACATTACTGATGATTATTAATCAAAAATCTCAGTTTGTACATATTTTGTGAAAGCATCAATAGTCAACGCTACAATATCATTGCGGTATTGATATCAAGGTATTTGGTAAAAAATGTCATGATAATTGATTTTCTCCATATCAACCAGCCCTACCTCGCAATATAATTTCCCATCCCTCTCAAATAGGTGTGCAACGGATCACAAAACCCATGGATTGGACAGACCAGCACAAAAAAATGAGGTCTAGGGATTTAAATGATTATTAAAAATGTAATAACAATAACTTTTAACAATAATTTCTTCTTTTATCAATTGATTGCTGTTAAAAGACAAAAACAGATGAGAAAAGTCTATTTTACAATAACTTTGTATGCACCACGAGGTTTACCTGTTTACCACTAAACGCAACATTTAGTCCTGCAGTTTTGTTAGCAACAGCAGTGACCATAGTGCTAGTTTGTGTCTTATAATTTTACACTGTTCAAGTGTCCGCATTTTAACCCATGTTTAATCCAGTAGCTAACGGTAGGCTAATGTTACCTGCTGTGTAACATGTTATTAGTGTTTACTAGCGTGACATGCAGCCATGCTTCTCTTGCCTTTAACATCTGTTTCAGAGCATCAGAGAGCAGCGCAGACATTTAGCTAGGTGTCACCATAATGACCCAACTATCAATGTTTTATTTTTGGTTGCAGGAACGTTCCTTAAAGGGGTTATCTTTTCATGGCAAACGTGTGTGTTGGTTGCACAACAGCTGAAATAGTGGACATAGTGTCTAAACTTTAACCAAATAATATAATATAATATTGACTTCTTTTGAAATAAGATTTTCCAGTTTTGTAAGTTTTGATTTGTTTATATATATATATATATATATATATATATATATATATAACACAAATATTGAACAGGTGGTTGCCATTGGGGGCAACCGGAGGCCACGAAACAGTTGCCAATTGACTCAATCTGGTTGCCAAGGGCAACCGGGCAACCGTTACTGTCGAGCCCTGCTGTTGGTAATTTTTATAAACCTAATAAACATACTGGCTTGATAAAAAAACAACTACAGTACAGCGTTGAGTCTAATGTAAAGCAGAATTTAACCAACAGACAAGGATCTCTGTGTGCACAGTTACGTGGGCAGGTGCACTACCATTAGCTACATAAACATGCAGCTTTAGTGTTCTCCCAAAGGCGAAAAGCTTTGTTTGTTATGTTATTTTGGAAAGATTGAAGACAAAATCCTTGTCATAATTTATTGTTCATTATATGATGATTTAAGGATAAAAAGTCTGTCATTTTCTATGAGTTCTTGGTGGATGATATTATAAAACTGTAGGTAGCAAACCTTTTTAGCAGCAGGTTTTATAGAGCTCAGAACAGGAGACAGTTCTTTGTTTGTAATTTAATGTGATATGTAAGAAGTTATCTTGTCTGAGAATTATTTCACCACTACAATAGTATTTTTGGTGTCTGACACCATGTAGGAATGGGCACTTGTTTGTGCAATACACAATAATTAACAATCATAACAAACTATTTGAATGGAAGGAGTCAATGTTCACACTGGAAAAAATGACAAAGTAAAGTAGACTTTTGAGTGTTTTGATACTATTCTCCCATAATGCAGTGCACAAAGGAAGAACTACTAACAACTGAAAAAAAAATTGAATACAATGTAGACGGTCGTGAAACAGCCCCAAGAAAGATCTTAGAAGATAATCCGGTGTTACATGTATTGTACAACTTCCAATAGCAAAATAAGTTGATACTTTTGTATACAAACTGCCAAAACTGTATACTATGTGACAATAAGTATGTAAGATGGCTTTAGGACACGGCTGTGTTCAGGTTCCAACAAATCTGTTGATGAGATGTAACATTATATACCAAACACTAGAGGCCACTAGAGGCCCTGTCCATAGGATCGCACTGATGAACGAATGAGACCATGCATGTAGTTCTCGATTAGGGTGCCTTCAGCCTAAGTGTTTCAAAAATGAAATTCTAGGGGTTACTGGTATACGTTGCACAGATTAAGGAAAGCTATCTTTATTCAGCCTAAATTTAAATCTAAACTTTCTTCTATGTGTGGAAAGATTTGGTCAAAATTAGAGACATGCTTCAGCTGCTCAAGGCCCCCATTCATTGCACATTAGTGGAGGCTCGATTGCACTGGTGTGCAATGACTGCTGAAGCCAGACCGCAAAACTGTAGTTTTCCTTTGGACAAAGACCACTTTGAGGTCAAGGAGCCATCACAAAAAGAACAATGTATCATTATCATATATTACTTTTACACAAAACACACACTCAGATTGTTATTAGCATGGGTGATGTGGCTCTGACTTTTGCGTTTATTACTAACAATTGCACTCACTGTTTTCCAAATTAGGATGGATGGAAGTGCACAAAAAATGAATTTGTGTGCACGCACACAGTCACACACACAAACATTAGCAGGGACAAAGAAAGATGCCAGTATCAAAGCATTAACCATCAGTGAAAATCCAGAGCCAATTTTAAAGTTAGCACTTGGATTCGAGACTCTCTGAGGTAAGTTTAACCAAAACAAACACAGAATGTACTTGCAGAAAATGCATGTATGCTGTTAACTCTCAGTTATTTTGTTGTTGAGTTTATTAATATGTCATAGCCAAAAACATGCAATATTATGTTTTTATGTCATCTTCAGACATATAGCTACAATTTGAAAAGCATGAAAACGGTAAGATTAAATGCTATAGTTCTTTGGTGTGTGTTAGGAGATATAGTGGTCTGTAAGAATAAATTAACGCGCAAAGTTAAACTTTGTAGCTGGCTTTTCCGCTGTCCTGGGTTTCCTACCAACGTCTAAGTATTTAACTGAGATTGGCACAGGATGTCCATTACGTGCCTACACACACACATACACATACACACACACACACACACACACACACACACTTAAACAATTGTATGCTTTACAAGGTGCCCACCGGTGTCATGGCAACCCCATATCCTTAGCAAGAGGGAAGATGCCCTGTGCCAAAAAAATGCCATGGTAACTTTTTTTTTAAAAGCCACGTTGCCCAGAAACCTTTGAAGCTTATTAAGTGAAACCAGTATGGAGACACAGGGAGGGAGAGAGAGAGAGCGAGGGATGGGAGTGCGTCCTGTTCCAGGGCCAAAGTGGGTCTTTGTTTTAGGGAAGGGAACATTGTGAACCTGTAGTGAGAAGGCGCAGCTAGCTCGCTAAAGGTGCCTTCAAGTTTTTAAAGTCCACCTTAACTTAATATTAAGATGATGGTGCATTGACTTCTGTTTAACAGCTAAGGCTTAACAGTTGAGCTCACACTTTCTCATTTAGGCTACTTTAAAAATGTGCACCAGCCTGCTCGGAAGTGGGCAATATGTGTGTGTGTGTGTGTGTGTGTGTGTGTGTGTGTGTGTGTGTGTGTGTGTGTGTGTGTGTTCTCTTGGCTTTTTTAATGTGTGTATTTGTGTGTGGGATAGCGTTTTGATTATGATTGATGATTATTTTGCCTACCTGTGTAAGTGTGTGTGTGTGTGTGTGTGTATGCCTACATGTGTTCTTATATGTCTTTTTCTCTCTGTGCACATATAAGCTGTGTGTGTGTGTGTGTGTATGTGTGTGTGTGTGTGTGTGTGTGTGTGTGTGTGTGTGTGTGTGTGTGTGTGTGCGTGCGTGCGTGTGCGTGGCTATGTAATTAAATCAGTCCATTTCTCCTTGAGTTAGCTTGCAGCGCCAGCGGTGCTGTCCAGTGAGACAGTGTCAGGGTCTGCCAGTTTCATTAGCCCTGATGGATGACCTCATGACAAGCATTACACTCACCTACACTTCAAAAGGAACACACCAACTTTGGATGAGAGGAAAAGTGAATTTGTGTGTGTTTACGCATGTCACAGCAATGTTTCATTTCATGCCCCTGTGCTCTGAAACTACTATATGTGTGTTTGTATGTGTGTATTTCAGTGTTGAAATTATGTACACATGTTATAAGCCTGCAGTTACGTTTTCATGTTTTTAATCATATGTGCTGTACAGTGTGCAAAGCACCATTGTGAGCTGGGTGTTGTCTCTCTTGCACCATGTGTGTGTGTTTGATAGCATGGCTTTGCGCATGTCTGTGTGTACTGTGTACACTGTGCACCAGGGGCAGGGCTCGGTGCTTAGTTAGGATTTTTGGTGGCGATTTCCATATTGCCTGGGGTCATTTGGGCACAGTGCCCACTCCTGGTGCTGTGGGTGCCCGCTGAGGCGTGGGGAGATTAAAGCGGGCGCACGGTGCCACAAAGGGGCCTGTCTAGTGCTTTTTAATTCCCCTAAATTAGGGCACGATGCCAAGGCAGCTCCCTGCTATGGTAAACACTCCATAACTGGCACCATAACTACTGCTCAGCAAGACACAGAGAGAGAAAGAGAGACGCTGAACACTGGAAGAAAACATTCCCTCACTCTCTCTTTTTCACACACTTGGACACACATGCTTGCATACTTGTAATTAGCGGTCTGTAGTCTTTGCTAGTTTGTGGGGGTCTTGGTAATTCACTATCATTCACATCACTTCAGTCCTATTTAATGAGTTCAGTTGCAATGATGTCAGAATCACCAGAGGAATGTGCATGCTGGTGTGTGTTTGTGTGAATGTATTTTTGAATCTGTAAATTTGCACACCCCGAGGGCAGTGGCACACCACAAAAGAAACAATAGGTGGACACTTGGTTGGTTTTCATATGTGTCTTTGCGTGTGTGTGTGTGCGCATTCATGCCCTCAGGGTAGTGGCATGCTGCTAAAGGGCTAGTGTACGGACACTGGGTTGTGTGTGTATGTCAGGTCTCTGAGGTCCTTTTCTCTGTCTGCTTAATCCAAATCCACTTTCTGAGGTGTGGCGTTGGCATCACTACATCATCTCAGAGCTCCGCCAGGGTCTGTTGGTTCGTCATCAGATCTCTGATACCTTTGTTTCCTGTTTAATACATTTCTGTGTTTTTGTTTGCATTTAATTAATACCATACAGTAAAAGATTATCCGTAGGTTTAGACAGAAGCTGTATCGTTGCTGCCCTGAAAGGGAAAATGTTTTGGTTAATTTTGAAGCAAGCACTGGGTGTTTTCTTTGTCTTTTCCACATTTTCTTTTCCTTTGTAAGACTCATACTGGCTTTGGTCAAAACCTGTAGGCATGTGAAGTGTGATGCAGTATATGGGCCTAGAGAATGCCTTGTGTGTGTCTGTTTGCACGTATGTGTATGAATACAAACGCCTGTGTTAATCCCAGTCTCTCCCAGCATCTGGAGCCTTGACACAGTTTAAAGGGCTGGCTGTGTCCGCACAGAGCTGGGCCAGTGTTCACAAACACACACACACGCAGCTATCTAGGGCACCAGAAGGCCCAGGCAACGCCAAGGCAGAGGCTGCCCACTTTGGCACCACGAGGTGGAGCTGCGCTGGCGCTTTGGGGGTGGGGGGGAGAAATGGCAAGGGTGTTTGGTAGGTGCTGGGAGAGAGACGGGGAGAGGATTGATTGGGGGTGAGGTGTGTGTATAAAGGGAGGGGGGCAACTGGCATGTGATAATAACCCTGGGAAAACGCCCATTCCCTCTGAAGAGGAAGGGGGGGATCTAGTAGGGTGTGTGTGTTGTGTGTGTGTGTGTGTGTGTGTGTGTGTGAGAGAGAGAAAGACAGAATTAAATGCAGATAGAGAGAAGGGTGTGTGTGTGTGTGTGTGTGTGTGTGTGTGTGTGTGTGTGTGTGTGTGTGTGTGTGCAAGGTTTTAGGTGTTGAAGGCACTAACTCCAGTCTTGGATCGGCCTATCCTAGTGTTCTTATGCTAATGTCGTCTCTGTCATAGCTTGGAGGATAGGTGCTACTTTTCATTCGCAGCTTGGCATAGAAGAAGAAGAAGAAGAAGAGACACCTTCTTATTTCTTCCTCTGATTTTTTTTCTCTCTTGCTTGTCCCTAAATTACCTCTCCACCTTTCCACACAAACACATATGTACACAGGAGAGAGAGAGAGGGTACTATCCCTCTCTCTTGATGCTGTCTGCACCCCCCCCCCCCCACACACACACACTATTCTCTCTCCTCTATGTAGCACCACAGATGCCCATGTTGCCCTGCAACAGCTGTCTCACCATGTGCCATACCAAGTGTTGCCACCCAATGGAGGGGAGAGGAAGTGAGGAGGAGGGAGGATTTGAGTGGGGATGGAGGAAGGGAGGGTGCTGAATTTAGATGGGAGGGACAGGGTCATGAATATTATTAATTTTTCTTTGTTTTTTTTCATTCTAATAAGGAGCTGTTGTTATTTCTTGCTTTGTCTTGACTAACATTTTATAATCATAATATTTTATTGCATCCTTACTCCCTCTTCTGTTTCCTTTATCCCTCTGGCTCTCTGAGTCCCTTCCTCATTTGGTTCTGGATTCGGTCAAGGTGATGGCCAGGGCCCATGCCCCCCCAACTTGGTCACAGGAAGCCCCTGGAAACAAAGCGGAGAAGGAGGGGACGTCAGTCAGTGGGTGCCCTCCTATTGGTGCAGCAGGTAAACAACACTTGTGGTGACCAATAACCAGAAGAGGGATGCATAGTAACAGCAGGGCATGGAGAGAGGGTATTTTCAAATGCAATCTCTGATCCAACAAGTCAGGTGCAGGATCCAGACTTGGTTCACTGACAGAACAAAATGGAGGGCCGGGATGGTATGCCGCCATTTTGGGGCACAATATTTTGAGTATGCATGCCATGTCTCCTAATTAAGTAGAAATAAGCAGTTCAGACTGCAGGGCACAGCCGTGGCATGAAAAATGACCTTAATCATTAGTGTTTGGAAAAAATTCAATAGTTCAAAATAATAATAAACAGTATCATTTTGCCCTTTCAGAACACAATGTGATTTGAAGGTGCCACAGTCACTACTAAGCCACTCTAATTACAGAAAATTATTTTAAAGACAGACATCTGTGCTCACAGAGAAAGCCATACCTGTGATTTTAATTTGTATTGTGAAATTTGAAAAGTAAAGCAATGAGGCAAAAGAAGATGCCAGGACAGATGGATCCAAGAGTACTGTACCATCCCAGAAACTGATGCCATATACTTTTCCCCTGTGGTCTTTGCTGCATGCTAAATTAATGCAGTCGAGAGTTTAAGTCGCCCAATAAAAGAAAACTAATAAAAAAGTATAAGATAAAGTAGGAGAGGAGTTGTGAGCTAGTGTGGCACAGTACCCTCCTTGTGTATTTGTTCATTTAATTTTGAAGGGATGAAAGCAGACAGGCATAAAGAGGGGCAGACGTAGAGAGATCACAGCATCGTGTACCGTATTGGCGGGTAGTGTGCCACACAGTCTGCCTCCTAAAGCAATAAATCTGAAACAGCATAATAGATAAATGCAATTGAGAACACAAAATACCCTGTGAGGGAAAACTAATAAAAAACTGAGTGATTAAGTGGAATCAGAGCTCTTAGGCAGTATCTGGAGATGGGGGCTGTCGCCATACAAAGACCAGAGCGGGCCAACACAACAGATGAGAGAGCATAGGGACGGGTGGCCGATAAAATGAGGGCTAAAAGCACAGGGAACGAGAGACAGATGATGGAAGCGAGGAAAGGAGAGATGGAGGAGAGAGAGAAAGTGAAGGATGGATGGGGCAGCAGATCAGAGGGAACCTCTAGTGTGTCTTGCTCTCCCTTTAAAGAAGAGCCAGGAAAACAGATTAGGAGTCCTCTTTTCTCCTGGGGAACACACACACACACACACACACACACACACACACACACACACACACAACCACTATTAAACCACCCTCCTCCTCGCCACACAAACACAAAAACGAACTAACTTTTACACTGCACATGCCGCTGACCTGCCCGGCCCAGAACAAATCCACTCGGTGCTGAAGTCGTGCCCGCTCACAGAGTGGGTGGAGACGTGGAGACACAATGACAGCCTGTGTGTGCTGCAGTTTAGGTGACCTCACATCAGGTCACGTTTGCTAACTGTTTATTACACAAAGAATAATGGTGTCAGTAAATGTCGCGCAAATACAGGCAGCAGTGTGTCAGTGTGTCCTGTATTGAGAACAGGTTGTATGTTTAATATTTTGTTTAGTGGCATTTAATAATAAGAACAACAATTATACAAATAATAATAATAATAACAATAACCATAATCATAATAATCATGATAATCAGAATAATCAGAATCATAATATTGTTAGTAGATATTAGGGCTGCTGCTAACAATGATGTTCATTAATGATTTATATGACCATTATTTCCTTAATTAATCAATTATTTGTTTATTTTAAGAAATTGCAAAGAAATTGTTGGACCATTACAATTTCCCAGAAACCAAACTGTCTTCTTTTGGCCATTGATCCAAAACCCAAAGACACTGAACCTATCAAATCGACCAAATCGTCACGTTGGAGAAGCTGAAGCACATCATATTTATATATATAACGTTTTACTGATCAACTAATCAATTAATCAACTCAAAGTTTGACTTCAAATAATAATCATAATAATAATTGTTGTCTTGTTTGTAATACACATTTTTGCTGATCCGAAACATGTGATTCAAAATGGAACTAATGCTTTATCAGTTAAACTGTGTGTGCATGCGTGCGTGTGTTATCAAAGCTGAGCCTAATGCCAGCCATTGATAAACCTTTGCCCTGACGACAGACACACTGCCACTTATGCACACATACTCTCACATGGTCTCAGACAAAATTCTTGGAAAAGTGAAGTCTGTTTTCAGAAAGACAAATGGCTCGTGACATTCTTCACGTCATGTTCTCATAACGTTCTGGGTTCATAATCTTTGACACTGACCTCACATGGTGAAATGTGTAGAGCTTGATAAAGCTTTAAATTCATAGAAGTACTCTCAAACACTAGTAAAGAAGTATTCAGAGCCTTTACTATGTTATATTACTATATTACTATGTAGCAATACTCTAAAATGTGCTAAAATGTCTTTAAGTCTCAAAGTATCCAGATTAATTAGTGTTATATTATTATAATATTATATAATCAGATTGTTATTACTGATGTATTAATATATATAAGCAGCATTTTAATCTTGCAGATGGCTGAGGTGGAGCTGGTTTTAACTACTTTATATACTCCTGGGTAGTTTAAACTATATATCAATATTCATGATAGATATACAATAAATCATATTTTATAAAATTATCATATGTTTAGTTTGCAAAATAAATAATCTGCAAAGTGACTTAAACTCAGATAAATATATTGCAAAAAGTACATTTCCATCTTAAAGGTAGAGGAGCTGATGAATAAAGTAAAATAAAAGTTCTTCAAATTTTACTTTCCACATAATTACAGATAAATTGTTTATTGTTATTATTATGGCTGGTCAACTAGAAGACATTTAAAATGATGTTTTCTGAAATTGTCAAACAATTAAAATGTCCTTTATGACTACTTTTAAAGATCATTTCAGGAATGCATTTTAGGTTATGTACGTATACGATATGTGAAATAAATGGAAGAAAGTTGTCTTCATTCCAGAAGCCATTGCGGTACAAGAGAAACACACTTTGGATATCGGGAGCCAGCTTTGGATTGATCATTGCCAATATGTGCCATGCATTTCAACTGTTTCCTTAGGTTTTAATATTCTGTATCTTTAGAAGAGTTTTGTTAATTATTTTGAAGTAAATTAAATTTTAAGAATAAGATAATCAGTGTATGGTAAAATGTAAGTTTAATTTCTTTTCATGAAACACTTAGTAAAAGAGTAGATGGCCCCTTTTTTTTTAGTATACATACTTTTTTTAATTAAAGTGGACTACCCTCTTACAGCACTTCTCAGGATGTGTGGACTCTTTTGCCAAATATCCTCTCCATCTTTGCTGTCCACGTCTGAATAAAAAGACAAAAAATGCCCCCAAAACAATAGAAAAATATAATAGACATAAACATATTGTTCATGTTTGTTTTTGGCCTCAGCAAATGATTTCAGCATCACTTTAGATCATTTTAGAAGCCTTATTTTACAGTGCTTCATAAAATAAAACGTATAGTAATGTATTATTGTACCCAAGTGAGAAAACTCTCCTGCTGCTGCTTTAATATCTGTAGGTTAAAACGTCTCCATGACTGTGTAGTGGGAATGTGCTCGGCTGGCAGCAGCAACGTGAACATACTCCAGCCTCCATCCCATTCTCCTGTGCCAGGGCCGGGCATTCCTCACCCCTCCAATAGCCGGTTAGTACCCGCTCTTTTTCTCTTTCTTTCTCTTTCTATTGCACACAAACACACAGAGACTCAATCTTTTTTGTCCCTATGCGACTACTTCAGACCAACTATTTCCTTCCTTCCTTACTTGCCACATATATTTCTTCATTTCCTTTTTGCAGCCGTCCCATCCGTCAGTCTTCCTTCATTTCCCTTTCCTTTCTTTCATCTTTTTTTTTCCCTCCAACAAACCCTCCATCTCCTTTGCTTTCCCTCCTCAGCTGCTCTCTCATTTGGGTTTATTTGCATGGCGGAGCGTAAAGGATGCAGACAGTGTGAGCAGGGCCAGCAGAGTCCTCTTGTGCCCATCCAGACCAGGGCTGAGACTTGTAATGCTAGACAACATCCAGCAATACGGGGACAAAACCTTGGCCGCCGCAGACAAAAAGAGCCTTGTTTTTTGCTTTCTGCCGCTTATTGCACTTCTCACATGGAGGCGCAGAATTCTCTGGGTCATTTCCATCAACGGGAAGAGGAATGATGATTGAGAGGGAAAAACTGAGTTTGACATGTGGTCTTGGTGCAGAGTATATTTTGTGTAAGGCCAAATGAGTATTTAATGTTCACTGCAGCAGAGGGCGGTGAGAGCAGGAGATCTACTGCAGCAGTCAGATGGAAGGACTGAGGCCTTTGTTTTTTATTGGGTTGTGCTTTTGGCTTATCATTTAGGTATAACCGTCACTCAATTCTCCAGCTCAGCTATATTTGCTTTTCTTTATTTCTTCTATCTATTTGATTGACCGTCCGTAGTTCTTTTTGTGATCTTAGTAGTTTAACTGTGCACAATAGCTTTGCAAATTTGTACATTTGGTAAATAGCACAAGTTGTCTGGATGAGCTGCCATTTCCCTTTGCATTGTTTTCTCCTTTTTTCTCTTAAAGGTCCGTGAATGTCTTTCTGTTTCACCTTTACTTCTGAGGACATTTGTTATTTTCACCTTGGTCCACACTGAGTTATATTGCTTCAGTTTATTGTAGCAATCATCATTTGTAACAACATTATTTTGCTTTACAAATCAGAGTGTTTTGAGATTTGGATTTGCAGGCTGAGAAGGGTACATTTAACTCATGTCATGTTGTGCTACATAGACAGGTGCGACACCATATTTACTCTGTAACTACTTTAAAGGAATCTGAGATGGCTCCTTATGTTGTTATCCTTATTATGCACTTCAATATCTAGTAATTACTCTAATAAAATGTGTGCCTGTTGAATAAAGATGGCTGTTTATGTTTCTCTAAACTTGTAAATAGTTGGTGCCAAATCCGTCTTTGATAAGTGAATATTTGTCTGCTACAATCACCAGCGATGATAATTAGTTTCTAACATGTCAATCATGGTTTGCAGTTATATTCCAGCCAGGGATCTTAAACTTGTAATTTTTAAGAAAGAATAATTTTAAGGTTTTACAGACTTAGGAAAAAGTCCCTCCATGTTGTCTGAGCTCCGCCTGCCTGATCCCACAGTGTGCCCTTCTCCTCTTACAGTGAGCTCTAGGGAACATATTGTCCACATCATTTTGGGTCTTAAAACAGTGTGGTATTGAGGCGTTGTGGTCTGCAGTAATGGCTGGTTTAGAGGGCTGTGGTGAGAGCCACCACTCAGGGCTTCTATTAACCCAAAGCTCAGCCTAATTGACACTTATAGGTTGCTTTACATGAGCAGGGCTGACACACGCCAGCAAATTTCCTCCAGTTGTTTTTTGTAACTTTTGTAACATTTTTTATATTTTATTTTATATTATTTATGTGTTAAAACCAAGGGTTTATGCCAACAACCATTTGAGTTATTTGATTATTTTGTCCCCTGTCTCCACAAATAGAAGAAATGGTCATGGTTGAGATGTAGCTTTAGGTTTTAAGACATTTCATCAACATTATTTATATTTATGTATTTATAATTGAAATGAGGTCAGTAAGCATATGGTACATCAGCATCACTGCAAGGGAGTATAAATTATTATTTAAGCCACATTCATAGACAAATGCAAGTAGGTTTCCTCAAACTATTTTCAAATGGGCAAAGTATTTGGTCTGTTGTTCTAATGGATAGCTTTTAACAAACAGCTTCAACGTTGTTCGTCCATACTTTAATAATTATTTGCGATGTCGCGTTTTTATTGTATATTTAATGTCCAGCCACATGTAGTTCAGGTATCTGTTTTATTTTAGGATTATTCTTCGAAATAAATGATAAATGTACTTTATAGGCCAGCTAAACGTACCGTGATTATGTAATTACTTATACATATTTTTATCTTTGTTGGTTTTCTGTGCAGTTTACCCTCAGATTTGTTTCAAGATAAATGCAATCATAAGAGTCAACGTCTTTTTTCCTGAATTTTTTAGATTTTTGAAAATGTGTTTTCGGGCCATTTCTTAAAACGTAAACTAGGCTTACTTTAGACTATGCTTGAAATAGCACTGCACTGGCCATTTGTACCTGATTGTCATGCTGAGAAAAGGGTTATTTTTGTACAATATTTAATATTTGTACACTGGACAACCATGCTACACATTTTCCTCGTTCTCCAAACACGTTTTGTTCGGTTAATGTTTTCGTTTTTTTCTTCTTTTTTTTTTTACCTCCAACTTGTCAATCTGTCTGGCCTTCTGCAACTTCCGGACTTTAGTTGCTCGTGCTGAGTAGACCTACACAGTGCAGTCGATCTGTACAAACGGTTATTTGTAAATTAATTAAGAGTTAAGAAAAAAATCGTGTCGTGGGATTATTTGGGGTTTAGAGGGACATTTGGGTGTTTTTCCAATCAACTGGTCATTCTCCAAACAGGCCGTCGGGCATGTGTGAGCCTCCCAGTCACCAGCATCTGTAAAAAGACAACAGAATTAATATTCAAACAAAATGAAAAGAAAAACACATTTAGGAAGGTCATAGTATAAACTGTGAAAATTATACAATCGCTGGAGGCTGATGTCATTTAATAAGTAAATCATCACAACGTGTTGATTATGATGTCTACGCTATATTTGATCTCATTATTATTATTATTAGAGTTTCATTTTTATAGGCTAGTATTACTACCCTCAGTGCGATTAATGATTTGTTTATATTTGTTGTGGGAAAGTATAGCCTACTGATAATTATTTTAATGCACCTTTAACCATTCACCAACTCTAGTAGGATCTTATGACTTATTATTTTGTTTGATTCTGATGTCCCAACTAATAATCAGAGTTCGTCTTACAAATAATAACCATAAGTTTAAAATGACTACTTAATATTATTTATTTATTCATTGAAAATCGAAATTCAGAAAGGATTTTTGTGGTCATATGTGTCACAAAAAGAATCACGCTTGAGCTCAGTCACTTTTTTAAATTAATGAAATTGATGTATAATAAGGCAATTTTATTTTGAAAAAAAATCTCACTTGGAAAATAAATGCATGGCCTTTGAATAAGTGTTAATGAGTAGGTGAACGTCTGCAGTTGAGAAAGTTTAGGCTACATTATTTGTCTTTCTGTTGTTAACAGAATCATCTTAAAAGGGTCTCTTTGGTCTCCATTTTAAACAACATTCAGACTGTGACACCAAGTAAAACGAAAATTATCTTCCTGCTGTTAAGGAAATGGACCCTTCGTTACCTCATTCTTTTTCTTTTCTTTTTAAACGCCCAAAATCCTCACGTCATCCCACCACAGACACACTGTCGTGTAAATGGAATCATCCAAATTAGGCCGAAACAAAAACTTAAATCACAAATTCAGTGACTTGAATAATTTATGTTGCCAAATGTGTGGGGAGGTCAACATTTAATTATTGATAAGTCGTCATGTTGGAGGAATGTCACTAGACGTCTGCTGTAAAAAAAGAAAAAGAAAAGACGGATAACGACACAGGCCCAACTGCGATTAAATACGTTTTACACGCAGACGCAGGCCCAATGCCCTAAAGTAGCATTTAAAAAGGCCTACATTCAATTGGCCTATTTAATTTCAATATGCGTTGTCTTGATTTAAATGAAGTGTTTATATTAGTTTTGCAAAACCTGGTTTGTGAAATATGAAACAAAAATAAGCGGATTAGCCTGGGCTGGGTTTTCGACTTGCATTTTTTTTAGAATATTTTTTGAAATTAGCCTAGTGTTTACGATTTTTTTGGGTATGGTGAAATTCATTTCAACGAAAACATCTTTGAGGAGCTATTTTCTTTGTGTCATTCTCTTTTTGGCCACTACCACAAGTCCTGTTTGACCCGTAATGCTCTTCATCCCAGGACAAAAACCGGTTACATGAAAAACTCAATAACGTTTTGAACTTCCCTTTGGCCTTTTCCCTAAATAATCCGAGAGGATGTCCACAAATCGTGCATGTCTTATTGTTGTCTTGGACGGGCCTGTTGCTCCTATATTCTACAACTATCAAACATTTTTATTAGAAACAGCACATTTTGTGTTCTGGAGTCATTTCCCCAAAGTCAGATCTTTTATGGCTTCCACTTTGTCTGTACTCTCTCTCAGGCACATTTAATCCTGTTGCTTCACTGCGTCATTCTGTTGGGAGACACCGTGACAATTTGTGTTAGGGTAGTCTTTCATAGAAGCTTTAACGTGTGCTAAATTCCAACATTGCCATTACACTTATCGCCATTATGAATAATACTAATAATTCTAAACCTAAAATATGGAAAGTCCTGCTTTCAAAAGCCCTCATTTTCACTTAACTTCTGAGGACACGTGGTAACTTGGCATTTGATATTTTGAATGTGATCAGCTGGTACTGAGTGACTAGACTTTCCTTAAATTAACCCAATGAACCCTTTTTTGCTTGATCTTTGCTCCAGATTGTGACATTAAAAACTACGTAAATCAAACTCGGAGCAGCTTGGGTCATGCCCAGCCGTGCCCACAGTGCCACTCTTGAAAGCTCCATGCAGGCGGTAGGTAGGAGCCAGTGCAGCCCTAATCCCCGCCGTCCGTGATTTAGCCCTTGGTCCTCCTAATTCTCCTAAAGCCCCAGCTGCTCCCCTGGCCACTTCGCTCTCTCCGCGACAGACTGCACACCGCTCGCTTTATTAATAATTCACCCAATAATTCACCAGTTCGACGCTGCCGGCTGAAGCACCGTCCCCCGCCTTCACTGTAAACAACTGCCCCAGTTCCCCGTCTATTTTTTTGTGTGTAAACAGGACGCACGTTGCTGAGGTGAGCTATTTAGTGGCTGATATTTAGTGGGGAGGGAAGTGTGGGCTATTGGTCGCGGCTACCGGAACGCACGGCGAGCTTCCATTTTACGCACCGAGGCATCCAGAGCCCAGCCGGAGCCCGGACCGACTACGCGTCGCTGTGCAGGCATTCTGCTTTCGGCGAAGCTGCGATCTGAAGAAGCAAAACGCAAGCTGCTCTTTCATCTCGTCAGCTTTGAGGAGGAGGCGGCGAGGGACCAGGGGTGTCCCCCCGTTTGTGTGTAACTCCGCGTGTGTGCGTATGTGTGTTGTGTGTGTTTGGAACAAGAGAGAGAGAGAGAGAGAGAGAGAGAGAGAGAGCAAGAGCGAGACGAGGGTAAAACAGATCGGACGCGCGACGCGGGAGACAGCCGCTTTTGGACACGTTTTGGAGACAGAAGCTGCCCGACTGCAAAGGCTGCACACGGAAAAATAATATAAACAGAACTTACTTTGCATGACCTCTTACGTCCATTATTTTTTTTGTTTTAAGTGTTATTTTGTATTATTTCGGGGAGCTTTTAAGCGTCTCCCAATCTGCTGGACAAGTTTGGCCGCTGAAGCACGCACCTCAGGACTCTGACGCAGACGTCTCTCTGCCTTCTTGCTGCTGGAGATGGGCGCATCTGAGGCCAAACTGCGGTAGACGGAGGGCTCGGTGCCGCTGTCCTCTTTTCCTCCTTTCTCTGCAGAGTGGACCCACTTTTGAAAGAGCGTGTTTTTTTCTATCTGGGCCTAAGGCCGACTTGTTTAAAGGTCCTTTTTCTGCTTCCGGCAACAGCGAAGATACTTAGTCTTCCTCCCTCAGCCCTCACTCCCTCTCTCACTTTTTTGGAAGCTGAACTTTTAAAGGAAAATGGGGCATTGAAAGGGTTGGCAGATCTCCCCACCCTATAATGGTACGTGCTGTGTAACTCAATAGTTCCCCTCTGTTGGGTCTATAGGGTAAAGTCTATAGGGCTGAATATAACATTTCTTGTGTTAAACTGAATCCCTGCTGTTAGTTTGAGGGTATTAATTTCTTTGTAGAAGATCAGCACTTTGTTGGACGCGTGGAGTGTGGGGCCATAAATGATGACACAACGCACCGATAATTATGAAGCATCTAAACTCACACTGATTGACCACATTTTGACAAAAATTGAATTTGCGGATTGCCCCATATTACTTGCGAAACCACAGCAATGTATTTTAATGCAGCTCTTGTTTTATAGTGTATCATTTCTTTTTTGTGAACCTAACTTTCCTTGCTCCTAATTCCCTTAAACCTTCCTCAACATAATAACGTTGTAATAATATATTTCTAATATGATACAGACATAAACCACATTTTTCTTAATTCAAAATCAGTGTTTTAACATTGTGCAGGCTGAATTATTTGCAGGTGCGTTTGAGTAGCCCAGTAAATACAGATTGGCAAAGTGGAGGCTGATCTTCCTTCGCAGCCCAGATCAAAGATCTGTAGTAAAACACACTGCAGATTGCGGAGATTTGAAAGCCCAGCATAGCTATGTGCGGTATTCATTATATATGATGATGACATTCTGAAAGCATCCTAAATCCGTGTGGAGCAGGATTACTGCACCGTTCTCCACCTTGCACCCGGACTGTCTTTTCTGTCTGTCTGTGCCTTTTTTTTTATTTTATCAATGGGCACTTCATTTGTCTAGTTGATGACACTTATAGCGACTACAAGGGGGTGGGGAGGTGAGGTGACGCACAGACCGTCTTTGTACCCCCATAACAAGTGCGAAAACACCATGAATAATAAGAGCGCCTGTATTAAATTAAAGAGGAAGAATCTTTGGTCTAATGAAGATCTGATTAGATTTTTATACTCTGCAGCATTTTTTTCAGCAGATGATTACTAAATAATTCTTGAAATTAAACTGTCTCTGTCATGTTGAATTTCAAAGCTTTTGACTTATGCCCTCATAGTATAGTTATAATGGCCTAAATTTGTGACCTATATTAAAATTGATCTTCATTATCAGCCAAAGAGATTACTGTTAAAGTACAATAATATGACATGTATGTAGCTCACAGGGTTGTTCTGCTGAGCTCTTGGTTTAACAAAGACCCAAATATTCTGAGGTAATGATGGGAAGCTTTTGTAGAAACATAGAAATTCATTACTTTAGTGGGGATGAATATAGTATGTACATACCAGAAATTGTTCATATTTTCTTTGCAATACAATATTCCTATTTCACCAGATATATTTATAATGGTAAAATGTAATGGTTTATATATACTGAAACACAATCTGGATATCATTTTTGAAATGACAATGTCTTTGTTTCACCAATAAAAACAATAAACATTCAAAAATAATAAACCGAAGACACATAAATGTCAGCAACACAGCAAAACATGTGCAATAGTTGCTACAGCTTATGCGAATGAAAACTCCAGACATGAGGATATTTTATTATTGCTGTTTATTCATTAACAACTAACTCATATATGGTTTTGTTTGCTGGAATAATTTTAGATATTGTCCAGACACTCCAATTCAGACTGGAGGGAACTTTGAGTGTCATCAACAATATGCAAAATTGTTATTTTTAAAATCATTATACAGGGCATCTGACAAGTTTTCATTCAGTCTGCCTCTGCTCAATTATTGTAATCAAGGAACTTTACAGGAGGAAACTTGATTTCAGTTCCCCAGATGAAAGACACATTGTTCGCTTGTGTGAAAACATGCTTTTAGGTGTTTCAAATATCAGTTAGAAGAATAATAACTTTATTACGGGCGTCACTTGCCAGAAATGTTTGTGATGATGTGACACCGAGTCATATCTACACAACAACACAAACAGGTCTTGTGGTTCAAAATTTCACATTTCAGGCCACATGTGAGTTGTGATGTCAGCTGAACAATTGTCTGTCTTTCTAAGGTGAATGACACATTAGACAATGGTTGTTTTGATAGTGGGCCTGCAATTTTACAATTGGTTGCACTTCAGTTGTTGCAGAGAAAACCTGCCAACCACAGAACCTGTCAGTCATATCAAAGCCAAGACTGTTATGGGTGCCAAGCTGGGAGGTGGGCGTGAACCTTATAATGTATTTAAATACATTTTTTAGAGTATCATTTCAGTGAGTTGGAAGTGGGTAAGACATTTGAAATGAGCTCAACACTTTGCCTTATTGAGACATACTGAGTGTGTGTATGTAATGTAACTCTATGCTTCCTGGTCTTTGTGGTAAACTCTGCTGTATTAGAAGCTAACCACAAGAAAATCTCTCCACGGATCAGACCTTGTGTGACACAAAGGGCTAATTGTACCAGTCCAAATCTCATTGTAAAATGCACATAACCAGTGCCCAACTAAGTGTGGTTTGGCCAATAAAAAAAAAGCATGAATAAGGATCCATGTAGGAAAAGGGATGTCAGTGGTGTTGGGTTACCTAGTGTACGGAGGTGACGTATGGTGCGAGCAGTGTGGCAGTGAAATGTTGCAGCCCGGGAAGTTCAGTGTTACAATTGGCATGGTGTTCATCTGAAGGCCAGCCTGTCGAGCAAGATCAGTAGTTGACAGGCGGGGTGCCATGCCAAGCAAATCTTGGGGTGTGTCACAATGTGCGCCCTGTTCCAACTTGTTTTTGTTAAAGAATGTTTTTTTTTTTTTTTTTACCTTGAGTTGGGGCAGCTATTGTTAAGGGTGGCATAGTTTCTATCTATTACTCAGGAATTAAAACGCTTTAACCTCACCCAGCTGATTTGCATATAAGCACCAATGATTTGAACCACACACACATACACATAAAAGTTGATTTCCTGCATGAGTGGAATGTGTTTTGCCTCAGTAGTGTGAAATAATTTCAAACTCCTGCACAGAAATTGTTCACGCCGTGTGCCTCATGCTTTATACAGATCCCACCGTTTACTATTTTGTAAATAAAACACAACTGCACAATTAAGCCAAATGCAGTCTTTAGCACTGCATCTTGGCTGCACTTCTGACCCAACAAAACCTTCAGGACCCACAAGTGAAGTGAAATAATTAGCCCCACTCTGCTCAGCCATCCATCTATCCTTCTTTTAATACAGCCCCTCAGTTTCTCATCTTCTTCTTTCGTCCACCCCCGAGATGGCTGTGTGAAAAATTGTATTTTTCCAACATTTCTCCCCAAGGTAGCTTTGGCAGGAACTCACACGGCGGCCATTTCTGCCTTTCATACACCCCTCACACACCGTGGAACAGATCGCCGGTGCGGCCTGGCGTCTTTGAAGTGGTTGCCATCTCACGCAGGTTGGCTGGACTCTCTCCTTCTCTCTCCCCATCCCCTCGTTCTCATCCAGCCTTAAACTTGGCAGTGTTATTTTCAGCCACCAAATCATGATGATAAGACACAATGGTGGTGATAATAATTATAGTTTTTAGAAGATGGACTGACAGCGACGATAGTGCTTGTGGTTGATGCTTGTGCAGCAGCCAGAATAAATGCTTTTTGGAAACGAGGAGAGGGCCGCACCAGGTGTTGGAAAAGTGTAAGTTTTTGTGTAGGTAGTGAATTAGTGTGTAAGCGTGTGAGTTTGTGTGTAACTGCAAATGTGAGATGCAGAGAGACAGATAGACAGAGAGGAGGATCATTGATATGTTGCCATTCATGTGCTTTAAAATGGAGCCATCTGAGAACAAATTCCACCATCAGGGCCTTTCATACACAAAGCTCTGTGGAGGTGTGAGTGTGCGCGCGAATGTGAGCAGGTTTCGGAGATCTCACCTCCAAAGAATTTGGCCATATGGTCGTCAACATATACCCAGAGAGCGAGAGAGAGAGACGGATAGAGAGCGAGCCAAGGAAAGACTGTGTGAGGTAGTGAGGGAGAAAGTGAAAAAGAAGTGTCTTCTTTTGTCAGTGGAGGCAGCATGAAAGGCAGATTAAAACAGATCCTATACCCCTACCTTCAGATGGCTCAGACAACAAAAATAAAAACACATCCCCTTCTCCACATATTTGTGGAGTGGGAAAATCTGTCTTAATTAACACATTTGCATTGGGTGATGATGGACTCCAAATAGGTCACTGATTCAATCTACCGCCTCCGAATCTTCCTTCTAAAATGTTAATTAAGGAGGGCTTTGAGATTTTTTTTGCTCAGGGCTGGCCATATGGGCCGGGCATATGCTCTATATATGTAGTACAATATATAATTCATACACTGCTGCAGGAAAGAGTGTTTGGGGGCCTGGAGTTTTTTCGGGGTTTACTACAAAGGGAGTCAGTATGTTCTGGCCTCCCCAGTGGCAGGTACAGAGCTTAGCCTATTCATTAGCTTCATGTTATTCACTGTTGTACAATGGGATTGACGTTCATCAACACCTGTTTCTTTAGCTGATGACATAAAGACGACATTTAAATTCCTCTTTGTCATAAAATTAGAGCAAATGATCTATTGTTGGTGTGTCTTTTGCTTTTTGTCTGTGTTTTACATAGTTTTAAAGAGCTCCTGGGGTCAAATTAAAGGATGAGTAATATTGAGATTCTTTGTATATGTATGTACAAAGGTTACTAAATAGTCAGTATGTTTCCTCACATACTCCCAGTTGAACCAGTTCTCCCAGTGCCATCCTGTCAGACACCTGCTTATTCACCAGCAGAATAAGGCAGGGGCAGCCAATGAAAACAGCTCTTTCCCACCCGCAGCTTTTTTGGTTCGGTTCCACCAATCAGAAGAGGCTTGCTAGTGCACCTGACCTTGTTTCTTGCCAGACATAGCCAATTGCAGAGGCTCCAGCACACCTGATGCATTTTGGTCCGCTTGCTGGTGCGTACCCCCCACATAGGGGGCGCGGATCCAGGCCATTATTCTGAGCACTGGCCAATCAGATGCATTGTCACATTATCAGACACATGAGGCCTGGCAGACTTTGAGTGATTGCATTTGGTCTCGTGTGTGTGTGTGTGTGTGTGTGTGTGTGTGTGTGTGTGTGTGTGTGTGTGTGCGTGTGCGCATCTGAGGAACTCTGCTACCCTTTCCCAAAATGCTTTGCAGCCTTATCAGCAGGCCTCTCTCAATCCGTTCCTGCCTTCATCCTCTTCTTGAGACTCAACAATGGGCACTGTGTTGCCCCCTTAAGGAGCTGGAGGCCTCGGCTATAAAAAGAGACTAAAAATAAAAAAAACATGTTTATGGACTAATAAAGATGATTAGAAATCGCACAATTGCAGAAAAATGGAAGGTTTGCGAGTGCAGATTATCTGTAATAAAAAGCTGAGGGGAGAGACGGGGGAGAGGTGGAGAAAGAGAGTTAGCTGTACAGACCTCTCATTGCGAAGGATATGAATAGCCTTTGTTTTCACCACAAGGGCTGTGTGGTCTGCCAATGTCTGGCTCTTATTATGGGGTTTGTGTCTGCGTAAGTGGCATGCACGTGTGCGTTGGTGTGTGCATTGCTGTGCGTTTGTGTGCCATACCGAGAGAACATGGGCAAGGAAAAATGCATGTATTCGTGCAGGTGATTATATTTTCAGCAGGGTGAGACTATATATATGTGTGTGTGTGCACTTAAATGTTTCCACACACCAGATACACTGTTTTCTCTTTGCTCCTGTTTAGCTAAATAAATGTGGCATGGGGTCTCGGGCTGGCACAACTTGTGTGCACGCTTTTTTTATCCGTTAAAGTTGTGAAATGAAATAGGATTTCACAGAACGGCACAGCGGCTTTGGGATTTGGGTCTCCCTTCGGCTAAGTAGAGTGGGATAGGTTGATCCAATCAATGGCAGAACTGCAAGGAGAGCCCATTTCACAGCTCCGGGCCTTGCCAGAACCCTGCCTGCCTGTCTGCTTGACTTAGAATACAAATGAAGCTCCCTGAATGCACGCTTGCACACATGCATGCATGCACGCTGGTACTACAGACAGTCTGGCTGGGGATGAATAGTGTAAGAGTTGTTAGCAGGCCCTGTGCTTTCTGTAAAGAAATGACACTAGTAGGGGTTATAAGGCTGTCTCATATAGTACAGGTACATCTCAGGATTGTCACACAAAGGGGAAGCAAGAAAATATTAATTTGGACCTTGGGGTTTCAGGACACGATTGGTCACAAAAATATCCTTCTGGATTTCAATATATTCTCAGAATGTTTTTTAACTGCATTATTTCTGAGGACCAGTGTAGCTTAATGTTTGTTGGCGAACAACATATAATTTAAATGTGTAAATAATTTGTATTACAAGTTTATTCATCTTACTGGAAACTTACACAAAGCAACAGGTTCATGCATTCGCTAAATTAGTAAACGCTAGATTTTCTGGTGCATAAGTGTAAAAAATAAATGGGTTGGATCTGCTTCCTAAGAGAGTCATTCATACACTTCATTATGACAAAATCACTGTACTATTAAATTTATAAAAGTTTAATTTACATAACCATCATGTTGTTTGTTTTTTAGGCTACTGACACCTACCTGGTGAACGACGATCCTTCTAGAGGCCAAGGGATGCCTGAATGTTTCCTCGTGTCTGATACATATAGGGTAAACACACACACACACACACACACACACACACACACACACACACACACACACACACACACACACACAATGTATTTCCTGGACACACAAACAAGCCCAGTCCATAAAAAATAATCTATTTTTTCCTATACAAAGATTTACCGCAGTTGAGAGGAGGAGGGCATTCAGAGTACAAAAGACTCATCAGAGCATAGTTGCATAATATGTTTTACAGTCAGACATCACCATGGGGATGTTAACAACTATATAATCTCCATTCTTCCGGTCTTGAATTGGAGGCTCTGAGGTTAATGTGTCCAGGAAATACACACACAGTTTTGAGTGTTGACATTCTGCCCGTTAGCATGACCATCGATCCACTTCCTTTAAAATCTTCCACATGTCATCATAGACGTCCTAAACTCATCTGTTGACTGTGCTGACGTGTGGCAACAGTGCCCTACAAAACTGTATTTCCTCAAAATGTCAGCTTTTCTGTGACTAGTATTTTTACAAGGTTTAATTTATGCTTTGCAGTAGTTTGACTTTGTTGCAGAGTCCGGACACATGTTCCTCACTCGGAGAACAAGGCCAGCAGCAGAGAATAAAATAAAATGTGAAACAAAAAAAAAAAACTGAAGATAGAGAGGACATGTGGTCATTTTCATATAATTGTTAAAATATATATATATAAAAATACAGTACATAGTCTTTCAGGTTGAGTTTACAGACAACTGTTTGACTGCCTGAAAAACTGGCCTGTGTGCTGTAATCTGACATGTTAAATTAAGAAATGATGACATCAGACTAGAAAAATCAATCTGTACCTTTTCTTCCTCTTAAATAAATACCAACACGGTAGAAACGCAGTAATTCAAACCAGTTGGAGTAAAATGTATACGCAGCTATTGCACACAGTAAACACATAAAAAGCAGCAGGCGTAACACATTGCTCCGCGCACATACTCAGATTGCAAACAGATCCAAAGAGTCTCTGGGATCCACATTGTGTATTATATGCTTGTTAGCCATAACGGCCAGTCAGCCATTTCTTTCTGACTGCATATGCCTGTGTGCATTTGACTGGCGTGCTCCCTCCCAGAGCACACATCAACAACTTACTCAAACAATATTTACACTGTACGGCGTAAACGGTACACTTACACACATTTTCCGTTCACATATTTCCTGCCTTTTGAAAGGCCGCCTCAACCACCTGTCTCGCACATTTAGCTTTCTAATGGCAATATCAGTATGCAACATTACTTTCAATATTTAATGGCCTGGCGACAAGCGATGGTAAACAACAAGATATGGGTAGAGCAGCGTGTCGTTGGGAGACCACAACATGCTAACATTAGACACAGCATATGGTTTTCTTGTGTGCTTTTGAATGGCAAACGTCTCAGAAACTACTAGAGCCCTGCACGCTCAAAGGGCTTTCATAGGTGATGGTCGGACAGGACTGTTTGATTACAGGCAGAGAGAGAGAGAGAAGAGAGAGAGAGAGAGTGTGTGTGTGTGTTTGGAAAGAAAACCTGAGTGTTAGTGTTTTGTAAGTTCTGTGGTTGCTATAGTTTGTTACAGCCAAGTTGCCTGTATTGAATACTGAGATGGATGCCTCGGCCCAGACTGCAGCCAGAGACAAAGACGGCCAGTAAAGGCAGACATACGAAAGGGACACTATGTGTGATTAAGATGGCCGAAAGAGAGAGGGACAGCAAAAGATTATAAGATAGAAAAAGAGAAAAAAGGTCACTAAAAAGAAGCACTGAGAACTAGAAAAGGGGTTGGACAGAAAGAGGGAAAGCGAGGGAGCACACAAAGGCAATGGGGTTTGGGCCTGTGCCGTGGTGGGGTGTGGTTTGGATAGAGGAGAGACTCTGGGAAAGGAATAGACTACACCTCAGTATGCTTCACTTTGTTGCACTTTTATTTTGTATTTTTTCTCCTTTTCCCCAATCTAATTCTCTTTCTAGTTGCTTGTGCCAGCATATCTTTGACCACAGGACATTTGTGGTTGCGTGCATTTTCGTGTGTGTGTGATTGTATGTGTGTATATGCTGTACATTATATGCATGTGTGTCTGTGGTTTGAGTGTCTTAAGTATTCTACATAGGCTGAGGTCTCGTAAAGCTGCACAGCTTCATATCCCCCTGAAAAACTTGGCATGCGAGCGCGGGGGTGACTTCAACCCCCCAAAACCGCACCCTTGCGCGAGCACACACACACACACACACACATTGGGTAAGACTTTCGCATATGCGGTATAAACACACTTCCAAACACTCTCACTCACACACATGCACAAGGCAGGGGCTTATGTATAATTGTAGGCACTCTGCCTGCATATATGAGTTTGATTAGGCTGAGGAGAAGGGGAGCGGGCAAGGATAAAGCCAAGCCTGATTAGAAACAGAGTGTATCGCTTCCATACAATAGGAGTCACAATGAAACTGGTTTAGACCAATTCGTCCAAGTTCAGGTATCTTTTGTCTCCATACACAGTGCACTGCAATATGACTTGGACTGGGATCAAAAGGAGTAAAACAGAAATTCAAAGGGTATCACGGCTGAATAAATTACAATAGTTAAGACAGTAAATGTACAACTTTCTGTAATAACTTAGGACTTATGTAGTTCCTTGTGGGCATTCAAGGAGGTTCCTCCTTCAATTGCAAATATAATGTGATAGTGATGGTTATAAATTCCAGATGAGGAATTTCTCACCCTAAACTGACCGTACCCAGGCGAAATGAAGCTGACAGAGTTGGTCCTCAAATCCAGCCGTCACACCTTGTAAAATGAAATAAACACAAATAAGTTTGGACCACATTTGAGCCAATGTTTCAACTGCCTCAGACACTTTGTCCATTGCACACAATTTACAGTAACAAATACTCAAGTCAAGAATATGGGGCCTCTTACACTTAAAACACTGGAATTAGTTTACAGTGTGCAGAAAGCTTTGTCACCCTCAAGCCGACGGGCTGACAGAATACCATGGCAAAATCTGAGATGTAAATTTAAAACTTTTGCTTCTATTTTGGTTACACTTGGGTTTGCTTCTGCATTTTTTGCAACTGCAAAGTGAGAATAGACAATTTTGAGGAAATCTGTCTCTTCAATCGTTTGTGTTTGTTCTGTACTCAGTAAGCATAACAATGTAACAAGGAATATGAAATGAATACCACAAGAGAATAAATAATAGCAATAAGATAAGTGCATTTAAGTCCCTGCTAACTCACCACTGAGTAACAAAAGCATACTGTAAGTTATGAGGCGAAAATGTTAACCATGTTTAAATTGTCTAAACTGGCACTTATTATCTATCTATCTATCTATCTATCTATCTATCTATCTATCTATCTATCTATCTATCTACAGTATGATACATCTGACACATATACATAGATATAATCTTAGATTAGTTATTATTTGTCATATCAACACGAGATGAGGTAAAAACGCGGCAATATTATGACTACATGTTGGTTGCAAGAGAAGAAAAGCACAGAAGAGTCATTCCCTCGCAAAATAATAAATGTAAATCCTGTAATAAATATAAGCAGAATAAATAGAGAGAACACTGCAGAACTGTAAGTCCAGGTGAAAATATGAGGAAATATTCTATTACACATATGCCATAGGAATTTGTTATCAAATGTGCTACCATAAAACACGATGAGGTGACTGAACTCACCACTGAGCACCACAACGCGCACTATAAACCTATACAGCACTGTAGGGATAGCGTGTACCTCTCTGGGCTTTCAGCGAAGCATTGATTCTGTTATAAATCAAAAGTCATTTAAATATTGTTAGGTTTGTGTCGATCCGAAAGAGAAGCGGGGAGGGAGAGAGAGGGCGATAGTTAGAGAGAAAGAGGGAGGGAGGGAGGGAGAGAGAGCAGCAGAAACTTTCCCCTAAAGTTAGTGCGGAGCTTTCACTGTGAGTGAGGCGGGGTTACAGCCTGGACTGAGCCACAGCGGCTTTGCAATGCGGCACCGCAGCGAACCTCCATCCAACTTTATTATCAACAACTCCAATTTCCATCTCTAGACACAACCATGTACTCCCCTTACTGCTTGACACAGGTATGAAAAAATCGCCGTTTTTCCATCCTCTTCTTTGCTATTTTTCCGGTATGGTGCGCCTCCGTTTGTTTCTACCGTACGTGGTTACGGTGCTGTGGTGTCCGCCGTGCTGCTGCTTACCATTTGTTGCGTTTTAAGGACCTTTTTCCAGCTCTGCTCTCTTTTCCCCGATAGTGTTTAACTTCCCTCTCACACTCCCTCTCTCGCGCGCTCTCTCTCCCCCTTTCTTTTTAATGGCACTACTCCAGCGGGCTTTCTTGTGCGTCTCATTGCGCATGGTTTGGAGAGAAAATGGCGCTTCTGCCAAATCAATTTTATATAAAACGGAGGTTGGAAAAAGAGGAAGAAGGGCTTGGTGCCCCGACAGTTGGCGACTAATTACAGCCACCCTGAGGCAATAATCGGCTTTATCGACAGGCATAATAAAGCACGAATCGAGTTTTAATATGGCTCGTTGAGTTGTGGGACGCTTTATTTTTTATACGAGGAGAGTTTCTGACTTGCGGCTGTTACGGAGGTCTGCCAGTCGGCGCTGGGGGCCTTTAGGGTCAATATTCATAACTGTCCCTCGTTGAGTTTATACCACTTCAGAAGCCTCTTTTTGAAGTAAAATGTATTTTTTGGGCACCCTGAAGGCGACAGAGAGGAGGGTGCACGTGTGTTATGAGAAATGTCCGAGTTACATGGTTGCAGTTTGATTAGGCTAATCACAAAATACAGTTGACCTTTAAAGAAGCAGTGCAGCTACTATATAATATATATGTTACTTACCTTAATTACACAGTCATTACATTAAAGAAAGCACAGAAAGGAGCGTTTCACTCACTCTTCACTCAAAAGTAAATCTCGCTTTCTGTTGTGCGTAATTTCAAAGGCCGTTTGTGCTCGTGGTTCAATTAGATGTTGTATGCACGTGATAAAGTGTTTTACTTGTCTTTAAACAATGTAATAAAATATGAATATATGCTTAAGATATCCTCTTTGAATGCAGCTCGTGTTTTTGTAATGAAATGCACAATGAAAGACTCCGTTTTGTCCTTTTCGGCCTCATCCCTTGTATGCACTTCTGGCACTTATCTTTTTATCAGCTCAAAGACTGGCATCACTCTTAAGCCAGGTCTATATTATATGTATTACAAGAACTAATGTTTAGATTATTAATACTGACATGCTGAAAACACTGGGCCAGGTTACCCTTTAATCATTACAAATGAGATATAGCCTATAGATCTGTTGCTTATTTCTAAGTCTATATACGTACTTCACCAGGATATTTATTAGCCTAATTTTCTCTATGTGCTGGATGCGTGTTGTTTCGTGTCTTCAGTGTGTAAATATTTGTAAGTGTAAATTAAACAGACAGTTTACAGCAAAGGTCAAGTCATAAATGACCTTTTTAGTTTTTCTTGCAGCAGCTTTTTGAGCTGTCCATGCCTACACTTTTAAAGTGATCGTTTTGAAATCAGCTTTAGTTCACAGATGCAAACGTAGTTCAGTCACTGCAGAGTCAACAGATGAGAGCTGCATGCGCTCCTTCAGCTTCAGGCCGCTGGCTTTCTCTCTGCCGTCCGGAATACCACATTCATCCCCCATGTTAAAGTCAGTTTTATGTTTCAGAAATGTTTTTAAACATCAAATTGAATATGACCTTTTAACATCAGTGTTTGTCAGATGGCAGTGTGGCTTTTTTGTCTGAGGTCAAGGTCTTCCGTTATTCAGGAGTTATACCGTGCATGCAACTTAATTATGCAGGCTTATGCATTATCATTTTTACGCATTAATTTACACTGTGAAATGATTTTGCATTAAGTAGCCTATTCACAGCTGATAGCTTTAGGCCGGACGGTTCAATGTTTCAGTGTTGCAGGGAGGTCACGGCTGGCCGCCCTCCTCTCCTTTTCAGAGTTACGCCGTTTTGCATTGTATTGTGGGATAATAGGGTAATATTGATATTTTTTCGGAATCTTTTTGAGAATATATTACACCTATAGGCTATGTCCTGTGATGAAGCAGAACATTTATTCCGCTTCTTAAACACCTATTTGACGAGCTCCGTGGAAAACAGGATTACTTCTCAGTGTTATTTCAGGCCCAACTTGACTGTTTTTTCTCTGATATATGTGTGTGTGTGCGTGTGTGTGTGTGTGTTATAGTTGGTAGAAACAGGAGAACCGTAGGCAGTGCTTAAATGCAAAATTATATTTCATCACATCTTTTTTTTATTATTATTATTAGGCTACAAAGTCAGAAGCCGTGGCTGCATCATAATCATTACCATCATTTAAAAGTGCTTTTCTTGTTCCATTTCTGTTCCTTTTTATTTCCTCTCATCTTTTCTGGCGTCTGTGCGGTTTAAACAGTGAGTGAGACATTTTCTAATCAATAGTCTCTTTGATTTGCTCCGTAAAATATGTCCAACCTATTTAACACAGATCATTTTCCAAGCCTGGTGTATGAGGCAGAGGTTCGCATCGAGCTTCCTCTTTTCTTTCCATTAATTAAATGAATTGGCCGCGGATCGCCTCGCACGAGCGCCGCATGGACGCGTGTTGCCCATATGAGCGATACATATTGATCTGCTTAGGCTGCTGTTATTGCGTCTCCCGGTCCTGCTGATGGATATCAAGCACAGCTGATTTGTTTGCATTCTCATATATCTCTTTGAGATCATTCGTGTTTGTATTTAGAGGATTTTAACGCCATGATAACATCAGTCGAAAATTAACTTGGAGGGAAATCCTCCTTGTGAGCATAATTGACACTGATCTGTTTCACACCTGTAATTTAAATTCCGCCTTTAATTTGCTTTAATCGCCTGTTTTAATGGTCTGTGGTTTGTTGCTGCAAAAGGCGCATTGTGTGTTGTTTCTTCGTGTATGTGTGTGTGTGTTGCAAAGTGATGCCGATGCAAGCCCACCTCGGCACACACATACATGAATATTATACTGACGTGCATTATAGCCTCCCTATACTGCTATTGTCGTCCATTAAGACTATGTTCTTCGATCCAATGTAAATAATTTACAAATCAGAAAACATGCAACACTGGTGTAAACAGTCTACAATGTATTATTAATGCTGATACAAGCTTTGCTGGAATGGCTGGTAGGTGACGGACCCGATCAGCCAAAAAGTTGTGCGCATGCACTTGCCAAACAGTACCGGGAGTTTTTTTTTCTTTCATTTTTTAAATTATGGGCTAAGTGTCATTGTTTCACGTCCATGTGACGGAAATCATTTGCATGAAGTTTTGAATGCGGTTTGAAGGTCGTGGAGGCGTTGTTAATTAAAACTTTTATGTGCCGCGTTTTGAAATCAATTATTTCAGACTCCATTTAAGTCCCGCTTATCCAAATGAGATGTGGGCTGCTAATTTACAGCGCGGCTCATAAACACTGCCAACTTTTGAAAAGCTTTGCTGCAAACTCAAGAGATGTTTAACACTGTGCGGGAGATTTTTCACTAATTCCCGCATAGATCACACGCAAATAAAAAGTTGTATTTGCTTGCTCGATTCTTGCTCATACGTGCTTCATGTCCAGTTATTTGCAATTCTAAAGTTTTTTTTATAGATCAACGAGTTCTTGAAAATAACTCAGCCTTGCAGATTGGCAAAGCACTTGAAAGCATGTTAAAGCCATACATACTTTAGCCATGCCATATAGCCTAGCTACAGAAAAAATATGGACATTTTGTAGTCAGTATCTTTTGTGATGGAGATAAAGGCACTTATCATCTAAACAAAACGGTTAGTGAATCAGTGCATATGGAGGAACATAAAGTGTGGCAATATGTGTGAAGCCCACACAAGCAGTTTGTAGACTATAGGCCTACCGTGTGTGTGTGTGTGTGTGTGTGTGTGTGTGTGTGTGTGTGTGTGTGTGTGTGTGTGTGTGTGTGTGTGTGTGTGTGTGTATGTTTGGGCATGTGTGTGCATGTGTACAGTAGGTGTGTGTTTCTTACTCCTGCCCCGTTTTGGGCCAATGGCTCTCCTGCGTCAGCCCTCGGTTCTGGTTTCACTGAGACCGGACGATGACGGCTGTGGTGCTGGTGTAAGCCGAGGTGGGCCTGCATGATCTGGTAACATACCAAGCTTAGCCGGCATCACTTTGCACACACACACACACACACACACACACACTAATCCTGCTCACACAGAGATAGTTGGTAGCACAGGCAGCGGAGAATAGGTTTGCTGTAGCGGACGGTAGGCAGAGTAGAAGTGGCCTGCCAACTGTGCCAGGACAACAGGCCGGCAGTGGGTTGCAGGCAGAACCCAGGGGTACATTGTGTTCTTTTTACTTATTCATTCTTTCTGCTGGAGGCGGACCAGGTCCACCTTACACTGCTTGGCCCAGAGTGAGAGCTGGTAGGCAGGGACTGAGAGATGGGACGGAGGAAGAAGTACAGGGAGGTGGGAAATGGCACAACATGTCCAAGTCAGTTACACAGTGTCTTAATACATTTTAATTACATGGAGAAAGAAAACATTTCCTTGTATTTTTGTTAGGGATGTGTTCACTTTTGAGGTTTTTAAAAAGCTTAAATCAAGCTGATCTCTAGTTCAAATATTTTAAACCACACATTGTGCACCATGTTTGTCAAGAGTGTGCACAAATAAAAATATTAGTTTTGGTTAAAACATTTGCTATGAAAGAGCCTGTATAAGTTCCCTGAGCAAAACCCTGAGAAAGCTGGACAGTCCTCTTCTGCTTCTGTGTATGTGTGTGTGTGTGTGTGTGTGTGTGTGTGTGTGTGTGTGTGTGTGTGTTTTGTTTGTGTGAATGTGTGTGAACCTGTCTTGGAGGTTAGTTTAATCCAACACTGTGGTGCTCTGCTTATCCCTTATCTGAGCAGTCTTCCTGACCGCCCAGAGAAAATGGATTTATCATGCTTAACTGAGGGAATTGGCACAACAAGGTAATAGGTGGTTGTCCCCTGGATGGATGGGGCATGTGTGTGTGTGTCCGATATGCATGTGTCCGTGTGAATATGTGCACCCTCCCCCCACTTCCTCGTCCTCCGCCTCCTAGTGTGGATTAGGTTTAGGCCGATCTGTGGCCAGTGGAAGCAGGCAGCGCCTATAGCGGTCTTATGTTAGTCTATGATATAGTGGTGTTTACCGAGCCATATGGCATACACATGTATGTGTGCACACACAAAGTAAAAACACACTCATTCTGAAATCAGACTGAACACTCACATATGTTATAGACAGATAGACAGACATGTGGTGGAGGAGCAGCGGAGTCAGAATCAATTCAGTCTGCTGATGATCAGAACATCTCTCTTAGTTTGGCTTTTCAAAGCTTTTGTCAAAAGAGTAGAAAGTACTCCAGATCTAAACATATGCAATTATTCCACAGATCTTTTGTTGATTGAATGATAATTGCACATCATCCCTGTTCAAGACTATTATTTATTTTTATGTTTGAAAATTAAATGTGCAACAACTAGCAGTTTACAGTCATTTAAATTGAAAATACTTCAGTTTGCCAGCAAGTGATGAGATGATAGTGGAAACGTGTGGAACCCACAAGGAAGCGAGGGATGAGAAGATATAAGAGCCAAAGCAGCTGCTTGGGACAGACTCCCCTTAAAAGAGAGGTAATGGTTAGCGAGAGATCTGCATAGTTCAAGGACGAGCTTCAGTTGTTGTTGTTGTTTGTCTCTCTCTCTCTCTTTCTCCATGCCCCTCCTCCGTCGCCCGTTGGTGTGTTTTTCGCTCATTTTGATTTTCTCAGAGGCTTTTTTGTGGGGGTAACCCCACTGAATGGGACAATGCAGCCTAGCGTGAAATTAAAGCTCTTAGTTAGTTTGCAGTTGCTCAAAGAGGATTTTACACATGCATGCATTCATACACCCTCCCATACACTATAGATATAGCTAATTAAAGGAAGTACACCCTATGTCGAGCATCAAGGGCCCAATTAAAAGAGTAAGGGAAACCTCAGTGTGCAAGATCTAGGCCAAATCAGCTCTGTGAATGCATTTCTATGTCTTGCGTGTGAACAGTATGTCTGTCGTCTTAATCCAGGCGGGAGAATATGGACAAGACTGATATGAGAAACGCAAGTTTCATTAACATATGCATGTCACGTACTCTGTAAGTAAATCAAGAAAACAGTCATATTGATCTTCCTGACAGGCGAGGGTCTGATTCAAAACAGATTGAGCTTCTCTTGCTGACACTTCCAAGTCTCATTTTGGAAGTAGTCTCCAATGAAATGTCTGTCATGCATGCACATTAGAGTTTTTGTTGTTCACGTCAAAGGCATTTTTTGTGCAATTTCACAGTACAATATTGGGGTCTGATGACTGTTTTGCTTTGTCAAATATGTTTCCATGCTGCTTAAGAATCTAAAGCATTAAAATATTAATGAATGTCTTTTAGAAAAGAAGCAGCCTAACAGTGACTTACTTACTTGATCTTTAAAGTGTAGTTGAAGGAAAAACATAGGGCAGACTTTGTAGCCAGGACAGCCCACTGTGTTGAATGTCTACCTTAGGTTATTTATTGTGTGTGCGTGTGTGCCAGAGACAGACCAATATAGAGCAGACCTTTTTGCCTGAGTGGTATGAGTGATAGCTGAAATGTCCACCAGACCTAATAAATGTATATGATAGGGGTGGGGGGGATTGTTTTATGTACAGTATGTATCGTGATGATTTTTTCTTAAGATTATTTTTTAGAAATGTCTCAATATACAGTATTGTCTCTAGAAGTGTATTATTCAACTTTTGTTTTTTTTTAAGAGAAGAAAAAGAAAATCACAAAACTCAGTAATATGAAATAGCAATTTATGTAAGTATATAATGAATAAATGAATGTTGCAATACAAATTGAATAGCCACCCATGTATTGTGACAGAATCGAATCGGGACAATCGTCCCAGTCCTAGTATCTGATATCTGACGCAAAAGCACCGACGATCTTTACTCCCTGTAGAGAGTAACGCACCCCCACACACACACACACACACACACACACACACACACACACACACACACACACACACACACACACACACACACACACACTTTTGTTCAGCCCTATTTCCTAAATGTAACTACTGGTCACAGAGGCCTGCAGTCTCAGCAAGGCAGCCAGTGAATCCAGTTAGTGAGTCAGACTTTGTGGAACACAGTGTGCTGCTCTCTGATCTTTTCACTCTCTCTCTCTCTCTCTCTCTGATCCTTTCTCTATCTCCTTCCCTCTCTCTCCCATTGAGAGTGCTGGCTGCTCGCCAGGGGTGGAAAAATCTATAAGCCATTGCGTAATATACCATATCTTTACCTTGTTTGAACCCTGCACAAGATCCACAGCTGTGTGAGCGCACAAACACAGAAATTAGTTTGTTTGTTTGTGTGTGTGAGAGAGAGAGTGACAGGACAGACAGACAGAAGGAGAGATGGCTTCTTTGTGGCTAGTTTTCAGTGTGTACCCTCATATAAACAGTATCACACCACTTTGATCAAATGCTGCTGACAAAATATTTTCCTAAGTAGACCAAGCATGGTGTTCTAAATCACTTTCTGGAGTGTTATGCCAAGAGGAAAGTAAGCTGAGGCTATTTAAAATGTATCTGTTTTGAGGCGGGTGATGTTAAATGAAATCAAATTAATTTGATGTTTTGCTTTAATGACATACAAACTCCATGGCAACATATCCATGCTTCCAGAACGAGTGGCATAAGTGATATTCACGACTGGAGTTACATGTCCTCTCTGCGCATATCTTTAGAATGGAAATGAATATATAAACCCGCAGGCTGAGTCGCTACCAGGCCTTTAGTGTTTGACACTCCTCTTCCTGTTCGCATTTTCACCAGATGCGATTTCATCATTTCGATGCGCTTGGTGCTGCGTTTGTGCAAGTACGGGCCTCGTCTGTGTTGTCTGTCTGCACCTGAAGCATCTTGGAGAGCTGTGAGTGTTTGAGCTCCTTAGGGAGGTAGTGTAATGTTTTTATTGGATGCCTTTTTAGAAGGCCTTAGTTACTGTCTTTTGATTTGTACTGGTTAGTATTTTGATGCTGTAAGTTCATGGGGGTCCTCTCTGTAATTGCTCTTATTTTACAGGGAGATGCACTAACACACTCATATAGTATGTTGAGCAGCACCTTGCCTTACACAAAAAATAGATTAAGACAATAACAAGCTACTCACATTGTGTGACCATCTTCACTAATATGATCCACTCAGCCGGTAATATTGGCCATCCAAATATCACATGGTTGGACAGATTTGTTTTTGATGGTGGTGATTATTATTAAATGGTCTGTAATGACAACTGATAATCTCCATATGCAGCCAGGTACCATGGATTTGCTGGCAGGCGGTTGTTTGTTAATGCACCAGTGAAACCTTAAACACATACAGATGTGTATGGGACAAAACCACAAACTCAATTGAGATCCCTACCATTGTTTAAGTGCTGGTGATTAATTTTTACTGGCTTACTTATGGAGAATTCCAAACAAACGTGCAACTTTTCAGCACACAACCCCCATATTCAATTCATTTACTTTCCTCCCCCTCAGGTACACAGAGTAACGGGTCAAACTATGTTAGTGTGATGATGGTGGTTTGGGGCGTGGGGGGAGGGGGGTTGGTTGGCAGAGGGAAACAGCATCATTTTTCACCTCATGTGTTGCATATATATTTACGTGTATATCTGTGTGTATGCCGAATGAACGTGTGTGAGGCTGACTGCTGATATGTTTGTGTTTATTGACTCAAAGAGACGGGCCGTGGCTGCGTACACAGCGGTGTGCGGGTGGCAGGGGTCCAAGCTTGGGGGAAACGTGTGTGTTTAAAGTACACACAGGCCTAATTATGCTGATTTAAGCATTCTTGCGGTCCTCCCTCCGGCTTGTGGTGAGTTAACTGGCACAGGGGCGTCCAGCAGAGAAAGTAAGGTAGAGAGAGCAAGGGGGGGGATAAAGAAGACGGAGACAGGAAAGGGAGGCTCAATAAAGAGATTGATATATTTTTTTTTTTTAAAGAGAAAGAAAAAACATGGTAGTGGGCTGCAGAACAGTGAGAAACATGTTGTCCCAGATGCTGGTGAAACAGAGGAAAAACACACACCGCCGTCAAACTTCCAGGCAGATTTTTTTTCCCTCCTCAATTTGGAGCGCACCCGCTCTTCGTATTTATTTTTATATTCAGATGTTATGGATTGCTCCGGGAAAAGGCCGTCCCTTTTCCCAGCAAGAGGAATTAATACTGTTTGAATGTTCTCTCTGGAGTCTAAAATGAGGAATTTTGCAATTGAGTTTTGGAGGTTTATAAGTGAAAACCTGACCACTGCTAAATAAACAAACTAGGGAGATATTAAAAACTGACCCTTGTTTGTTGACTTTCTGCTCTCTGGCCTGTGGGTGTGCACCTGTCCCCTGTTGTTTCATGCGCATGCATGCACCAGGCAGTTAACAGTGTATGTATGTGGAAAGAAGACAACATTAGAAAAAACCCACATGAAAGAGCAAAATAAAATCAACCACATTATAGAGGCAGCTGTAGGTGAGTCTATCAAGGGTGAATGCAACAGGTCTGAATATTTATGCGCAAGCACATACTATAGTTCACATTACATGTGCTTCAGTGTGTTTCTGTGTGTGCTGCCTTGTGTCTTTGTCTGACTTTTGTTGCCTAAACCATATCCAAACTAAACTAACACTAAAGAGTATACATAAAAGGCCTGCACAGGTCTGTGACAGAGCAGAGATTGATGAGGTTAGCCAGTGTGTGATCTTTCACGCAGGTGATAAAATGCTGCTTGAGAGGTAGGCAGGGCTGCTCAGTGTCTCTGGGTTCATTCGCTGCACTGTATGAGACGGGATCAACCAACACCAAAGCTCACATGTGCTCTAATCTGAAAATATGGTCTCACTTTTCTTCCAATTCATTCCTACCTTTTTTCCTGTCTCTTTTTCAAAAAGCTCTTTCTTTTGCTTTTTTTCACGTTTGCTCATCTTTGCCACTTTTTTCTAACTCACTCTCACCCCAGCCCTCAACTCTCCCTCCTCTTTCTCTCTCAATACGTCTTTTACTTCAACTATCTCTTTCTCCATTTTACCACATTCTTTCCAGCCCACTCCGCTACTCCTCTCTTTCGTTCCCTCAGGAAGAGCCACAGTCTTATCTGGGATATGTTGGATTTGGTGAGCTTAAAAGCCACTTTACTAACTCCTTGCCTGCCTCTCCTGAGAACAACGCGCATCTAAAACAGTTTCCCCATTCGCCAGGCTTTGTCCGTTGGAATGCTGCTCGTCGGGCAACTTTTCTCTCACTACGGCCTCTTAAAGCTAATCCTTTACCTGACTCTCCATCTTCTTCCACCCTCCTCTCCCTTCTCTTTTTCTCCCTCTCCTCCTTTTTGACAACAATGCTTGATGTACACATATTGGGTTTCTTTGTCAATGTGAGGGAATGCTAATGTATCAATCATAACCATATTACAGTACTTAGGCAAGGCAAATGGTTCCAAGTGCTATCTGAAGAATCAAATCTCTGCACAAGAGCTGTCTCTCCCCTTCAGATTGAAAAACAGTGTTTTGATTTTCCTCTCTGGAAATATATTAAGCAGAAAGCCCCTGTAAAATTTGCTGAAACAATGCCGTTTTTGTATTCAATAATGCAATTTCTCCAGGAATTGAAAAGTTAGCCTAAATCAAGATGCGGCCAAATCCTGTTTTGCATCTGATTTTTTTTTTTTTTTTTTTGGCAGCCGAAGAGCTTGAATATTGCTTACCTTATTTCCCTATATGTGGTGCTTTGAAACAGTATCTATAGTACTCTTCTTTGTTCTTCTTCTTTGCTTCTACAATTTGGTTGTCACAGTTTAGAATTTTTTTTTAAGCATTCAAATGTATGGCTATTTTGTAAACAAAATATTGATTTAAATGCTTGAGAGTGCAACCAAATGATAAGTGTAAATCCAGTAGCGATCCTATAACAGGAAATGATCAGACCGGGGGCAGGCCCTCTCTGGCGCGTGGCAGGCAATCTGGAGTGAGGGATTTGCTCGTTTTATTATTAGGGCCTGTGTGCGTGTTGTTGATGGAGCGGCTCCATCCATGTTGACTCACAGTGAAACAGTGGTGATGGCTTCACTGAGCAGGGGTGTTGGGCTTGGCTGATGACTCCAACTCCCTAAACAGCACTGCAAAGGCAAATCCTTTTTGTGCGTGTGTGTGTGTGTGCGGATATGAGTCAGAATTTGTGCATGTGCATTCGAGTGAATGTGTGGATCTGTGCATGTGCAGGCCTTACTGCATTTGCATGTGCGTGTGTGTCTACACTGTCTGTGTGTGTTTCAGTCCTGACAGCCAAGAAGCCTCAGCAGCATCTGACGTGGCAGCTCTTGCTGCTTTCAGTCCAGCTCTCTTCTTCTCACTTTTCTGTGAGAGCCTACTATCTTTTCATACAATCACATGTTTATAAATGGAGACAGACTGGTATTTCATACCAGACCAGTTTTGCTGAGAGTTGATAAACACTGTACTTTTCATTGCAAAATAACATTGCACAAGTGGAATATTCATTGCGGATAAGTGATGTATTTTTTTTTCTTCATCAATGAGACAACAGTAAAGCTGAGCAGGATACCGAGTTAAGGAGAAAAAGTAAAAACATGTTACTCCTTTTTCCGTCTCCGTTTCTCAGCACAATTGTGAAGGATTTAACGGTAGATAAGCCCCAATATGAAATACCTCTAAATATACCAGATGCAAGCTATTAAGTAGTTGTCAGTCATTACCAAATACTGTTGGATAAAATGTGTATACTGTTCAATTGTTTGAACTAAGTCTTAGCTGTTGTACTTAATAAATAACAGTGGCATTTGTGTAATACATTTGCACTTTTTCTGATAATGTTAAAAAATTAAATACATACACTTCACTGTTATAAATCCAACACTAACCTAATTTAAAGCTTGGAATGGTGATACACCACTTTTTTGGTTCCCACTTCTTTTTCCTCTCCCATGCCTGTTTGTGAGGTGCCTCTTTAATCGAGGTAGGTTTTCTCCATTTTAAGTCCCCTGTGAGGACATGTACTTATGGCTTTCTGCCTGTGGTACTGTGGTGCTCCTGAGGTCTGTGCGAGGTGGTAGTTTAGGCTGGGGAAGTCAGCGAGCTTGGTCACAGAGGAGATAACTGCACACACACTCTCCCAGAGGCGCCCGTCTGCATCATGTGTCTGCCTGTCTTCCCCTTGCTTTGTTGGAGAATACATCTTTAAAAAAGGAAAGCACTGGTTTGAGAGTATAAAAGTTTCAAAATGATTTAGTCGTTGTGTGTGCGCGCACGTGTCCTTGTGTTTATGTGTGTCTGTGTGTGGTTGTGAGGGCTCTTTGTTTCTCGCCTTGCATGTGTTTGTGTGTGCCCTCTGTTTCTTCCGGCCTGGCATGGTGCTTGCCCTAGAGGGGAATGCCACTCAAAATGGGCAGATCGACCTTTAACCGTCACACTGCCAGCTCAGATCAAGCCATATCAAGAGCCTGTCTCCCTTTAACCCAAACTCTGTCAAGCATAGCAGAGATTAAGACCCAGCTCTCAGGAAGCCATTTGGAACACACACTTTTAACCCCAATGGGATCAGAGTCATATAGGAAGCCACTTGGAGCAGCCACCCACTCTTAACCTCTAACACTACCAACTCAGCGCAGACAAGGCAGAGTGCACAGGCAAAGGCCCAGCTCATATCATGCCACAGGGAGCGGGCACCGTTTAACCCTCGCAGCGCCAACTCAGCACAGGCCAAACTCCAGCTCTCATGATAAGCAGAATTAAATCTGCAAGCTTTGGTGTTCCTGATAGGGAGCTCACTGATGTGGAAATATGATGCTAATGTAAGAGGGTTGGTTGCCCATCTACAAAGTATAGCATGCCACAAACACTTGAACAGTGTTCTAGTTGTAAATAACAAAATTGTGTTCAGCAGGCTAAGGTGTTATGTTCTTTTTATTATCTAGCACTCGATTTTATTTGTTTGGGGTTTTTGTCCCAGAACACAACTTAACACACTCTAACTGCCTTTTTTATTTAACGGTGAGTTATATGGAGATTAAATGACTTTTGTGGAGATTTGACATGATTTAAAATAGCATAATAAAAATCACACAGTAATTTAGTACATGAAACCTCTGTCAATATTCCTGTTGTGTCCCCCGCAAATGTCACCTTTATAGGAACTAAGAAAACAGCCATGTTTGCAGCTTGACAACGATAGAGTTATGAGTTGTAATAATACATCTTAAAATTTTAAAACCAAGTGTTGCAGAATCTCATCTCATGGTTAATAGTTCTTCAATTAGCCAGATCTGATCAGTAGTGTTTCACCCACCGCTCATGAATTAGCTTTGTGCTGCAATGTTAATCTGGAACAATACATATTCTGCCGTATTTCTGAAAATAAAAAACAAAATTGGCTGTTGTTAAAGCATGTAAATGTGAGCACATGTTTAAACCACTGCAACTTCAGTATTTCTTTCTTGTGTGAAAGCAGTGTTTGTGTGCTCCACTAACACCCTGCTCAATAATCAAGGAAGCAATCAATCACACCAAATAGGGAACAAATTCACAGTTACACGTGCCAACTGGCTTCTTGCAAACTATACATTTAACACTTAACACTAACAGATGATATACAAACTGAAGCAGATGAATAAAAAGTATAATTTATAGACAAGCTACTTTCCCTTTAATGGAAGTACCATGGCCCGAGTGGCTGAGTGGCTGTGTGAGAGAGAGAGAGTAAAAGAGATAGAAGAAGAAGAAGAGCGAAAGAGAGGGTGAAGGGAGTTTCTGCACTTGCCTGTCTGGCAATGGTCGAGGAATGAGGCCACAAGTTTGAGTCTGGGTGAGTCAAGAGAGTGTGAGAGAGCGAGGCAGAGAGGGAGTTCCACCGTGAAAGAAGTGAGGGGGAGTGGAGCGAGAGATGCTGGATACCCATCGAGATAGGGAGAGCATAGGCAACTGGTAGAAGGAAGTGCAACAACAATATGGAGTACAGGAAAGGGAAAAAGTGTTCAAGAGAGAGCGAGAGAGACGGATTGCAGAGTAAGAGGTGAAAGAAGGAATGGAGGAGTAAGTGGTGGTGGGAGCTCAGAATTAATGTGTGAGTTGGGCAAGTGGTGAAGCATTTGCATAAAGGGTGAGGGCACTCTGCCCGGCTTTGGGGAGAGGTTGGCATCTCGCCTTGCCGACTGGCAGAACGAGTACCAGGGAGGAATAAAAGAATGAGGGGGAGCAAAAGAGTACGAGAAAAAGTCTCTCAATAGTGCATCTCTTGTGTGAGGAGAAGCAGGCCTTGGCTGTTGGAAGGGAGGGGATATCGGGTTTCATTATCTGCTTGATTCCTGCTGTATTTGCTAACCATGAGGTTCAAAGACCTCTCTGCAGCTGTAGGCAGGGCATGGTAGCCAGTATGTGCTGCTGGCATGTGCCGACTGGAACCCTGTAGGTGTGTGCACCATGTGCTTCAGTTAGGAGTGAGAGAGAACGTGTCAGACTCTCCTTCCCTGTATAACTGAAGCAGAAAGCTGACACACACACACACACATAAGCACACACTCACACACGCACACGCACTCCAAGTATCACACTGCCTACTTGACCTGATAAGGAATGGCTGCCCTTGTCGATGAGAAACAATGATCTCTCACTCTTACTCCAATGTTCTGTCAGAAAATGCTACCCCAACAGTATGTGTGTGTGTGTGTGTGTGTGTGTTTGAGTCCGTTTATGTGTGTGCATGTATTTGTCATGGTAACGCTACAGAATCCTCTGTAATGTAAACACACATATGGAACATATGCAGTAGTCGATATGTATTCACTTAGCGTACATGTAATTCTGTACTGCCCCATGTTGAAATGGTTTCATTCAATCATTGTTTGCAACATACAATGCCAGAATCTCCTAATTTAGTTTGAAATCTATAATTTTGTTTTATTTATACCACCATAACATCATCCTCTAAGAGAAACATTCTTTCTAATTGGCTGCCCTGTTATCAAGATTAAACAGTGAATGTATAATGTTTTACATGTACATGTGATGTGTGCAGTGTATACATTTCGAATTTCTTTCACTAAATCTATGCCCAAAACCTGCAAATTTATTTAACCGATGATCATACCAAAATGTATTTTTAAGTCGTCCAAATTGAATTCAGTTCCCAAAATAGTTTTAGACTATGAATTGGGAATATAACTCACTTGTGGGGTTAAAGTTATGTTTATAATTAACTGGATAGAATGAAATTCATGCAGATGGGCCAGAGTCATAAAAAAAACCCACACAAACCTTAAGAAAATCCTGGATGAATACATTTTGAATACTAAAAAGAATCATAAAGAGCCCTTGATCTTATCTTTGATGTGGTTACATTTTAGGCAGAACCAGTCTGCCTAGACAAATCCATCGCACAAACGTGAAAGCATATTTAAGTAGGCTATAATATTACCCAGGTCTGTCATGTCAGAAGCCCCAGTTTGCTATCAGTCCTTGTGTCTCTGGAGCTGTTTAAAGCTCGCTCAGTCTGTCTTTCTCTCTCAGCCTCATGCCACAAATGGCTTCCAGACTTTCACACATAGTAATGCTTCGGTGTGTAAACAGGCGTAATTACAAACGATGCGCACACGACACACTTTTAACATCAATCTGTGCCGATGGGAGAAAGAGAGCAGAAAGATGGGAAGTTTTTTCCTCTTCCAGGGAGTAGATGAATGGATGAAAAGGTTTTGAGCTGGATGGAAATAGGACTGGCAGTGATGAAAAAGTTAAGGACATTTTTTAGAAGAATAATGTGGATCGGTGCATGTGTGTGGGCCTGAAAAGAGAAAAAGTGAATGAAAGAGGAAAAAAAAAAGACACTGATTTTGGAAGTTTCCAAGGAAATAGTAGTATTTTACGTCAACTTGTCCATAATTATTTTATATCCCAGAAGATTGTAAGGTTACTAACCCATCCCCTCTTAACGACAGGCTGTTACTCACCACTAGTCAGGCCTGCACACCTCATCTGTCCTGCACTCCTGTAATAAAAATATGGAAACTTTGCTCAAACCAAAAGCAACTTTTTTCTTTTATACTTCCTTTTTCTTTTTTATTCAGAATGAACAGTAATAGCATTATGCCTATATTACTGCAAACAAATGTTTTATGTAAAGTTTAGACTAATGAGGCAAATAATTCTTTTTTTAATGGATTATATACAAAGCACAAACAGCTCAAGAAACTTTAACCAAATTATTCCAGTCCATCTCGAGTGGTCAACACACACACGTGCACACACACACACACACACACACACACACACACACACACACACACGGAAAATAGCTCAGATAGCTCACGTCTTTCCTTTACATCACCAGCACTCCTGCAGGAGTTGTCAATATGCAATTTCACAGCAAATGTCAAAGTTAAATTCCTGTCGTGACACGTTCTAACACGCTGTAACCTTCATCAGCTTTGTGTGTGTGTGTGTGTGTGTGTGTGTGTGTGTGTGTGTGTGTGTGTGTGTCCTAGCCTTATCTTACAGGATCATCCTGTGTAAAGTTAACAAAAGATGTGTGTGTGAGACAAATATAATTTCATCAGAAAAATCTGACCTTCAGTTACTTCTTTGTAGCATTTTTAAAAATTAAGTTTAGCTTTTCTCTTTATTATATATATATATTATCTATATTCTAATTCGTTTTTATGAAAGAATGTTGCTAAAATAAAATGCTGAAAGAGGAAAAGGCTAATATGTGCGGCATTTCCTATTCTTCCAGCAAATATATGGTTGAATTGCTTTATTATTAGAACGTATTTGATGAATGTAATAAAATATATATTTATGTACATTTATTCACAAGTACAATTTGAAATGATTATGCCTAAATGTTCAGAATTTTCATATTACACTGAACAAATTAAATGTTTGATGAAATGTACATTAGTTAGAATTTCAAATAAATATGGTCCCTTTGTTTAAAAACACATTTCAAATAGATATGCAGGATATTGGTATTCATTAATTCAATGTTATTGTTTATATGATTTAAAATGTATCCTAAGTTTTCTTTGTAAAAAGTTTAATTTTTTTTTTAAACCAACTAGTTTAAACCACAATCTTTATAGAATTTAGATTAAGTAGGTCATGTTGTTGGCTATACTATCAATAGGAAATATGAATGGGGTGCATTTATTAATATAATTAAAAGGAGACCATTGTAAGGCTGGACTTTATTTTCCATGTATTATTTTTAATTATTCTGTTTTGATTACCTTTACTCTATTTATTTTTAAATTCTATTTCATCTTTTGTTGGAATCACAATTTAACAGTAAAAGGAATAAAAAGTAAATAAGTGACCTTTGTGTTGTTAATATAGCCTAAAGCCAAAAGCCTGAAAGCTGTCAGCAGCCCAGTGAGAACACATGTAATGTCTGTTGACTCCCAACCAAGGCGTCCTCACACTGCAGGATGGGACATCAAATGAATACGTGACCGGATCTTTATTTCCACGTGTCCTATGCAGATGTCACCCCTTTGGGATTCCTTTGCATATCTAAGATTAATACCACAAATTCATCTCAGGTGATTGCTTTTTAGTGCTATTGACAACATTGTGAGAAACAGGCCCGAGTTACGGTTGGTAAACGCAGTTATATGCAAAAATACTCCACAGACAAGAACTAAAAGTCCCGTAATTATTTGCTCGAAGGTGTCTATCTAAAAATGTAAAAAAAAAAAAAAAAACGTTAAACAGGCTACATTAAATACGCCTGCAGTAAGTAATGTGGGTAAACTTTAGAAATGCGTTTGTGCAACAGTAACATATGTCTTTACTCTGGCGAATATGTGTCTTCACGGAGGTCATACACTGTTTTTACTTAGCCTGTTATTTCTGCTACGAAACATCAGCCACCTTCTTTTATTTCCATTTGGACTTTTAATATTCATTTTGACCTTTTGTATTTAACGTAGGCCGCACAAAACTGAAGCTGAGAGCCAGAGCTGACCGCTGGCAAAGCCTTTACATTAATGTGAACATATTTGGTATTAAGAGGTGTTGTACAATCAAGAACGAGACATATTGTGTGTTTGGTTTTAACAAGCGTAAAATACAATGGGTTACTTACAAACACACGGACGGACGGAGGTCAACGACGCCGTCCGTTCAGGTTAACAGGCGGAGAAAATAACTGCCGTTATTAGCCGTTAAAACTAACGTTACATCGGTGCTGGGGAGATTATAATTTACCGGTGACCCAGGTAGGTTTCATTCTTTTCAAGGTGTGAATAGTCATTTGTAAATGATTGTGCAAACGTAAAGACGCACGGTGCAGGCCGTTTGAGGCTAAAAGACGGGCCACGCAGAGGTGTGCTCTTTTAGGACCTTCCTCGTGCTTTAATCCTGTATTTGGTGCCATTTTACTTATTCATTTTTATGCCTCAATTAATGTGTTTTAGCTGTAAGAGATTTAGGATATTCTTGCCAGCCTTGCATACATGACAAAAGGTGTAATGGGTGAATTTTCACCAAGCACTGATTCAGTTTTGTTTAGTACCATCAACATCTTCAATACACCAATTTCAGATTTTATGGGGTTTCTTTGTCTTGTGTTTTTGGCAGTTGCTGCTGCTCCAAGCTTGGCCTTGTTAATAAAACCAGAGGTGGTTTTCATGTCTCTCCTGCACTCTGAGTTGTACCCTTACAGGGCAGGAGGGGAGATTGTTTTGCCCAGCCTGGCGAACAAAGGTCGCCGTTTCCTAAAAGACAGAGCATGGCATGCAGAGATAAGATGAGCTCTTGCTCAAATTATTGCAGAGCAGATACCTAATGAGTCCAGCGGCCAAGGCCCGACAACCTGCCACCCATCGTTCTGCCCCATAGAACTCCGGGCAAACAGGAGAAGCCCTCTCTAATGAGCTGAAGGAAATGTGGGTTTGAAAATGTCAAAAAAAAAAAATGGACACATTAAATAATAGGGCGCCACACAATCTTTTCTTGGCCAAAATCATAAAAAATCTTGCCTTAACGGCAAATGCCTGTGTTGTGCTGTTGTGTATAATTTTGTATTTAGTCCAATTTATGATCATATTACGCCTGGCAATGGATTTAACTAAGTGATTTTAAAAAGAGGGGATTATTTTGAAGGATTACATATTTCATACAAATACTATTTGCTTAATAATATGGATTTGTTTGTTGTCTTGTAATAGGTTTCTGTCAGTTTTGTTATCCTCTTTTTGTTATATGAAGAGTTATTTTACTGAAAAAATGTTGCAGGGCTGGAACTACAAAAGCAAATGTGTTGCTAGTCTGAATGGACAAAAGGAGAGGTTTGGATTTCCCTGATAGAAATCTTGGTTATTATCGCGTTGCCTGTCAGTAATGGCGTGATGATATTACAGGAAGTAACTGCAATACTTGGCACATATCACTCTTTTTCTTTGTCTGCGGCCCATTCATCAAAAAGTCTAGATCCCAACAGTCAACAAACACACCTCCGCCATTATTCTTATAAACAAAAACAAACACACACATCCTCTTCTCATGTTACTTTTGCCCATATATTTTCTTCCTTGCCGCCACCATCTTCTCTCATTCTCACATTTTTCACGTGTTCAGTGTGGCTGTGTGAGGCAGGCGTATGTTAGCATGAACAATCGGCACCCAGCCCGGCGCGGCCCGGCCAGATGGGGTCTGCCCCCCCCCAGTAGTAGCAGTGACGAGCCAGTCAGCCAGCCAGGCAGTCAGCTAGCCAGCTAGCTACCCACCCGGTTAGCCAACCAGTCATTCACCCAGCCAGTCATGTAGCCTCTCGGCCAACCGAACCACCAGCTTGCCAACCAGTCAGTGGACCAGCCAGTCATCCAGGCTGCGGCTCCTCTGTCAGACACTGACAGAGGGAGCAGGCCAGGCTAAATCTGATGGTCCTGGGAGCCAACCAGAGTACTCTGGCCCTTGTAGGGCGTTCACACAGACAGCCTGTCCCATTGCACAGCAGGGGGCTTCAACCCACAATCAAATGGCCGGGCCCTCAACTTTCCCACATGACAAGTTAGCTTTTTGCCGCTGCCCATTGCAGAGATTCCAGTTTTAACAATGTCTTAATAATTCTTATGAGCCCCATTGACTGATTTGGAAAATATAAATGAGCAAATGTTATTTTTTGGTAATTTGGAAGTATGACATTTAAATGCACTTCTAACATATATATATAATGTTTCTGTATTTCATGCATACATTAGATTATATTGAACTGATCCTTGATGGGAGCCTTTGTCTCTCAAATATTTCTCCCATGGTGCACTGGGCACAGCTAGTCCCTCTGAGGTCATGTAGGTCAGCCAATGAGGATGAGACAATAAGCTTGCCAGTGCAGATTTACAGCCCTGTGCTCCCTCACTTTCTGCTGCTGTTCAATCACAATCATATGTCATTGTGTACTTCATAATGCAACACAATTAAAATATGGGCAATTTACCGGCTGCAGTAGGAAAATATAATTATTTTTCGCTATTACGAAGACCAGCATATCTGAATGTGAAAACATTAGATGAAGTTTTGTGAATAACAGGGAAGTGGTATAGCCTGTTTTAGACAATTTCATTATCCTCTTGCCTTGCCTTGTTAAACAACATGTAGAGGCTACTTACATGAAGCTGTCCACCACAGCATTTATAGCCATCAGTGTCCAATGATCTCAACCACAAATCAGATTGCTCTCTAATTTGGTAACAGAAACTTTTAATGTATTTCTGTGTCTGCGCTGTTGGGGCTTTTAAAGTCGAACTAACAAAAAAAAGAGAAGAAGAGAAGGGGCCAGTTTGGATGTGAGAGTGCATTTTGAAACAGGAGAGCATGTTTTTGGATGGTATTTTTTGTTGGGGTTGGGGGGGGGGGTAACAGGCATTTTCTTCCTCCTCCTCTCTTTGTTTGTGTGGTAAATCCAGGAGCAGCTGCTGGTCTCAGGGTCTAGTGGGATTTTGGGCCTGTGTTTTCTCATGCCATCCCATGCCAGGGTGGTGTAACACGAGCAGAGGGGGGGTGGGGGGGTCTGGATGGTGGGGGTAGGGATGTGCAGTTGGAGAGCGAGCTGGTTTGTTGGGATGGCTGTGACCACGCTGGTGACGAAGCCGATGAAGGGAGTTTGGAGGACGTAGGAGGGCTTTAGAAGGCTGGTGCTGTCTGGATTGGATGCATGTAAAATTAATATCCTCTGGACTTTGCCTTTGCAATAGATTGGAACTTGTCTATTTGGCTAATGATGTGCCTTCTGCCTGCACCACACACAGTCCCCCCCACCCCCCCACCCCCTCCCTCCACTACCAGCCACCAACCCCCCCTCCCACCGCTTTGGTTCTCCCTCTGCCATCTCTCTCTTCCCTCCCTTTCAGCAGTGGGAGCGTGCGTATTGGCTGGGCTGTTTGAGACTGTGCCAAATAGGTGGGCCCTGTGCATGTTGGCACAGACTCAGTCAATGGTTAGAGAAGGAAAGTGGAGAGGAAGAGAGAGACAGAGTTGGAGAGAAAGAGGGGGAAAAAAGAAGCTGCACTCGGGTTTGCCAGCGGTCGTGCACACTCTTCCAACATTGATTCGGTCCTCTTGTTTTTTTGTTTTTTGTCCTTCTTCTCCTCCTCTGTCCGCACCCCCCCTTGTCCAGCTCTCTCTCTCTCTCTCTCCCTTTTCGTGAGTCTTATGCAGATTCTACAGAATTGAACCAATAGCACGCGCCACTTTGCCAAGCATTTTTTTGTAGTTTTATTTTTGTCAAGATATTTTTTCTACATAATTTTGTAGAACGAAGAAAGAGGCTTGTCACGTTTTTGACAATTTTATCCTTTTTACGGCAGTATCTGTTTTGTTTTGTTCGTGCACGTCCAGCTCTTTTGGAGAAATTACTAAACTTCTCTACACTCTCCTTCTGTTGTGCTCCTGATCAGCACCTCTCCTGCAGCTCCTGCTACAGTACCTCCTGTGTTCCTGTGCTGGTATTACACTGCGCCCCTTTGGCCTGTCTGCTCTTTCTCAGCTTTTCCCCCCTGCTGCTTTTATTGGACAGTTTCTCAGCTTCTCTTTTTGCTTAATTTTTTTCCTTCAGTCTTTTGTTTTCTAATATACGCAGCATTACTTCAGTGCCTTTTGATTCAACAATCCAGTTGTTCTCCTTGTGGTGCATTTTAATTTTCTTTGCAATCGGCGGGTGAATTTATGATGAGAGAGCAAAATGGTAAATACCATGTTATTCTATTATTTATTTTATCTTCTTTTCATTCACATGTTTTTTTTACAGCAACTGCTACTAGCTAATTCCGAGTGGGACGCAGTTCATTGTTTTTATGGACAAATATTTTATGATGAATTTTAATAAATTAAGTTCTCTTAAATTATTTTAGTGTTGTATGCATTAGTTATTTTATCAATTCCACATATTTTTTTAAAGATTTAAAAATAAATAAATTTGAAATAAAATAGAATTAATGTTTAAAAAAATGAATATTAAATGTTTTTGTTGTTCTGTAATGGGTAACTGCAAGTCTGGCAATATTTGTGTTTATAACACGTATTTTTATAGGCGGGCACATGTATGAATGTTTACACTAATATTGTTTGAAAAAAATCTCACAGTAGATATTTAAATTTCCCTTTCTCATGTTTTACCTCTCAGTCTATCAGTATTGTGTTGTTCAGTGTTTTGTAAAGTGTGTCCATCAACATGATGCGTTTGTGTCAGGTAGAGAATGTACAGAATCTCTCTTTCTCTCTCTTTCTCTCTCTCTCTCTCTCTCTCTCTCTCTCTTTCTCTCTCTCTCTCTCTCTGCACCTCTCGCTCATTCTCTCCCTCCGCTCACACAGAGCAGGCGCCGCTTCTCCATGCTGCGTGCCGGTGCTAACTGCCTCTCTTCTTTCTTCCCTTCCTCACCCCCACTCCCTCTCTCCCCATCCTTCTCTCCCCCATTTTCCCCCTCTCTCTCCACTGCTTCCTCCTGCTTCCCTCCCTCCTCCCTCTCCTCCTCCACCCTCCCCCCTTCCTCCTCCCTCCTCCAGGATGAATTCCACCCCTTCATCGAGGCCCTGCTGCCCCATGTCCGCGCCTTTGCCTACACCTGGTTCAACCTGCAGGCCCGCAAGCGCAAATACTTCAAGAAGCACGAGAAGCGCATGTCCAAGGAGGAAGAGCGCGCAGTGAAGGATGAGCTGCTGGGGGAGAAGCCAGAGATCAAGCAGAAGTGGGCCTCACGCCTGCTGGCCAAGCTCCGCAAGGACATCCGGCCTGAGTTCCGTGAGGACTTTGTGCTCACCATCACGGGGAAAAGCCCCCCTGCTGTGTGCTGTCCAACCCTGACCAGAAGGGCAAGATTCGTCGCATCGACTGCCTGCGCCAGGCCGACAAGGTGTGGCGGCTGGACCTGGTGATGGTCATCCTGTTCAAGGGCAGCCCTCTGGAGAGCACGGATGGCGAACGGCTGGTCAAGTCACCACAGTGCACCAACCCTGGCCTGTGTGTCCAGCCACACCACATCGGAGTGTCCGTCAAGGAGCTGGACCTATACCTGGCCTACTTCGTCCACACGCCAGGTATGTGGACACTAGACACTAAAAAGAGGGATGCCAACACATAAACACTCGTCATACATGGCCGTGTGCATGGGCACATATAGATGTTCGAACATTCGCATAATCACAGACATGTGCATACACAAACACACCTATAACAGAAACACTAGCTTGTTTGACACATAATTAATTAAAAATGGATTGACAGAAATAAAATACATAAACCAAAGTGTAAAAATAAGTTTAAGAAACACACTTAAAATGTGTTTAAAATGTAGAAAAGCTTTTAGATTATAATTAAGCTTTCTAATGTGATTTATATAAAAATTGTGAATTTAGGAAAGTTCTTATTCATCAGTATTCTCTTAAATAAATAACAAAAATTCGGAGAAACGTAATGAATATACCATCATGCTTTTGTTTTCTTAGCAAAAGGCACAGCATTTTGCTTTTGTCTTTTTTGTATTTTCCTTCTTTTCTTGTGTTCCTTAGTGTTTGATTACATGACAACATAGTGATCAAAAAGAAAAAATTGTTCACAAAAAATAAATAAATACAGCGATCAAAAGGAATATGTGTGTGTGTGTCAAGGGCATTCAGCCAGCGTGCTCTGGCAAGTACGAGTTCATTTTTTTGAGCAAGGCATTTGCGGCTTCATATGAGCATGTATTTTGTGTTTTTTATAGAAAGCAATTTGCATGCTTGTGTGTGTGTGTGTGTGTTTTATAAGATAATCACCACAGTCAAATCTTGTGTTTTTGTGGATGAGTGAGAGTCAGTGTTTATAAGATTGTACTCAGTCTGTCAAAGTGTATGTGCCACGATAAGGCCATTGTAGCCAGGGACCGTCATTTGGCCACAATCCAGATTGTGTGTGTGTGAGTGTGTGTGTGTGTGTGTGTGTGTGTGTGTGTGTGTGTGTGTGTCTCCTGCTCTCAGGCCGCAGGCTGCTGCCACCTTCACCGTCTGCCTGAACGCTAGCACCACGTTGGACCTGGCTGCTAAACACACACACACAAATTGCCAGTGCTCACAGACAGCCAGTACTATTGCAGCCACCTTCACACCCATACACACATACAAACATAGCTAAAAAAAGATACACACATTTGATTTAAAAAAAGAAAAACAACTCTGTCATCTTTGTAGCGTACTTTCACACATAAAGCCAAACACAGTTTTAGTCACGATTAAATACACACACCCACACATCACGCACACTAGGCCAAGGACTATCATAGATACGGTTTGATACAGCCAAACATTGTTGTATCTTAGCCACCATCACACTCGGCCAAACATCGCTGTAGCTTCCAGTGCGCATACTCTACACACACAGCCAAAACACTGGCTGTGTTATAGTTTCTCCCTGTATTGCAAAAAAACACAGCAACCACACACAAACACACACGCACACACACACACACAAAACACCTATCACGGCCAAATCCTCCGAATACACACTACTTCACCATTTGCTGGCTATACATACAAACACAAGCTCATGACCTAATATTATCTCAGCTGGAATTTTCTGAGAATTTCAAACAGTGACTCAACCAGCTTCACACACACACACACACACACACACACACACACACACAAGCAGATATATGTATAGAGCATATCCAAGGCAGAACTCTTATGGTAGTCGCTAACGTGAGTGGAGCCCAATTCAATCACAGCCATACCTTAGTCTCTCTCTCTCTGTGTCTCTCTTTCTCTCTCTCTCTCTCCGACACACACAAAATCTCGGTCCAGGCCAAACACCGCACACAGCCCGAGCCAAACCCTGGCACCAGCTCTGGTTTGTTGGTCTGTCTGTCGCGGTGATAAACCATAGGTAGCGGGCAGTCCTGACGTTGTCTTACTATTTTAGTGATTTTTTTCTGATAAATGCTCTGTTAAAAAATATTGTTTAATTTAAAATGTTTACTTTGTTAGTGCACAATAACCGAGACAGGGCTGCAAAAAAGAAAAGTGTTTTTATAATGACATATGGTGGATTCTGTATCAGTGAGTCGCGTTTGGGATTTAGAAAACATATCTGCAGAGTCTGTTTTTGCTCAGTTCAATAATACATGTAAAGCACTGTTAAATGCTGTTTGTCTTGTAAATTATACTCTCTAACTACACTAAATTATGCTATTATTCTTGTTTAATTTTAACTTAAGTTAAAATAATAAGTAAATTAAATAATACACCAAATCTAGAAAGACATACGCTTGTATATTTGCTTTTGAAAAGGAAGTTATTATTAATGTGTTTGTTTTTTTAATACATATAATGAAAGCTAAGTTTGTAAGTTTTAACATTTTCAAAACTTATTGAGAGGGAAAAATTGTATATTATATTATTTGTGTTATTATACTCCATATATACTACATGAGATGGCATGTGGTATGAAGACTTTAAAAAAAAACTACTGAGTGATTGTGGCTACAATTGTCTGTATATCATTGAGGGAGGTTTGCAGTGAGAAAATATTTATTTGTTGTATTTCATTTTTTTTACACCTGTGAAACTCTGAATGTCTAGACTAATTCTCTCTACTTCTTCTGACATTGTTGGCTTTCCAGTGTGTCGCCGTGCACCGTGCTACAGTGTACTGGTTTACATCAGTACAGTAAATCACAATGCTGCCTTGAGTGGCTGCCCAGTGTGCTGCCCATTCATAATATGGACTTAGTGTGTGCTCTCTCTTATCTTATCTGGCTAACACGGTGTGCCATGGTTCTTTTATCTGCCTCCAGAGCCCGTGCTCAGTTTAAGTCCTGGTTGGAGATACATGTTGGGGTCTACGGACAGAGAGAGAGGGACAAAAGGGCAACCAACTGAAGGCCGGCATTCATCTGTCACATTTCTCTGTTACAGTGATGAGCGGTTACATTTTTTGCCTTATTCGTGCAATGCATGACAAGATGTGCTTATTGTTTATTTTTGTTTGATTTGAGTTTTGTCGGTCTTCAGCATCTCTGTCTTCCTCGTTCCTTTTTGATCCCATACACACTTTTCTTTTGTCTCTTCTCCTTCATCATCGCCATCATTGTTGCTCTCACAGAGGTAAAGCCACTGCTGATCTCTTTTGTTTATATTGTAGGAGAGAGAGAGAGGGAGAGAGCATGTTGGATAGGAGAAGAGGCTGCGATAGTGATTGTTCCGTTTGGCAGCGCCTGAGCTCCGTTGGTGTGGGAAGAAGAGAAAGACGTCTTGTGTTTTGTTTATGAGAGAGTGGCAAAAGCTGCCACAGGGAATCTCTGGGCTTGCCGTCAGGCTTCTCAGGCTGTTCTCCAGCCAGCCTTTGAGATCCTCTCTGTTACGGAGCATAACACACTGCAGCCGTAACTGATCATATCACGATGCCACAATACACAACCATCTCCCCATGTTTTTCAAGCACCTCAGATAAAGAGCAACAGACCAGACGGAGCAATATGTCTTTAAACATTGTAATTGAAATACTGGGAGGAGAGGGGAAGAGTGGTTGTGGTGCGGTACAGGGAGTAGGTCATTATTATTTTTTTATTGAGTGTGATTGACTGGTATATAATGGAGATAGTGGTCTGGAAGTGCCACAGGAGCCTGCCAGAGCACCACACACTGGCAGGGTCCCTTTGAAAATTTCTGAATGGAGAGAGTTGGATAGGCTTAGTTCACAGTACTAGCTCACTTCTGTTAATGTGACTACTGCATAGGTGGGTCCACTTGTACCCCGTCTGAGGAGATCATTTAGCTGCCTCTCACAGTGTTCAGTGGACTATTTGATTTATAATCTTTGTGCTGTTTTAGCTTAAACTCAGCACATTTGTGATTTATTCAAGGTTGGAAAAATAGAAGATTAAAAAAAGAAAAAAGATCCCATTTGTGAGGTCCAAAGTTAGCTCAGTGCACTTAGTCATATTTTGGACCATCATTCTTACTGCTTTCTTTTTTTTTCTCTTGCTTTCCTTTCTTTTGTACGCAGTAAGTGTGATCATGAAAAGATGTTTCAAATGTGTTTCCAATCAAAAGTTCAGTACAGGAAATTTGCAGTCACTCCGAGGGAAGTGTGAAATGTACTCGCCGTGCCATTTCTGCCATGAGCGCTCAACGGTGCCAGATCCCGCCTCTCTCCTACTATAGCAATAGTCATGCCTTGGACGGCGCTATTAAAAAGCCCAGAGAAATCCTAGCGCTACAGCCAGCCCACCGGCCAACTTACTGACCACAGGAAGGATTCACAAATTAAAAAAAAATAATAATTTTGTTCATCGCTGAGGAAAATTCTTGGATTTATTGAGTGGAAAGAACCGAAATGTGGGAGAAAGATGGGGGGATAGGAGAAGGATAGTGAAACAGAGAAAAAGAGAGGCATCCTGACAGTCATGGCTGACATGATGAATGGCTTGCAACATGTTAAAAGTTAACAGGATACTCCACAGGTTCCCAGTGCTCCGTGGCGCAGTATTTATTTCTTTTTTTTTTTTTGTTCTGTGAAAATAATCTGTTCTTAATTACTTCCTGGCTCTTTTCTCCGGCTCCCATGACATCACAAGGGTTGAGTGGACTGTTCTTGTGTGTAAGTGTTTTTGTTTTTGTGTGTGTGTGTGTGTGTGTGTGAGCGTGCATCTTAGGATGACCCTCAGCAGTGAAGTAAGCATTGAGTTTTGATTAAATGAAATCTCGACACCGAGGGAGTTGGTCAGGTCTGAGGCTTTTGTGTTGTGTTTGGTGGGAACAGGGCCCACACCGGCTAAGAAAAGCTCTCCACATGCCGAGCGGCTTGTTCTCTGATTGGTCTTGTTTAGCCGGGGCCGCGTCTTCTCTTGCATGGCTCTGTCTTCCTGTCTGGTGACTGAGGGCACTTCGAGGTGGCTACAAATCAAATCTGAAGGGTTAAGATAGAGGGAAAACCCCGTCACATTAGAGAGACAGAGTGCAAAGGGAGTCTTCTCACATTATTCTTGGCTTCGGAAAAAATGTCTGTGTATTTGGATAGCTAATGGTATTGGGCTAGCCAAAGCCCTGTTGTGTGCTCATTCGCTCCAAAACATGCACACACACACACACACACACACACACACACACACACACACACACACACACACACACACACACACACACACACACAGACGCAAGGCTAACATGGGGTGTCACTGATATACATAGACTGGTCCAAAACCGCAGGGTCTGCATTTATCTCATGAGACCATGATGACACAAGCAGACTCGCGGGAAAATAAGAAAAAAAGCATGAGAAAGGCGAGTCAAAGACAATGTTGTTATGTTTGGTCTCCCATTAAATTGACCAGTAAAAACTGGCGTTCTCTGTGATACGGGTTGTCCTAGAAACGGCTCCCTGCTTTTTTGTTTTTTACATAACGATCATAAGCCTCACTTTCTTTGGCCGTGTGTGACTCGGGGGAGAGTAGAACCCCTGAACATGTCTGTTCTACCCGCATCTGTTTCCTTTTGTGCGAAGAGTTTTTGCGTTGTGGGGTAAACAGATTATTCCAGTGAAATCGGGAGGCCATCATCGTGATGGAATCAGACAAATGAGGCAGTTTGTGCTATGTGGCTCTTTTATCAATTTTTCTCTGATCCTCTCTTTCTTTGTGAATAAACTCCGCTGTCAGATTTTTCCCGTTTCTCCTCAGGTCAAGCTCTCCATTGTAAATGCCACACAGTTAGAAAAGCAGAAGAACTGACAGAGATATTCTTCAGCTTTGTATTCTGAAGTTCTTCAGGATGAAAGACAGAAATCTTATATTAGTGTCAAAGTAAGTAGTCTACTGCACTAGTTTCATCATTACTAATGTACACCTATTTTTCCTTTACAGCTACCTTGTTTGTGTACAAATTTATATTTCCACAAAACGTTACATTCATCAGTGTCAGGTATAAAGTTCCCAAATGTTTTTTTAAAAATATTTAGGCCCAGATAAAATGTGTTAACATGTACGGGTCAAAAATACTTTATGTTAATCAAAATATATTTATCTTTATTATTTCAATAATAATAATAATTTAATAAATTATTTCATGATTTGTGGAATGGTATTTATGTAAATGCTTAGCAGTTTCTAATTTTGTCTAAAGGAAATAAAGGGTGTTTTCACACACTGCTGAACCCAGTCTAATACCTACTGTTAAGATTACGCATTAAAACACACATTAAAACATTAATGATTGACAAATAAAAATGAGTGTAAGCTAAGCACCCCATGGTAAAAACTGCATTCTATACTTGAGCTGAGTGGGCTTTTTTTTTTTTTTTACAGTTTTAATTTGGAAATAACCTAGAGAGCAAAGAACTGGAGAAATGAGGTGAAGAAAAGGAAATAAAGGGGTTGCTGAGAAATAAGAGAGTCAGACGCAGCGAGGGGGTGGTATTGTCTGTATTAATACTGTGTCTTCCCAGTGCCGGGTCTCTTTTCATGCTTTTGTAGCGGCGCCAACCATGAAATGTGTCTGTCCCCAAAAACCATATACCCACTCAGGAGGGTTTCCCGACCTCAGAGAGACAGAGAGGAGGAGGAGGAGGAGGAGGAGGAGCAGCTGGAGAAAGATTTCAGTGGTCAATGCTTACTCTCAGCCAGGGAACATGGCTTATTCACCGGGCAGCACTCACAGCGAGGCCCTGGCATCAGCTGCTAAGTCTGGCTAACGACGCTCTTCAGCACCACACAGCCATAGTCATGCTAAAATGAAAGTCACAATACTGCATTTTAAATCCAAAGCACCATTACTTTTCTTTTTGTTGTTTTTTATTCATCGTTTTTTTCCATGGAGTTATTTCTTCCCACAATAAGTGACTATGCAGAGTTTTTGTTGCTGAATAAAAAGTTAGGTCAATACTGATTTAGAAATGAAAAGCAACAACCTCTATTTCATTTTATATTAGACATGTGGGTTGAAGAAATAAAGAAATGATTATGTGGGCGAGTTTAACGCTGATGATCAGAAAGTGAGAGTTGTGGGGAGTGGTGGCGGCGGCCGTTTGTGGCACGATGCTATCTCTGGAAGACGCCAAATTTTCATACACAGTCTCTGCCAACCTCCTCCCTCTGATCCTCGCTTTCTTTTCTTTATTTCACTTGTTCCCCTTTTCTTTTATTCCTCTTTGGGGTTCAAATGAATGCCCTCCCCTAGCCTCATTAGCACCCTAGACTCCTATTTGCTGCAACAGAAAAATGTATAATAACTTGTAGGCACAAACATTTTATTGCTCAATAGGACCATTATTCTTGTTTTTAATGAAAGCAGGCCAACATGGGCTATAAGCCTTGCCTGAGTTTTTATGTTTTTTAATTCTCTGATGTTTCTTTTATTTAGTATGCAAAGATGTTTTGCCCCCAGACATTCGGTTGCTATATCTTAACAAAGACTGGCATCATGCCTTTTTACAGTATCTTTACATGTCACATGTGATCACAGGCTGTTTTAATTTTCTTGATATAATGTTTTCAGTAGAAACATTATCATATGAGCTAAGAGGCTCCATTGCAGTTTAGTTACATTTTGTTTTACCTAAATGTATTGCCTTCACATGTCAACATTTCATTTGACCACTGATAAAGTTCGTTGATTCACTTATTTTTTTTCTGGTTAAAAAAATGAGCAATGTAGTTTTTTTTTCAGATTTTGTTGTATTTCAGTTAAAAATATCAGGTGTCTCGCAGCATGTTTTGCTTATGAGACAACCTTCACGAGGGGCATCGTTTGGTAGTTCTTACACTGTAAAGGACAGCAGTTAAGAGGGGGGGGAAGAGTGAGCTAGCTGAGAAGCACAACAGAATGCAGAGAATCACATTTGGCATGCGTCTGTGTAAGCGAGTAAGCTTCAAATCAGTTTGGACACAGATCTAGGACACTAGACGGAAAGAAGAAAGCAGGATGAAACGGGATAGGGAAGACATGGGATTGAGGGGGGGGTGATAGTGTGTATATCTGTATGTGTGTTTAAAGGATGGGGGGTGTAGTTAAGTAGAAGAGGAGATGGAGGGGGTTGGTGGGTGAGGTTGAGGGGGTGAGGCGAGTGGGAGGTGTTTGGTGGAGTGTCCCTCAATGACAACTTGAAAAACAGGCCGGTAAATAAATGGAGTGGCAGTAAACAAGGCTCGGCGCTTCATCAAAAGACTCATTCATCTGTGAACAGGAGAGTCTCTCTTTTCTCTGAGGAGACAGAGAAAGGAACCCACTGACGAGAGGACGCCGCTTGTTTAGATAACAGGATGAGTTGTGTGTGTACGTGTGTGTTTTTGTGTGTGTGTGTGTGTGTGTGTGTGTGTAGTGTGTGTGTGTGTGGGGGGGGGGCAGAGCAGGTGGGAGGTGGACTGAACGAGTGGGGTGAGGTGGGGGTCGAGATAAGTGTGTTTTTGTTTGTTCTTTATCACTAGCATGGATTCAGGGAAGGATTGTGTTTTGGGGGTTAGATTTGTGGGATAGGCCGATGACAGTATGTGTTGTGTGTCTAGTACAAAGCAGTTTAGAGGGTGGTGTGCTTTTGGCAAGGCTTATGTGCGTGTACGCACAGACGTGCATCTGTTTGAGAGAGTGCATATGTGCATATGTCTCCGTCTGCTCATTATACATAGTTATTTTTTCCAGACCAAGTGCTATGCTCTATTTTGCATGATTTACAGTCTTATGAGCCAAGCAGCAGGTCTATTTTATGAGAGAGAGAGAGAGAGAGAGAGAGAGAGAGAGAGAGAGAGAGAGAGAGAGAGAGAGAGAGAGTCTTGGGCTCTCAGGGACAGAGCGGTGAACCGGCCACAGCAAGGTGCCATGCATTGCTTTCTGCTTCAGCTGTTCAAAGTCGGCCAAGGGAGCCATGGTGTACATTAAGTTTTTGTCCATTTCTGCAATGCAAACTTTTTAATTATGAGGAGATGAATTCATGAATATAAAGATCAGGGTCCCCTCCAACCACTAAGCAAATTCTGACCCCCAAATTCCACTGGCTACATAACGGCTGCGGATCCGCTCCGGAATGGTGACGTAGTCATTAGGTTTCCATTAAAATCAATGTGTGTACTTCCACTGACCGTGGAACGGCTGCATTCCGACTCCGTCCCAGCTCCAGCAGTCTGCAGCCCTGCGGAGCAGATACGCAGAGCTTCTATTTTTACCGGACGCCGGAGAGCTCCGCAGCAATATAGCACACGGCAGATAGATCTGGTTATTTTTCAAAATAAAATAGACCGTTCCCACAGCAGATCATATTTCCATGCACTACACCTTGAAAACACAGCACAGAGTTGTTTCCCCTCTACTCCTCTGGATGAAAACTGTTGTTGGTTTTGTGGTTCTATTCTAAATAAATTTGCGAGATCTCGTGGGTCCTCGTGTCTTCAGCTGTCAGTCATGGCCGAAGCCGTTCAACAAATCCAACAAATCCGGACCTGGTGTGTGTTGACGGACTGCGGAGCACAGAGCCGACACACAGTGTAGCCGTTTTGCATCCGTTACGCATCTAGTGGAATTTGGGGGTGAGACTACAGCTGGAAGAGCAAGGCATAGAAGCCAAGATAAAGTGGTGTCTGTCAAAAGCTTTAATTCAGCTTTTGTTTAATTGTGCCACACCGAATGTTGACAATTCTTACTCATTTGTAACTTGCCAATAATTGGCTTTGTGGAGTAAGCTTTTCAATTCCAACTTTAGAGCAGTAGACATCTTGTGATTCACCTTGCCAACAGACTATTTTAAAAGCCCTTTGTGAAGGTTATCAGCAGCATCCAGCACACATGCTCTCTCAATTTCTCTGTTATTGCTTACTTTCTCTTTTATGGGTTATCAATGATGTTATTTTAATGTCTTTTCATTGATATCTCTTTATCTAAACAAGTCATTTTTTTTTACTCCTTTAGAACCACAGGATTGATTTTAAGGTTGCCATAGCACTCAGAAACCCCACTTTTCTATTCTCTATCCTCTGTCTTGCCACCCCAAAGTCCCCCTCCCTAGCCCACAGCTCCTTCCCCTTACGTTTATTGGACCCAAATTTGGCTGGCACCATGGCAACCAAGGCTCCCTGGGAACCTTGCCTGGGTAGAATCCAAGGTGCCTCCAGGGTGGCACTAGCTGGCGTTGTCTGCATCAACGGGCTGTCGCCGCGGCAGGTTGTTACGACATGGCCAGTCTGGCTCTGGCCTCCCACGTCCACGTTGGAAGTGCTAGCTTGCTAACCTCTGTTAACTAACTACCAGCTAACATGACCTGCCATATCCGGTGACATTAGCCACCGCCTCTCGGCAACTGCAGCACTGGGGAAGCGTTTCACCGGTACGCATATTGATGTGGCATGGCTGGGTGCCCAGTGCTGCCTCCCACATGAGAGAATAGGGGAGAAAGAGGAAAGAATGAGAGGGAGAAAGACAGAATATAGATGCATTTTTAATGTATAATATATGAGTCTATATGTTTTTTGAACATTGCCTTTCTCCTGTGTTGTTTAAATATTCAGCTGCACACATTTAGCTCTGCTTGTCTTGCCAAAATGCGTATAATCTTTAAATGCATGATTATGATGCGAACAGCACTGTGTTTCTGTTGAGGCAATATGGTTTTATGACCGATGCCGAAAAACCATCAGTAGATCCACAATGTGAACGATGAAATTCATTCATGAGGGGTTATTGTTTTATTGTGTTTTTCTATACAATACTTTTTTTCTCTTGCCAAAGTGCGTCTGTGCTTGTGTATGGCTGTAAGGCTGCCTGTGTGGAAGTGAATGTATTGTCATCTGCTTCACCCTGTTTAATTGCAAACAAAACAAACTGGTGATGCACAGAGTCCTCAAACTTAATGTAATGATTGTTAGTGTGATCCAGATTATATGTTAAATATGAAGGACACTTGTGCATGTTTGCATTTACTTGTGCTTCATCTTGTAGATATGAGTAGAAATCACTGCAACTCCCATAAGTGTCTGAGATCAGAGACAACACTAAAAGCGGGGGTGCTCTGGGTTCTCCACACAGTGACTAGACACCAGTCTTATAATATAAATGAGGAAATCTGGGAATTGTTTTCGGACTCTGACATATGACTTGATTTGATGTTCTTTGATGGTCTTAAATTTTATTCGTAAAGTACTTAAAAAGTCATAAATTTGACTTGGTGAAACCTGCAAAAACCCCTGGTAAATACAGCCCACAATCAGAAACTTAAAGGGCTGTTTCACTGTGAAAGTATTTGACTGTCTTTTTTATATTATCAATATAAAATGGGATTTAGGCAGCACTCTGTTTCCAACCGACAGAGACTGACTAAAAGTCTGCTGCTCTCTGTACAATACATTCCAGATCTTAACTGCACGGAGGGTTATTGGGCAGCACATAGACTCTGCAGGGAAGGAATGGATATCTCATCACCCAGCTTGCTTAAACCATGAGTCAGTATCTTGGTCATGGGCCAATCACTGCTACAGTAGGTCTCCACTTGATGCAAGTAGCAGTGTACAATTTGCCTGAGCTTGGGTTCAGATTAACAAGAAAGTTTGCACAGGGATTCATGGACAGTTTAGTCACAACTTTGTTTTTTGAGTGTCACCATGATAGCCCCCCCCCATCTCTCTTTGTGAGACAAAGTCAGTGTTTCTTCCTCACTCCTAAGCGAGTTCAGCCTGTGGCAGGGAGACAGTGGATTCGTCATGCGAGGTGTGTAAGGATATACTGTGTGTGATCCATGACGGTGTGCCAGCGCTGCCAGCCAGTGTAAAGAGGCCAGAGGTAGAAAGTTGAACAGAGGGAAAAAAGTTTGGGACAACATTGTTTGAGACTACATAAACAGGAGATGGAATATTATTAAGTTGCTCCATCCTTCTTTTGTGTTTCTCTTTTTTTCTCTAGTCTCTCTCTGTGTTCCTCCTGAACTGAAATTGGGGGTTAGATTGAGGATAGTGACGGACTAATGAGCCCCCTTTCCTGCAATTACCCTCTTCTCTCCTATTCTCTCTGCCTCTCTGTATCCCTCTCCCTCTCAAATTCTCTGTTTGGCTTTGTCTGTTCATCGTGTTCATTTTCTCTTTCACTCCAATCATTCTGTTTCCCTCTCTCCTGTTTTCTGCTTTGCCTTCTTTTGCTGTCATCTTATTAGAAAGTAGTGGTAAATCAAGTTGGCACTTTATCTTTAACAGCAACATGATGGTAAAGTAGAGAAATCTGGTCCTAATTTGTGGTAGATTGCTATCTGAGATGTTGGATGGAAACGGTGCTTTTTAATAAAGGATAAATGCAGAGCTGTACTCCCTGTCTTTGTTCCCTCCTTATGTTATGTTTTTTATGTTGGCCTTCTCTCCACTTGGGTTTAAAATAGTTTTCTCTTTCCTTCATGCCTTCTCTCTTCAATACTATTGAAAGCACAGTTTCACAGAATAAGAAGAACAATTTCTATTATATGTAATGAGGTTTGGAAAGTGTGTTTTTTCCCACTGTACATGTATGTTTATTTGCACATTGGCTGGGAATTCTGCCATATAGGATCATTCTTTCTTTCCACACACTCATTTTGTGGTCTGAACTGCCTTTTAACCGCAGGAGGACATTTGTATGTGTGTGTTACAGTGTTTAACTGGAGGTGTGCATGAAAAAGAACATGAGTTATTTTCCTTTCACGGTGCCTGGCTGCTGTGTGTGTTTAGTTTGGTTGCTAGCTAGCTGTTTTTTATTTCTTTGGCACAACATATTGATACAGACTGAATACCCCAACTGTGTGTGTGTGTGTGGGCGTGCATGTGTGTGTGTGTGTGTGTGTGTGTGTGTGTATAACGTATGTATGTGTGTGTGTGGGCGTGCATGTGTGTGTATAACGTATGTATGTATGTATGTATATATGTATGTATGTATGCATATATATATACTGTATATATATATATCAATCAGACACATATGTCAGTATAGCAAAGTGAAATTAGTATATTGAATCATATTTTCAGTTGTCTTTCTGTAGATAACCTAGGCACCAGGGATTTAAACAAGAGCAGGCTAATGCTCTGGTGGTCGGCAAACACCCAACATGTTTAAGTTGCCTTGAACAAGACATCTCTATCAGCTCCAGAGGTGCTACTCTGTAACCAGCCCTCCCCTCTGACCCCCTGAACATGGCAACTAGAGTAAAGAATGTTTACAGGGGATCAATGAGGTATCACATCACTAGTAGCTCCTGCGTAGCGCCATGCTCTTTGGATGATAAATGCCTTGCACAGGTGCTAATGGGATGCTACCCCCTAGCCTAGCGACAGCTGCTTCACATCCTATCTCCTAGTGCCAAGTAAAAGTCACTCTGGATGCTAAATCCTTGTCTTGTCAATCCATGCTGATCCTTATTAATACAGTGGGTCATGATCAGCCTAAATACTACCATACAGCTGCCCTCTATGTGGTTTTATTGCGGGGTCAGCCCAATGAGAGAAAAGGGGAGGAAGAAGATGAATGAGTTGCTGAGTTCTGACTGTATGTGACACATGTGTGTGGCTGTTGTTGATTAAAAGTTGTTTTTGTAATTGCGGGGCTTAAAATGCCAGGTGGCGGATGTGTCCCGCTAATCCCCTGTCTAATTTCGAGGTCCAGGGGTGAAGCTCTTAATCCAAAACACACACATACGCTCACTCATAGTCTTGCAAACACTTACATTTACGCATACACACACATCCCACAGAACAACATATGCACATACGTCCTGCATCAGTCCTCTTTGTGTACACACACAGTTTGGAAATTCCATGTAATTGGTTAACTTTTTTAATGAATTCTTTAAACAATGTTCATACAATACATAAAAGTATGGCAACATGTGCACCACACACTGGCACATAAACATGTTTAACATCACAAGTTTGGACTTGCCCCACAGATGCACTTTTATCTGTTTGTTCATGGTGATGGACTGAACATCTGTGTACGGCCTTATGGCCATGTTTGTGTAAGATAGCTTTAATTGATGATTCAAACTGTCTTCATCTCTACACAAGCACACACAAACATGCCCCACATCATTCTATGTTGAAGTCAGTATCATTCTTTCTCTCTCTCTTTTTTGTATGACTTCAACAGTTTACAGGGTTGTTGCTGCACCCTCCGGCCATATAAAGGTACACTTGAGATAAGGGAAAGTGTCACAGTGAGGGGGCATTAGAGGGTTGACTGGCAGCTCCACCCTTTACCTCAGTTCACCACAGCTCCGCTCTCTTCTACTGTAAGTGGGTCAACCACACAATGCACACACTGCACACAGTAGATAGCTACATTATAACATGGGGAGGGGGAATGGGGTGTTACTGTACAATGGTTATGTTTCTTTATGCTTCTCTTGCGTTTTGGCTAATTCGGTCTGAAGTATCTTTCTCAGTACAACAATTTCTCAGTGTCTTTAATTGAACTTTTATGTGACTTTGATTTATATCTTGGTTTAACTCAATAGCTTTCATGTTGTATTCAAGGTATTATCTGGGTATCTGTTATTCCTTTATTGCATGAAGTTATGTAAATGCACAGCCTTAACAATATTTAAATTGCCTTTCTTTTCACCAAGAAGTAACAGGTTTGTTTGGGCCTCCAACACCTGTTGATAGCTTTTTTTCTGACTATATTTAGCGCATAGAGTTCAGACCCTACTTCTTTCTCGTTTCTTTTTTTTCCCTCAGCCTTCTGACTCTCGATGGCAGGTGTGGCGGCCATGTGTTTTAAGTATGTGTAGTAGTTTACAGCCCAAGCTAAGAGGGGGAGGAAGGAGGGAGGGAGGGAGGAGCAACTGCATTGCCCCAGGCATAGGGTCATCTCAGGTGAAATGAAATGGATGTGTGGGCGTGGTTTCATAGAGAAGAGGGAGGAGTCAGAGGATATAGAAATTTTGTTATAGGAGGAGTGAGGGGGAAACCAACAATAACCAATGGTTGTACATTCTTAGCACAAAAGTCTCATCAGTAGTAAAAATTCCATCCTTTATCTTGTATTAGTTATACTTTAATTTATGTGCATGGCAATTACAGTGGCAGGAATGAAAGTCTTAAGAATGACAGAAGGAAAGAAAGAGGGTGTGAGATGGGGGAGAACTCCTTCTGGCCTCTGACTGTACTGTGGATGCAGGAGGAGTTCCTAATAAAGGCGAAATATGCATCTTAGTGATCTGTTGAATGACCGGGACAGTGTGAAGTGTTGTGAATTTTTAGTGACAGCAGCAAGATCTGTGTTTGAAGTTGGAGCACTGAGAAAGGTGCCTCGTCAGGGGACCTCTGTCAGAAAAAAGGGGAAACGAAGGAGGGAAAATAAAATAAAATAAATGGGTGGGGGGGTTGAAATATGATTCCCAAAGTTCAGATATGAAAAGAAGGCGGAGTAAATGATTGAGAGGAAGGGAGTGAAAGGCAAGGCAAGGCAGCTTTATTTGTATGGCACATTTCAGTAACAGGGCAATTCAAAGTGCTTTACACAAAATCCGTTAAAAAAAACAGAAGAGAGAAATGGAGAGAGAAGTTGGGAGGTGGCAAGAAAGAGAGAGAGAGAGAGAGAGAGAGAGAGAGAGAGACTGCAAAGATAGAAGAGGAACATAAGAGAGAGCAAGAGCTTCTTTGCAGGGCGGGTTTCCTAAGGTCACAGCACTGAATATTGCAGAGGAATGTGGAATGCTGAATCGCTGCCAAGGCAAACACTGCGGCCACGCCACCGCTGCCCCCAATGGCTGTCAAGGGCTGCTTTATATACACACAAAGACACAAACACACAGTCATATATGTTGCATAAGCATATATGCATACAGTACACTACAATACAGAATGGCCAACACACACTAAGATTGAAAATACTGCACAGTTTCCAATAAAGTTGGGACGTTATGTAAAATGTAAATAAAAAGAGAATACAATGATTTGCAAATCCTTTTCAACCTATATTTAATTGAATACACTACAAAGAAAGATATTTAATGTTCAAACTGATAAAGTTTATTGTTTTTTTTAATTTGATGCAACACGTTCCAAAGAAGCTAGGACGGGCAACAAAAGACTGGGAAAGTTGAGGAATGCTCAAAAAACACCTGTTTGGAACATTCCACAGGTGAACAGGTTAATCGGTCATGATTGGGTAATAAAGGAGCCCCAAAAGGTTTAGTTGTTCACAAGCAAAAATGGGGAGATTTTTACAACTTTTTGAACAACTGCTTGAGCAAATAGTGCAACAGTTTAAGAACAACGTTTCTCAACGTGCAATTGCAAGGACGTTTGATATTTCATCATCTACAGTTCATATTATCATCAAAAGATTCAGAGAATCTGGAGAAATCTCTGCACATAAGCTGCAAGACAGAAAACCATGTCATTACCATGTGGGCTCAGTAACACTTCAGAAAGACATTATCAGTTAGCACAGTTTTGTTGCTATATCAACATGTTCAAGTTAAAACTCTACCATGCAAAGCGAAAGCCATATATCAACAACGCGCCAACAGCTTTTCTGGGCCCGTGCTCATCTGAGATGGACTGACACAAAGTGGAAAAGTGTGCTGTGGTCTGACGAGTCCACATTTCAAATAGTTTTTGGAAATCATGGACATCATGTCCCCTGGGCCAAAGAGGAAAAGGACCATCTAGATTGTTATCAGCGCAACGGTCAAAAGCCAGCATCTGTGATGTTATGGGGTGTGTTAGTGCCCACGACATGGGTAACTTGCACATCTGTGACGGCATCATTAATGCTAAAAGGTACTTAAAGGTTTTGGAGCAACATATGCTGCCATCCAAGTAACGTCTTCATCGATGTCCCTGCTTATTTCAGCAAGACAATGCCCAGCCACATTCTGCGCGTGTTACAACAATGTGTTACACAGTGGTAAACAGGCCCCTGTGCCAGCTTTTTTGGAACGTGTTGCAGGCATCAAATTCAAATTGAGCAACTGTATCAGTTTAAACATTACATGTCTTATTTTTGTAGTGCATTCAATTGAATATAGGCTGAAAACAATTTGTTTTGTTACACAACGTCCTAACGTCATTGGAGTTGGGGTTTGTACTTGCAGAAACTTCCATGCTGTCAGCACCTGCAGAAGATGTAATTTTTTGTAACTGTAGCTGACGGCACAGAATTATGGTGATCAGAGACAAAGTTTAGGTATCTTATAACTGCACTTTCCACAGCCATGATTATCCAACTGGGATATTCTTGTTTTCAAATGAGAAATGTTTTCATTTGTGTGTGTGTGTGTGTGTGTGTGTGTGTGTGTGTTTAGAATGAACGTTATAATGGACCGTGACAGCATAGCTGAAATGCAGAGAGCTATAAGTTTTTACAGCTGTGACACACACACGTGCGCACACACACACACACACACACACACACACACACACACACACACACACACACACACACACACACACACACACACACACACACACACACACACACACACGTAAGTGCCTGTACAGTTACATGCAGAGAGAATGAGTCATTTACTGCTGGTTGGACAAACATGTTCAAACACACTTGCACATACACTGATCCAGTGACTCATACACCATGCACACACATGCTAAACCAGTATTTGATGTTTTGTCAAGGATTTAAGCTATATCCACTGTCTGTCTAGAGATAAATACAGACGTAGAGGAGAGTGCACCTTTGAAGAATTCAAGTTGAAATGATAAAAAGAGAGAGAGACAGATAAAGTGATCCTCCAAGGGCAAAGAATTTTTTCCAATTGTCCTCCATTTTCATAGCAAAGTCAAATGAGAACATTTGAACATATGCAATTGATTGAATCAAGGAGACACTGCAATACAGACAGTCAGGACAGGTTCAACAGGATCAGAGGTGGGTAGAGTAGCCAAGAATTGTACTCAAGTAAAAGTAAAAGTAGTCATCCAAATAATTACTTGAGTAAGAGTAAAAAAGTACTTGATGAAAAAACTACTCAAGTAGTGAGTAACTGTTGAGTAACTTCTGATTTATTTCTTAACACAAGCATGAATCAGAAAAATACAAAATAATCATCTTTAGTCAAATTATAGTTCATCCAATCAATAAAATAAATTACAATTATGGATGGATACTGCATGTGCAAAACATACTGTATGTAACCTAAAAGACAAACATCCACCTATCCACAGCAAAAACTAAAACTACCGCTACGTTTCCTCAGGTTAGATGTTGAGTTTTTGAATACTCACATGTCCGTTTGTTTTAGTCACCCAGAAGACGCCGAAATGTAGCAGAAGGTAACCATGCTTTCACTATGAGGCCGGGGGGGTTCCTCCTGGTCTGCGTTGCCTTGGCGACGGTTGATTCTGACATCTTTGTTTTGCTACGACTGTAAAGCTAACCTGTCCCGCCGCTGAGATTGAGTATGGTCACGTGACTGCACAAAGACGTTTGATTGGTGAAACACAGTCACGTGGTAGAGCCTTCAGCGGAAAACTCTCTCTTTCTTCTTCACTAATCTACTCAAGTACAAGTAAAAGTATAGTGATTTAAAACTACTCCTAGAAGTACAATTTTTTCAAAAACTTACTCAAGTAAATGTAACGGAGTAAATATAACTTGTTACTACCCACCTCTGAACAGGATGATGGATGAGCTGCATCACAGAAGAATATGCACAGGGAGCAGAGGAGGGAGGCAGTCATGTCAACGGTGACTGTTTTAGTGTGTGTGCAAATATGTGTCCAAGTGATTTACTTGTGTCTGCCAGGTCTATAAAAGCTAACGAGACAAATTGCTATGTCTCAATCCATAGTTGTTTTTCTAGCTGTTGTAAATTTAGGCTCTAGTGTGTATTCCACCCTTTTCTCTGTGTATGTGTGTGTGTTTGTGTGAGACTGTGTCTTTTTCTCCTCTTCCGCCACCCTCCCTCTGTCTCGGAGCATGCCAGGGTCAGAGGTCATAACAACTGAGCCACTCCGTTGTTCTTTGATGTGGTTTGCCACACAGATGCGTGCACACTCATGCACACATACATACACACACACCATGGTCAGGTCAAGACAAACAGCACTCACACTTAAAGCCTTGTGCCTCCGTTTGCTCTCTCTCAAGGCGCTGACAGCCAAAGAGAAAAAACAAGGCCAGGGTTTTTGCAGTGCTGGTCTTTGTGCTTTAATGTGTTCTCATGTTAGCCACATGCACATTAGTAGGTTTTGACAACAGCCCTTAGGCACAGGAAGGGGTACATCTACGTGACATGGATGCAGACTGTGTTCATGAAGTTGTGTGGTATTTTACGTGTCAAGAAAGACGAAACATTATATATTCTGACGAGAAATAATCAGAAGGAACTGGCTGCAGACATAGGGAAAACCCTGTCTTGGTACTCAACAAGTCAGATCAGGTCATATAGTTGTTGCATTATCTGTACCATTCCATCATAGGCTGGAGCTTGGAAGCATAGGTAGCATGCTCTAATATCTGAACATAATATGTCTAACTTTTTACCAAACTAAACATCTCTGAACAATACAAATGTAAAGAAACTGTTTAAACAGGAGAGCGGTGTTATGTGTTGACAAGGCTGTCCCTTTTCCTGCTAGTAATAAGGGCAAAAGTAACAAAAAGGGGACCTGCCACTGGACATCTGCAACCAGACAACTACAATTATTGTATCATGCTCATTATTCAAAAATGTAAAATAGAAAATGGTGAAGATACAATTTGTAAATTGGCAACATTTTGTTCTACAAGGATTGTTTCCTTCCAGAATTTGTTTTGCATTTTCTCAAAGTAGGCAGGTTCTGTGTGGATTTGTGTGCTTTTGTTCACACCACAGGAGTTTAAATGAGCTCATTTAATATGTACAAGTGTTTTGTATGCAAACATATCAATTTGTTTATGTAGTTGCTCACATGTACAGCAAGCATACATGTGTGTGTTTTTCATTCTGTCCACACACTGTCATCTCCCTCCATCCATCTCTCTGTTCTTTCCCTCCCTTGCTGTAAGCTGCGGCCTGGAGTCAAAAGTGCAAGTGTGGCGCTTGGCTGATGAGTCACAGAGAGGCAGCTTTCCCCCCACTGTTTGTAAATATGTGGTTACCCTAATTGAACGCAGCTCCAGTTCCAAACAGCTTTCATTTCTTCTCCTTCTAGTGCGTGCGTGCGTGCGTGTGTGTGTGTGGCCACAGCTGGAGCAGCAGGAGACACACGGCACTGATACACACCGCTGCGCAAAAATCACTCATATACATGGTTATGCAAGCAGACAGAGGTCCACTGGTACACACCTAGGATCCAATGGATATTGTGAGGAGAAGGATGTAGCATACAGTATCTTTCTACATCTTTGTTTCTCCCTTTTTCTCATACTTGAGCGCACACACACAAACACACACACGCACACACACACACACACACACACACACACACACACACACACACACACACACACACACACACACACACACACACAGAGTGATTTTAACATCTCCATAATTACAGGCGGAGAGATCCCAGTCTAAAGGCTGCGGTTTGGCTGGCCCTCCTCTCCCTCCATTAAGACACTAAGCAGCATGTGTCACTCAGCCTTGGATGGCTCCTTTCCAGAGGTGGCAGCAGGGGGCCAATAAATAGACACTCTCATTCTCACACAGACACCCAAATCGAGGTGTTAGTGGGGCCTAGTTGGGTCTAGGTGGCACTGGCATTAATACTGCCATCTACCACACCTCATCTCTGTCCATTTGTTCTCATCTTTGAAAAGTTTTTCCCACAGTAACTTTATTTGCATTCAGAATGTGTCAATTAAATTAAGTTAATCTGATGTAGATCTAACCAAACTCACCTTGATGCCCTAAGATTTGGATTGTAATTTCCACAGAAAGTGTTGCTGTTACTTTAACTAAGCCTTTAAAACCTAAATGTAACTTTTCTATAAACTAAATTTACTGATAAGCAGTACAAAATGCCATCATTTTGCTATTTTGACCTTTAGACCCAATGCAGACCCTCAATGAATGTGTCTTTGATATCACAGCAGATCCAGAAGTATCCTTTGCTAAATTAATCTCCCTCATCCTCTAATTTTTCCATCCTTACCATCCCAACACAGATTTAGTAATTTCACATTAAGGTCCTTAAATAGTTTGAATAGAACTAATTAGATAAAACAAGCCCCAAAGCACCTTGTACAGAATTAGACTTTATTTTAACCTATTTTTCCTTCTCTACCTGTTTTGTTTTTCCTGCAGTCCTGTCTTGACTTTATTTAATTATCCATGAACCTTTCAGTAAACAAACATGAGAAGATTTTCCCAAGGTTTAAGGTCATTGACGTCATCCTGTGCAAATCTAGAAGGTGGTCTGCGGTGGCATATCCTATATAACTTCCCTCACAACACCTTGATCTTTAAACTATGGCTTCGGTAGCAGCCAAGTGCTTATGGAAGTAGCTTTACCTTTCCTAAGTAAACTGTGAAATAATAACATTAGTTGTGTTTTCCTTGTTACCCACATTATTAAGTAAGAAGAGTTTATGAATTAAAGTTTGATAATCTCTCTAATATTTAACAACTTTACTGACTATAGCTTGGCAAAAGAAAAAACTTTAACTTTAACTTTTCATCCACAAGTGCCTTAATCAGGTCGTAAAAGATCATACAAAGTCAAGTAATCCATACATACTGTGCATACACGTTTAAATAAGTGTCTTTTGGACGAACTGTTATGACTTCCTGACCCCACCATGACTCTAGTACATTAGCTTCAAGTGCTTAGACACCTGGGGCTCCATCTGTAACCATCATAAAACTTTGACTCCTCTGTACATAATTTAAATTTGATTTGATTTACGTGGAATCTTTCCTCAACCAAACATTTAGTGTCATAACACGTTTAGCTCTTGAAGCAGTCTGATCTCCCTTGCACCCTGCACACCCTGACTTGGCAGTGTGTACGTAGCAGAGCCATAATCATTAGACTCTCTGGCCTGGCCTGGTGTTGGTAATGGCTGATTAATCGACTGGTGACAGTATCAGAGCTCCCCTCCCAAAGCAGCTTATCCTCTCCGGGGCAGAGCCAGAACACCCTGTGATTGTGTGTCTGTGTGTTGCTTATAGTAGACTTCCCAATCCCAGAGTACAAGAAAAAGTGAATTGTACCTACTGTATATCACTGATGATTTTATTACATTTACAAGGATAGCACTGTGCCTTAGTCTGAAATATGATTAGTAGCACATGATCGAAAAGTAGTAGGGACACAAGAGTTAGTGACTGAGGGAAAACACACACACAAACACACACACACACACACACACACACACACACACACACACACACACACACACATTGGCCATCACAAAAACAGTTTAAATCCACTCTGGGATTACAAATCCACTTATAGTGGGTCAACTTGACTATGTCAGCTGCAGATACCGCACTGATCCTGCTGCCTTTCTACACTGCTTCATGTTGCATATTTGAAAGAACAAACATGAACATGATGAATTCCCAAGTGCTTAGTTGCAATGCATGAAGCATGTGTGTATATGAGAGGAACCCACACGCACGTATTGACCCTAGTGCATTATGACCATCCTGTGTTCAGTGCTTGTAGCAGATGCTGAGACCTTGCAGTCCGTGGAGACTCAGAACTGGTTTACGGTTTAATGTTCTGAGGGTTGGATTGAACATACAGTAAATGGCAGTAAAAGATGAGCACCAATGAGTGAGTCGTAGCAAAGAATAAAAAGCAGATCTTTGTGTGTCTGCCTGTTTTTTTGTAATTGGGACAAGTGAAGGAGTACGTCGTCTGAATGAATGACACATATGATATTGACTTTAATCACATCTGTTTATGTGATTTCATCTCCCTCCATTCCCATTGGACCTCCCCTAGTTCTTGGAATGAGCTGCAGCCTGGTCTGCCAAAAATAATCTCTTGTTTGCTGCTATTTACTTAAATCTCTCAAAGAGACACTGTTGGAGCCTATGCTTTTATGGTTCTCCTTTTTGCTCTGTGTGTATGTGTGTCTGCAAAGTACACAAGAAAATGCCAATGTGTGTAATGTTCTATACTTTTCTCTCAGTTGTGTGTGAGAGTAAAGACGTATCCAGGCATCCGTAGCCAGTGGATACACGCACATTCTCTCTCTCTTACTCTCTCTCACACACACACACACACACACACACACACAGACACACAAACACACACACATGCAACCAGAGCCAGCCAGCTAGAGAGTGTGAGACGCCTCAGTATCTCTCAGTGAGTAGAAACCTGGCAGAGGCACTGGTTCATCTCAACGTCTCTCTGTGTGAGACCAGAGGCCTGTGAAAAGAAATACACCCTCAGAATATATGACACACATACACACATACACAGCACCCCAGAGAAGTGAAGAAGTGTCATACAGGGGTGTTGGGGGGGGATTTGTGTGGTTTGGATGTTTGCCTTTGTCAGATGAGCGATGTCATTTTCCTCCTACTTTATGAAAGATGAGGGAGGGGGGAGAGTGATCGGTCAAAGAGCATGCGAGGTGAAAGGATGCCAGGCAGATGTCAACTCACACCTTCCCTCCCCTTTTCTAGGTCTTGTGTGCTTTCTTCATTTTCTCTCTTTCTCTCCTCATAATTTTCCCATAACCTCTCACTCTATCATCTTTTCTTATTCATTATGGGGTCTGAAAGCATTCAGGGATATTCAGTTATTATTAAACCTGCTCTCCGATTGCCAAATACCTCATCACTCACTCACACACACACACACACACACACACACCCACACACACCCACACATATATATGCACACATACAAACACCACCTGGTAGAGTGAAGCAACCACTTTTCTCCCAGAAGATAGACATTAAAAAGAAGAACAAAAAAACCTTCTTATTAGAAGTTGAGAGGACTGTCGGAAATCTTCCCATGTGTGATGGCAAAATGGTAAACACATGTCAAAACTGTCTTCTCACAGTGGAAAGCTTAATGAGTGCCTTTTTGAAAGTATTCTGTGTTACAATAATGATTCCACCACACCCAGGCCCGCAGTCCTTATCCTCATCCAACTGACGACCTAGCAATCAATCACAAACTCATTAAATGCCTATACTCACTGCTCTTTGATGACTGTTATAACTAACATCCCACACTTCTACTGTAAAAGTACATACGTTTATGCTTAGTCAAACATAGCATCTAAATTCATGAAAAAGCATAAGGAGCACTTGATTCATGATGACTAGCATTCAGATCCTATGCTGTTGTGGCAATATTAATAAAACAATAACTCAAATACATTGTTTTTAAATGTTTTAAATGAATCCAGATCCGTTTGTCACAACCCTCTTGGTTATAGATTGTCATGGTCGTGTTTGTTCACACTCATTGAGGTTTGAGAAAGCTGGGACTTTTTCCTAAAGTTAGCCAATTGACACCCACAGGAAATAACCAAACATGAAGTCTTATCATATCAAGGGTTTTCTTAATTTATTAGGCCATCTTTGTCTGTCAGGTTAATATTTCATGTTAGGTTAGGTTCTACACCATAAAGGTTTTACTTTAACAAACAAAACAAGTAAATGTTAAAAATCTAATTTTGTGAATCTAAAGCTTGCATCGCAGTAGAATGTGTGGCAATCTAAACTACACACAATCAAAAGGGCTAAATGGGCTACAACCAATGTTTGGCAGAATCCAGTTAAGAACTAACAATGTAGCCTAAACCTAAAACTTGAATGGGTCAAAGCCAGTCAGCAATCTACCCTCCCCCCATTACTTGTAGCACGCTCTCTCTCTCTCTTACCCGCTGTCCCCCTCCCTCAATGTTGGATTAAGCAGAAGTGGTGGCATCAAAGGCCTGTCACCACAAGAGTTAATGGAGCATTACATATGTGCATTTACACACACGCAGACATGAGAAACAGGCCGTGCAACTTGAGATGGGGGCATTTGGAGATTTGGGATTGGGTTATTAACAACATAGAAAGGAAAAAGAGAATGTTACAGAAAGGGTTATAGGGCAGGGTAAGAAAAGCATGTGTGAAAAGGAAATGTTACAGTGTGGTTTTCAATAAGTGTGTGTGAGCATGCATTTGGAAAAAAAGCTGAAGCAAGGAGAGGTCATGTTAAGAGGTCAAATCCTTCATGTACATGGAGGAAGCTTGTCGTAAAAAGGAGCAATGAAGAGATGCACTTGTTCAACGTACAACCTAATGTCATGCTTACTTACACACAACAGAAATTCTGCTTCTCACTGAAGTGAAATGTAAACTGTTATCAGACATGCACACACTCCCTGGAGGCAGCCATACATTATATACATAACCACACGCAATGACATGCACCTTCCTGAAACACACACACACACACACACACACACACACACACACATACATACATACCGACAGAGCCGGGTTAACAGGGTACAATTCCTGTTGCTTCCCTGATCAAACAATGGCACCTCTATTACAGGCCTGACAAGCCAGACTGTGCCAAGGGAAAGAGAGAAGGAAAGGAAGCAGACAGAGAGAGAGAACGGGCAGCAGGCTGAAGAAAAGCAGTCAACAAAACAGGCTTGGCAGTAAAAAAAAAAGAAGGCTGAGAAGGAGAAAGAGAGATATCCTCTTACATACAGGGCATACTGTAGAGTCCTTTCGGGGTTTTGTCTCCATAGAAGTTGCAACACAGAAATTGTATTTCATTACCTGAATCTAAACTGCCTCCTGCAAGGAGAACTGAAGATTTGCGTGTAATTGCATGTCTGCATTTGCATGTGGGTTTGTGCTTATCTATGCACAAGTCCATGTGGCTGTCTATTTGTGCCAGTGCTCTACAGTGTGTGCACTCCTCTTCAGTGTGCCATACATCAGGAAGTGACTAGCCACTGTTTTGTCCCTCTGTGTTTGACAGTAGCATGTAAAGAGCCCCTGTAAGGACAGAACCTCTGCTTGGAACAAGCCACCCCTGTGTTTCCCCTCCTTCTCCTCCTCCTTCTCCTTCTTCATATCCTGCCTACCACGTCTCTCCAGGAAATGCTCCTCCCTCTCTCTCTCTCTCTCTCTCTCTCTCTCTCCTTCCCGCCCTTCCTTCCTTCCTCCTCCTCCCCCCCCCCAACTGATGTCTGGGCCTTTATCATTCCTTTGCCTCCTTCCTCTATCTATCTGCTAGGATTTGAGTCTGTGAGGGAGTTTGTGTGAGGGAGCATTCCCTCGCATTTCCTATGTGCATAATGTGTGTGTGTGTGTGTGTGTGTGTGCCTATGTATACCTATGTATCTTTGTGTGTACATGGGTCTTTGTCTGTGCAAGTGTGTCTTTGTATATATGATTACAATTCTGTTGACTCTAGCGAGCTAGCTGTGTGAGGGCTCCTATTGAGTCTAAGCAGGTGGGTTCCTGCTACTACAGACCTGCTAATCACTTCTTCCTCTGGGTGACTGACTGGGTCAGCCAAAGGGCAGCTGACATACAGACAGCCCACTGTTAATTCTGAGTAGAGTGAGGAGAAGTCAGTGGATGATGAGACATCTTTGGTTAGTGAATTTGGTCAGTGGTGCTTTGGCTGTCACTGCCATATGTCCAGTTATGTGATTATTTTTCTTTTTGCCCATTTAAAAATAAGTAAAGAGGGGTTGTTAATAATACATGAACTTGTAGTTACTGTCTTTGACCCTAGTACAAAGCAAAGTGCTACACAGTACCTCACACACAATCCATTTACAATATACTTCAAAATAACTCACATTCATCCACACAAACAAACTGATGCCAGCAAAGCTGTCAAGCAAGCCAGGTTAACAGACTAGCAAAGCAAATTTTTGAAGCAATACTCATCACCACCATGTAAATTAAAAAAAAAAACGTGTTTTCTGTTCACAGCCGAGTTGACAAGTTGTCTTGTCAGTGTCAGTTATTTTGCCAGTTTACCAACATGTCTGTTTTTCAGTTTTTTAGATTTAATCAATGCTCAAGAGCAGCCTTGTGGTAGCAGAGGTCTTGATAAAGTAAAGACAGGCATTTCCAAGATGGGAATTCTGTGAACAGTATGACTACTGTACTGGCCACAGGTCAGATAAGCTTCTGTCCTGTAGTGATAGCCAGACAGTCTGCTTTAAACCTGGTAGTGGCCAGCCAGACTACATCAGATAGCTAGTCACTCAGTCGAGACGGGTTGTTTTTTTTTTTTTTTTTTTGGGGGGGTTCTGTGGATTTTTCAGATGTCAAGATAGTATTTTAGGCTACTGTGTTTTATTAAGGCACTGTCACAGTCAGGTGGCTATTTTTGGGTTCTTAGCTGCTCAAGGAGAAGTGTTATACTCTGTTAACATACAGTTAGGTAACCATGTTTTTTGTTTTGTGTTTTATAACTTTCATGTCCAAAAAATTGGTTTCATTCATCAGGTTGATAATCCGGGTTATCACAGCTAGATTCCTGCTGGAGAAGCCTGATTCATTTTGCCTCATATTTTACTTGTGCACATGAGTGTGACAGAGACTTTAGATCTTGAAAGCTTCACTGTGGCAGCATTGTGGTGAAATGAAAGAAGAGCTAATTACTCCTAATGGTGTGGCTTTGTATCCAAATGAATAAATTCAAAGACTGAATGCAACCAAAACTGACACTAAAATAAATAAGTCCATGTAAGTTGGCTTTCATAACTGCACAGTAACCTATTTTGAGAGCGGCAACACACAGAGAGCAAGAAAGTGAGGGACAGCAATTATCCTGGAAATGTATGGAATGCAGAAGAGAGACTACCAGTTGTTTGAGATTTTAGATACTTTGGTTTACAGATTGAAAACAATCTCACTTTTAAATCACACATCAAGAAGGTTTGCAATCATATTAAAGGTCCCATAGCATGAAAATGCCACTTTATGAGTTTTTTTTAACATTAATATGAATTCCCCCAGCCTGCCATTGGTCCATCAGTGGCTAGAAATGGCAAGAGGTGTAAACCGAGCCCTGGGTATCCTGCTCTACCTTTGAGAAAATGAAAGCTCAGATGGGCCGATCTGGAATCTTGCCCCTTATGACCTCATAAGGGGCAAGATTACCTCCCCTTTCTCTGCCTTTCTCTGCTTTGCCCGCCCAGAGAATTTGGCCCATCCATGAGAGAGAGAAACATCATGGTTTTCAAATGAGCAAAGTGGCAGTTGATCAAGGCCACACCCCCACCTCTGGGACTGGCTTTATTGGCTGTAATTCTGCACCAATGCTGAATTTTGAGAAAGAGACTTCGGATATGGTATTAGCGGACCACTAAGGTCTATATAAAAGCATCCAAAAAGCACCATGTCATGGGACCTTTAAGGTCAACCTGGCAGATTTGAGATATTTCCGTAGTTGCATGTAAACAGAGGCTGCGATTATGTACATGCACTCAATGATTTTCTCCCATATCACCTATTTTTTGATAGTCTTGCTTTTCCAGACCCTCCTCCACAGCGCTGCGGAGGAAGGTCTGGCTGGTCCACACAGCCTTCTGAGACAGAAGAAAAACTTGATCTGGTTTATTGACATTTCTTTAAACTAATCACAATTGTCTTGGGCGGCAATAAGATAATATAGACTATTTGTTTGACAACTTGGTCATCAGTAATCAACACTCTCAAACCACTACACTCCCTATATAAACAAACTCTTAAAGTTATCGATAGGAAATCCATATACTATCATCATTGCCATATTTAAAAAAAAACAACATAACCTTTTTAAGTTGGGAAAACATGGTTACATATACAGATCTCTGTATTATATGTACAAAATCTTACATAGACTGGCTCCTCCCATATTGAGCCAGTTTGTAAACACAGCACCAACTGCTTACAGATCTACACGGAGTGCAGCAAGAGGTGACTGCATTGTGCCGTTAAAGGAAAGGTGCATTCAGTTAAAAGGCTTTTTCAGTTAGGGCTACTATTGGGTGGGACTCTAGATTCTTAGATTTATGTATTAGGACAATACACATTAATTAACGTTTCTGTAAATGCGCCAGTGTTAGCCAATCGGCTTATTTTTAACTGTAGTCCTAGTTACCAAGCATGTGTTTTATTTCAAGATTATTTTTTGGGCGTTTTAGGCCTTTATTAGACAGGACAGTTTGAGATGTGAAACAGGAGAGAGAGGAGGAATTACATGCAGCAAGTTAGAATCAAACCAGGGTAGGTACGCTAGTTACATGGGGCGCGACCCTACCTAGCGTGTCTTTATGGTGAGAGGAAACCGGCCCAAAACACCACACACAGATTGATCTCTTCCCAGACTAGGGATCAAACTCTGCAGTGCCTACTTGCTCTGAGGCAGCAGTGCTAACCACTGAGCTACCGTGCCACCCAACTAAAAGTAAAACTTAATTTGAAGGAGTGGCACTGTGGACATTAAATTTAGAAACTAAATATTGCTGCCATCTCGCCTCTTCTGTTCTGTCTGTCTGTACTTTTTTGCTATGCCTGTAAGGTTGTCTGTTTTATTATTGTTTAGTTAGGCTAATCCTATGTTACTTGTTACTATCCCAGCAACGCTGTTTTTGTGCATGTCTACCAAAAATGTATGTCTATCCTATTGTGTCTTGTTTGTTATGGTCTGACAGTTGGGCTTGTTTGTTGTATGTGTTCCTGTTGATCTTAACAAAATGCTCTTGTTTTTATGTTTATTAGCATTTGAATAATCAACTTGTATTGTATTGGGCTAAATCTGTATGTATTTATATACTGTAATGCTTAATGCTTAAGCATTTTATCTTTTTAGGGTGACCTCTTACCACCAGTCCAGGGACAGAAGATGTAAAATAGAATCCTGGCTATATCTGGCACATCTACATTTTTTTAAAATAGTTTCTTGTCCCTGCTCAATAAACCTGAAATAAATAAACAAACATAACATCACGGCCCCTCCAACACAGCTGCAGACAGAGAGGCTCAGGTTGAGACGTACCAATGGCTTTTATAGAAGAGCGGAGGAATGAGTGAGAAAGGAAATGAAGCTGCCTACTGGTCTGAATAAGTATGTAGGAGTTCTGATCTGACGCTGCTGAATACAGTGTGTGGTTGTCAGAGGTGGGTAGAGTAGCCAAAAATTGTACTCAAGTAAAAGTACTGTTACTTCAGAATAATTTGACTTAAGTAAAAGTAGTCATCCAAATAATTACTTGGGTAAGAGTAAAAAAGTACTTGATCAAAAAACTACTCAAGTAGTGAGTAATTATTGAGTAACGTCTGATTTATTTCTTAACAAGCATGACTCAGACAGACAAGAATACAAAATAATCATCTTTAGGCAAATTATAAAAAAATAAAATAATTTATTAATTACAATACAATAAAAATAATTTATTAATTACAAAATAGCTTAAGTGAGAGACTTGTCACATCAAATTTGGATGGATACTGCATGTGCAAAACATACTGTATGTAACCTAAAAGACAAACATCCACCTATCCACAGCAAAAACTCCTCCTGGTCTGCATTGCCTTGGCGACGGTTGATTCTGACATCTTTGTTTTGCTACGACTGTAAAGCTAACCTGTCCCACCGCTGAGATCAAGTATGGTCACGTGACTGCACAACGACGTTTGATTGGTGAAACACAGTCACGTGGTAGAGCCTTCAGCGGAAAACTCTCTCTCTGTCAAAATAAAACATTAAAATGAGACGTACGCTGGGGTAAAAACAATGACGGTAGAATACCACAGAGGTAAAAAGAAAAGTAACAAGCTCATTGTAGCCTGATCTAGCGGAGTAAGAGTACAGTTTCTTCTTCACTAATCTACTCAAGTAAAAGTAAAAGTATAGTGATTTAAAACTACTCCTAGATGTACCTACAATTTTTTTCAAAAACTTACTCAAGTAAATGTAACGGAGTAAATGTAACTTGTTACTACCCACCTCTGGTGGTTGTTTGAGAGTGGGAGAGCACTGGTTTTAGTGTATTGTATTGTCTTTGTGTTTTTTATCATTTATCCACCTTTCTTGTGTCCGTCTTTATCTCTGTATCTATTAAAGTATATCCTCACAATTCAATCTACAAGTGCATAAATGCATTTCTGGTCAAACTTGGAACTGGAAAGCATGTTGAATATTATATTTTTAAATATGTGCTGGATTGGTTTCAGGATGTCTGTTTAAAAGTTGTAAGCTTGGAACTGTGTAGAAAATATTTTAATGTAAAAAACTAAAATCCCTAACCCTTGTGTGACACATCCTCAGATAATGGAATTTACGTAAAAATACTGTTCAAGTGGAGGCTAAACTTAAGATGTATGCGTATCTACTATATGTCTGAAGTATCCAGCTGTATATTTCCATCCTGGACTGTTGCCCAGTTCTGCCCATGGTTCATTTTCTTGCCTGTATCCAGTCCTACAGATACACCAATCAGACTGTTTGGAGCATTAACAGTGAAAGTAGATCACCTCTAATCTCGATTTAAAAAAAAGAAAAAGAAAAGTTACATAAAGTATTGTAAGCTGTGGAGTATTATTTCAGATACCTTGGCTAGCAACCAAGACTTTCTTAAGTCTGGCAGGGATTGCAGTGCTTTTTTTGTTTGTGTCCCCCCGGTGTAGAAAGTACAGAGCGTTCATTGTGTCTTTTTTGCCTGGGTGAGGAGGGGGAGCATTTGTGTGTGAACAAACCAGAAAGTCGCGTAACTTCCCCAAACTCTGCCTTAGTATGTTGTAAAGCGGAGATGAAAGTCAGTGTGTTAAATAGAAATCCACCTTCTGTTTCTCCCCTTCCTCCCCTCCCTCTCTCCCTACTTTCCTCTATCCATTTCTTCGTACCTTTTCTCCAGCATTGGTAATTTCTTCTCCCCGTAAGGCTTAATGCCTGCTTACAGCTCCATTTAGGCTGCATGCGTGGAAATTGGGTAGGGGATGTTGTGGGTTTTGTGTCCTTGGAGATAACCAGTGTGTGGGAGGTGACAAAGGTAGCGTAAGCCCTTTGATTGTGTGTGTGTGTGTGTGTGTGTGTGTGTGTGTGTGTGTGTGTGTGTGTGTGTGTGTGTGTGTGAGTGAGAGAGAGTCTGCTTTAAGTGCAGGAATAGATCTCTGACAAACGGGAGTGCGGAGGGTTATATATCTTTTAGTGTTGTTTAAAAAAGGCAGAAGAGAGTTAATCTGAGCGAGTCACTCCACCTTGTGTTTGATCAGCTCTGCGTTTCATCTCCGCCTGCATTGCGTTGCTGTGTTCTGCTGTAAGTCCACTCTTTAACTGAACATATGAGCTCCATGGATTTCAGTTGTGCACACTCAACAATGTCCACAAGCAAAATACAAATAATGTTAAAAACAGTTGAAAGTAGGCATGAGACAAATAATCCTTACTGCAATAAATTGTAATACAGTCTTAAAATAAGTTACGAATACGCTGGCACCAATATTGCAACATGTTCTGCAGTGATATTGAGGCAGAGTGTGGGTTTACCTGCGCTCAAGACATTTGAACTGTTTTGCTCTCTGGCAGTTCAGACTTAAAACCAATTTAATTGTTTTTTGAAGGATGTAACATTTATTCATGTTGCTCAGACCCAGAACTGAAGTTCGGCACACAGCTTGAAGTAAATCATTTATTGCAGAATTGCTTGTATTGTGTTACCCTCATTCTCATAGGCAAATGTCATCATAGTATTGTATTTTGCCTTGTAATTCATAGCCCTAATAGTAAGAAGACCAAGTGCATTGCACCGTTGTCTCTTTCATTTCTCCCACTTTCATTCACCCCTCTTTCACTTCTCCTTTTCACGCCTCTGTGTTTCTGTTCTGTCTTCATCTGCAGTGTTAATCTCTAACCTTGTTGCTCTTACTATCCCAGATCAGCTTGGCCCCATCATCAGCACCACCATTGCCGTTGTCATGGTCCCTATATCCCCACTAGTTCATTCAGTAATCCTCTCAAAACAATCCCTCATAGCCCTTATTCCCCATTAGCTTGTCAATAAGCCCAAATAATCACTATATGTTATCTGTGCCTTATAGCCTAACCCCTAATAGTAATAAAAATAATAATAATGCCTTACTGGGCCTTTTACCCCAGGCTGAGCTGTATGATTTCTGGCTGAGCACTGACCACCAGCCAGCCTGAATTAAAACAGTCTGACACTGGCTTATTGATCACATACATTGATTAGAGTGTGTAAGGGAGTGAGTACTAATGCGCATGTACCCGATTTCAACTCTGACACACAGTATGTCATAAGCTTTTTTTTATTTTGCATTAACCATACCTCCTCCTCCTGTCCCATTTATGCTTGCTGTATCCCATGAGAGACAATCAGTGAGGGTGTCAGTAGTTTCACCACAAAGCCCCCAAGTGCATTACATCACCCCCTCTGTTGACAGTGCTGACTGTCACAAGCCATCAGCATGCTGTCGACTTCATAGGGTCCTCCACTCAACTTTATTGTAATATTGGAACCAGTTATAACCAGTTGCAGCAAGCCACAGGCACAACCTGTAATGTGAAGACATTTTTTCTCATAGAAATGGATTTGATTTCAATTTCTTCAGTTTCTTTCTTTCTTTATGATACACAGTCTCATACAAGACACATCTGCAGGATTGTGTAACAGGATGTGGAATTTAGTAGTCTATCTATATAAACCATGGGGCACACATACTGTATTCTCATTCTCTGCCAGAACTTCCTCTAAAGGCTGGAAGAGAGGGTGAGCAGGTTTGATACGTATATACAAAGGAAAATATACACAAAAGAGAAGAATAAGGATATCACAAATTTGATGTAATCATAAATGTTTGCACATAGTGTAAGAAAGAAAGGAGAGAAATAAATGTGCATGTGTAGGGAGATATAGGGAAAAGTTAACTTGTGAAACATAAATAAAGAGAAATTAAGTGTGGAGTGGATCAGATAAAGCTGAGCAGTGATTGAGAGAGAATGATGGAGAGAGGGGAGGAAGATAATTGCAGGAAAGGGGGATTATTAGTTTGTCACTGTCCTCATCCTGGAGGCTCTCGGGACCAAGGCTGTGGATAAGTGAAATCATATGGCCTCTCATAGAGAGAGAGAGAGAGAGAGAGAGAGAGGGAGAGAGGATGAGTGCAAGCAGTTTCAGTGTAGCAATAAACATTTAGTCAACAGCGCTCATTAAAAAAGCCAGCTCATTTATGTTATGGCCCATATGGCTGTGTGTGTGTGTGTGTCTACTTCTCTCTGATGCATATCCTTTATCTGCCAATTTTCTACACATTTGTTTATATTATTGAGCTCAATAAAAAGTGGCTATGTAGTGGTGTGTGAAAGAGTCACACTATACAGTAATGTGTCCATGAAATAACTGATATCAGGGTTGAACAATAAGGTTTGCACAGTGGGACAGAGGCCGATGAAAGCCATATCGGTACAGTACATACAAGCTTACCGGCCTGATAAGGACAGTGAGCTTAAAAATGTAATAATAAAAAAAAGATCACTTTTTGAAACCTACCTGACACATGACTTCACATCACGGTGAACATTGGAACACACAAAACTACATTCATAATCATTTAGCACAGTTACTGTTGTAGTCAGGAAAGAAATGGTAAACTAAAGCCATGAGATTAAAAGGACATTCATTCTTTCATGGAAGGATGAGTTTCCTACAAACATGTCAGTATACATCTGTTTCTGGTTCCATTTCAGCAGTTCTCATTCATCAGGTGTCCCATCCTGTTAAAGAAGAACCAGATTACTTTTTTTTTTTTTTTTTTTTAGATTAACAGATCACACTTATACTTACTCTAAGTTTTACATTATTTACGTAACATTTGATTGCTCAAACTAATAATACAAATAGGATCGTTTAACAGTTTTTACTGTGCCCTTATAGCTGTCAAAATCTAGTGTTTTTAGATTATATTAAATATGTTTTGAGTTTATTCAGTGAATTTTGTATGGGTTTCATAAACCTACCAGTTGTACACACAATTTAACTTGTAAGTAATAAACATTTAAAAGTTTGATATGATAAAAAAATATACCAAGCACTTCCAATAACTGTGTGTATGTAGCAAATGAGATGAGCATGATATAGGAGGAGGTCTATCCTAACTTAGGACACCATTTCACCCTGGTCTGGTATAGAACATTAAATGTTTGCCCAGGCTCTAACCTGGGCGCTTTTCTTTATCGTCATCTTCTATGGTCTCCTCTTTACTCTCTGTGAAGGTACCTTGGTTATAAATTGCCAGGAGAGCTGCACAACCAAAGATAACTAATGCACATGTAAGCTCAAACCAGTCAGCAGAGAGATTTTTTACAGTTTTCAAAACAACCCCTTACCTGAGGGAGACAATTCAAAAACGGAAAGAGCTGAATGGAGAAGAGTGATGATGTGCTAGAGATATCAGGAATAGTCTCAGCCTTTGAGGTGATGCAGAATGCTCTATCAATATTTTTTAATTCAACTCCTTTTCAACCAGGCAGGTTGACTGCTAATGTGTTTCAATTTAAGACAATGACCTTGGGGAGTATGTACGAGGGGAGGGAGCATGTAACACACCTCAGAGCTGTTCAGCACAACCACTGTCTTGTACTGTTGCTTAATGAAAGGTGCAGTGTGGTGATTGAATGCCTTGTCACATTCTATAGCTTTTCTATTTGTCAACATATGCCATTAAAAGGTCAAAACTAATAATGACTTTATCGTACTAACGTAAGTATTATCTGTGCAGCCAAAACCTTATTTAGCTGTGTCAAAGTCCACAATTGTCTAAAGACTATGCAGCAGTGTGCAATGTTCCTTTGTTATAATGAACATGGGAATTTAAAAGTGTATTTTTGACTCAATCCAACATGTCCAACTGTCCGGCTGCCGTACGTAACTACAGTAAAGCCCCAAATGTATTTATTTATTTATCTCTATTTTAGAAAAAATGAAACAGAGCAATACATTTGTGATTGGTTTTAAAGAATTTCATCTTCAAAGAACAGAGGAATTTATCTTTTTAGATAAAACAGATGTTGACAAAGTTTTCCTTTGGCAACATAATTTGAAGTGGGAAAAAAAGGTACGAATTTGCAATATATCGTAGAGTATCTCAATATGTTGAAAATTGCAATAATATCATATTATGACTTAAGTATTGTGATAATATTGTATCGTTGGGCCTCTGGTGATTCACACCCCAGTTGAAAGGTAGTTAGAGACTGATAATCACATGGTTGGTTTTGGTCTTTTTGTTGGATTTGTAAACAGTTACAAGAATAAAAATACACACATTTTTGCACTGGAAAAAGACAAAATAGGAAAAGGTACATCCAGGTTATTTATTACAGAGCACTTTCAGTTATTTTACCTTAGTCCTCAAATGAATTAGTGGATACAGAATATGATTAAGTATTTTTTTTCCAAATACACTGCTTGTAATGGTTTTATACCAGCCCACCCTGTTCACAGCAAAACCTGAATCAGCAAAAAATTGCTGGCATAAATCTAACAGGTTTTCCACATTAATATCAATCACAAGACTTTCAAGGCCTGTGGTCATCTCACACCTCCCCACAACCATCTCTGTCTGTCTCTTCTGTCTGTCTGTCTATCGCTCTGCCTGGTCTGTCCTCACACAACCCTGAACAGCTTTATGTGCGGGTTTGGTGGTTTTGGGAGCTGCTTTGCTCAACATCAACCCAAGCCGGACGACTCAAATGCCTTAAAATGACTGAAATCCCCCCAAAGCTGATAGCGCAGGGATAGTACAGGCTTATGTGTTCCAATGGGATCTAGAAGGAGTTAGACAGAGAGCAGGAGAGAGAGAGAGGGGGGAGCAATTCCGCTGTAGAATTTAATGGCAATTAACATACAAGAATCATATCACCAAACAAAGTATCTCAGATATGCATGATTGTGGCAGGCAGGTTCCAAAATAAGCACCCGCCACCTGTGAGTAAAAATCTACGTTGGCAAATTAAATAAATTCACAATAGGCCTACTTCACCACAAAGTCATCACTATAACACATACGTTCATTGACCACGTTTTGTGTTGCTTCGACTCTGCACACTGATAGCGACATGCAACATATGACTGAGAAAATAGGACAGTAAAGAGAAAGATAGGGTTAGAGGCAGAGAGAGGGTGGTGGTAAGGTATAAAGAAATGCAAAACACATTTTCATGTTTATTCTGTCACATTGAAGCGCCAATCTTTCTCTCACTCTCCATCTCTCCATCTATCTGCATGCTCTAACTACTCTGTATGTTTATTTTCTTCCCGTCCAACTTCTCTCACTCATCCATCCATCTCTCCTTCTTATCCTCCCTCCCTCTCTCTGTCAGTTAGCTCACTTTGCTTTCCCTCATTGTTTTTCCAGGGGAAAGTGCCTCTGCTTTTGATTAAGCCCAGATCCCCGCTTAAATACTACTCCCCCGACCACCACCACCACCACCACCACCTCCACCTCCTCAACGCACACACACTGTACCAACAACACATCTTGCCTTACGGCTGAGCATTCGAGTGGTTTGGCTTTGGCAGACAGATACTGATTGACTACCTATATGTCTCTCTTTAAAAAGAAACCACCTTAGATTTGCTGTGATGTGTTTGTTTGTGCCTTTCTATAATTCTTACACTCTGAGAGATGAAGGAATGCCCTCTTATCAAAGTATGCATCTACATAAAAACACACAGGTGCTGGTTTGGGAGGTGGACAGAAGCAGCACCTGTCTGCCAGCTGTTTGTTGTCCCTTGGGGGGTTTCAGCCGTCTGACTGACAGGTGAGGAGGTCTGGGGCTCAGAGCCACAACACAGCTAGCCTAGCCCAGATGCCAAAGAGGGACACAAATGTGTGTGTGTGTGTGTGTGTGTGTGTGTGTGTGTGTGTGTGTGTGTGTATGTGTATGTGTGTGTGTCTTTTTTGTGGTTCCCTGCTTTTTTTCGGGTTTTGAATACATATTGTGAACAGATGACATTGACAGGTGATAGCATGGTCCTCATTTCCTCTGTGCTTTGTTTCTGTCCTTTCTCTTATTTTCACTTTTTGTCATTTATAAATAAATACCTCACAAGCATTGCACATTGTCATTCATCTTTTTCCTCTTGCTCAGACTCCACTCTTCCTAATTTCCTCCCTCCCCCTTGTCTCTCCTTCCTTCTTCCCACTTTCTCCTCTTCTTCCTCTCTTTCCTTCCACCTCCCTCCTTCCTCTCACTCCCGCTGTCCTTCCTTCCCTTGTTGCCTCTCTTTCCCCGGTTCCCTCCATCTTCCCTTTTCCACATAAAGCTGTTTTTCATAGAAGCCCGTGCAGCCTGGAATAGCTTTCCCCCGGGCGCTGCAGGGTGAAACACTAGACTTTTCTGAGCTTCAGCCAAACAGATGCTGGCTCTTGGAGTCCCACCAGAAACAAGCCTTCATGCTCCTCTTTTTTCTTCTTTTCTCTCTCTCTTCCACCCTTTCTCTATCTTGTTTCTTTCTCTGTCTCTCTCTCTCTCTCTCTCACTTTTATACTTTATGTCTCTCCTCCCTTTTCAGCCCCTGGTTCCCAGTCTTTCTTCCTGGTCTCTCATTCTCCTAACACTTTCTCACACTCTTCTCTGTCTGACTCTCTCCCCTCCTTTCTGTCAAGGGCAACATCTTAGTGTCCTAATCACATTGCAGAGTGTCGTCCAAGCATCCCGGCGTCTGGCCTTGAAATTGTGCTCAGCCTCTGCTTCGTCTAATGTCCACCATCAAAATTCCTTTGTCAGGTGCCTGTCGCTTTGCGCATCCTCTTTTTTGAGCAAAGGCCATTTGCTTGGAAGAGTGTCTTTTTGTACTTTTTTTGCACTATCCCTTGCTTCTGCAACTTTGTGAATTTCCCCATTGTGGCATTAATAAAGGATTTTAAATCTTGAATGAAGAAAAAGCAGTGAAAAAATGGGACCTTTCATGTTCTCTCTGTCTTACTTTACTTTTTCTTCTGTCCTTGCTGTTTTTCCTTACAATTCTCAACCCACCTCAGCCCTACTTTTTTTTCTTATTTTGGCAGAACTTGCTAGCCTGCCCCCCTCTTTCACCCTCCCTGTATAGCTCCTTCCTCTCCTTTTTTTTCTCTCTGCCTTTTCTTGCTTGCTTGCTCAGTCTTTAAATGCGCTTGAACCCAGGGACCCTGTCTGTTACGTAAATGGGTTAAATACAGACACACATGTGCTCACATAATGTATGTACACACTCATGCCTGCACGTTCAACCTCTCTTTTTAAACACACACACACACACAGCTATATGGCCAAACTTGGCTTTGCAGCTTTTGGCAGGCGTTCAACTCTCTCCCGGTCTCCACTATTGCTCACTAACTGATGCAGTGTTTACATGAGCTGCCAGTCACAACCGAATCAAAAGCTTTTCCCTCCAAGCTAAGAACAGTTGGGGGCCAAGGAGGTATGCTGTGGGTATGTATGTTAATACTGATTTGACTATAGCCATTTTTGGGGCTGAATGTAGGCATTTGTGTGCTGCTGGGCATCTACTCATCCTGAGTAACACTCGCTTTTTAAAACCGGTCCTCAGAGGGCAGCTGCATAATGACTCTTTACCCTTTTTGAAAATACTGATTGCTGGTACTTCCTTTTTTATAAAATATTCAACAATGCAAAGTTGGACTTCTTCAATGGCTTTAGCAATGTAATTACTGATGCCTTGCTGATTTGAGTAGCTTATTATTTTTTTATTCAATTTTAGATCTTGATCATTTTGCATCTGATCCTGACAAACCAGCCATTCATACTGAGAATGAACCCTGTGAACCCCATGGTACGTAAGCCTGTTATAAAGTTATGTAACGTATTATGGTGGCTGCACCAGGCATTACATCACTGGCTAGATTACAGGGGATCAAGGCTCACACACAATCTCTGCCCCATCACACATTTCATTCCCATTTTATAGATCTATACAGTGTGGATGAAAACTTCTATGTCTATTTCTGTTAATGAATTCTACTCATTTGGTGAAGAGGTTTTTTTGTTTGATCGTGTGTCTCGTGTCAGAATCCAAAATGATTATCTGGTGTTTTTTGGGAAGGCTCTACCTGTATGTTTTGGCAGGCTTTGGATGTGGGTTTACACTGAATTTAATTGATTAGGGTCATAGGCTGAAGCAAATCATTATTTATATGGATTAACTATACAGCACAGTCAAATACCATGGTCCAGTTGCCATGTGGCCAGTCAGATTTTGTGTGTAGCTTAGCTGGGGTCAAGTACAGGGATGATGTGCGGGTGATTGTGGTAAGGAGGTGAATTAGACTTAAAATTAGAATTAGTAAGCGGGATGGGCTTACAGGCTAAGCGCTGTGATGGGGTGGGGGGGATGTGATTCTTTTATAAACACTCATGCATACGCACGGCCAGATTAATCAATAGTCTATCTGGTATAAGACTGAGGTGTAGTTGGGACAGCAAGAGAAAAAGGAAAGACACAAAAAAAAGAAATAGTGTTGACTAAATGAGGATAGACACCCACACATACAAATGTTCAGTGTGTAGTGTGTTAGTGACTTGTGCTCTGTGGGAACACACATTCTATGTCTGTGGTTCAAACTCTGAATAAAGACTGTAGGCCTCTGTTGTCTGACAGAAGCATTGGAGTCGCATGCAGGTCCCCTGCCTAGACTGAGTGCGTTTTTTCCGGGGATAGCGAATGAGGATGGCAAAAGGTTTTGAGAAGATAATTTGTGTGTGTACATATAAATGTACTGATCATGAACGCACGCACCTCACCTATTTAATTTTGAGTCTTTCTCTCAATCACTAAATCTCTTTCTCTCACACACACGGTGACCTTATGTGGCAGCGATGCAGCTCCCCACTGAGTTCCTATACCACCAGACAGATGGTGGTCTGATTAACTGTACATCTACATCCTGATTAGTTTATCGATTTGTCAGAGTTGCCACTCCAAGCTGTTCGTAACTATCTTAGCTGTGAGGGTTCCCACCATCACCATTTGTTGGATAGCTTGTTAACATTGTTTGTGCATTGTTTTTTACTTTTCCCTGTAGCGTGACTTTTTCCCTATGCATTTTAGATTTTTTTGACCATCTGCCCCCTCATCAAACAGTAATCCTCTCTTTTACCCTAATACTACTCAGCCTGTGTGCATGTGTGTGTGTGAATGTCATATTTGTACATGAGAAGATTTTTTTTAAATAAAGATTAATATTCATATTTACACACACACTTTAAAGCGCCAATATTATGCTCATTTTCAGGTTCATAATTATATTTAGAGGTTGTACATGGTTTCATTTTTAAAAAACACCATATTTTTGTTGTACTGCACATTGCTGCAGATCCTATTTTCACCCGGTATGTTTAGGTCTCTGTTTTAGCTACAGAGTCAGACATCTCACTTCTTTGCTATCTTTGTTGGGAGTCGCACATGCACAGTAGCTAGGTAATGATAACATCAGCTAGATAACTCTTTCTCCAACTTTGGTCAATACAAGGCAGGATTAGCTGCCAAGACCTCTTCTAGACAAGGGCACACTTGTGGAATACCTGCAGAACAAGTATATCTATTTTATGATTATGGTGGACTAGTGTGTGTTGTAGCATCCATCCATCCATCCATCTTCAGCAGCTTATCCGGTATTGGGTCGCGGGGGCAGCAGCTCCAGTAGGGGACCCCAAACTTCCCTTTCCCGAGCCACATCAACCAGCTCCAACTGGGGTTCCCAGGCCAGGTTGGAGATATAATCTCTCCACCTAGTCCTGGGTCTTCCCCGAGGCCTCCTCCCAGCTGGACGTGCCTGGAACACCTCCCTAGGGAGGTGCCCAGGAGGCATCCTTACCAGATGCCCGAACCACCTCAACTGGCTCCTTTCGACGCGAAGGAGCAGCAGCTCTACTCCGAGCTCCTCTCGGATGACTGAGCTTCTCACCCTATCTCTAAGGGAGACGACAGCCACCCTCCTGAGGAAACCCATTTTGGCCGCTTGTACCCTGGATCTCGTTCTTTCGGTCATGACCCAGCCTTCATGACCATAGGTGAGGGTAGGAATGAAAATTGCCCGGTAGATCGAGAGCTTTGCCTTCTGGCTCAGCTCCCTTTTCGTCACAACGGTGCGATAAACGGAATGTAATACCGCACCGGCTGCTCCGATTTTCTGACCAATCTCACGCTCCATGGTCCCCTCACTTGCGAACAAGGTATTTAAACTCCTTAAGAACTCACTCCTTACCTGAAGAAGGCACTCCATCGGTTTCCAGCTGAGAACCATGGCCTCAGATTTAGAGGTGCTGATCCTCATCCCAGCCACTTCACACTCGGATGCGAACCGATCCAGTGAGTGCTGAAGGTCACAGACCGATGACGCCATCAGGACCACATCATCATTTTTCCAAGTGTGTATGCGTGTAGAAGCGACAGACACCCCAAATCCCAGAAAAAGTGATTTTTTTTTCAGTATATGGGCACTTTAAGTGATTTTTTTCTGTCAATGTTTTTAATGGTATTTATGGGCTCACCTGTGTTTGGGTTATGCAGTAAGGAATCATTTTCTAGTTGAATGTTTTGCTTAGAATCCTCTGTTTTATCTGTGCTTGTGACCCTCAGCTGCATCAAAGATCACATCCAAAGAGACACAAGCACATCCTCACACAGGGTCACCCATTGGTGATACTGACTACTGGGTTGACTTCAGGCTGGCTGTCGCGCCTGGCTCCAGCTCCCTCACATGACCTCACCCTTTGCCCCTCACCACTCTCTCCATCTGCCCTCACCAGGCCGTACAATGGACAAAGAGTGCAGAGAGAGAGAGAGAGAGAGAGAATGTGTGTGTGTGTGTAAACATTACCAAGTGATGTGTCATGTATCTTTTTTTAGCACTCTTTCATCTCTTATACAGTATATACTGTATTGTGTGGTTGGAGAGTGTGCACCATGAACCAGACTTGATAAGATGGCATTTGAGCTCCTGAGACCTGGCACTCAAGGGCACAAGTTCACTGTCTCCTCTGCCATTTTCCTTCCAACTCCTCTCCTCTCCCTTGCTTCCTCTCTTCCGCTGCCCTCCCACATTCTTTCTACATGGCTTTTAATCCTCAGTCTGCATAGCAACACTCAGACACCAGTATACGTACCAATACACTGGTGCAAATGCACACAACCCTTAACACGAATAACATGGCACAAAATCAACATCAACCCTTGTCAGCCTTGTAAAACTTTACTTTCATTGGCTCATACGATCTGACTTCATAGCTGTGATTGGCCAGTGTGTGTCCACACCCCTGTGTACGTGTAAACACACACACACACACACACACACACACACACACACACACATTCAAACACACTGTTTGCTCTACTTCCTGCGTTGAGCTGTCTGGCTGGCATCTTCTCCAGCTACAGTGCCAAAAGGTCAAAGGTGACCACTGCTTGGCAGCACTAGCTCTATGTCCTTCCGCTCCTCTCTGTGTGTTTGTGTGTGTGTGTGTGTGTGTGTGTTGTCAACGGGACAGCATGACCTCTTTGTTCACGTTTGCTCTCCTAGAGTTTTCTTATATGTGTATATATACAATATAATATACACAGCCTTCATATCCTTCACTGTTTTCACTCAACTCGTCTACTTGCCAACAGCTCCTTTCCTCCTCTCCTGCTAGCATCCCTGCTCCTCCTTTTCTTTTGATTCCCCCCTACCCAGCCTTCTTTCTTTCTGCCTCCCACCATCCCTCTGTCAGCTTGGCACATATAGACAATATTGAGTCCCTTGGATTGTTCATACTTCCCAGTGAGACGCATATTGTGTCAGTGTCCAGCCCACTGAGTGATGCACTGTATGTGTACAACCCAAAAGGGAGCAACTGTGTCCAACCCCTTCTGTATATAACAGTGTGTGTCACTGTGGATACTTTATTGAAATTACATTGTTGCAATTTGTTTAATGTATGAGTTCATTCTTATTATATTGAAAAGTTCTTTCCAACAGAAATAATTTAGATTATGATTTGTATGCATTCCCAACAGAACAATCAAATGCATTCAAATGGATGGATTCTCTCTTTACTTTCATCATTGCATTTCTCATGAGCAAAGAACTTAAGAGATCCTCTGTAATTGGGTCTCTTGCTTTCCAGTGCGTCAATAAGTCAGTTGGGTGAATATGCTCACCCAGCTGACTTATTGACGTATTGTTATGTTCATAAAGTGGCACATTTGCTCTGAATTTTCATTGAAGTGTTCCTCGGGAGAAAAAGACTTGGCTGCAGGAACAATGTTTGTTATCACTGTTATCTCAGTGGTGCTTTTGGAGGAGTTGGCAACCTTGCTCAGTATCACTTTGTGGGTGTGTGTGTGTTGAGGATGTTTTCTCACTCTTATCAATGTGTCCTTGGCTGTGCAAGTGCACCAGCCTTCTATTAGTGTAATTCACTTTATTTGTTGTATCTTTCAAAGAACTGCAAAGCACTTGGGCTATAAATGTGAGGAAAAGAGAACCAGTGTAGGAGGCTTGTAAAAAATAACACTCAAAACAAATCTAATGTTAAATAGGGAAGGATGTGGGCAGAAAGCAGGTGGTCAAGACATTTTTTTGTATTTAAAAAGATTGAATGATGTGTTGTAACAAGATGATTACAGACAAAGGGAAATATGAATTTTGCTACAGGAAGAGAGCGGAATAGTAAGACAGTTTCAGCACTAGAACATGGGAGAAGCTTACCTTAAAGCACCCTTCTGCTGGCCAGACAGGAAGTGTGTGTAACAGCCTCAGCACAAAGACCCACAGTGTGTATCTGGACCAGCAGGAAGAGGGACTGAGGGAGGAGAAATCCAAGTCTCAACACAGGCCTTCCCTCGCTCTCCAGCTCTATATTCAGCTCTGTGCTATACTTTTCCAGCTTTCTTTTTTCAAAGCTGCATTCAACAGCTCTGACGTCTACTAGTTAACTTTACTCCTACTATCTACATCCAAAGTAAAGCAATGCTGTACGGTTTTGTCATGGCTTATTTTCATACTCAGCTGACCCCTATACATTCTGCGAGTCTCCCTTGTAATGCATTTTCTCTCTGCTTTCTTTCTGCAAATCTTTCTCATTCTTTTATTGTTGTTCTCTTCTGCTGCAAATATGCATTCTGTCACAGTGCTATATATTTAGTTTTTTTTTGTTCTGTTCTCTGGCAAATCTACATTCCCCCAGCTCACATATCTTTCTCTTACGCTGCACTTCCTGTCTCTTTGTCTAACTGTGTTCAGCTCCTAATGTTGGAAAGTGTGAGGCATTTTGATTTGAAACACTTTATCTAAACACGATAGTGTGCTTGCTATGTGTTCGATCTTGCTATCTAAGGGCAAAATAAAGAAGGGATAAGCTCCTACTCACATCTCCATAATATTCACAGCTCCATATTTCACTTGGATTTTATTCACATCACATCTCTTTCCTTTTTCATCTCTTTGTCTCCCTTTTTCTCGGTTTCTGGCCTGCTTCTCACTACAGTCTACAGAGTGAAGTCTGAGCTAGCTAAGAAGCCTGGCCCAAGGCCTTGTTGCATTATTTGCATTTCACCATGCTCTCTATGTGCCAGGAAAATGCCACCTGGTGGTGGTAACCTTCTGCTGCAGCCACCGTGTGTGTGTGTGTGTGTGTGTGTGTGTGTGTGTGTGTGTGTGTGTGTGCGCACGCGCACGTGCGTGTGTGTGTGATAGGTTTGTATCTTGTGAAAGCTGCGTAGGTAGTGGCGAGAGTAAGTGTATCTCTTCTCCCCCCCTTCTTTCCTCCATCCTTCTCGCTCCCCAGTGTTCCCCTTCTCTTTCCCTTTCCGGCCTTTGTGCAGCTGTATTTATTTGGGTTGGAGCAGAGCTATGCAGAGACACTGGTCCTTAACGCGCTCAGACCCCTATGGTGGTTGACATCTTTAAGCTGAGCAGAGATGGAGGTTGACAGGGTAATAATGCTGGTGTCAACACCACTTACAGGACAGTTATATCAGTATCAGCTCAGCGGGGGGACGTTCACACTCTGTTAGGCCGGGTCGTGAACCATACTGGGGGCCCCAGCCTTAGACGCACACACATCCAGTACGCTTGGGCCTCTGCTAATAAAGCATCAAAGACGCACATGAATGCAAAATGCTCATACTCATATACAGTAAACACAATTTTATACACATATGCAACACATCAACTACACAATTCCCTAACATGTTCTTTTGAATACATTCACATCATTACATGTTAGTGTTAGTTTTTAGACTAATTCTTTACGCGTTAAACAGATTTATATATTCATATTTGATCAACTAAGTCAGGCACACTTCACACAGAGCCTTGTGTGCTTTCTCTCCCTGACACGTGTCAGCTGGAGAAGTACATTTCTGTGTGTGTGTGTGTGTGTGTGTGTGTGTGTGTAGCTGTGTGTCTTCTTGTGTCTGTTTAAGTAGGACTTTTGCTCCTTGAGCCCTAGCGGTCCTTGAGGACTTTGAGCGGCTGTCCAAAAGCAAGTCTTGTCAGCATGACGCCATACACAGAATCCAATTTACACTCGACTATCAATATTAATTATGATTCAGAGTTCTGTTGGAGACCTCTGTTACTGCATTGCATAGCAATGATCACAGTAGCTAATGTGATGATAACAGGATTGCCTGTCTAACAAAAGTTACTATTGCACCACTAAGTGTCTAGCTACCTAAAGGAAATTACAACATACAAAAGCTTGTTTTGCACAGGGCTTTTGAAAGAATTCCAGGTTTGCTTTTATTTTACGCTGTCTCTCTGTCTTTGGATACACTTATGCTTCTTGAGTTCTTACACTTGCAACCTTTGTGTGTAAATTGACTTACTGCCACCAAAAAGGGAATAACCAGAACATTGACTCCTGACACATAGGGTTCCAGATGCAAGTTCAATCATACACCAAAATCTTTATAAATACAGATGCTTTGTCACTGTCCTTGGTGTCTCATGTATGGATGTGATGCGCTTCAGAATCAAACTTTCCCCTGTCCAGACAACAATAATTCTTCTGATGCTATTTTATTCTTCACTTCATCTGCAATTATATTTCTTTAAATATACGTAACCTAGAACAAGCTGACAAGATCTTCATTTCTGGCAATGTTAACACAATGCATTGTTTCGGATTTAAGGAAAGCCATGGCACATATGTGGCTACTAAGTCTGTGACTATGGGATGTCATTTCACAACCCTATGAGTAAGCATTTGACGTACTTTAAATGCCACAAGTGAATGAGTTTACTCTTGATATGCAGAATATATCTATTTACAAAATTCTAAATTGCTTTATGTGCCTTTTTTACCACATACAGCAATGAAGGACATAAAATGGCGTAATTGATATAACTTGGGTTTTCATGCTTTCACTCTTGGAATTTCCCGAAAATTGATTTTCATAGGCTATTGGGTAGGCTAATTTAATATAATCTGCCCCGTTTTGGGGATTCTACCTCTGGGCTTACAACCTAATAATTAGCTTATTTTATATTGTTACAGCTTGGGAATACCCTGGTGATTTTACAAAGCCAATAGATTTGGATAAAGAGAAATAGTTAGGGACCCATTTTTAGGAGGCCCATACTGTTGGGTCCCAACCCAGTGATGGAGAAGCATTACAAAATACTGTGTAGCTATTTCACACAGGTCCAGAGTAATCCGCACTGATGGAGCCAAAAAGTGATAGCGGGGTGAGGATAAGAGGATGAATGGAGAGATGGAGGAACAACGGGAAGGGGTGAAGGGGATAAAGAAGGAGGAGGGTATGGGAATACAGCCAGCCACCCCCCCATAAAACCTCCACTCATCACCGCACACTTTCACTATCACTCACTCCACCCATTCCCTGCAAGTACATGCACATTCTTTAGACCCATAACCCCCTACTTTCTTTTGCTCCGTTTGCTATCCTCCATGCTCCCAGCCTTGTAATCCTCCGCTCCCTCCTCTCTCTGCTCCTCCCTCCATCATCCCCCCTCACTTCTCTTCTTGCCTCTCCTCTTCCCTTCCATCTCTTGCTTTCTTTCCATCCCTCCCCTCATCTCTCAGCATCCCTCTCTCCTGGGTCTTCTTGCTGTGGTGTGGAGCTGTTGGCAGAGCATGGGCACAGGCGGCACACAGACGGGAGCACAGATGGGCAGCAAGCTGCGCAGGGCGGCCAGGCACACCTGCTCCACACACACACACACACACACACACACACACACACACACACACACACACACACACACACACACACACACACAGAGCCCTACTCTGCCACCTCGTCACACAGCCTGCCTAGCTGGCACAATGGCACAGGGACACAAATGCATACATACATACATGCATTCATTTATACATCCATACGTACATGCAAATGTTTGTGCATAAACAGATTTGCACATGAATACTGTAGTTTATATACAACATACAACAGTGTTTTTTAATCACACGTAATACCTCATTTCACCATAGAATGTTTCAGTTTCCGCTGACATTTTTATTCTCTTTTGACTCTTTAAGATTTCACTTCTAAGTAACTTAAAGGTTTTTGCTTCCAGCAGAGTAAACACTAGAAAAGGTCACATCCACACTTCTGGTTTACCACATAGCCACTGGTTTTAGGACAAAAGCATTACTACAAACACATACACTACACAGTAGCAATGATAAAGACTTCTTAACATTGAAACAGAAATATACCCTCATATGACACAGACTTAAATAATTAAAGATAAAAAATATATATAAATAAAAAAGAAAAATAATAATAATAAAATAACATCCAATAAAAGAACTGAGTGAACATCTGTGTGGGATAGCCAGGGGGATTAGGAGGGTTTGGAACATTTTAAGCGCATTAAGGATTAAAAAAAGGTCAGAATGTTTAGCAACATACCGATAAACCTCTTAAGCGAAACCCAATTGGGAGGCTGTACCGCGTTATCCTGTGTTTTGGGGAGGAGGAGAGAGGAGAGGGGGAGAGTCGCGTTGACATTTGTTCCAACAAGGAGGGAAATCTGTGGAACAGTCCGTGCACACACAGTACATGCAGTTACACACACGCACACACACAAACACACACGCACATATGGACACATGCTGGTTAAATGTGGCTACAGTAAATCAGCTCACTTATTGGTTTGTATGTTGATGTTAGGAGTGTGCATGTTTGTACTGCACAGACTCACAAATAACCAGCACTGTTTATGTTTCTGTCAAACAGTGGTGTGCCACTGCGGAGCCCACTTTTCATTTTCAACCTTGACTTTTACTCTGGTTTTATCCCATGTTTGTAATCAGTAATTATTATATTTCATCGCATTGGAGAAATGTGATTTGTGCATTTTTTTCTGTTACTGTAGCCTGTGTGCACCGTTCTTTTAAGGCATGTTTGAATAATGTTTTAATCTGGTCTTTTTTCAGATTAGCTTTAGTTCACTGCTTTATTCTGCTCTCGCCGCACAGAGTGACAGACTGGCCACCCTCTCCAACTCTCTATCACCAATCAGCCAACAGTACAATCTAACAGGTCAATGAGCCAAAAACTAATCCACAACTGGTAGATGGATGATGGGTTGGTTGGTTGCTTCCTTGGCGGGATGCGAGGTTTGATAGATAGGGTAACATATTTGGTTTTTTTTTCTGACCCTGGACATCAACAGTGCATCAGGTAATCACACGGGAAAGAGTAGAGTAGTGAAGAGAATGAATAGAAGACGATGTGGAAGGGGTTTGAGAATAAGTAGTTGTGTTGGTTGAGAACATGGATGGGGGTGCATAAAGAAGACCGGATGAGAATGTCAAAGTAGACAAAAATGGATGAGGAGAATGCAGTACTGATTGAAATTGATGCAAAGGAAAGTCACAGAAATATGTGCCAGATGTTAAAGAGATTGTGGGAGGGAGAGAGTGATCACAGTGGCGGGTACAGCCACAATGACGGGTAACTGGAACTGGAACTTACTATCTTCACCAGCTCATTTACTTTGGCTCTACAATACAGAACAAGATTTAGTTGTGAGCAGCATCACTTTAGAGTTTTTTTTACTGATCATCTGTTATAATGTGTGTCTTACTTTTAATTACTTTTGAGAATTCACTTCCTCACTTGCAGGATGTTGCAGGTCTCTGTTTTCACATTGGTGAAATCGAATACAAATGAGAAATTCAGCACAAAGCAGAATTGTTAGTCAGTGTTTCCCACAGATTAGAAAGCAATTTGTGGCACGGTGAGGGTCTGACCGTCTGGGGAAAAGACGTCATACTCTCATGTGCATGTTTGTGACGTCATTACGCAATCATTTGCATAAAGCTTAGTGGTTGTTTTAGCAAGGCAGCTAGAAAAAAATAGAAATCTTCTCAGAAAACAGATTCAGAGAGAGGTGACTTTTTTGGGGGCCACAGGAGAGAAATACCTCGCTGGACAGTAAGGATTTGTCGCTAGTTGGCAACACTGTTTTTATGGAGACAGACGCTGTGTGCACGGAAGGGAGGGGCTACTGTATGTATATGTGTGTGTGTGTGTGTGTGTGTAGAGTGAAAGAGAGACGGAGGAGACCAGAGAAAGGAAATGCAGATGAACGAATGCGTGTTTTAATTAGCGTTATAGCGTTATGATAACGAAACACAATGTGTGGCGGCCGGTGTTGATTGTGTGGCGCACCGCTACAAATTAGTCTTTGTGTGAGAATCACTGGTTAGTTATGAATTGTATTTAAATCTTTAAAGCAACACTTTGTTGCTCAGTTTCTGCTCATGACTGTGACTCATGACCCATGTCATGTGGGACTGGGGCTTTGTGTAAAACCAGGTGAAACAGATGTTGATAACATTTGTGGCAAACCAGACCCAAATAGAGAAAAGTCTAACGTGACGGTTACAGTTTAATTTGCAACGATTGTTGACCATAGTTGGTTATCGGAAATGAAGTAAAGCCCAGCAGTCCTACATGTGTTTCTTGTTTGTACTATATGTAGATCATCAGGTCAAACTGTGTACACTCAGTTTTTATCGGTGTAGTCGTTTTTTTTTTAAATTCACTGGTGTGAGGGTGCTACAGGGTTGCTACAAAGGTTTGAGGTTAGAGATGGGGTTGCTGGAGGTGGAGGGGCATCCAGGGGGGACTACAGGACTATGATTGGGGTTGCTGAAGGGAGGGCTTTGGGGGGCTGCGGTGGGAAGATAAGGGGTTGGATGTGTGGTTAGGAGGCTGGGGAGTGGTGAGAGGGGGTTGAGGCTGCTGTTGTAGGCAGCAGCTGGCAGAGTGGTGATAACCAGCAACTAGACCTTCTCTGTCTTACCTCGCTCTCCCCCTGTCCAACACACTTCTCTACCCAGCTATATGATGCACTGTTGGACAATGAATGACGTAGTGCTGCGTTGTAAGTAAAGTGTTAGTTGGCTAAGAAGCCTGAGCTCAGAAAACTCGTAAACCAACATATATCTTTCTGTCTTACATACTGTGAGAGCTGATGTGGTTAGGCCCGTCGAGGCCTCAGGGTGATGTTGAGGACAGCTATCAGTGTCAATGCTACTGCACATATCTGCCTGACAGTCTCTTATCTACAATGAGTCTCAGTTTTCACTCCTTGGTCTTTCACACCTCTGCAACAGCAGAACATGTTGGGGTCATGACAGGTCAACAATATTCCATTTAAGAAACAGTAAGGGGAGGGTTTTTCCAAAATGTGATATGTCCATATTGAAATACAATTGTTCTTTGTTACTTAGTAAGATATACAGTGCATGATTTCAAAGTATTAGATACTATTAATGTATTGTTAAGAAAGGTTTCCAAATAAAGTAAGATAGCAGCCAAATGCTGTCAATCTGGTATTGTAAGAAGGCCTGAACTTTTTAGTTTAAAAATATCCTTGCTTAATTTCTGACCCCTTCATATTGTAGAACTTTGTAAGATTTATCAGATACTAAAACAGACTCAGGACTGATTTAAGTTTTAAGTTGCAACCTTCTTCACAATTAAAATAAAAGTATTTGAGCATCAAGTGCCATACTTGATTAGTTGGTTTATCTTAATGACATTGGTACACATTAAAAACAATCAAATGATTTTGGGGCTGACATGAATGTGAATATAGCAGATAGATGCAATCAGACAAACACCGTCCACTTTTCAAGTGTTGGCCATTAAAGTATTCAAAGATAGTAAATGCAGATATGATAGTAGCCTAGAGTAATACAAACCTAATAGAAGCAGGCTTGGCTAAAGTCACTTTGTGGAGACTACTTTACTCTTTTGTGATATTTGTACCTTGAACTTCCATCTGTGATAGTACTTTAAAGGCTTGTGAAGGTGTATGGCTGCAAAGTGTACCCTGCAAGCTACGCATTAGACTATCAGATGTCTCTGGAGCATTCTGTAATGTACATACATAAAGTAATGTGGCTGTGTATCTATCCAGTGCATGTATGGTGCGAGAAATAGAGTGTTTACAATATTGTAGAGCCCTGTGGTGAAATACTACACAACGGCAAAAGGTCCATTGAAGTCAGGTTGTTTTTCAACAGCTTTCATTGGCCACCATATATGTTTACTCTGAGTGTGTACCTCAGTGTTTGTCCACGTATGAGTGTGTGTTTGAAAGTGTCTGGGTACGTATGTTTGGAGTGAATGCCGTCAGTTAGCTGGAATGTGGCGCTACCGCCAATGCTAAGATGGCTGCCAAGCTCTAAAATGGCTGCCAGAATTACACCCAGCCAGTGAGAGACAGAGAAGAGGAGAGATTCTGCATGAGAAGACAGGGGGAAAAGAAGCTCTCTTTCATTTCTGTGCTCTTTCTTTCTTTAATTCTCCCTCTCGTCTGTCTCGCCTCTCTCTCTGTGGATAAGCAGTGCTTCGTAGGCAGCGAGACAGGTCTGTTATTGTTTCTGCTCAGTAATCTGTGGCTTAGTGTGGCTGCAAGGCAAGTGCTGCTGGCAGGAGTCTGTGTGCTCTGTTATCACCTACAACCTGCAGATAAACACCTCCTTTAGCTAGGTTGCTAGCTAGCTGACAGCCTAGATAGGCTTGAATGGAAGGGCAATAGCATTCGGCCCCCCAAACACGGGGTCACAAATATGGAGGAAATACATACAGCGGATTGATCATAAACAAACACACACACACACACACACAAACCCACGGCATACAGCCTGGACAAGAATGCAGACTTTAGACTAACTTTTCTCAGTACTACTCATGTTACAAAACCTCATATTGCACCCTTCTATTTCAGCCTGCAGCTCCTCCAGGTCTAATTGTTGCCCTTTGTTGCCAAGAATTGGCATGTTTGTGTCTGCATATGTGAGTGCTTTCGTAGACCAGTCATAACAGGTGTGTGTTTGTGGAGATTGAAAATGTGTGCATGTGTTTGTGTTGCTCTGCTGTCATTTGATCCTAAGAGGAAGAGTTTTGCCTCAACTTTAACATACTGCCAGACTGGCATGGTCAGTTTTTTCACTGTGTGTGTGTGTGTGTGTGTGTGTGTGTGTGTGTCCGTTTGTCCGTCCGTCGGTCCGTTTGTCCTTCCGTCCGTCCAAGGATTACAACATGTATTACAGTATGAAACAGAAAAAAGAAAGAAACAGCTTGAGAGAGCAGGGTGTGCATGCGTGCATGTGTGTAAGGTGCTCTGTTTACGCAGACTAAATCCCTACCAGCAAGAAGGTATTAAATAGGATTAGAGAAAGGGATATGATTGCGTGGTTAGATACTAAACGGCATAGCAGCACACTGTAAATCATAGCACCTTAAGTCAGGAGGGACAGTGTGAGATGGGAGAGAACATTCTTAGATACAAGACTGTCACAAAAAAATGTGTGAATTCACACACAGACATATACTCACAAGATGTATACCGTACCCCAGCACATACTGCAAGTCTCTCTTATTCCCTCTCACACCTCAATTATCCCGGTCTTGGCAGCATGGATACATTACATAGCTATGATTCACCGATACATTGTACACTTACAAGTATGTTTTTGATTACTTTTTTTAAGCATACAAACCAGATCCTAACCATTTGTCTTTTTCTACTCTCCCCTCCCTGTCCCTGTTTCTGTGCAGAATCTGGACAATCCGACAGCTCCAGCCAACAGGGGGACACAGACATCAAACCACCACCCAATGGTAGGTGCATGCACGCACACACGCACACACACACACACACAGATGCATGTCCAACCACTGTTAAATCAGCATACTGGAATTGATTCCATCATGCTTGTCAGTCTTAGCGGATTCCAATTATGGATCCAATTTGCAAACACACTCACACAGATGTTGATTGACAAATATAGTTGCAGATGGTCACCCTTTCAAAGGGATATGATTCTTCAAATTTTTTCCATGAATTCCATAAATGTATTTTTTTCCATGAATTTCATAAATTTATTTTTCTCTAAAGCTTTTGTTTCTGTATGTAAGTCCTGACCGTATCCTTTTCTGTACAGGGCACCTGAGTTTCCAGGACTGCTTTGTCACCTCAGGGGTGTGGAATGTGGCAGAGCTGGTCAGAGTGTCACAGAGTAAGTAGTAAAAATGATACGGAGAGAGTCGGCAGAACAACTATTACAATACCCACAGTATAATTTGTGGCTTTGTTTCCTGATTGACAAAACAACACTATTTTGATAATATTCTTATACTGAAGGAACCCAGTTCAATCCTGTGAATTCTTTTTAAGTGGATGTTACTGGCTATTCACGAATATAATTTCATATCAACTCATTCTTGCTCTTCTTGCCCCTCTTCCTATTATTTTTCTTCCTGTTAGCACCTGTAGCCACGGCGTCAGGTCCTAACTTCTCGCTGGCTGACCTGGACAGCAGTCCTAGCTACTACAACATCAACCAGGTTGCTCTGGGGCGACGCTCCCTCACCTCCCCTCCTTCCACCAGGTACACAGTCCGGACTATGATTTCACACAGACAACAGTAGTGTATGGGTGTTAGGAGATGTATGTTGCTCAAGAGACACCAGTGACCATATTACAAGTCCAGCTGTCTGCCATTAGGAGTGTCTCGTGGCTGAAGCCACCATGTGGCAGTAGCAATGCTACCTTGCTATGTGATCTGCTGTGAAGCCAAGTGCAGACTGAAGTGTGAAATCACAGTAATATCTGCCAACGGTATAGCGCTTCGTATCGCAAAGATGACTTTACTAGCACATAAAGTACCCCATTTCATTAAGGTTTCTTGCTAAAAATTTGCACTTAGTACTACAGTCCATTCCCGTTCTTGGAATCCGTCTTAAACCTCATATATATGTTTGTGTGTCTTCCTGTTAGCTTCCCTCCTCTTTATGAATGTGTGATGGCTTTTTCTGCAATTTCCCCATTTGTGTCTTTCTTAACATTTCTTTTTGTCTCTTCTTACCTCTGACATCTGCTGTCACTTTAGGTCTGAGGTGGAGTTGTACGCAAACCTTCCACGGAGGTAGTTATAAACACCTACTAATAGGACATAATCACATAACCATATATATATATATATATATATATATATATATATATATATATATATATATACACAGAGAGAGAGAGAGAGAAAGAGAGTCTTACTGTGTGACTGTCTGTGCTTCCTAACTTTTCTTTTCATTTTCTCATTTTTCATTTTGACATTTCTTGAGCTTTGTCTGTTGTGCTCCAAGACTTTGCAACTTTGTTTCCCCTACGATATAACACATGAAGGCTCTTTAAACGTTAAAGTGCTTGTCTATATGATTACTTTTAAGTTGTCAGTTGTGCAAGGTATTTTATCCTTAATCCATACATATCTTTCTGAAAAAAATCATGGCTCCTCTCCTCCTCTCTTTCTGCCTTCCACCTCTCCTTCACTCTTCAAACCTCCTCCCCATGGTCTCAGCTCCACCAAGAGGAAGTCATTAGACGACAGTGAGCTGGAGAGCCCCACAGATGATGTTTTCTATCCTGGACGCTCACCTGCTGCCAGCTCCTCCCAGTCAAGTGCATGGCCCAACGACATGGATGCAGGTACCCCCTATCCCACTTCCACCTGTCACCCACTAGGCAAGCATCATGAAACATTTTTACACTTGTGCTTGACCCTCACCAAAGTTCAACCTATTCCTCCATCTGACTTTGTCTCTTCTCCACACTCCCTACCTCAACTACCTGCTTTCACTCTGGTGATTAACACATCCCTGAACATCCCTCAAACTCTCCCACTTATCCACCAACAACCTTTCTTAAGGCCTGTTACCACAGTACACCTTAGAGACATATAAACACCCAAGACTGCAGCTCCTGAATACCAAAGAGAGATTAAAAACTGACACATTGTTTAAAAACATGAGGAGTGCCCTATTTATCTAATATTGAAAGGGGTGACTGAGATTGACCACGGCCCATTGGTCACAGTGTCTAACGATATAAAGCAAAAGCACTAGTAGCACAAGTAGGTTAAACATGTAATACCCTGCCATGTATTTAAGCATGTAAACCATATAGACTTGAAATAGAAATGATTTTCTCGGATTTGTCTCAGTCTCTGACAAAGACATATGAATACCTGTCAAAATAAAGGTAATGAGGTTTAGGTCTCATCAAGAAAAAATATATAATAAATAAATAAAATCGTTACACAGTCATCACTTTCACTATGCGGTGAGGCTTTTTTACTCTGATTTGAATAGTATCTTCCTTTGTTGTTTAGACAATGAATTTGAACACATCATCATGTTTTAAATTATAGTCTTGACCATTTCTTGGTCAACATTTCAACATCATCATTATAACCCCAGACAATGCTATATGATATCCACCAAATAGCTCCAGACATCTTGAATATAAATGCCAAGCTGCATCAAGGATGAAACAACATCTTACAGCAGTCTGTATTTAGGCTTTATGTCGGTGGGTCCATTGTTTTGGCAGTAACCACTACCTCTGTGATTTTGCTTTGGACGTTGCCCTCTTTATTCTACCTCCTTAGAAATCCATATCACATCCCTCTTACCCAATAACTCCACAAAAGAAACCCTCTTGTTCACCTCCTCACTCCAAAATCTCAAGGCTTCATAATTACTCATCCTCATCTTAAAGCCTTAATCCCACATACAGTTTACCTGATGTTGTGTTAATTATCAGTCATTCACTACGTCCATATGTGTCTCACTCTCCCCCTATCTCATTGTTAACAATGCCCTTCTCCACTTTCAGTGCAGCACCATTTGGCGAGTGTGCAGGAGAGGAAGATAAAACATGAAAATGATGGCGTGCAGTTTCCTTACCATGGTTAGAACAACATTGATTACACTCATACATTTTGCTATTTATTAGCCTACGTAGCTCAGTCATTCCTCTGTGTATCTGTGTATATGTACATGCAGTGGATTTGTAAGGGTGCGACTAAAATTCTTCCTAGGTCGCACTGGTGCACCTAACGTCCTCGCATCCGCTGCCTCCCTACAAACGAAGAAATATCGTTTATATGTATGTGGTTTAATGTTGCGTTATATGACCCATTTCTTCTTAAAAGCTGTGCCTGTGTTTGGATCGCTCCATTCTGTGCAGCCCCACCCCCATTCACTCACACACAGCTTCCCTGCAACATGGAGAGACACAGCGGAGACAGCGGTGGTCCACACTTCTGACATTTGTCTACAGTTTTAGATGAAAATTAACACAGCTGTTCAGAGGGAAACCTGTATTTGTACCAGTGTTTCCGCTGGTAACTCTCTGCTATTGTGGCCGCCACGGGGAAAAACACAGTAGAAGTTTTTGAATGCAACTAACTTCAGTTCGTAGAGTAATAGCGAGTGAGACGGAGCCTGCTGGACCTGGGCGAGAGATGTGACCCATGGCCAGAATATCATAGTTCATAAAAATGCAGTGCAGTGACGTTACAGACATGTCATATGGCATTTTCTGCCTTTATTTTGATAGGAAAGCTGAAGACATGAAAGGGGAGAGAGAGGGGGAAATGACATGCAGGAACGGGCCGCAGGTCGGCAAGGAGTAAACCTCTGTATATATCTGTATATATCCGGATGCCCTCTTTCTCTTTTAATCAGTCTTATTGTTGTTGGAAACAAGTGAATGATGTTAGGGAGCGTGGTAAGCTGGTTTAGCCAAGGCCAAAGGGGAAGAAGGCCAAATTACAGGTGTTGGCCATCTGAGGGGCATGAGACAGCAAGGGGGGACCATAAGACTTTGAGCCATGAAATGTTATGTCTCAGTTCACAGAAGCACTTTTAAACAGTAGCACTTTTTTATTTTTTATATTTCTTATTTTTATATACAGTATAATTGTGCTTCAAACTAAAAAAGTATTTACCTACACCTTATTCTTGTTTAAAATCATTACATCATATATTTGAATGTATATGGAGCGTGATAAAAAGATGACTTTGAAATTGTGGCTTTAACGGTGATGCGAGGAACAATTTGGGTGCACCTAAATTTTGTGCTGGTGCACCTAAATAAAAATGTTAGGTGCACCAGTGCAACCAAGGCAAAAAGTTAGTCCGGAGCCCTGATATATTATATTCTGTATGTGTGTGTGTTTATATGTGAGTTGTGTGATGTCTGTGGTAAGGACAATGGTAGTGTACCCAAAGCATTTGGTAATTGTTATCAAATTGATTTCATTGCTGTTGAGCAAAATGTAAATTAGTTCACATAATATTCCTTGTGACGTACAACAGGATTGTCAAGGATTATCCCGCTCAGGCTTTACTTTGAAACAAAGCTACACTTGGCTCACCTAAGTTCCCTGGCTATATCTCTCTGAAGTCATGTCTGTCCTCCCAGTGGCATTTGAATTGGCAGATGTCACCAGGCTAACACTGACAACGCCAGCAGGCATATTCACATGCTGTGTCCATTCTTCCTCACTTGCACACACATGCACAGTGACTTACTCATAAACCTACAGACCGCCCCACAAAGGCACAAACACAAACAAACACACACACACACACACACACACACACACACGTTGACTTACACACTTTCACACGTTGAAACACATGCTTATCGTATTCCCCACCCCTGCAGGTGTTCAGGTGCCTGCCTTGCCTCCATCCCTCTGTCGTTCCATCCCTCCCTTGCTTCAAATCCCTCATTAAGACGCTTACCGTCTGTGGATCAGAGGTGTAAAACCCTTCCTCCTGCTCCGTAGCTCTCCCTTCAAACCTCCATCCCTGTCTCCCTTCTGTCTAATTGAAAACGTGTACAGCAGGAGGGACCCTGGGGAGGAAGAAAACATGTCAGAGGAAAGAAGGAGGAGAGAGAAGCAGAAAGCAGGCAAGTGGGAGGTGAGACGGGGAAGAGAGGAGATGTTGGTGTACTCAACTGGTGATAGCTAATGAGAGAGAAGGGTTATCAGGATGTGAACTAGAGCCAAGAGCCCTAGTTAGGTTTTACCCCAATCTACTCTCACTCGAGGCTCAGCGGCTGCTCTCCTGCTCCCGCTCCACTTAGCTGTAAATGTAATTAAGAGGCTGCTCATCAGAGCCACAACAGAGGCTGCTGCACGCCTTAGCGCACCCGAGTCTCACCTCCCATCTTTTTCCTGTCTCTCACTCTCTCTCTCTTCCTTACTCTCCATAATACACCACATACACCTCCTAATGATTTTGGCAAATAGAGGTGTGGGATAGCATGCAAATCTGGACCCTTTACCCAATAAATTTACAAAATCCTAGTGACAAATTAGGAAACCAAAGGTTTTGTAATTAAAAGCCGTTTTTGTGTGTGTTTGTTTTGTTCAGAAATAGTTAACAGAAGCTAGCGCAAAACATGGTCCACAAGAGAAACCAATGCAAAAGGAGAGTTGGAGGTATGGTAGAGCAAGAATGGAGGGAGTAGAGAATGTGTGATTTTGGTATGGTGTGTATCCGATTTTCCAAAGGATGCCACTTGCCACAGGCAATGTTCATCTGGGAATTCCTGTCCAGGTGGGGGGTATGTAAACAAGCAAGCACAAACACATACACCCAAACACCCAAACACAAACAAACCAAGGGGCTTCTAAAAAAAAATACACTCATGCACAGGTGTACCTCGCCGTCTGTCCACAGCACCATCTACTCCCCCTGGCTCCCTCCGTAACCAACAGAGCACATACAACCAGCAACACACACACACACAAACACAAACACAAACACAAACACACACACAGATGTATGAAAATGCATTTATACATATAAATCACACAAACAAAATTACATTCAGAAATACACATGCTAGATTTGTGCACATATATCACAAAGCCCCCCCCCCCACACACACACATACACATACACGCACACACACACACGCACACAGCTGAAGCATGGTCCCAGATGGTGTTTCTGTGTGTCTATAGCCTTGGGATCCGTGAGGATGCTGGAGACATCTGCTCCACAGGGGCTGGGGGGGCAAATGAAACAACCATGATTTCATATTAGTTCCAAATGATTGTGAAATTTTCTGAGACACCAGAGACTTGTTTTGGTGGGGGCCTTTCTTAGTGCTCTTGGTGAGTTAAATGTTACAGGCCCATAGAGGGATATGGCTGGATGTACATATGTGGTTAAAATCACTGGGGAGAAGAGAGACATCCCTGACTTTCTTTCACTTTTTTAAACCACTATCCTGTCTTTCCCAACTCTGTGTGTGTGTGTGTGTGTGTGTGTGTGTGTGTGTGTGTGTGTGTGTGTGTGTGTGTGTGTGTGTGTATATGCCTGCATGAGTGCATGCGTGCTTCAGAGGCGCATCTGGTGGCAGGCCTGTTAGTGCAAAGAGACAGAAGGGTCATCATGGGAGCGCTTGATTGGTTGCCAGTGAAAAACTACGGCTTGCCAGGAGAGGAAACAGTGCAGTTGTGGCACATCCATACACAAACCAGATCAGACCATTGCACAGTCTCTGAAGCGCCAAAATACTGTCTTTCACATTCCCCTGGTGACAGTGCTATAATGTCCTATATTTACAGATGTCCGTCTTCATCTGATCTCCTTTGTGTTTCCAGGCTCTGATTTCTATACTTAAAATTCACTTTATACTTCCAAAATACAAGCACACAACTACCTCTATGAAACCATGACTGTTTATTCTACAGTATAAGGTTCAGATCTTCTTTCAGTGCCTATCCTTGTTTAAGTCTCTGCAGACTGCTCCTTTTTCCAGTTTGCTCCCACCAGTTTGACAGTGTCATAGTAATCACTGCTAACTATTGGTGTCAGAAGTGGGATCAGGGTTGTCTTCATGCTTGGAATCTGTCTGACAGTACAATACGCCCACAGACTCCCGCTACAGTGGGGGGAAAGAAATATATGTCTGCTAAAGACATAAATGGTTCACACATATTCACTCCCACCTGCTTGAGACTTAACTCTTTCACACAAGGAAGGAAGGTTTTACACACCCCCACACTCCCATATACTTTCACACATCTCCAGCTGGAGAACTGAGCAGGAATCATATTTAATGCCTTGTTTGATGCGGAGGGGCCACAGAAATAGACTACAAAACAAGAGTCTAAAAAAAGTTTAAAAAGAGAACATTATCAAATCACTCACTTGTTAGGAAGATTAGAGGAAAACTTAATGGAAAAGAAATGTGCATGTTTCATCATTTAAATGTGGCTGTGTTGTAACGGTTGCTTTTTGTGCAGACGCGTGCTTGTGCTTTAGAGTGTGTTCAGATGTCGAGTGTGTGAGTGTGTGTGAGCAAGAGATAATAACCATATTTAACATCTTATGACATTCCAATTTCATACATGTCGTCAGAGCAACGCATTGAAAAAGAAGACGCTGCTGCATTTTTCACAGGTTCTGCTTTGCTCTCTCGCTCCCTTGCATATTTTCATGTCTCCCACGTTCTTCTCGCCTCTCTTTCTTTCTCTCTATCCCTCTGACTCCTCTCTTTGTCCGTCTGCTTGTCTTTCGCACTCAGCAGCTGCCGTGTCCATACTGTACAGTGTGTGCTATTTCTGAATGAAGCCTTCTTCTCGTGCAGCCATCCTGTGAGCTTCACTGAAGCCAGACCACAACTAGCTGACTGTGGCTGTATGGTGGCCATGCTTATACACAGAGAAAGTCTGAAGTTGGCACCTGAGAGAGAGAGAGAGAGAGAGAGAGAGAGAGAGAGAAAAAAGGAGAGAAAGAGATGAGACAGAAAAACATAGACAGTGGCACAATAGAGGTTATTATAGCTACAGATGTGCTTTGGCTCCAAAACAAAGACCATATTCAGATTGACTTTTGCTATTTTTCCCCTTTTTCCTTTGAAGACATACACTTAGGATATGAAATATTGCTCAGCCCATATTATATGATTATACAGCTGGGAGTAAGAAATCCTACAGTATATCTCTGAATGACTTATTACAGCATAGAGTCCTCTGGTCTGGACTTATTAAAACTAGCAGAAGTTAATGGCAGACAGCCAAAAGGACAGGGAGCAACGCACTGCCATCAACCAATGAGGAAATTAAATAATCTAAATCATGATTGTTTAAGTCCCCTGAAATGAGAATCAAAATGACTAGTATTATTTTTTTTAGTGTAGCCAATTAAAGAAGCAACATTTTGATTAAAACCACCTCTCTCTTTTCCTCCCTCTCCCCCCCACTTTTTTTGTTGATCCCATTTTATTTTTTTATTTTTTTTTGCCAGGACTGTCCTCGCCTGGTTCACTTAAGAAGCCGGGGAAGTTTGATTTCAACGCCCTGACTTCCCAGACGAGGTCCCCCCGCATGGCGTTCACACACCACCCGCTGCCTGTGCTGGCAGGAGTGAGACCAGGTGAGAGCCCTGCCATGAACCCAACAACCCCAATCCCCCTTTTATAATCTGAAAAAGAGAGAGAAGGAAAGGGAGTGTCAAACGTGATCCTACATTGCCTATTATTAGCCATATTTACACCTCAAAAATTCCTCTGGAAACAATCAATTCTTCAATCGTGTGCCTGTAAATGAAAATCCTAAACTTTCTTGCTGAGAGAACAGAATAAAATAAAATTCTACAGTTGCAACTGCTGAGAAGCAATATGCCCGCAGAGTTTCTCCGGTGTTACTGCTATCATCATGGCTTGGCATAAATCTCTCTCTCTCTCTTTCAGCCTCTCTCCATCCATCCATTTTTTTTTACCATCATCTTTGTGCCTTTGTGTTTTAATGTTGTCATCGCATGGTAACATGGCTGCATCCATGCCTTTGTGACTGATTTGCCTCACATCTAACTGCTTTATGCATCCATTGTAATGTTTTGTTCAGTTTTTGCCTTTAAACTGACAAAGTTGTTTATTCTAATGTAAAAAAACTTGACCTGGTGTGTTAATTTACCAAATACAACTTTCAGCACACTATATAATTGAATTTATGTTGTAATTAGGCCAGACACTTATACTCTACATAAGATCATAAATATCTTAGACATATCTACCTCTTCATTGTCAAAAGAGCTGCAGTACCATGTACTGTAAATAACCTTTAAGACACACTGAAATGAAAATATAAAAACTCTTTATCATATGCGCAAAAAGAAGACAGTGCTTGTTTTTTGCTTCTTTTGTGTGTGCGTGTGTGTGTGTGTGTGGGGGGGGTTACATTCAGACGCACCATTACAGTTGTATTTTTGTTCTATTAAAGACGTATGTGGTTTGAGAATGTAGAGCACATAGACATTTGAAAAAGGTAAAGGAAGTAATGAAGTTGGACAGATGTACAGTAGACTGTAGTGGATAGGCTTCTTAATGTATCATCCAGTGTTTCCAAGGTCTTGTTTCATTAGAGCCACTAAGGGCAAGTTGTCCTCATAAGAGATTTTTGGTCCTGTAGGTTAACCAACATGGTTTCTTCATCTCCAGTCAGAGAATTCCCAAAGTCTCCAGGATCTCCAGTTTGCCAACAAGTCCCTGTAGGCTGGTCTCACTTTTCAAAAGAATACCTATCTCCTCCTCTCTCTATTGCTCCCTCTCATTCCATTTGTCTCTCAAGGGAAGATTTGGTCCACAGCCAAACCAGACCTATCCATGTAAAGGTCATTTGGACTCATTGCCCTTTATGTTGAAACGTATTGAATTTTACTTGTGGAGCTCCCCACAGTATATTTAGAAAATAGTATTCCAGACCGGATCTCGCATCATTAAGCCATGTTGTTTATCTGCACAGAGCAGTCCTATACCCTCTGCAGAGTCCAAATGTTACATTTAAATTGATTTCTAAAATTCTCTCCTGTCTTTTTTGAGCAAGTTGAAGAGGTGTGAGGGACTGGCTCAAGTTTCCTTGTTCCCCAGCTAACTTCTCACACTCTCCAAATTGTGTGTATAAACTGTTGGCTAAGAGGTTTTTATGTAATAGAGAAGTTGTAATGAGACAGAGATGTTGTATGGGTGCATTAGTGCACGTACACAGAGATACACATGCGTGCATGTGTAAATTTACACTCTTGTGGAGGACTCTCTGTGCTAAAATGGCTGCCATCCAAATGGAATGTCCCTCAGAGGCCTTGGTTCTATAAAGAGACTGGAGGATGATGGGAGGGAGGAAGGGAAGGAGAGAGTGATGAAAAGAGAAATGGGGGTAGACAGAGAGGGGGAAGAAGCAGTTAGCAATCGAGGCGTGCCTTGGATAGACTGGAGCTGTTAGCTCTTTTTGTATAGGTCTAGTGAGTGTGAGTGTTCAGGGGTATGGACTGGATGGTTTATGTCCTGTTTTTGGCTTTGAACTGACGTGGAGAGCTGCCAGATTGGCTGTTGTCTGATTATTCTAGTCTGGAGAGTCTGCCATTGTGACACCAATATACGTACAAAGACACATGAAAGCTGCAACAGACATAGCAACACATTCATACAGACAGGCTACAGAAATACATGCAAACTAAGATACAGACACAATGGATGTGCACTAAAATATGGGGATACCGAAACACAAAAAGTTTGAAGAAACAGGCACTGACACACTTTGTGAGTGCAGCATACACAAGAGATAGTGACAGACAAAATCACAGATGATGGTTTGCCAGGCTCCCCCTCACCTAGCAGCTTGCCTCTTTAGTTTGGTGTGCCAAATTGCCAAAGCCATAGAATCTCAGCAGACAAGACAGAGAGTGGAGTGTGTTGATGTGTGGTTGGCTGGCTGGCTGGCTGACTAATGTCTCCTGGAGTTTTGTGGTCGGTTGGGAGCAGAGGGGAGATTCTCTCTCAAGCTTCAAACTACTGGGCAGAACCGCACAGCAAGGAAATGCTGCTGATTGATTACACATCACCAACAAGCAATAAAACAAAAGTGAGTGCGTGAGTGTGTGCGTGCGTGTTTGAGAGAGAATTGGAGAGGAAGCTGGAGGCAGAAAATACTGTAACACACTTAAGCAAGTATGCAACTGTGAAAGTGTGTGTGTGTGTGTGTGTGTGTGTGTGTGTAGTGATGCCAGGCTTACCAGAGGTACAGAGAAATCTAGTTAGCTGATTTATAAAATGAATGGGACAGATGTTGCCCAATAGCCAGGGATAATGCCAGTCATTTGTAAGCAGAAACAGTTCTAGTCAGTCCATGACAAAAGAATGACACAGCTATTTTTGTTGTCATGACAATAATAAGCCTAAGCGGTAACCTGGTCTTTGCTGCCAGCTGTATTGGTGCTCAGTTAAAAAATATGCATGTCTTGTCGTAGGTGTGCATGTTAATGTAATATCATAGTGTTTTTGTATGCTTAACATCTGTTCTGTGTTTTAGTAGAAAAACAATAGAATGACCTGAACCTCATTGTATTTTTCCCACTTTTGGTATCTTGTCTATCTTCTCCTCACATTCCTCTTCCTCCTCTCCTTTCTTGTTCCTGTTTCCTATCCCCCTTTGACTTTTCTTCTCAGGGAGTCCCCGTGCCTCAGCCTCAGCCCTGCATTTCCCCTCCTCCTCTATCATCCAGCAGTCCAGCCCGTACTTCACCCACCCCACCATACGCTACCATCACCACCAGGACCCGCTTAAGGAGTTTGTGCAGTTTGTGTGCACCGACGGCACAGGACAGCCCAGCACACAGGTAATTGCTCTATTGGTTCAGCAGAGGAAGCTGGTAGGATAGTGGGATGGAATGCGGTGCAAACGTTGACAGTGGCAAGGCAAGGCACTTTATTTATATGGCACATTTCAGCAACAAGGTAATTCAAAGTGCTTTACATAAAAGATTAAAGACCAATTAAAACAATTAAAAACATTTGTTAAAGACAATATATAAAAAAATAGAAATAATACAGGCATGAAATACAAGAATAAAAGTTACATTGCAGTGTAAGAAATAAACTGAGAGATTAGAAGTCAGTGTATTTTTGTGAAATTTACTGAAGAACATGCATTATGAAAGAGAGCAAGAATGAAAGAAATAATTAACATCATAATTATATATATACGTTTACATATACGTTATGACTGCTCCATCATTTCATATCTTATTTGTTATACAACTAGGTTACGTGAGCCGAGACCTGTGAATAGAGCAATCTTTATGAAGTGAAGCAACTTCACCAGGGCAGAGGACTTGGTTATAGGTCAATTCCCTCAACAGGAGGCAGCCAGATGTGCTTAAACAGAAGATAAAAACTCAGCTGCAAAAAACTAAGGGGAATGAAGCCAAACCACATTTGACTCATGATAGGTTCAACATAACATGCATACCTTCTCTCACAGTTAGACAGGGGGAAGTCTTACCTGTCAGTTATGTTCAGGTTAAGGGAGAAAGAAAATATCAGGAAAAAGTCTATTTAGACAGATAGGACATATAGGGCAGGTGTGGCCAGAACGAGAGTGGTTGTGGATTTACAATACAAGTAAAGCTGCAAACTTGGGAGAGACTGGCTGAGGGTGTATAGGCAGATTTGTTAGAAAGTAAGGTATCCGTAGAAGGAATCCGAAGCAGATATTTAAGACTCATGGTGCATTCCAATAGTTTAACCAGCCCTTTTTGACCTGCTGCCATTGTAAGTGTTGTTCCTTTACTCTAAAAATGCTGTTCTCCCAAGGGGCACATCTTTCACAGTCTCTTTCTCTGCATAATGTATATTGGAAGATCAAGTTCTATATAACTAAGTAAACAAAATATTGTAAGTAACATGCTATGAAGAACTTCCAAGTGCCAAGGAGAATTGAACATAGCATGTGTCAGATGAAGCCATGGAAGTTAGTTGAGGTTGTGGATAAGGAGGAACCTAACTGCAGAAGCTAACTGGGACACAGTTGGGCCTTTTTAAGGTGTCATGGGCAATTCAGTGAAACCTCAGTGCAGGAATGTGACCCCTTGTTAACCCCAATGACATATTCAATCACTCATCCTGAAAGCTAGAATTATTTTGATAATATGGTAGTACTGTAAACCTTTACTGTAAACTTGTCCTTCTGAGCAACTTTGAAAACACATATCAAGCCCTTTCCATGTCCTATTGTCCTTTGTTCTCATTACTTCACACAGTAAAGACACAGTATAATTCCTGAAATTGCCCATACGCATACACTGTGCACAGACACTTGCACAGTCACCCTTTTCTCATTGCTGATTTCCCCTTTTTTTTAATTCTTACATTGCACTATGATAACTTTCCTTGTGGACAGATCCATTTGTCTTTTCCCCATGTGTGTTGACAATGTTCATCACTTTTCCACGTCTTATTTACCTGATGTTTTTTGGCCAGACTGTCTGATAGTTGTGTTTGTTTCATTTAAATGTTGTGTGAGTTTGGTGATCTACAGTATCTTGTCCCTGTGTGCAAGCAGTCACATCGTGTGTGTGTGTGTATGTTTGTGTGTGTGTGTGTGTGTGCGTGTGTGTGTGTGTGCGTGGGTGGGTGGGGGGGGTGTCTTCTGGGTGTCTGGCTCCCTGTGCACTGTATATTCTTGGGGTGTGTCATGCTCACCCTGTCTGTATGGTCCATCTGCAGCCTAATGGAGGAGGCCAGAGCAAAATGCCGGGCTCCTTCCTGCTGCCCCCGCCACCCCCGGTGGCGCGCCCTGTGCCCCTCCCCATGCCCGACTCTAAAATCATCAGCACGCCCACTGACGGCGGACTCAGCTCACCCGCATCTCCGTGTAAGTCACCCCCCCCACTCCTACTCCCCTCCACAAACCCCCATTACTGCCCCAGTCCCCCCCACAGACTTCTCACAGAGGCCAGTCCGAACCAAATTTAGACTTCAGTAGGTTTATTAACTCTTAGCTGGCAGCTAATTTGTCCTCCATTTAAAGCAAACTACATCAGGTTTGTTAGACTAGAACAAATCATAGAAGTCCCAGTATTTATGTGCAGTGCAGTTTCATTAGGCCTCAGTACTCTTGTAGTATAACTTTTGAAAAAGCACAAATCTGGGACTTCTAAAATGGCTACTGCTGTAGTTTTTCATAGTTTAGCTGCTCATTCAAACACTCAGCAGCCCCAGGAGCTTCACTCCTTTTCATCCATCACCTTATAGACTGTACGCCATTGTACTGTACCGTACTAGCAAGATCCAATTCTGTCGAGGCAGAAGCCACGCCTTTGCCAAACCAGAGATCCTCTTTTAAACTCTTCTGTATATCTTGCTCTGAAGTTCAGCCTTCATTTATCTCTTTATGTCTTTGCAAACCTCCTCAGCTTGTTTCTCTTTTCTCAAAATCTTTTTATTCTCTCTTTTAGTCTCTCTCTGGTGTTCGATTTCCTACAAGCACCACAAGAGGCAGTGTAGTCTCTCTCCCTTCTTTTTGATGTGTTTTGTAGTTTAGGGGGAGCAGAGCAGGGCCCTGTGCACGTCGCCTCTGTAGCCGCAAGCCTTTGATCAATGCAGACTTTGCATGTCTGTCTGTGACAGCGGCAATACAATCTACCCCCTTCTCTCATTTCTTTTTGATTTCTTTTCTTTTTTTGATATATTCTCATATCCTCCTTTCTTTGTTTCTTTTTTTCCTTCATTTCTCTTCTCTTTTTAAGGGAACAAAATTAGGGCAGTTGGCGTGGACTCCTGAAAAACATCATGCCCCAGTTTACCCACCCAATCCCCCTCGCCACTTTCACACAAATCTCACAACAATTAAAAATTGAGAACAACAAAAAACATGAAAATCACAGTGTAACAAGAACAACCCAATCTCTCTGAACATGCATTTTAAAAATCCAATCAAACCTGTCTATTTAGTGCTATACTGGGGGAGCGGGAGAGAGGAGTGTCATTAGGGAGCAGTGAGGCTTTGGTTGGTTCCACCCAGACAGGTGCAATGCGAGAGTCGGGCCATGGGAGAGGCACACCAAGAGGGGGCACTGGACGGAGCAACCGGGGCACCTTCTCCTCCTTTTTGTTTTGATTTTTTTCTCCTCTTCCTGTCCTATCAACCTTTCCTCCCCTCCCCCCCTTCCAACTCTCTCAGATTAACGTGTCACTTTATTATTTATTTATATGAACATCTATATAAATAAATATCATACTCTTCGTCTCTTTTCTCATTCCGGTGACTGTTATCACTGTATTTTTTTTTACTCTCTCTAATTTTGTTTCTGATTTTCAAGATATCGTAATTACAGTCATAAAAACACACACACACATAAGATGCACTCTCACCCTCACTCATGCATACGTTTCTAGCCCTGTCACTGTCAACCCCCACACATTCCTATCCCCTCAACCTCAATCAAGACATGAACAGCAAAAGTTTTACTCGGCCACCATGTTGGAGTCCAGTGAGCACAACTGCCCTAAATTTGATCCTGTGGCATCGCTGAGGATGTCACTTTGTCGACAAGATGCTCCTCTTAACATTTTGACATAAATGGAGCATTTGTTACCACTGGTGATGAACACAGTTCCTCCATCGGTCATCCAAATATTAAGTCCAAAGTGAATCCTCAGTGATTTCTATGATTATGGAGGCTTATTACTGATGCCAGGGGCTGCTGAGGAGTGTCTGTGACTAACAGCGCAGCCATTTTTGGGGGAATCTGTTTCTTAATGTTAGTGCCAATCATTACAGACTGTACATCCCCTTGTTAACAACAGATTAAATGGTTAAGGGCAGGAACATAACAATGAACCTGTCCACAAAAGGATTAAATCATCCATGTGACTAATATGGCAAAGTATCCTTGTCCCTCACTGTCTTTTCCTAGTAATTCATTTGACAGTGAATTGTAGTCATAGTCTTAGCAGATTGATATCAAATTAAAACATATAGATAATGATGATGAGAGCATCGAACTCTACTATGAGCTCGGTGTGTATGTGTGTGTGTAAAAAGCATGTACACACTTGTCTCTCTCTGTTTATAGCATACTCCACGCCAGGCTCCACAGCTCCCAACCGGTTTGTCGGCATCGGAACACGGGACAACTTTCTGAATATCCCCCAGCAGACTCAGGTACCCCGTCAACCTCCCTCATTTTATAAACATCCACCCATCCTCCTTCCTCTCCCTTTTTTTGGTTTCTTCCTTTTTGCTCATAACTCGCTGCAAGAGTGACTCTCCACAGTCCTGTACGTAGATGATACTTTACAGTGCTGCATTACTGTAGGCATTCGGGTTTAAAGGGACAAGCATGTCATGTAGAGTGAAGGCTGTGATACAGAGGCAGTACTCAGACAATGGCTCTGTATTGGCAGCCTGCTACACTCAGTGATTCAGCCCATGGTACCAGTGTTGATTTATACCAGTTTGAATATTTTGCCATTAGTCATTAGACATTCAGAACTGTTAACTGCTAAATCAGGCTCTTATTTTGGCAAAACAATCTCAACTCAAGGTCCACTAACAATGTTCTTCCAGAGCTTTCAACCACATCACAAAGTCTTCCTCAGTGGATGGAGTGAGCTCAGTTTTGAATGGAGATGGATCTGTTGACATGGAAGCAGCATGCTGCTGTCTGCCACAGCTGTTAAAAAGAGAAAAGAGCTTGCATGTCAACTAAGTAAACATTGTTTAATTAACACTGTTTTAAGGTATATAAATAAAACTACTAAGTGGACCTTGAGTTGGTATTGTTATTTCAAATTATTCCCAAGGGTAGAATAAACCTTGAACCTTAATATGTTTTTGGTATATACATTTTTTAAAGCTTCTTATGCTAAAAATCTTTTGGGTTGTGCTTGTTTGAGTCCCATTCACTTGCCCACCTACATTGACAAAAAGTGTTGCCCATATATCAAGGCCTTTAGTTTCAGTATTGGTTTACAGTGTCTGTACCACAGTAGTTTCCCCACAGTGAATGTAAGCAGTGCCAGTTAGTTTCAGCTCCAGCAGTGTTGATTTATCTCTGCTCGGCCCCACAGTGTGTATTAGTGCAGCGTGTGAGGCCAGTAGTGAACTACATTGTGGTTTCAGTTTTGGCTGCGCTCTGCCACTGGGCTGCCGTGTCTTGGGCCTCCTCCATCACCAACACAACTTTTCTCATTAGGGGCTAACCGCACCTGCCTGCAGCCAACTCAGCTCTCCTGTCCTCCCCACACATGGAAACAATCTGCATTCCTCCTCGACACAGCTCCGCCCCCACTCGTCATGCATTAGCAGCCTCACTCTCTTTCTCTTTCCCTCTCTCGTCCTGCTGCTCCCTCTAGTATTTTCAAGATCCCCACCTGCGCCACTCTCCCACAGATGTAGACCTGGCACTGTAGGGAAATTCAAACACCATCCAAATGTAATGTGTGTGAGCGCTTATGCTCAGACACACACATACACTTCAACTCTGTGCCAAAACTCTTGCCCCTCATTTCTCCCCTAAAAAACAACAGAGCTTTTACAACAGCTTACATCTGTTCAGAACGCTTATTATCCACTGCTATTGCTTATCAAACATCATTGAAAAATGTCCACTTTGAACATTTCTGTCGGATTTATGGCAAGCGAGAACTTGGGCACTGGTATCAACTGCTCCCATTTAGCTGAGCCTAGTAGGTCAATAACAACCCCAGCCAGAGTGAGTAACAGAGGTCTCTGCCTATCCTGCTGTTCTCTGGCATATGGAGAGGTTCAGACGATGGCCCTGCCAGCCCGCCTTGCCGCCTTCTAGCCAACTAGCCAAGACGGAGGGAGAGAGTCTTCCCACTGCTGTCAAGACGAGAAGCAGAGAAAAGCTGGTCTGAGGAGCTCTCTGGTGGTGAGACCTCAGCCATGCAGGATGAGAGTGGGAGATAGGGGGATGTGTATGAAAAAAGTAGGAGGGACTGAGCGAAACAGAGGGAAAAAGAGAGAGGGAGTTAGTTGAAGCTCGCTGCACTCCACAGTCACGTCCCTGCTGTCTGGTTGCCCGCAGCAACCAGACATGATGTCATAGGCAGTTGAACTTGGATTTGAAGGGGGGTTGGAGAGAGGGGGTCACTTTCTGCTGCCAAGGATTACACTGGGAGAGCCAGAGTAAGAGAAGGAGAGGAAGAAAAGGGAGTTAAAGGAAGTTGGAGCCAGGAGGAGGAGTCATCTACAAACACCAAATAATCATGGGTAGGAAGGAGGGAGGCAGAGGTGGTGGAGGATAGACGGAGGTTGAGGGGGGGTTCAAACTCTCTGGGTTTGCTAGAATGGGGGACAACAGAGTTTGCTGTTAAAGGTGGGGAAATCCGCTGCTCTCCCCAGGCCAAGGCCTGAGGAATGTCAGTGGCAGCCAGAACAGCCCGACCTGTGCCAAAGCCTTCACTCTGCCCTCTTATCAAACTAAGAAACCGGATCCCTGGAGTAGCTGCCCTCAATAGCTTTACAGTGTAGCCTGAGACCACTCCGGCTCACAGAGCAGAGATATATTAGAAGGATCACCTTACATGTAAACTGGTAGCGCATGACAGAGCAGTTATAGTCCTGTGTTTGCTCATTTTAAAGCCTTTCAGGCCGATACAAGACTGCTGCCCTAATGCTATTTGTAGCTCTGAAATAACACAAGTGTTTTTAATGAGTAAAACATCAGAGTCAGCCCTCTTAAAAACAGCAAGCGGTAAAGTTGAGGTAGTCATTTTTTCAACACCGTATGGGACAGCTGAGCTCAGCAAGAACTGTATGTGGGAGAGAAAATGAGTAGAAGGTGGCCACCTAGTGGATAAAGGACTATTCATACAATGGCTCCCAAGTCTTGTAAACCCCTTAAAACAAAGTAACCTTGACTTGCAATTCCTCCTTACCTTGCATGTGACTCCTGGTTGTGAGCAGTTCAACCAGACTGCACAGAGGTCTGAAGAGTTAGAATTTTTCAGTAATTAGAACTAGAAACTAGCACTAGAAAAATATGAAAAAAATAAACCTTGTTTTGTGTAGCAGAAATGTTTTTTTTCTTTTTCCTCACATATACACTACCGGTCAAAAGTTTGGGGTCACTTAAATTTCCATTGCACTCCATTATAGAGCAGCAGTTTTCAGATTACATTATGTGTTTACATAATTGCAAAAGGGTTCTCCAATGTTTTCTCAGTTAGTTTTTTTAAAATGATATCAGATTAGTAAACAGAATGTGCCTTTGGAACATTGGATGAATGGTTGCTGATAATGGACAATGGAGATATTGCTAGTATTCTGTCTATAAAGGAGTGGAATGGACATTTTTAAGTAACCCCAAACTTTTGACCGGTAGTGTACGTATATTGTGACCCTTTGTGGGAGCCAGTAATTTACACTATGCTTTAAAGTTCACTGTGTTCATACTTCACACCTTTTCATACTGTGTTATGTCCCCTTTCTCCCTTTATTTATATCAATAACTTGTATGTATGTCTGTTGGTAGGTAATGTTCTGTATTTTTTACTTTTTTTTGCACGGCACTGCAGCTACATCTAAAGACTAATAAAAATCAAAACTTAATTTAAAAGTAAATCTGCAGAAAACTAATTTCTTCTTTCTTTTCTTGTCCACAGTCCTGGTTCCTCTGACAAGGCCTCCCTGAATCAAGAGCTTAACGTGTGTCATAAAAAAATTTGAAATTTGATAAACAAATACATCACCACTGATTAAGAACAGACTGCTGACACTAAAAGGTCTTTTTCTCTAGCCAACACTATTCAAAGTACTACTACAGAACTCCAAAAAGCCCCACACCACCCCAAAAGGACTCCCAATCCAACACAATTTGAACACTAAACGTTCATCCCCCTTTATGCAGGAGGCTTCAATGAGATTGTGTTGACAGACTAAGAATGCAAGAAGAAGGAAGATGATGAACTGTCTTACACACCACCACCAAACGTCTGAGAGGAAACACAATATGGCAACCTGACAAATGACCAATTATACATTTGTTGTTTCTTTTTATATGATTTTTTCCCTTCATTTTGTTGTCTCCACAATGAAACTCCATGCATTGGCTGGGAGATCCAAAAAAGTAGTGGTAAATGGTGAAGTCGGATGTGCAAGTTGAAAAGATTGTCACCCCAATTTGCATGCTTCCATGTGTGTATTACCCCACGCATCTTTCCTCCAGGTGCATGGTCCCACCTGACCCCCACATGGAGCTCAGTGCTGCCCATGTTCCAGACCGTTAACAGCAGCCACATGCCTGTGTGTCACCACACTCCACACTGCCGCTTCATTCGCTCAGCCCTGAGCCTCTTTTCATTTTCTGATTGGCCAATCATGGTGACACCATCTGATGGTGTGACATATATGCACTAAGTGGCTGGTCTTTGTTTACCTGTCAAACTATCAGGGCATCCTGCTGTGGGAGAAGTGATAGCCATGAGGCGAGTGCGAGCGAGCGAACACACGACAGTCATAACACTAACTCTACATGTGCTCTTTCGTCCCCTCACCTATGCACTATTAATTTTTAATAAGGGATGAACAGTATTGCACATCGATGGCCAGATAAGCGATTAGAGCAGTGAGTTGAGGCTGGCTGCCACTGCAGGGTTGTGGCTGTGCTAATATTCAAGTCTAGGCCCTGAAGCATGCACCCCTCCCTCCTCCCCCCCCCCCCCCCCAACACACACTCACAAACACACACACACACACACACACACACACACAAACCTACCTACACACTTGCAGTCTGACCATCTTCTCCAGAACAGTCTGTCACACAACCACTCATATCATCTCATTATTCATTGACATGGAATTTAATTTACAGTAATGCACAGCCATCATCAGCTTCATTATTAGCTTTCAATTTGTTTGTGTTTTTTTTGCGTTTTCCTTTTTTTGTGTGCCAGATTTGATTTTGGTCTCACTTGGACTGTTTTAACCTTCTCTTTCATGCCATAACACTTTTTCTGTAGTTTGCAGTAATTCATTAAGTATCATGCTCAGATTTCAGCAAAACAGTAATAGTAATTTCTCAGATCTCTCACGTATGAACAGCACAGTAACAGCAGCTCATCACATGCATCCCTTGCATTGCTTCACCGTGTATCCCTTAGTCCATTCACAGGAAACCCCAGTGGTCTACACACATACACACACACACACACGCTCACACAAACACACAGACACACATATAAAAGGCACACTAACACCACCAACAACCTGACATTAAATAATAAAGGGAAGCCTTTATATTTGGTTCTCCAGACTGCATTTGTTAATGGTTTTTCATTCACGTAAAATTTGTCTTTTTAATTTGAGATCTTTTTTTCTATGTAAATGTTCACATTGAAATTTCTATCGGTATTATTTTCATCATGACACCATCCCATCCAACGAAAGCCGACCTCACAAAATAACTGGACTGCCTAGCTTTTGGTTCTATTTTGCAGGGATAGTAAACAGGCCTGGGAGTTGTTCTCAGCCTCTCTCTAGTAACATTATCTCTATGTACTAAAACCATATATCAAGACTATAACAATATATGAAAGTGCCTCTGTATTCCCTTCATGCAATTAGTTATAAACTTGACTTCAGGTTCTCTTCCCACATATAAGCTAAAGCTACAGGGAATGGTAGCATTGGTGCATGTGGAAACCATTGGCCTAGGACAGATCTTTATAGAGGACTGCAAACTTTTTTGTAAAGACAGAGAGAGAGAGAGAGAGATCTTATACATATATATTTATGATATATGCTCCTTTTTAACTTTTACTACATGGAGCTGGTTGGCAGTCTAGTTATTTTCTGAACTTTCACCCCACCCACCCACACAACCCATTTCAGTAACATCACTGTTACCAGTACGAATCAAACGACACACGCCATCTGCAGCGCAGCATTATAATACCTAGATGAACATGTCAAAAATCGACAGTAGGTTTGAAGAAAAGGTGTTTTTTGATGGAAAGTATTATTATTGAAATATATGTGTCGATTGAGCCACGTGCAATGCATTGGGTAGATCATTGTGTTTGTCTGTTAGAGATTTTTAAGAAAGTTAAGAGAAAAGAGAAAAAAAATGTATTTGTTTCAAGTCCATAAGCTCCAGGACTCTAAACTAGAGGGCCATGAAAAATCCTAGTCTTTGTAAGTCGGGGGTATTTGTTTTTATTTCCTTTGTCTCTTTTTTAATGTTTTATGTGTAATCGGTTGTTTATAAAAATGTGGGAGGGCTGAAGGAAAAAAACAATTCTACACAACTTAAGAAAAACAAATCTCTATCATCAGATGAAAACTGGTGCTTTAACACTATAAAGTACATTCAGCAACTATTATAAATGAATGGTAATGAACAAAAATAACAGACCATTTAGGAAACAGCATTATTCCTCTCTATTTTTATTCTTCTATTTGTATTGAGTGGGGGGGGGAGAGGTTCCTTTTAAGGTTGTGACACAAAAGGCATTTTGGTTCAACCTTTAGAAAATAACAAACCTATAATGTCAAGAAACTCTTTAGATAACTTACCCGTGCACTGCCTGAAACTCACCAGCAACAAACAAAACAACCCTACCATTTTCTCACATTTTCATCTCATACATTGGTATAAACCTTACAAGTTATTCCCTGTAGTACTGGAGATGCTTTACATCCAGACTTAATTTCTTCCCATGATCATGTTGATATTCTTCTGAATCTACAGTAGAGCTGGATCAAATTCGGCAGGTTGTGTTGAGACCCGCATGCAATGGAAAGAGTAAAAGGTTAGATCTTCTGTAGCCTGCACAAATAACAAACAGGGCTACAAAGAAAGTAGCTTAAAATCAGAAGAAGAAAAAAAAAACATGAAAACAGGCAGCAAGGAGCCTCTCCCATGTTCCACCCCCTCCTCTGTAAATTACTCTTATAGTGCTTGTGCTGTAGTGTATAGTTTCCCAGCAGTTAAAGGTTGTCCCTTAAAAGTGCCTTTTGTTCACAGACTCCATTTTGTAATCCAGATCGGCCCTTTTTTTGAAATGGTTCGAGGTAGCAGGTTGCCCCTGAGTGCCGCGAGGAGGCAAAAGGTTATCGCCCATCCAGCGCTCAGGGACAACTTTTATTTCCTCCTGCCTTTGAAATGAATCCCCTCCATTGTACCTCCCCTATATCCTCTCTTCCTTTTCAAAGCTGTGTGTGTGTTTGTGTGTGTGTGTGTGTGTGTGTGTGTGTGTGTGTGTGTGTGTGTGTGTGTGTGTGTGTGTATATATACACACACACACACACACATACATACAAAAAGGAAACTGGTGTGAATTAGTTCTTTACTTTTTATTGATAATGACAAAAATCTTTTTTGAAAAGGCAAAAAAACTTGTTCTCGTTCAGCTCTTGCTTTTTTCTTCCCCTCTGTCTCCAATGTCTGTTTTCTCTTAGACACTGGAGTAGTCTGTAACTGTGTCCGTCACTTTCCGTCTCTCTCTCTCTCTGTCTCTCTGTCTCTCTCTCGCTCTCTTTCTCTATCTCTCCTGCCCTCTCTGCTGTTGGGAAGGTGAAAAAAAAAATTTGCCGAAAAACTTTTGTCTGAGCAGAATGCAGTTAGCTCACATGTTATTCTTGTCTGTATGCTTCACATTGTATTACCATACCCATCTTCTTCAGCTTCTCCATTCAGCAGCTAATGTAAGTGAACAAATTACACTGACGGGCTTTTGGGGGTGTCCTTGGGTGGTTTATGAAAGGACGACAGGGGTTTAGGTTTAAAAGGTTTACAGAGAAGATTAGCAGGGTCAAGAAGGCTGGATGAACTCCTTTGGGATGTTGGAAAGGGGCTGAGTGGACTATGATAAGTTTGTCATAGCTATTTATTTTTGAATTTGCTTTATTCCCCCCCCCCATTTTTTCTTTTCTTTTAATCTGGATTTCTTTTAATATTTGCTATCAGGGTATGCTGTCATTTAGGTTCTCTTCAAGGATGCCTTTGGACTGTAAATGAAAGCTACAAGCACCTTATAACCGGACTTGTCCTGCACGAGGCTGAAAGAGGGGGGTTGCATTTTCAGGACATATCCATATCCACAACCATTCAGACCAATCTTTTAAAGTGAAGTATTATTGTTCATGGTGTCAGCAGTATTAACCATTTACAACACACAAACCAGATAGATTAAAGGCCAGCATGAACCTGAACTCTGATTTCTGAGGATTCAGGGAAGTCCCTCCATTGTTCTCCTCTGACCACCTCATGCTGGACTGCTCCGTGTCTTTGCTCGGTTTATTTTGTTCTTTATCTTGCGTGTATGGTTATTGGTGTAATAGGCAGCACCCTAGGTCCCCTGACTCCCAGCTCTTCTACTCCCTCAGTGCAGCACCACTTCTTTGTGAGAACACCCCCAGAGCTCTAAGTGAAATGCATGTGTTAATTACAGTTTCTTTTCCATAAGAAGAAAAACACAGTTTGAAAAGAGCAGCACCTGATTAAATAAAAAGGATGTTCTTGACTGTACCATCTTGCTGTGCCATGTCCTTCTTTCTATAGACTGCTGATTAAATAAGGAATCAGCTCTGGAGCTGCATAATGAACAATAATCACATCATATAGTAGACATGCTATTAAGCAAATGCTGCTATACTTGTCTTCATGTAAATAGTGTAGCCTTAATATCAAAAGGACAAAACTAAGAATTTATTTTACTTGCTGCTTTAGGTATTTTGGGGTGAGTAGACAATTTCTTTTATTATTATTATTGTGATTTTGAATTTTCTGTTGTAATGCTACATAGCACAAGTGTTTGTCCACCGCTTTAAAGTGAAAATGTTTCCATCAAATGAAAATGGGCTCAAGGATTGTTGGTCAACCCCTTGAGAAAGTATGAATCAGTTTACCATAATAACATACTAAGGCTGGACAACAAAATGTCTCACTCCAACCATGTCTTAAACAGTAAATACAAACTGATACCTTCAATCGGAGACACAGAGTCAAACTAAAGCACTCTTGAGCACCAGCAAATCTTGAAATGTAACATAGCACTTAATCCCAAATCAAATGTACGTTGAAGGGTCTTGAATATATTGCTTTTAGTGATTGTAACGTTACGTGAAGTGTGTGTATTGTTGTTGTCTCAAGTTTTTGTCTTTGTTGATTAAGAAGAAAAACTCAGTTTGAAAAGAGCAGCACCAATTGGAGCTGCTGGAATGTAAGAAAAAAGTAATTGCCATTATCATCATCATCATCTTAAATCATGTAGAATTGTAAAATGCTAATTAGCAAATGTTTGCATGTTAGCCTAACACACTAAATTGAAGTTAACATGGTAAACATTAGTACCTGCTACACATTAGCATGTTATCATCGTGATTGTGAACTTGTTGGTTAGTGGTGAGCTTAGCATGCTGAACTCAGCATTTACCTCATAGCACCACCCTGTCTAAGTACAGCCCCGCAAGCAGCTAGCATGGCTGTAACATCCTGCATATAATAATTTTAAAGCATTGACAACAAAGTATTTTCAAGTTTTCACTTTAAGCAGAAAAGTAAACAAACTGAATGTTCAAAGCAGACTTGAGTTTAATTTCTGGAAACATTTTGGAAAGTTACCAACACTAAATTTGATCCAAATGTGCTTTTCAATAAAATTAGATAGTTTAAGAAAATCACAAGCAATTGTACATTTAAAGTACCCTTAGTTTAGAGAATATACTATCAATAAAGGGGTACTCCCACAATGTAGTATTGCACATACAGTAATTCCATAAAACTGTGGAATTCAGAGAGACAGATTAAAATAGTGTGCTCTAAATTAAAGCCACAACTGCAAGATACCCTGACTTCAGGTCCCAAGCAGGTTGCCAATTACAGGGGAGCCAGGGGGAGCTCGGATCCTCTTAATAAGACATGATGCTTTATGAAATTTTGAGGGGGCTCTTAAATATCCAATGCATTCTGCTATGCATTTCCATTTTTCTTGTATCTTCATCATTGGGGATCATGCATTAAATTAGGCTATTATTGATGTATGATTCATGCATGAGGTGATTTGTTACTAATTTGCTTTATAAAGATAGAGTTGGCACACTGGTCCCATGTATAGGTCAAGCTCCAAATATGTTTGCTCTTACAATTCCCTTAATTCAATCGAAACATTTCCCTCCTTTCAAAATCGGGGTCCCCAGTTATATATATATATATATATATATATATATATATATATATATATATATATATATATATCATCATGGGACCGGTATGTATCATGGAATGATGTGGTGCTCTTTTTCAGTGTGGTACGTTTTGTAGTGGGGATGGCAGTTTAGGAACCAGGCTGGTGATCTTTGTTGTTGTATAGATGAATAACTGAGGGAGTTTGACTGGTGTGGAAAATAATGGTGCCGGGTGGTGCACTTTCCACCCTGAGCCACCAAATATTTCATCCATGCCGTATGAAAGGACAGAGTTTTAGTTAAAATCAAGACAGCTATAAATAGGTATTTTAACATTCCTTGCTGTGACAATTGTCAGTCTTTCAGCTATTTTTCTGCTCACTCTAAGCATGATAGCACCGGGCAGCCTCTAGCTCACCCAGCGTTCGCTCCATGTTGGCTGAGTCCTGCAGCTACCCGGGTTCGAATCCGACCTGTGGCCCTTTGCTGCGTATCATTCCCCATCTCTCTCCCCTTTTCATGTCTGTCCACTATAATAAAGCAAAAGCCCCAAAAAGATCATCTTAAAAAAAAAAAGCATGACAGCACCCTGGCTATCCCTTACGGTGATGCAGATTTTGTCCTCCATTGATGGAGATCAAAACCAGATTCTGCAGGTGCCTTTTAAACCTACCTAATTGTCTGACAAGACATCTCTACACACTTGCTCTATTATGTGGAAACCCCATTACAATTGCCAACAGGATGTGCCTATCTGAGTAGTAATTGCATAGTGTTTTGACAGTTTTACTGATAATGTTGTTACTATTCAATTCAATTTTATTTATATAGCGCTAAATTAAAACAGTTATCTCATTGCGCTTTTCATAAAAGAGCAGGTCTAGACCGTACTCTGTGATGTTATTTACAGAAACCCAACAATTGTCACTACAATTACTACAATGGTCAAATAAACCAATACATTTGTGTGTGTGTGTGTGAGTAATTTGTTTTTTGGAGTTGTTATGTGATATATAGACACAAAATGGTACACACATTTCACAGTATTAATAAACTTAATACACACATAAGATGTGGTTTGTGTTTGTATGTTATTTTCACAAACCTAACAGTAAAAACCAACTTTGTATGAGTTGATTGATTATTCTGGTTAGTTTTAATGCCATCAAATGTATTTTTACAGTGGTCAAGATTATCCGATATTGTAACCTGTGGGATTCTTGAACTAAAAATGACATGTTATATACACACATATATATATATATATATATATATATATATATATATATATATATATATATATATATATATGTAATGTGTGTGTGTGTGTGTGTGTGTGTTTTCTGGCAACTGTATTTAGTTCCTTTTCTTTTTTTCTGCATTGCTGCATTTTGTAATGGTTCATTATGATCATTGCTCAACCACACAAGATGAAACCTCTTAATGCACAACATGAGACTTATAGCCTACAAAATAATAATGTTTAATATATTACACAGAAAAAGAGTATTTTATTATACTCCGCCCTATGCATCATCAGTCTACATCCGGCAACGCTCAACTTCACAGTTCGCGTTAGTCTATGGTTAGTAAGCAAAGTTAAACATGAACAGAATCAGATAAACCTCCAAGACTGCACTGCAACACTTTCCATTTCTCGAATGCAATGCTACAGTGTATGGCCACAGACAAGACGCATTGCACCGAATTAGAGGGGATTAGATTAGATTAGACACAGAGGGACAGCTGCCACCAGAAATAAAAACAAAAACAGAGAGAGTGAACGCAACACAGAGAATCAGGCTTTAATGACAAGTACATTAAAATATGAGCAAGCACAATTTGAGGATGTCATTATTACGCTGAACAACAGACGAAAAGAATACTACATCTTATTTCTTACCATATAACCTTTTTTTCACTGCAATGTCACGTGTAGACACTCATACCTTTATTCTGAATGTTGAAGGCGGAAGTGTTGTGTTTTACAAACTTTCTGATGACGACATTACGCTTTTTGTAAACACAAGATGCAACATACAAACAGAAACACACAAAACACCTCGCTGTAACGATTAAAACCTTTGTCACCAATCGTTTTGCCAGCTTCCGTATAGCTCAACATTTGGCGTTTATTCCGCCAAGAGCGCGACGTCTTTCCTTCCGTCGATTTTCCGTCCGGCTCTTCGCGGGATGACAACAAACTATAAGCTAACAGCTAACATTAGCTAAGCTAACGTCAAGCAAACTCGTTCACACTGTTACTATTATACATCCATGGTTTAGCTCCAGTCGAGGCCTGCAAAGTGTCGGTCACACTCAGAGTGAAGTTGACACTCTCATGGTGGTATCAGCTCAATGGGGAACTGCCTGTTTTCACAAGGTGCGGATGACCTCTCGCTGCTGAACGAGTCCGAGGGGGACAGTCTGCCTGGAGAGCCTCCGCCGCCCTACCAGGTGAGCTGCTGGGGCTCAAGTTAAATACACTCCGGGGATTTAATGGGGTCATGCACCTCAGTCATTTATGTAGCCATGCCATTAAATAAAGTCTACATATAAGTGATTATCATGCCAGTCAGGTATGGTGGAATGTCACTGACGTGAAGTAGGCTAAGTACTGTTATTGTAAAATTTGAGACACTTGAGTATTTTCATTTTATACAATTTTATACTTATAATCAATTGCATCTAAGAGAAAAATGTTGTAATTTTTACTCTACGTTTGTCTGACAGCTTTAGTTACTTTTTAGATTACACTTTTTCATACCTTTCCTGGCCATGTATCTCCAAATTTGGTGATTTTATTATTTTTCTGATAAACTAAAGGATCCAATGTTACTTTTGTGGATTGAGAACATTATTATTATTATTATTATTATTATTATTATTATTATTATTATTATTATTAAACCAGGGGTTTCAAACATATGGCATATGGGCCAGAACTGGCCCAACAAACGGTCCAATTTGGATTACTGGATGACTTTGCAAATTGTGAAATTTGCAGAGAAGTCATTAGTTCCAATATTCCCATTTGTCCACTTAGGGTCGTTCTGTCCTAATAAGAGTAATAAGCCCTATGCCCAAAAGAGAAAAGTGGACAGGGCTTTCCAAGATTGACCAGTTCCTATTTGTTTACAGAGGAAAAAGGAACCAGTATTATTAGTGTGTTCACAGCACCTTTCCATACTCAAGGAATATACTATATATATATTTTATTTTATTATTTTTTTATTTGGTGTCACTATCAGACTAATTTCCTTTTACAACCAGACCAGAATACAATTGAAAACTGATCAGACTAATTTCCTTTTCACTTTGACCAAAGTGCAGTTTCGGTCGCTTATATAACAACCAGACCAGAATACAATTGAAAACTGATAGGCTACATATTGTGCAGATTGCACTTAATTTTCCTGAGATATCCCAGGCTGTTTATCAACTGTATTGGACATAGATGGTTCGTTAAATGTGGAAATTTACAGAATGTACCATCTTGTACCCCTTTAGACTTAAGGAAAGGGAGACATTTGGAGGTGCTTTTATTTATTAGTTATTATGCAATGGTTGAACTGGTCCTGCACACTTGATATCAAACTGATCTTTATGTGGCCCATGAACTAAAATTAGTTTCAACACTCTTGAGGAACTCTCTTGGTTTAGCTTGAAAATGAATTGTTGTGAAGCTGAAAACAGGGCTGTTTTTCTGAGCTCATGAAAAGTTGACATTTAAGAGATATGTGGTTCTCACAGTACAGCGGCACTACAAACATATGATGATCTTATTGCTGTAGATTAACTACCCAACAGTATATAAAGGAGTTACATTAGCACAACCTTAAACAACAGTAAACAGTCATATGCAACATACACATCAATGCAGCAGTAATATTAGTACACTAAAACACTGACAGGGATGACTTTTACTTGTATTTTCACAGTGTGGTAGTGTATTAGTACTTTTACTTAGTACTGAGTATTTCTTCCTATTACTGCAGTTAGTATACTGTTAGCACTCAGTATTAATGTACAAGTCACAGAAAAGTCTAATTATGAAATTACAAAAGCCCTGCCCGATACAATTTGTTCAGGTTGGGATTTTAATTTGGAAGTTGGATTTCTTCCTGTCACAGGTACACTTGTAAGAATGGGTGAACAAAATATTATAGTTAAACTTGTTATGGTAGAATAGCTGGAAGAGGCATAGTCACACTGCTCTACATCAGAAATTGGATTCAACTGTAATTACAATGCAGACATCATGTGAGCTATATATACAAATATTATGACAACCAAAATCCCAATCACAAGACCAATACTTCAGTAACAGTTATTTTATTTAATCTATTACTACTTGTAAGATGGGCCATTCTGTTGATGTTGACAAAAGCAGAGGATTATTGCAATGTTTGATGTCCCTCAATGACTTCTCAAACTGATGTGATCAGCTTGCCAAACATCAGTATCAGCCTCAGCAATCTGTTTGGCTGTAATGCAAAGGGAGCATTGGCATATTTAAAATCCCCTTTTAAGAAGACTTGCTACATAAATGATGCTGGTTGTCTTCTGTTCCTTCTTTCCAGGAGCGCACCCAACCTTTGCCAGTGTACCATCCAACCCCAGGGGAGAGTCGTCTGGCTCATCAGCTGACCGAGGAGGAGCAGGTCCGCATTGCCCAGCGCATTGGTCTCATCCATCACCTGCCCAAAGGCATCTTTGACCCGGGCTCTGACCCCTCTGACAAGAAAGTTAAAGAGTGAGTCTAAAATGGGATTAGTCTTTTAGTTTTATTCTTTTTTGGTTGTTATTGTTGTTTTAAATACTCACAAAGGACTGCTTAATGTTTGTACCATTTTGTAAATAAAGCTGTACTCTGAGCTTTTGGTCAAAATGGGATCCTGTCATATTGAGCAAAATAATGCTTTATACAACAAAAAATTGTACAGCAGTGGACTTACAATAAAGATCAGAACATACACATGCACAGCCCCACATCACTGTTGTGGTGACAGTTAAATAAATAATAATAATAATGTATAGTTTTATTATCCTGCAATGGGAAATTACAATTTACACTCTGTTGTTATTACACACACGCTCAGTACACATGCACTTACACATGCCCTAAATGGAGAGAGTGAGGGGGCTGCCCATGGAAAGGCACCCCGAGCAGTTGGGGCTTCCGTGCCTTGCTCAAGAGCACCTTTGGTGCTACCCAGGGGGTGAACTAGCACCTCTCCAGCTACCAGTTCACTAGCGTATAGTGAACCAGCGACCCTCCGGTTCCCAACCCAAATCCCTACTGACTGAGCTACTGCCACCCTGGCAGTATGGACCAACAGATCCCGTTGCTCTGGACAGAGACCAATGAAGTCTTCCGGTCATAGCTGAGTGTTGAAGACGTAGATGTGACTTGAGCAACCTGTTTGAAAGTTGTAAGTCTTCGGGTAGCTGTGCCAAGAGAAATCTCAATCATTCCTAATCTTGGAAAGACGGAGAGAGTGTAGGTATATGTAAGGAGATAACTTAGGCACAGGCTAAGTATTGCTATCTAAAATGCTAGTTAACATTAGTAATTAAACCTAAACAGCTAATGTAAGTCGAAACTGTCTGCAAGCTTCCCCTGACTATATGGCTATCTACAAAGGGTTGTTTCTAGCCTTTAAAGTTCTTAAAATGGTAGTTAACCCTTACTTGTAAGTGCGTCACTTGAAATCTGACAGTTCAGCGAGTTGCGTAGTCATTGGCCGTATTGTAAAACATAAGTACTCAGCTAAGTGTTGCAGAGCTTAGCAAATGTCAACCACCACGGTCGACCATGTTGCGCGCCCTCCGTAATTCCTCTACTGTGCGACTGTAAGTCGTGTGGTTATGACAGCAAAATCATTTGCCTATTTTTACAATAACGTCTGCTACGGACCATAACGTGAGCTACAAGGTAATGGAACCTTTTATACATTGTTGTGTTTCTTTAGAAATAAACAACAGACAAATACAGTCTTTAAACGCTTCAGATGTAAAGTTATTTGCTGTCAAAGTGGTGACAAAATGAATGGCAGTCAATGAAATGCTAACGGAAGGTGATTGCTTATTAGCATCAAAATGGCGCCATAGGAGCTCCGCTTAGAGAGGAGAGGCTTACCCACTTGGATATCAGATGCCATCTTATTAGTAAATTGGCTTCCAGTGGCCATAAATAATGGAATAAAGAAACATTGTACCCCAAAATAAAAATTTTTTGTGTATTGGGATTTTTTCCCTTAATTGTTCTGACCAGAAAACAAGAGGCGGTTGATGTTCACACACTTCTGGGGCGCCTTTCTAGAGCGTTTACAGTTCCACATTTTGCTGTAGAATTAATTGTCACAAAAATAATTGCGATTCTAAATATAATTGTCTCTTTCAGTCAAATTAAAAAAATATGAATTTATATATTACTTTTTAAAAACAAATAAAAGTTTTGAATGAATTCCAGGATACATATTCTGGTTAAATATCACTGTCATGTGACCCTCTGATAATTTAATTACACAAATACACAGCCTATGAATTAAGCATAATATATAATAATTATGCATAAAACATTGTTTCTAACTGTATCCCCCCTTGTCATTTGTGTTGCTATGAACATGTATAGGGTCAAGTGCCAACAACTAACAATTGAAATAATCATAAAAATAAACAGTCTGACCATTAATCACTTCTAAAATTACAAATTGGCATATCTAAACAAAACCAACAATTACCAATCATACATTGTTTATCTACAATTAATTGCTAACATTAGCCCATAGCTAATGTTAGCAATTAATTGTAGCTAAACAAAAAACTGCAATTATTTAAAGCAATTAGACAATTATGCAATAATTGTTACAGGCCTACTCCTTTCACAATCAAAAACCCGACAAAGTGAGACAATGAATTATGAATTTACTTTTACTTTCTCTCTCCACCAGGTGTGTGATTTGCATGATGGATTTTGAGTATGGCGATCCCATTCGGTTCTTGCCCTGCCTCCACATCTACCACATGGATTGCATTGACCCCTGGCTGATGCGCTCCTTCACCTGCCCCTCCTGCATGGAGCCGGTAGATGCAGCCCTGCTGTCCTCTTACGAAACCAACTGAGCAGCCCCATGATGGCTGCTCCTGCCTAAAAGTAACTGCATCTTTTTAGCCCAAACTTGTCCTAGCTGTTCAAACAGGTAGCCATGTGATGTGGCATTATGCAGATGTTTGGAGGGTGTTTTAGGATGCAGACAGGTGTGGAAAGCTGTGCCCTACAGGAAATTGCTTAAGTCTGATATCCACCTATTTGAGCTTTGGAAACTCTTTGCCTTTTACAATACGACAATGTGCCAAATCAAGCTATATGAAGAATAAGGAAAGCTGTACACGTAGCACATCATATCTGCAAAGTAATTTCACTTTTGAATGACTGACAGATTTGTATGGTAATTAGATGCATGTCAGCAGTGTAATTTACTTCCCCTTTTTAGATGTAATGTGCAATAAGTAATATCAATGGAGAAAATGCAGAAAATCTCTTGGTCATGTGAAGTTACCATGTTTCTCAAATGAACTTGTGGCCTAGAATGTCACAAAAACAAAGGCCTCCCTACTGATATGCAATCACAAAACACAGAAAATCTGTTTTTCTAAACAAAGTTCGATACCAGTGTGCAATACCTGTCACCCTCATGGGAATACTGGTATAGTCTTTTTTTAATTTGTGTCTGTTCTTTTGTATCTGTCCTTTTAATTGTGTTGTATGTTTTTGTTTTGTTTTCTAAATTGACCTAATAATAAAAGTAATCTATCTATCTAAAGTTGTGCTATGAGGTCCCATGACTATTCATGTCTACAGTGCTGGGATATACAGTATAATGATGTCATTTTAGATAGAAGGTATTTGAAGATTGAATCTATTTTATTTGACTAGGGTCTTGTTGTCGGTACTGTAGTTTTTTACTTTAAAGCTGCTTTTATAAATGTGGATCTATTTTTTGCCTTTTCAGAATATGGATCCTGTCTTTTGCCTTGCCTCTCTTTTTTTGTTTTAACTCAGTGTGTTCTTTTCATTGTTTTCTGTCAGTGACATTTACAAAGACAAGATATGCTGTACACTCCCCCCTTTAAGCACCTTGGGATACCATTTGGCACTCTGTAGCTTGCAGATTGTGTGTGTGTGTCTGTGTCGTGTGTGTTTTTTTACACAGATGGTGGGTAGAGATTGGTATGTTAAGGTAACATTGTAAATTAAACCTGTCAGAAGTAAACATTGTTGTAGTTCCCCTCCATCTAATTTTAAGCTTGGGGGTTAGGTTTTGATTTGTGATGATGGCCTTCTTACAACTAGTAATGCATTTCCAGTGCCCCTGGGTCTGGTCAAACAAACATGCTTTAATCTTTTGGTATTAGGCATGTACTTTCTGATGCTGGCTACATAACGCATAGCACAAACAAGTATAATGCTGAAAGAGAAGGTACAGCAGTAGAAAGGAATGTATTCTGAATGTAAAGCATCATTTCAGCTTGTTAAGATGTTTGGCAGTATATGTCACAATAAGAGGACATTTCTGATTTACACAGGCTGCTGTGCCTTTTAAGGTTGAGGTGAAGCCAATTCCTGTGAAGTACAATAATTTCAATAAGTTTTTCTTTTAGTTGTTCTCAAGGGGGAAAACTGATACCAGCACTATACTGATTTGTGTCATGATGAATGAGGCCAGAAACCAGAAAAAAAACAGAAATTTGCTCTGGTTGCTGTTAACAGTTTGTTTTAATTTATGTGTGCCACTGGTGTGAACAGTTTAGGAAAAAGTATGAAACCACAATAAAAGTGGATACCAAATTTACCAAAGAATGATGTGTTGTCTTTTTGTGTAAAAGCCATCATAGATGGTAGATGGCCTACCAGCAGTTGTGTTCATTAATTGTACAATCAAATGGACAGGACATTTTCCCCAGTGTTTTACCAGGAACTATTAGAGGGCCAAGGGTCAAATAACTAGCAGGATCCTGGTCAGGTGCCAACCACCTGGACCCAGAACATCAGTAGTGGCATTCCCATTACAATAAAATAGCACGCAGTCCCAACTCAAGCACAGACAAATAGTAAGAAAGGAGCGGTACTTTCTTTCAACAAGATTTTATTACAAAGATGACATATTTACAGGATTAAAAGCTAATTTATTGCACATTTTTATGCACACTGGATAACAGTGTTAGACAGAAAAAAATTTAAAAATCATTACAGTCAACTTTTATAAAAAGAAATATAGAGTATTTTGTCATTTCAAATATTACAAGTTGTTAATGGTCTTACAGAAACCGACAACCGCATGGTATTTTGTGTGTGTATCTTCACTAAAAAGCATAGATTCCCATACTGACTGTGACCAGAGCCACAAAAAGTCCGAGCACCATCCTGAGCAGTGGGGTAGTTTTGATGATGGCTTTGGGGATCTGGAGTGTATTTACTGATGTGGAGTGTGTTGAACATGTCTGCAGCTTGTTTTCAGTGACACTTAGCAACATCTGCAAACCGTCAAAGACCTGTAAAAACAAAGGCAAGAACGCTCATCAGCTTCTTCTGGCTTTTTTTGGCAAGACATTTCTGGTTTAAGGTTACTAGCTCTGCATCTTCGCTCTGTACCTGAATGTTTAACTCAAACGCTCTGACAGCCTCCTCCAGCACGCCGTTCCTCTCCTCCTCCGTCAGCTCCACGCTGTTCATCCGGCTGCGATACAGCTGTTTGAACAGGTTGGGGCTGGACACACCGGGGAAGGCAAAGAATGACAAACCTTCACTGCCCTTTAGCCCCATGGACTTCTGGGCAATTCGACCCAGGACCTGCCCTCCAGACAGGTCACCTAGGTACCTAGTGTAAGCATGGGCAACCAAAAATTCTGGGTTTTCTTTTCCAATCTAAAAAAGAACAGGAAGGAATAAAGAGTGTTATTTCAGTATTAAAATGATTGTGTGTGAGCTATACAGTATATATATATATATCCGGTACAATGACACATACTTGTCTGAGTCTGTGGCAGTATCTTTTAGTGGCTGCAGGGACAACAATCTTCTCTCTCCAGTCCTGGCCATAGAAGTATTCCAGGTCTTTCTTGATGGCCTCCAGTCTGGCCAGTTCACTTGGGAAGTAAATGGGTGCAACACTGGGGTGGTTGGAGTTCCTGTCCATCTCTTCCTCCAAGGCCTGGTAGACCTCATACAGCGAGCACAGAAGAAGCTGGAGAAAAATAGGAGGAGGAGAGGTGGTGTCAGACAAGAAGATCACAGTAGCTAATAGCTTACCATAGAAAAAGGTATCTAAGATCATGCAATTAAAAAAAAGAGATTAAAAATATATTTTACCTTGTACTGTGGCAGGGTGACTTTTCCCTTCTGGAAGCTCAGCATCAGTTCTGTGTTTTCTGCCCTGATGTGACTATCCTTTGTCACCTTTTTGATTTGTTCTGACAGATCCCTGCTAAAAAAAAAACGTGAGTAAGAGGTCAAAGAGGGCAGCATGAAATAAGTGTAAAGAACAAATATGGGACTCCAAAGTACAGAAGATAGACATTGTGTGAATACACTGTTTGAATTACTGCACCTATAACTGTTTGTCTAATGTAGGCAACATGCAGCAGCTGATAAAAACAAAGTCAGCACATACTGTACTAGAAACCTACTTTCGGATGCTGCCTTGCCAATGCAGATAAGATCATCCAAACTTGGAGTAAGTTTTAAGAAATGTACAGTTTGAAGATAATAATTTAAGAGCATTTCAAGGAATTTCGCAGTGCCCGGGGGTGAAGTGTGAATGCAAAGATTTAGAGATACAATAAATCAACGCAGCTCATTCTTACCTGTCAGTCATCTGCTCTGATGTTGTCTGAGTCTTCTTCTCTGGTTCCATTGCAGCCCTGTAAAAAGTCAAGGTGTTAGAAAAGTGCTTTTGCAGGCCATCTTCCACTATAATGAAGTAAAATGTCAGCAAGAGATTATGAAATTCAAAGTATGACAAAAACAGCAATGAAGATATTGTGTTTTACTCACCTGTGAGGACAACGTTCCAAAAGTTTGATCTATGTTCACAGTGATTCACTGTTTGCTTGCTGGATGAGCAGTACAGTTTGTGCTGTGTGAGTGCCTACAGTCTTCTCCTCGCTTTTATACATTCCTACTCTGTCTCCTCCCTCTAGCAGCTGAATGAAAACAGGAACTCAGCCTCACAAAACCTCTAAACATGATATGGCAACTTCAGCAAAAACAGTAGGAGGGACTGAGAGTTAACATGATGCAGCAACTTTGAAAACAACTTGGAAATTTTTTGAGGGAGGGACTCTGGGGCTTAGCATGAATATGGAAGTTTCAGTAATGCCCTGGAAAACCAGGAAGAGGGAGGGCTTAGTGCTAAACATGACAGTGCAGCTTTGGAGTTCTAAAGTTGGATCAGACAAGAGGTGGAGCTGACTTAACATGACTGTATACTTTTCTGAAGCCAGAGAGAGGAAGTGTTGAAACAGTGACTAATGTCAAAGAGAGAGTTGGTGTATCAAAACAATGCACCAACAGTTTTCAGTTAATCAGTAACATGAACAAGTTTAACCACGATCCTAGATCACAAGTCTGTCAAAGTTCACATGAAAAGAATAATATGTCAGCAGAACAAGGGGCAATAATGAGAAAGTAGAGCTATGATTATATGATATGCTATGATTTTCTCCATTATAACAACTGTTGAGATTAAAGTTACACTGATTGATGAAAACCACTTGGATCCTTATTCTTTTTGTAAATACTCTTAGTGCCATAACTAAGATAAAATCATTTTTATTTGAAATTATTTCTACCGAAGCCTTACTGTAAAATAGTGTGGGGAAAATAATTGAATTCTTGAGCACAACCAATGACTGAGCCCAACCTACAATTATCAAACACATTTCTAGAGGATAATTGTATGTATAACTAAAAATGTGTGTCTCCGAACTGCATGCGCACGTGCTTCTACTCAGCAAGAATCAGTTCACTCTCCATTCTTAACATGAATCAGCAGAAAGAGAGAGAGAGAGAGAGAGAGAGAGAGAGAGAGAGAGAGAGAGAGAGAGAGAGAAAGAGAAAGAGAGAGAACTAAACGTGAGTCAGCAACTTTTCCTCCACTATATTTCAGACCAGTCGACCGAGAATAAGTTGTTTACCTAAGGCGAAAAAGGTGGCCCAACTCCAAGATTTTTTATTTATGGTTGTTAGCTACATGTTAGCTCGTTGTTCAGTCGACAAAACTAGATGTATCATACAAAAATGTTTACCTGAATTAACGTTAGCGTTAACTGTCGCTGTAACCGTCGACGACAGACTATGAACATGGCTAGACGTGACGTTATTAATTAAGTTAATTATTAACAGTCTTATCCGTTTGTTTTGATCGTAAACTAGATTAAAGCGGACCCGTTAAAAACCTAATACATTCTGAGCAGACAGTCCCAAGTGTAGCCTACTGTGTATTATTAGCCTAGGTCATAACAATAAATAGCCACTTTTAGAACCGTCATTGTTGCTAGGGTTCTTCGTTATAAACACGTCCTCGGTACCAGAGCAACAGGTAGGTCTACCGTCTAGACGCAGCAGCAAGTTACTCAATATAGCCTATCTACTATTTCTATTATTTATTTTTTTTATTGACAAAATGCAATATACAAGTAAACAACATTAGCACAAATAACAAATATAATTCATTCAGAAAAATATGTGATGAACACAAAGTGAGGAATTATGAACCAATTGCATAAAATAAATAAAACAACAACATTTATACAGGAACACAACTAATATCGTATTCAGGCAGAGGATTTGGAGGGGGAAAAGCACTATCCAAAAGCTTGATACTTTTTGGTTATTTAACAAACTGAGTGACTTAAGTTTAGAATTAAATTCTGTGAGAAAAAATTAAAAAATTAGGTTATTAATTTAAAAAAATCTTTGTGAATAAAATCTTTGGTATATGGAATAATGGAATTAATCAGACAAAAGCACCATTATCTGGATTATTATAGAAACAGATGATATTTCTAAGGCCAAAAGAGTAGACCATAGAGTTAGTGGATTCAAAAAGGTAAGCCTCCAAATTATTTTGGATATTTCACAGTCAAATATAGTTTACAAAATGTACAGGAAGTGCTAATGTGAGAATATTTAGCAATAAGATAGTTAGCAGGGTATCATTTTGCTTACCATGGCATTACCATAGTCCTTGGTCTGACATAAATCTTAAATAAAATAGACACAGGTTTAAATAAATCACATTTCATAATGAAATGGTCTCATACTCTAGCTGAATTATTTTTTAGGAGCTCATACTTTACATGAACATTTCTGCTCTCTCGTCCCTGACTGGTGCAGATGGATGGTGAAGCAGGCCCAGTGTGTGGAGGCAGCCAGAGAGAGAAGAAAAGGTCATGCAAAGACTTAATGATGGAGGTGGAGGTGCTGGAGGAACCAGATTCGGATTTTGAGGAATGTATCACCAAGAAGCTTTACAAGGTGGACTCTGGGTCTGTACTGGAAGTAAGTGTTAGAGAAATTAGGTTTTTCAAATTCTCTTTTATCTGCAGCAGTTGTGATTATGGATGTGACAAATAATACACTTAATATATTCTGATTATACAGTGGTGCTCATAAGTTTACATGCCCATGCTTAAGTTGACTAAAAAGAGAAAAAAAACAATAATGTTTTGTAAATTTATCTTAATGCCTGAATTAAAAAATGAGGTAAAATCCAACCTTTAAGGACACCAATTTTCTTTGTGAATGAATAATGTATTGTAAATTAATAAATGTTCTTCCTTAAAATAGAGGGGGCATAAGTATACACACCCCTATGTTAAATTCCCATAGAGGCAGGCAGATGTTTATTATTAAAGGCCAGTTATTTCATGGATCCAGGATACTATGCATCCTGATAAAGTTCCCTTGGCCTTTGGAATTAAAATAGCCCCACATCATCACATACCCATCAGCATACATAGAGATTGGCATGGGATACTTTCCATAAAATCATCTCTCAACGCAAATCAAACCGGTTATTAGTCTAACTGAAATATATAGGCTGACAATTCCCCAAAATAATCTTTAAAAAAAGATTGTAAGAACTCATTTGAACTACCGCTGTCATTTTATCCATTCTATTCTATCCTTCATTCTACTCTCTTCCAGGGTATCCAAGACAAGTTTTTGCATTCATATTGCACAGCAGAGGGCAGCATTGATCAGATAATAATCTTATATATTGTTCAGTTTACTGCTATTTTCACTTCTACTCATCATCATTTTTCTACCTTTTTGTTTCTCCCAGGCAAGTCCAAGTTCCATGTTAGAGTACTGGGTGTATCCAGATAACCAGCACAGCATGGCAGACTGTCCCATTACCAGGACTATCACCTCTCCTACTACTCCAGTAACTCACAGGCCTTGTCCATTCGTACCTGTTCCTAGTTCAGTGGCAGCTGTTGATTCTACAGTGTGCGCTGTAGTTAATCCCATGATGTCTAGCTCCATGACTGACATGTGCAGTCCCATTAGTTCTATGTGCAGTCCCATCAGTTCAGCCTTGGACACTCTCAGTTCCACATCCACAAGTCCTGGCTGCGCTGATCAGGATCCTGTCAGTGCTGCAGCTCACCTACACCTGTTGGGAGAATCCTTGTCCCTGATTGGACACCACCTTCAGGAGACCAATGTGAGTAGATTCAGTGTAGAAAAAAAGATTTTCATTAATTTAAGAGATTGTATTATGTGTAGTTAAAAATATGTGGATAAAACCCAAAGGGAGCATTGAACCTTTTTTTTGGTCACATTTCTGCTGAAGGAGGAAAAGGGGTTTGTTTAAATGTAACATATTTTGTGTGGTACTGAAGGAGGTAAATCTAGTCAAAGCTATTTTGTCTTACAATTTTGAAAATGAACACTAATTTGTACTTAAACAGTATTTTAGGAAGAGTTGAAGGAGAGATACAGTATGAGATATTGAAGTCCTAGAATTCAAGTTTTGACACAAACATGATTCTCTAGTTTTTATCACATTAATCTGCCCACACACTGACTGACAACAGGATCAAGAAGGACAGGTTACATTTAGCGTCAAGAGAACATAAAGCAAACATTAAGAGATGATAAGTGACTTTCTTTATCTCTTTGCAGAAAATGGTGAGTATGTCGACCAGCTTGTCTCTGCTCTTGGACTCTCTGCTATGTGCCCTGGCTCCTCTAATCTGCCTCACCGCACAGATACCAGAGCTGAGGAGCTGCACTCAACACACACTGGTGAGAGATGCAGCCACTTACCATCGCATACACACCACATACTTTACACTCTATTTATGTGTGCACGTTCATGCAAATGAGTGATTATTGTTCTGCCAGTTACATGCATAAGGAGGAAACATATGTTTTTTTGTTCTCTTTTAAGGCCTCCACTCTGGGAAACATTGCCTATGTAATGCCCGGGTTGTGATTGATGAAGACCACACTAGCAGCACACAGCACGTTCTAATATGCTGAAAGACATTCTAGGTTAGTTTATACTTGAAAAATATGTCTAAAATCTATTTTGTCATAAAAGAATAATTGTTTGCACTAAAAACATTTTTTTTATCACAAACATACAAGTTTACTTTAATATGTCAGGTTACGTTCTTGTATTTGTAAAAGATGTGTGTAAAGATTATTGTATGAATTATGTAACTTCTTTTTACTGACCAGGTACCTTCTGTCTGTGTATTTTTCTTATTACAACATAGTCTTTTACTTATGGAGCCCTGAAGTTTACATGTGGCCTGCCTTTATCAGATACACCGATGTGATTGGTGCAGCTCGGCTACAAGGGTATAGGTAATGAGCAGCATTACTCGATGCCAGAGTAACTCGCTGAGCAACTTCATATTGTGCTCCCGCGAGAACTCTGGAGGACTCTGGATAACATTAGGTACAGTTGACAACCAGTAAATATATTTGTAACCCTATGTTTACCAACAAGACAAGCTAGCTCCCAGCTATGTCATTGCCCTCAAATCAATAAAGACTATCATGAACAAATGATAAGCCATGTGTACTGTCTGCAGCAGCCTGAGGCTCTGGCCACGCCGTTCATTCCTGATTATTGAGCTGATTATCGGGCATTCAGCCTCACATAATTGCTATAATAATTCAACACGGAATTGTATATATGTAGATAATAGAAATCTCACAGTCTCTACATAATTGAAGCTTGAGGATTCTAGGTTTTAATACATGTAGTAGGATCAAACTGTAAAGTAACGTTACTATTTTGGGAATAACGTAACACAAGCAGAGGAAAGTTCCTTGTTGACTTACTACGTTGTCACTTCTGTCTGTGACATGCCCTCAGTCATGACATATTTTACCAGTTATTAACCTTGACTATAAACACTGAAAGACAGCTTTTTTTGACAGTAAACCATGAGTTTTGACACTTCATGGGTGTGGTAGATAATGATTCACATGTGCCCTGGGGACACACCTCTGACACATCACGGATTCAAAGAAACCTGTCGTGCACGAAAAAAATAAACTTACAAGTGTGTTCATGTGTTCAAAATTGGGAGTGGTGAGACAAATGCCTTTCTGGGACTGCATATTTCACCTGCGTATGCAGCTTGTCGTGAGATTGACTGCAGTCGACTCGCCATGTACTGAAGTTGTCTGGATGAGCGACCTAATTCAGTGACCACTGAACAAACAGAGCACACAGAGAAGACAATACATGAACACAGCTTTAAAGTCCTCATACGACCGAGTAAGTATGTTTGTTATTGTTTGAATTATACATCTGTTTACTAAACTAAGTAATGGACTAGTTATCTGAATATTTCAGTGGGAGTTTAACTGAAGCACCAAATTGTAGATTATACAAATGGTTGTTGGTGTTATGGGGGCTTTGAATAGACACAAGTGTCTGTCTAGCTGTACCCTTTTAGTATTAGTGTAATGCCAAATTTGAATATCCCTTTAGTACTAAATGTGTACAGTCTGTATTAAATACTGTGTGGTGTCATATGTTCAGTCTTTATTTTTGTGTGCATTTGTACGCAGCTTTGTTTTATGCATTTTTGCATATCAGTCGATAAATAAAAGTCTAGGTTGAATGTAGTGGAACAGGACTGGCAAGGTGTGGCATATCATGCACACTAAAAGAAAAGGAATGCAGTCAGAAAAGGAAGAAACGTTTCAGTGGAATTTAATCTTCAGCTAAGAGCACAGCAATTATAAATTATCTTAGTTCTTGTTAACCCATGCAGGTGAGAGGATGGCGTGAAATACGTGGGAGAGAAAAGTAATGCTCAAAAGAAAGTAAATACAAAGACATATTACTTTTTAACTATTGGACACAGACAATTGGAATCATGCATGTCACAGATGAAATGCATCAAAAGTCATCGGTCTGTTTTTAGAAGTGACTCATCCTGCCCACATATGAGTTGCCACAAACTCCTACCCAACCTGTCCAAGTCTGTTTTTCCAGTTTTATTTACATGTGGTTGTATCTACTAACATTCAGCCCAATGTATGAACACATTCTCACAACTCACTTTTGCTTTTGGTGCGTTGGTGTAGCTTCCTACCTAAATAGAACCACTAATCTTTGGTACTGAATTACATCCAGATAGTACATTTGATCCCTTCCTCTTCTTTTCTTTCTTTCCAGCCATGAATGAACACTTGAAAGGGAGCTACTACGGGTCCTCTCCCCCAGAGCTGAGACTTGTTCTTTTGGGAAACATTGGATGTGGAAAGACATCTTCAGCAGACACTATCCTGGGCCAGCTGTCCCCCGTCTCTCCCAGTGCCTCCAGGAGCTGCCAGCTGCGACGGGGCATCTCTGAGAGCAGGAGTGTGACTGTGGTGGAGGCGCCAAGATGGTACTGGGACTGCGGCAAGATGGAAGACAGTGTCAGGAAGGAGACGGAGAGAGCAATGACACTGGTAGCACCAGGCCCACATGCTGTTTTGCTGCTGGTGCCAGTTAACCAATTCACAGAGGTTGGTTGCCGTCTCTCTATTAGCCTTTCTACTTGTGGTTTTTGCTTCGGCCATTTTTTCTTATTGACTCATGCATTCATCAATTACTTTTTTTTTTTTAAAAGACTAGATTTAAAAGTCAAAGACATGCCTTTTATTTATGTTCCTGTGTTTCCTAATATATATACGTCAATTCATATTTGTAGTACAAGGAACAATATGATGGTATACAATGTGCATAATTTTAACCATGTCTTTATAATAAATAATAATCATTTTAATAACTTTTATTTATATAGCACCTTTCAAAAAACCCAAGGACACTTTACAAAATTACTGCTAAAGAAGGAAGTAGGCTGTGGTGAACAGGTGGTGTTTCAGGAGTTTTTCTGGATTGAGGAAGTTGGAGATCTACTGTGGGGCCAGGGCATTGTAGGTGAGAAGGAGGATTTTCTATGTGATGTGGGACTTAATTGAGAGCCAGTGAAGGTGGATGAGGGTTGGGGTGATAGGCTGCCAGTTCTTGGTGTGGGTGAGGACTTTGGCAGCAGAGTTTTGGACATACTGGAGCCTGTCGATGGTTTTGCTGGGGACCCCAGACAGGACTCCATTGCTGTAGTCCAAACAGGAGGTTTTGAAAGCATGAATGTGGGTTTCTGCCACAGAGTCAGAGAGTGATTGCCCGAATCTGGAGATGTTTTTGAGATGACAAAAAGCGGAATTGGTGATGGATTTGATGCGAGTATGGAAAGTGGGGGTGAAAACCAAGATTACACCAAGGTTGCGGACCACCAAGAGCTCTGTTTTTATTGCTGTTCAGTTTGACGTGGGTTGACATGCAGGCTTTGATGTCATGCAAACAGATAACCGGGGGGGTTAAACTTTTTAAAAATCTTTTTCTTTCCCTGGTTTTACCAGATGGAGAGTCGTGTGCCTGCAGAGCTGGAGGAAGCATTTGGGGAAGAGGTGCTGGATCACACCCTGGTCCTGCTGACCTGTGGGGACTACTTGATGGGAAGAACAGTGGAGGTATTAGAGTTTTAAACTAGATACAAATGTCAAGTCCTCTTAATTTTTGTGTTATTAAAATCTTGTATACACGTTGATACCCTGCAATTCAAATTGAGCTTTTGCATTTAAAACTGGGTTGGCCAGTCTTGTGACACACTGAGGGAGGAATTAAAGTAATCTGTCTAACTAGGTCAGGTTATGTAAACAAATTGAAACAACAATATATTATTTATTATATATACTTTGAAAAATGGAAACTGCTGCATTCTCCTTCAGACATCTTTGCAGGATTTCCTCACCATACATTGTGTCCAATTTGGGTTAATCAGCTGCTGTTTATAGGAGAAAGGCAATCCATTGCAAATGTAAATTGTTTCCCACAGGAATACCTGCAGAAAGAACACCCAGGCCTGAGGCAGATAATTGAACGCTGTCGGGGGAGGTACCATGTCTTCAATAATCGTAAGCGTCAGGACAGGGAGCAGGTCTGTGAGCTGCTGGAGAAGGTGAGACGTCAGTGTAGAGAATGATTAACAGCATCAAGTCTAGAGTTTGCACACACATTTTACAGTGGTGTTGTTAACAGCTTTTCTGTTTTCATACTGATTAAGGTGGTTATCTCACAATTTAGTCAGTATGGGTGTATACTTAAAAAACAGAATAAAGAGGTACAGCAGATTTCCTGTTTTCTGTCAAGCACTTTTTAAGATCTTCAGAAAGTAAAATTATGTTGTATTGCAAATGGCAAGTGGTAGAGCTCTTAGTTTTAACTGCTTTTTCTCAGAAGGTTACTGAGCATGCATGGTTTTCTCAGCAAAGCCCTGTTTCATACTCATACTATCACACCCAGTTGTAGTCGGATAGATATTAATAATTAGGCTGATTACGTTACAACTTTAACTGAAATGGGAATTGATTCCACAATGAAGATTGCAGAACTTCAGGACTTATAAAGTGGGATGCTGTAATTGTAAATGTGAGTATGGGGGAAATTTACTAAATATATTGTTTGTATATTTATTTATGTAACAGGTGGACAATATGGTGAAGGAAAATGGGGAATACTATGTGAAAACAGCTCAGGAGAGAGAGCTGGAGAAGCGAGTGAAAGACAGAAAGAGAGAACTTCTTGAAAGTTACAGAGCTCAAAAGGAGGAGAGAAAAGAGACTGTTGCTTCAATGCACATCCAAAGCACAGAAATACGCCGGGGTATTGATAGAGAGGAAAAGAGTGCTGCCCTGGAGAGGAGGAGGAGAGAAGGAAAAGATGAGCTTGAGGGAAGTGTGAGTGTGAGCAAAAGATCTAACGGGCTTTATTCAACACCAGCACCAGAGCAAGAGTTCTATTCAGAGATGCATTATGACCGTCAGTTGAACAGGACGCCCAGTTTCAGATTAAATGCAGGTAAATGTATGCATTTTTGTACCCAATGTTGTTCTACATCACAATATCACGTAGAAAATGAATGTGAGCATTAAACATGACTTATAGTTACTGTTTTTCCTCTGTAGATGGAGCTATACTCTCACAAATGTCTGAGGTTGAATCAACTCCAAGAGTGGTCACTACTTGTGAGTCACAGGAACACTCTTGTATTATTTCACTAAAAAGTGCTCCTTTTGTAAGATGTTTGAAAATAATTATTTTTAAATTTAACATATTAAACTCCACATTTCACCTGATTGTTTTCAGTTCACCAAAGAATGAACAGCTTTGAAGAAAGATCCCCTGAGGCATCTCTGATCTCACCTCCTCATTCGCCAGTCTTCCTCTCTTCCCCCTCCTCACCAACCTTCACCTCCTCTGCCTCCTTATTTCCCTCATCCTCCACTCCCTCCTCATTTCCCTCATCCTCCTCTCCCTCCTCATTACCCTCATCCTCCATATCTTTTTCATCATCTCCGGAGCTGCGTCTGGTGCTGCTCGGGCGATCAGGAGCAGGGAAGAGTGCAGCTGGTAACCTCATACTGGGGCAGGAGGAGTTTGAGTCACGCCCAGACAGTCTCACTGCGATCACTCAGGAATGTGAGAAAAAGAAAGCACTGGTTGATGGAAGACGGGTAAGTTATTAAGATGTTATTTGCTTTCATGTTTTAATTTTTCTTTCACTGTGTTATTGCCAACCCCCCAAATTCTAATCTTTGACACTCTCATCTTGTTTTCCATCATAAAACAATTCAATCAAAAAACAAAAATCTACTTTTCTTATTGGTGCATTTTTCTCCTTTCTCACCTGCAGGTGGCGGTGGTGGATACCCCAGACTGGTTCTGTTCAGAAAAAACTCCAGATGAGGTGCGAGCTCAGATCTCCTCCTGTGTTGCTTTATCCAGTCCCGGTCCACACGCCTTCCTCCTGTGCGTCCCCTTAGACCAGCCTGCAAAGACCGAGCTGCAGGCTCTCAGGGTCCTCGAGGCTGTTTTTGGCCCAGAAGCGGTCCAGAGACACACTCTGCTCCTCTTTACTTACGCAGATAAACTGAAGAAGAGCGGGAAGGCAGGCAATTGCAGTGTGGAGGAATACATTGCTGGTCAGCGGGGGGATTTGGTAAAGCTTGTGGAGAAATGCGGCGACAGGTTTCATGTGATGGAGATGGAAGGAGGTGGAAGGGACAGAAGAAATGTGGCACAGCTGCTAGAGAAGGTGGAGCAGACAGTGAAGGAAGGTGGAGGACAATGCTATTCCCATCCTGCTTTTCAGGAAGCGGAGAACCGAGTGAGGAAGAGACAGTTGGAGATAGCAAGGGAGAGAAGGGGGGTGGAACTTGAGCAAAAAGGACTGGGCGACAGACGGCTCAGCTCTGAAAGGCGGGTACTTTATCCCTACATGCAGCCTCTGGCTGAGGCAGAAGAGGAAGTAACAGAGGATGAGATTGAAAAAACTAGGGATGAGGCAGAGATGAGTGTGAGTACATTGAATATTGACAGCCTTCCTCCCATTACGCATTCCATCATGTCTCCTTCACTTCTCCGTTCCATTATGGAGAAAATGGAGTCAAGTGCAAAGATGTTACCTCAACTCCTGGCAGATAGCTCTGTGTGGGTCGGTGAGGGAGCAAAGAAAGTGAAAGATAGTCCGGTGTGGGAGACAGTCAGCAGCAAGGCACAAAATGTCCAGAAGATGGTGGTTGATAGTTCTGTATGGGAGAAGGTTGGAGCTAAAGTTGGGCATGTGTCCAAATTAGTAGGAGATAGAGTTCCCAAGGAAATGGTGGACGGTTCTGCATGGGTGGGATCCAGAACAAAGTCAGCAGCAGCTAGTCCTATGTGGGGAAAGATAGGGTCTGGGGCAAAAACTGGAGCTAAACTGATGGCTGATGGCTCTGTGCAAATTGGAGCTGGAATTTTTACCGGTGCAAAGATGGTGTCGCAAAGTCCTGTGTGGGGGAAGGTTGGTTCTGGGGCCAAAGCAGGTGCCAAAATGGTGGCAGAGAGCTCAGTGTGGGAGAAAATTGGGACTACTGCTAAACAGGTGCCCATGGTAGTCATAGGGGGTGCATTGCTGGGTCTGGTGCTCGGTGTGATTTTAGGGGGTGTGATTGGCGGAGCTGTCGGGGTAGCTGCTGGATCTGCGGTAACTGAGGTGGGCAGACGGAAAATCAGCAAGAAAAACATGTTAGAAAAGCCAGATAATGTGGAGGGAACAGTGAATGACAGCATTGACTCTCTGGTAAAACAAGGAGAGAAAGTATTCAAAACTGAATGAAAGGCTGAATAGAGCATGTATATAAAATGCTAAAATATTTAGTTGTGAATAAGTCAGATAAGAGTGTATAATTAAACAGTGGCAAATATGTATTTTAAATTTATCGCAGCAGATGGACTATCTTTAAAACACAGATACTTTTCTATTAGTATTTCTTTCTGTTTCTTTATTTACAAATATACCACAAGTCAAAGGATCCATTTAAAAATACTTCTGTCAAATTGTATGAAGTTTTTTTATTATGTTTTTTTAAAAGGGTGAATATCGCTCACACTAAATTATGTTTTCACAATATATATATAATTTTGACAAAATAAACTCTGCTAAACTTGGCTAAATTGATTGTTTTAATGCACAAGAAAAGTATTTAGGTGCTTCTTTACTGTTTGCAAGATATGTCAAATTCTGTAAGAAAGTATAAATGCAATTATTATTTTGAATGATGATTTATTTCATGTTCATCTCTATAAGTAGTAAATTCAACATGAATATAAACTTATGTAAGTCATTTAACAAGTTATATTCTAAATACAGTATATGGGTCACTTAGCATTTTCACTGTGCCACTAGTACTACTAGTACATAATTAAAAACTATTGTATAATGATTGGGTCTTTGTCTGTTTTTAGTGTCACAATGCAAATATGATGGAATGTTTTATCATTAATCATTAAAAATATTTTTCACACTACACTGACTTTGTTTTTGCATTTACTAAACCTCATAACTTGCTAAACTTCTGCATTAAAAGCTTTATTCTTGTTATCAGCATGCTAAAGGTGCTTTAGGACCAAGAACCTTCTAAGATGTCCAATCCTCACATGGGACATGCAGGTTTAGTCTTGTGGGTGTAGCAAGAGGAGCGGAGGCAAGGACGTTATCTCTAAGTCCCAGGCTGGCCACCATCACCCTGCTTGGCCTCCTGTATCAAAAGAAGGAGAGAAGGTTAACACCCCAGCAGTCCCAACCAATATTATAAAGTTTCTTTTTCCTGACCTATATGCCATTGCAATATTTAGTCCTAAAAACCAAACACACAAGCTCGCACTTTACTCTAAAAGCTGAACAGGTATATTCAGGCAGAAGCTGTTATGTTTAGTTGATTTCAATAAAGTATATAATATTTTCACGTTGACCATTATTTTCTAGAATTATTCGTGTGACGTGTCATTGTTACTGTACTTTTTATGCTAGATGAAAACTGCTGAAGTGTAAAATAAAGTCTGTTACCAAGGGCAATACATAAAATGCTGTACATGTGTGTTTCTATAGTGGACCAATGCACCAAAAATTATTTTAGTTGATTATTTTTTTTTGTATTCTTTAACAATAAAGGATCATGTTTGTTCCTCTTCCATGTGTATTATATTTGGCATTCTTAGCACACAATTTGTGTTGTCCAGTAAACTGGGACTATAATTTGGAAGGATTATACAATTTTAAGAACATATCCCAATTGTATAATCCTCCCAAATTATGGTTTTTGTTCACTGAACCAATACACTACTATTGTACATGACTACTGTAAATTCCTGTAACAACAGGGAAAGGCCTCCTCATGGTTTTTTGAGCATATATTTAGCTTGGGGGAATTTATCGCTTAATTGTCTGGCATTTTCTTTCCTGGTTCGGTTTAAACACGTCCCATAATTGCAGCCCAATGAAGCAGTATCAGACTCATATTCTGACTAGAATCTGAGTATGACCACGTCAGGCTAGTGAATAGGCCTTTTTCACAGAATACATTTTGAATTGTCACAGAAGGAAAGGTCCACACATATATAATACAATTAATGGTGGCTGAATTTCATTAAACTGCTTCCGTTTCAGGGTTGTCCACGCTGGCTCACTGGGACACTTAAATAGAACAAAGACATTGTTATAGCAGCTATAATTCATATTCCTATCATAATAATAATAATAACGTATTAAATGACAACATGTGAAATGGTTCGCTTGTAGTGATGAACTTTTAGTCAATTTGGCTTTACAGAGCTTTATATCAAGTTTACCTCATTCAGCTCATCGTTTTGGTTCCCTCTCATCGCTCTAGCCATTTTCAGCTGCAGCCGGCAGCTTTTGTCAGTAAATAGAAAAAAGCTCTATAAATTCACTGAACACTACCTGCTCCGCACCAAACAGCAGACAGACACAGCAACTAGCTGGTGAACATGGTAGAGCATTTAGCAACTAAAGAGACATGTTTAGCAAACATAGAGTGAATATTGGATTTAGATTCATCAGTTAACCAGAAATACAACCCAAAATGAATGATAATGTTGCTCCTTAACTGCTAGATGTGTTAGCAAGTGTTTGCCAACGAATTCACCATGTAATTTTAATTTTTCATTACATTTAATACATTGTTTAATAACTTCTAACAACACAACAAATAACTTGTGTTGCTACGAAAACCTGGCTAGAACTTTAGTGTGTGCAATTGCAGAATACTGCAGTACCCCCTTAATATGTGTGTGACCCCTGCCTCAGTCTGTAATCCTCTCTGTGGTTTTATAACGAAGCAGGAGAGGGGGCAGATCAGCCTGGCACAGCAGAGCGGGCAGAGTCAGCCATAGCAGCGTTGTGAAAGCAGCTCTTCCTGTTGTGTGGTCCCGAGACCGTGTGTAGGGCTTCCCAGAACATCCTGGTGGCTGTGTTCTTTTTTTGTTTTTCCCCTCTCCCTTTCTCAAATGCTGTGGTTTTCACCAAATATGTCCAAACACCCATCACTCTCTCTCACGCACACACACACACACACACACACACACACACCCACACACACACACACCACCCGTCTTCCAGGAAACTCATTGACCGTCAATGAGACAGCACTAACTGTAGGCGTTCACTTGATAAAATGCCACTTGATAGAGCCAAGCACGCAGGCAGAGAGAAAGCAGCACGATTGCACAGCTGCAACTTATCCCCAACTTCCCACTTATGCAACACCCCACCACCATGCTGAACCCCATCTCTAACTGCATCCCACATCCACCCTGACCTTCCTCATCCCAACTATCCAGCAACTACAATTGTTGCTGTTACATAAATCTTTTGCCTCTTGATTGCTTGCACACACATACAGAATGCATGCTAAAACATGCAGTGGTGGAATTTAAGAGCATTTACTCGTGTAGGCCTACTGTACTTATCTACAATTTTGAGGTATGTACTTTATACTACTTTTCATGCCATTACATTTATTTGACATTAGTTACTTGTAACTGCAGATTAAGATTATTAATTTAAAAATATAAATTAATACATTATTATTAGATTTAGATATTCAACAGTATATACAAAAATAATCATTTGTAAGCAAGTCAGTCAGTAATTTCAATTAGCGCCACCTTCATCAACTGCAACATTAGTGGTGTACACATTAATGAATAATGAATTTGACACAGAATCATCTCAGAAGCCGTCATTGAAAATTGTTTGTAAAAGGGCAGGTACTTTCAATAAAAATACCTGACAGGTGAACCATCTGTCTATCACGTCAGCCATTCTTGTTTTTGAATGAACAGCCACGGCTGTGACACACCATGGTCACACACATGTATTATAAGGTTACACACACCTAAACCACTCTGGTATCTGCAAGTCGCTCCGCACTGGATGGCGATTGGTTTGGTTAAATGGTAGTTCAGACACAAATACATTAGGCTCCTCGAAACCTGACAAGATGGAATTTCGTGTGATATGTGATCCAGAGAGTCTCACATGATCTCGTGATATTGCGAGAATCCAGCTCCCATGCAAGGTAAGTATGGCTTCCTTGTTAAAAATAACCATTATTCATCTGCCAGTCTGGTGAACTACCAAACCGATGGAGGCTTTCACTATTCTGCCCATACCCGTATAAGGTAGCAAGTTGTTGTGTTAATCTATGTAGTTAATCATGTAGACTTATCTAGGCTTGTTATTATTTAAAATAAGCGTTGACATTTAAGTCGGTCATTTTATAGGCCTAACCAATCTGATGGTTACTATGATCATCTCACACTGAGAACACTTTGAAGATACACAAAAGTTCCCTAAACATTTGACAAACACGGCAAAACTTTTGGATGTGTTGAGAAATAGTGCTGACAAAGAGCAGTGGAGCGCAATAAGAGGATGTCAAATAAGGAACAGCAAACTAAAACACACTTTATTTCTGTCCGGTACAAGTGTGTCACAATGTCAGGGTGGGACCATCGGCCCTGCTTGTCTTAAAAACGGCAACTTTAATTCATGAATGCATTACATGCTCTTCTTTGCAGACACAAGAGTATTTATATACTTTTAATAATTGTACTAGGGCAATGCAGATTGTACATATCTGAGGCTGGAACATAACATCTGTTTTTTAACGCTCTTGTGAGAGATTTACCATTTTATGAGTCTACAGAGGCAAAGCCAATTCAAAATCCTGAATATGTTGACTAAAAAGAGATTATTAGATTTTTATTATTAATCCAAATGGACACTCTCATTAGATTTCCAGCATCCTGTTTTGCAAAATTCTACGTTGTGGATCCACATTGTTTGACATTGGAACATTTGGACCTTACTGGGATATAAAACATGTTCAAGTCTGTTTGAATGTTCTGTGGTGTTTGCATGCACTACTTTCCCCATAGCACAATTTAGTCTTTTACTAAAATACAGAGCCTTACCCTCAATGTTTGCACATCACTGCAAAAAAACAGAGCTAGTCAAAACTATAGAAAGTCTCTGAAATTCTATTTTACTACTTGAGAGTTGAATCATACTGGCTCCACAAACCCTTTTGGAATCTGTCAGTGATTGTGTGTCCTGTCTGTCAGTGTGACATTTACACCTCTTTGTTTGCTGTCTTTTGGTATCACCGCTCATCATTTGGGGCTGCCACCATCCGTATCTGACTTTTGACCTTTCCCAGAATGCCATGTGTCACCAAAGAAGTCTTAGCCCCAAAGCTTTCCTCGCTGTCTGTGTCACCATAGCAACTGGATGTTGCTGGGGAGTTAGCCAGAGCAATGAGTGAGTCAGTTGAGTCTCTGTGGATTGTGGTGGGACATGCTGAGGATGGTGGGGTAGCGTGGGACGGAGGAGGAGTGTTGCACTGAAAAATACGGTTTTGTTTATTACTTTCCAACCCAGTGGTGCTGCTCTCGTCCTCAACTGAGTCCCTGTTCTTGTCCTGTGCCTGGTCATTGAGCAGCGTGACCAAGAAGTTGATGTACTTTACAGCCAGACGGAGGATTTCATTCTTGCTGAGCTTCTTGTCATGTGGGTGTGTGGGAATGAGTTTTCTCAGCTCAGAGAAAGCCCCGTTTACGTTCTGCTGTCGCCAGCGCTCGCGGCTGTTGGTGAAGACACGGCGAGCGAGTTTCTGAGGAGGGCCTGTTAGACACACATAATCACTGTCTGAGTGTGCAGGGCCTTAAAGGACATAAAAGAAGTTAATATATATTATTATTTTCAACGAATACCATTAAAACAACAACAATGGAATGATCCTACTATCGTAATGTGTTGTGTAGCCAATGCCTGATATGTCTTACGCCAAAATGTTCACAGTTAAAAAACTATTAAAACAACACTGTTGCACTGGAACATCTTCAGTCATTACAGTGAACATGTGCACTTGATTTTGAGTAAATACCGCCTTGCTGCTGTAAATACTCACTAGAGCACCAGGTGTATTAATCCACTGCTGAAAATAGTCTTACAACAAATGCACTATACTCCTGTTTGAATAACACTTAAAAAATACAGTGCCTTATTATTTTAGGGAATTATTTTTAAAAAATCTAAATATGTTTATATGACCCATTTTTAAAACATTTATGTCTTCAGTAAGAACAACTGTGCTTGGGGCTGAAAGCCACACACAAGTTAAGGAAGTAGAAAAGTATTGAGAGATGGACTGACACATCATCATCTGTGTTTTTTTTCATAGAACTTGCTGAGCATAAGTAAAATACAGATTATCTTTAAACTTATTATTTTTTGTAAACATCATCATACATTCAATATTAACCTTCTCCAGGATCAGTGCAGCATTTCCATAATCAGTACAATTTCAAACATGCAAACATTCACATACAGTAATTATGGCTGTAGCCATATTGATGTCTCATTATTTATTTGGTCACACAGAAACTCACAATCATTGATCTCTGCCTCAAAGTGTAACGAGGTTCTTCTCTTGATCCGGCTGTTGTTGATGACACCGTAGTTTCCTCCTGAGGGACCCAGGTAAGAACTATTGATAAAAAAACATGGCAAAATGTGACATTTTTGTAACTGCATTTACAATCAAGTGCAGCTAAATATATAAAAAACAGTTATTCCAGAATCTCTTCTTGTAAATATAAAGAGTGGTTGGAGAACTCAAGAAGATGGAGGAAGCCATTAACTGCGGTGTGATTAGGTTTGTGGCGTTGATTGAGTGTGCATGCAGAGTTTTAGCCCAGTCTCATTAAGTCTGGTTAAACTGATTTTACTTCAGGGGGATGGAATGGATCAATGCTTCCTGCTACAAACATATGAGAGAGAAGTGAGGAGGGGATCTTATTCCCAGACCTCCATGACAGATGGGAAAACCTTAGATGTAGATAAAAAGTCCTACTTTTTACATAGATGTTTACATCATGTTCCTTTGAAAAATCGTTTTTGGTGTAGAGAATAGATAAACATAGGAGGGCTCTGATAATATCTGCAAAGAAATACCTTTCTTCGTGAGTGTGAGCTTTTTTGAGCCCAAAACGACTTTAAGAGATCTGTTTTGTTGTCTTTTGTCAGTTCTCAATTTAGTTGCAATTAAAAGTGTATGTTTAGTTTGGAAAGTAATATCTTCATGTTGTTGGTTGCACACAATAAAAAAAAACCATTTATAATGGAACTTGTATGTAGCGCCCTATATGTCCTGATGAGTAAATGTAGAGTGTGAAATGTGAGATCCCTTCATAACAGCACACATCCTGCTGTCAATGCCACATAACCGTGCAGCATAGCCACAATTGATCTCAATGGGAAGTCGTGAAATCGCAGCAGTTAAGGTTTCATATGAAACAGAAATTTGCTACCAACGAGGTGGCCTCATCATCACTAGTAACATCACAGGAAAGCGTTTTTTATTTTATGGTTAAGAGTTCCACATCTGTTTGTATGCCTGCTGAAATGGAGGTGCATGAGCATGTGGCATCTTCTTCTATTTGATATACTATTGTATTATGTTCTATAGAGAGCTGAAGTTTTATAATATTTTCCATAATTCAGATTTTCGTACAGCATAAAATGCAAACTCCAGAATTGTTTTAAGATTGTCATGAAACTGACATTCCACCAACAAGATTATTTAATCTACAGCTCATACATTAGTTACGACTATCAGTGCTGTCAGCTAATGTTGTGGCTCCCATCCTTGGGGTTGGGACCCCGCAAAGGGGTTGCAAGATTGAGAAATAGCGTGATGATGAACTGGATAAGAAATATGTAAAAACACAAAAGTACATTGACTGGTTTCTAACTTGTGTTTCTTGTGTAATAGAAATCTTTGTTTCTTTAGGACCCAAAATGATTCAAATAAAACAATCTGAGAAAGGAGGAAATCCCTCTGCTTAGCACTCACTGAAAAAGGTCTATATAAGCCAGATCTCACCTAGTGAAGAAGGGGTGTGCAGACAGGTACTGCTGAGGCAACAAGGGTCCTGGGGAGGGAGCTGAATGGCCCCCAGAAGCTCCAGGGCTGGCCACAGGCAAACAGGACAGCTGACTGCGGCGAAGGTCCCCATGGGGTCCATGACTGGGAATTGGGTGGAGGGCAGTCAAAGGAGTATTAGGGAGCGGGAGAGGGGGTTTGCTGTGACCGAGGCTGATGACTGGAATGTGTGGAGGAAGAGGAGAGGATGATGAAGACAAAGGGAATGATCTGGTGGAGGTTGGAGGTGGTAAAGTGCACAAGGAGGTCTTGGCTGGCGCCGGGAGGAGTGGAGGTGGAGAGGAAAGAGTTGGGGACCCCTTGGCAGAAGCAGAAGGGGCTGTGGTGCACTTTGATCCTCCTCGCTTCTCCTCCTCCTCTTCCTCCTCCTCCTTGGTCTCCATGACAGTGGGCTCAAGTGCAGTAGCTGTCCCTACGTTGTGACTGGTTAACACTGTTGCCTTGATAATGGGGGACTGAATCGAGCCAGCAGAGGGGACATTCGCGTGTCCCTTGTGCCCTGACTTGTTAGCAGGACATGGGCTGTTGATAGCATTCAAGGGTGCTAAAGGCCTGTTTTGGAGAGGACTGTGCTGCTCTACGGAGGCACAGGATGGGGAAGAGGAAGAGGAGGAGGAAGAGGAGGAGGAGGAGGAGGAGGAGGAGGAGGAGGAGGAGGAGGAGGGGGGAGTTAGGTTGGTGGGTGAGGTAGGTGGGCCAGTGGGGTTTAGCTTTTCCATCATGGTAGGAAAGACTCTGGGGATCCTCAGTAGTTCCAAAATTCTGTTCCTCCTGGCTGCTCAATGTGTGTCCCGTGAGTGTGTGTCACTGTGTCTATATATATATATATGTATATATATGTGTGTGAGAATAAGTAACATATTCATGTGTACCACCTGCAGCTTGTCCTACAGAGCCCTTTAAATCTGTCCTAACCAAGTGTATGTGTCTTTTACTTATATGTCTTTATTTCCTCTCCATGTGTTCTGCTTTCTTGCAAATTATGCAATATTTTGTTGCTCTACCTAGAAATGTGTATTTTCTTCTGGCCAACCTGCAACCCACCAGTTGTTCTTATCTTTGCCAGGGTCAGTATGTGAGTCTTCTATCTGTCATTTAAGATTACATTTACCTCGGATTGAGCTATAGCTGTCTTCTGTTCCAGCCTTACTACCTTATTACATTGTTCCCGCCTCTGCTGGCTGTGAGTGTGAGTAAACGTGAGCATGTATTCATTCCCTCACTTCAACATTACAGAGGGTGCCAATGAAACAAATGTTTCAGTCCTTGCAGTCTTTAATGGAGTAGCCCTCCTGTGGTATCGTCTCTGGGTGCAGCGTGGAGCCAGGGTGGTTGTTGCGGTCTGATCTGGAGTGGATTTCTCCCACAGTACATCCTGAGCAGCAGATTCTAGGTTTTGAAAAAGTCTCTAGTGGCTCCTCTATAGGAGTTGGTCTGTCTATCTGTCTGTTTGTGTGTATTTTGAGGTTGTGAGTCAAAATCCTTTTAAGCATTCAAAACTTCCCAGACCCCTGAAGATTGGATTTATATCAAAGAGTCTGTTGAACAAAATAAAAAATACACACTCAGGATATACTGTATATTTGATGTATATAAATGAAAATCTTGTAAAAGGTCATAATTTGCAGATAAAGCACCACAAGAGCAGTTGTTGGTTCCCTCAGTGGAAGCTGGTCTACAGTTTAAAATCTGAATTTGATTAATAATTTACAGATTCATCACATACTACTGCCCTGAGTTGATGCTAAAATGCTGCATATCAAGTTAATTCACTGTTCTCTATTTCTTCAAGGAAGGAGACATTTGTTTTTACTCTGCTCTGCAAAGCGTTGTACTCTTATGATTTCTCAGGTTTTGCAATCACAAGTGTTCCTGTTTTGTCTTTTCTAGTGGTCATGACTTTATTTTGGACATTTCCCTCTTTCACAATGATGTGCGGACGACACATGCAGGTAGTTTTTTTTAATTTTGCAGCAGTGTTATATTTACAATTATATAAATATCTTGGTAAGGAGAAATAATAGAGAAGCAACACAGACAGAAAGTTACAAATGAATATTTAAATGGTCTCAGCTGTACATGGCTATTTTTTAAATAATTAATTTAGCTGTTGCAGAAACAAAACAACTATCACTACTCGTATACTTTGTTGAAGCATAGATGATATAGCATTTGACTTTTGGCCAAGGTTGTATTCTCTGGCACATTTTGGCACAAGTTAATTATAAACCTTTATGCTACCATATTGCATTGCAGATGATTTTTATATATGATTTTTATATATGTCCAATAGTTGTGTTTTTTTTGTTATTGTTAATGTTATTGCCTTATATTATTATTTAAGCCAAATGCAGAATATATTGTATATTTTTTACCGTAGCCAGTAGACTGGTTAAGAAATATATATATATATATGTGCGCCCCATGTACAAGGCTCAGCTTGTGTTGCAGCGACCGCAGGTTTGACTTGCAGTCCTTGGCTGCATGTCATTCTCCCTCTCTCTCTCCCCCCTTTCATCAGCTGTCTTATATAATAAAAGCCTAAGATGGTTAAAAAATACTCTTCATAAAAAAATAAGTAAATACAGTAAATGGCCATCCAAAAAGCATCTGACGTGGTGTGATATTACATTTTTATCTCTTTACCAAATAAATAACCATATTAGCTATTTTGTTATTATTTATGTTATATATTTATACATACATATTTTTTATAATTGTTGAGGCTGCAAAGCCATTCATGCACTACAGGCTGCATACAAATACAATAAACCAGTACTTACAGATACATTATGATATCCAGTGTGGCTCGTCTGTCTGTCATGCAAAATCCGTTCAAGTGATCTGTAAACGCACATGTTGTATCTCCTCAGTGTTTAACGCCCTCCTCCTCTTCCTCCAGCAGCCTGTCACTGTGTGTGTGTCAGTCTCTAAGGTCAAAACTGTCTGAAACTGCTCAAACTCTTCTCATATTCTGTGAACAATTTTAAAAACTAATAATTAGATATATTCATATAAGTCCCAAATATTCACAAAGAGATGAAGTTAGAATTAGACCGTCCAAATGTATGTATTTGTTTTTCATCGTGAAGTTGTTCCTTTGGACGAAGACACAATCAAAGCATGCCGCCCCCTGTCCATATGTCATTCTCACCTCTCTCTCTCTGTCTCTCTCTCTCACTGTCCTGTCTATCCTTCTGTCTCCCACTTTCTTCGCCAAGAAGACACAATGGTCTAGCTGGTTGCCAGGCGGAGAGCTCTGGTACTGGCAAGTGTGAGGTGGGGGAGAGAGAGAGAGAGTGAGGGAGAGAGAAGGGTGAGAGAGGGAACCATGTTGCAAGGAGAGTTTTCCGCTCGCTGCTGGACAAGAGGATGTGCTAGTACAATATGGTGGCTCCTGATAAGAGCCTCAAAGCTGCCTGTGGCCTGTAGATAAGGAACCTCCACCACCCCTACTCCCCCTCCACCACACACACACACACACACACACACACACTAGACTGGTCAGTCCTAGACTTTGAAGGCATCTTGACTGTTTCCAAGAAAATATCAATATAATAAATAGACAATAGTAGACTGTACACACATGCACATGCTTCTCCATACACACATACACATTTGGTGGATGTTCATACGGCAATGCCAAAAGGCCCTTGGGGAATCAGTAGATAAATATCTTAAACAGTCTGCTATTAATGGTAATTTTTAGATTTTGATTGTTTGCTTTGAATCTTATGAGGATCATGTAATGTGTCTTTGTAGCAGCATTATAAAAACACATGATCTTTTATTCTGGATTATTTAAGGCAAATTGATGTAATAAAAAAGGTAAGCAGAGATAAAATATAAATGAGAGATGAGGAGCAACTATTCCTGAATGGAGCCTTTCTTTTATTATAGTTGATTGTCTTATCCTGGTTATAATCCCAGGATATCCATTAATCAATAAGTCAATCAACACAATATTTATTTTGTGTGTGTGTGTGTGTGTGTGTGTGTGTGTGTGTGTGTGTGTGTGTGTGTGTGCATGACGGCATGGTACAAACACAAAAGATCTCTATTCATTGGACTCGAGAGATTTTGGGCAGGGGCTTTTCTTTTGTGACATCAGAGCAGCACACCTGTGTCACTGATCTATGTCACGTCATCATGGTAACTTTCCTCTCCAAGAGCTCCCAAACTTCCTTCCTAAATTTATCTTTCACTCTCTCTCTCTCTGTCAACCTCAGGGTCAGCACCTCTTTTACATTCGCTCAGTCATTTCCTTCTTAGACAGACTGAAACACTAACATTATAAAGGCTTTACAGTTACGTGACCTTCAAGGTCCTGGGAAAGAAAGAAAGCAGTTTGCCGAGCAACTGCTCAACAAATCTGTCATCGCTTTCATCATCATCATTATCATCATTGTGATTTGTTTTCATTATAGTCATAATGATCATCATCATTGTCATCAATAAATGCACTGTGGTCTGAATATGCTGAAATAAAAGTACAATCTGGGTTGAAACAGTGTCATCTATCGGTCTGTCACACTCTTTTGCGTCCGGCAGCTGTGGTTCCAGTTGATCGCACTCTGTGTGCCAGAATAAAGTTGCAGTGGCACGGCTGTGCCTGCAGACGTTGCATGAATTTGCCTGTGACATATAAAAAGATACACCAAGGGACAGAGACAAATCCTTAGGGAGTAACTTTGGTGCTTTATATGTTACTGCTAAAAGTAATATAATTTGATATTGTAACGTTGCTGTTTTATCAGTACATTTTGGTTCTTTAAAGGTGTTTTTTTAGGGGTTCATTCAAAATATAACTTAAATGCTTTTTTCAGTGATTGCAATTATTTGTGGCTATATGTGCTTCTAGGAAGTATGATACATAAAAATAAATACATTTATAAAGTAAAGACAAAATGATTCAAACGGGTCCTTGACAGAAGTAAGTCTGACTTAAAGCTAAATTTGTGCTAAAAAACAATGAATGTGGGGTAAATATGGTTTATCAGATTCTGAACAAAGACAAAAATAAATGCATAGAAATATGGCAACAAGTGTCCAAACTGAACCCCCCCTTCTTACTGTAAATGCCTGATTCCTCAGACTCTCAGTTATCTGGGCAGTTCCCTCAAAAGAGAAAAGAATCAGAAGACAAATCGTTCACGCTCTCATTTATGGCTCAGTGTGAACACCCAAACTGTAAACAGGGAATAATAATAGAACCAAGCGATAACAGACAACTTCCGCTTTTCCCTTGAGTGAGGAAGAAATCAAGAGAGGATTGTTTTAATCTCAGAGCCTCGCTGTCACGCCCTCCTCCTGGCTACCTCAAAATACCTCTTGATAAATGGAGTATCGATGAGGGAGACATTGTGAAAAGGTAAAGTAAAGTGTGTGTGTGCTTTTACGTGTGAAAGCCAGTCAGGCTATTTGTTAAAATACCCTTGAGACTTAACATAAAAATAAATGTAAAGGTTCTCTCACTCTTTGTGTGTGTGTGTGTGTGTACACCAGCAGAAACATCACTGATCTTCTTGCTGGGCCAGCATGTGTGGGTGAGGAGTGGGAAATGAAAAGCTTGTGGCCTATTCGTTGTCGAAAGAAAGTGCCCGCTGTTAAATTGCAGTCCAAGAACCAGAATATAATACTAACTGAGTTTTCACCACAGGTTGAGAATTTACTCAACTTACTCTGTGGTGGAAGGTAGTGCAGGATGTGACGACTCGGCATGTGATGGCTGGGTTCAGTAATAAACTAGTCAAACAAAGGCTTATGAACTATTTATTAAAAACAATGACTACATAACATTAACAGATAATTTAGAAAGAAATAACTATTTACATATGAAACAAATCAAACTAAAAGATGATACAGATACAAATAAAGTGTAGCCATGATGTGCTTTGTCAATTAAATCTAGTTGGTTTGTCAAAGTTTATTGTTTAGCAGATAAAACACCGGATTACCTGGAGCCCAAATGTTATATTAATAATCTTAATACTATACTATGAGTTGAGGATATAAGTTTTATTCGGGCTTGAGTCCATAAATACAAAAGAGAGAGAGAAAGAGAAAATGTTCGGCTAGTGGTTAGTAACGATTAGCTCCAGTTAGCTCCATTATAAAGATATGGAGTGGAAGAGACTGCCGCAGAGAGGGTGAACAACCAGACTCTGATAATGAATGATGTTCGAGGAGCTTACACAGCGGTGTGGCCGCGGCGTATCTACGGTTTATTAGTACAGTAAATCCCACGGCGAGACCACCAGCAGCATGCTGTTACTAGCTAGCCTCTGGGCCTAAAGTGTTGATGCTGTGTCATGCATGCGGTGCAAGACTTCATGAGGGGGAGGGGCTGGGGGCCACCGGTCTGTGTGCGCTGTAAAAAAACAACATGTTGATTGGAAAAGAAAATGTAATTCGCATTGCCTGGGCGGTTTTCAATCTACCGCCCAAATAGAACCTATGAATAGGAAACACTGTGAAAAAAACATGTTCAGATGTTCAGTTCAGTGAGTGACACTGCTACAGTCGGAGCTTGGGTCAAGCACTGAATAATTCGGTGAAAATCTTTGTACAAACTTTTCAATGAACTGATCCTAGTTGTTCAGTGCACCGAAAAGAACGATTTTGCCCATCACTAGCTGTAGTGAATAGTGAAAACAGGTTTGCCTCATTACAGTATGTCCTCTTAGCGGTGAGGCCGTTAAGATATAGGAAAATAGGTAAGATAGTTCTGCACTAAATAACTTTATTTTACTTTTGTATGTATGTGTGCCCATAGATACAGAGAGAGAAAAAAAAACTTCCATTACAACCATCTTACATTAACGCTTGGTTAATTATTTTGTCTCATTTTGATGTTTGAGCTTGTTGTGAGGCTGCAGCTTTATAGTTTGCGTTCATTTAGCCTCTGTTTAATTTAGTTCCAGGGTTACATGTTTGCCTTTGTTTCAGTAAACCTTTTGTAAATAAATGCCACCTTTTTGCATTTACTCTGGCTTATCAACCTGGTTCTTCAACATCCCTTTTAAATGTATATACAGTATATCCCTTTACATGTAGTGGCGGTGCCACGGCAGCAATTAAATATCCTTTCATTTCCCAAAGATCTTGCATCAAGATGAAGACATAATCATTAGCGTGACCTTAGTGAGCTAACTGCAAGTTACACAATAATATACATCTAAAGTAAGCTAACATTAGCCACCATAAGCTAGCCCACTGGTCATACCAGGTCCAGTAAGGCAGAACCTGTGAGCAAGGTGGCATTTTTTGAATTTTTTTGTATTTATTGGTCTTTTAATTTTCCAAAAGAACATTGTCTAACTTTAATACACCAATATTTTCATCCCCTCACAAAATTATTGTGAACTTGGAGTCATAAAAGATGTATGAACACACACGCGCACACACTCACACACACACACACAAACACACACACACACACACTCCCCAAAGTGGGCTCCATGGCCACGTTTCCTCCACGTCATGTAAACACTATTGTGTGCCGGGCGATAAAGATCACTGGAACATAATTGTTTAAGGCAATATTCGCAGTGCATTTCATGGAGAAAGTGACAAACAATGCTGCGAGCGCTGGCCAGGACAGACGCTCTCTCTCCTCCTCTATTTATTTTTCCTTATAGTCCTGGAGACTGGCTATCCAACTACAGAGAACGACAACAACAAGAGTTTGAGTTAATGTGGGAGATTTAGGACAAAGCATGAGGATTGGTTTTACGAATTTTCTAGAATCTGATCCTACATACTTGCCTTAATGTGAAAGAGACCTGATCCACCTTATCGGGACAGCGGGGGTTGGCTAAATTAGAGGTGGCATAAGGAGCATGTTGCAATATTAGTGACATTTTAATAATTTCTACCGTTTATTGATCCCCAGTGGGTAAATTACAATTTACACTATGTTACACTCTTACACTCACCCCAATACCACCCTATAGTATTAGTAAAGAGATTTATTTTTAAATGTTTTGTGAGATATTAAAATGCCCATATAATGCTGATTTTGTTGTTCATAATTATATTTTGAGGTTGTACCAGAATAGTTTTACATGATTTCATTTTCAAAAAACACCATATTTTTGTTGTACTGCACATTGGTGCAGATCCTGTTTGCTGTTTTGCCTGTGTGTTTAGGTCTCTGTTTTAGCTACAGAGTGAGACATCTCACTTCTTTACTATCTTTGTTGGGAGTCGCCCATTCGCAGTAGCTAGGTGAGGATCACATCAGCTAGATAACTTTCTCCAACTTCTTTCTCCAATGTCAGTCCAAGGCAGGATTAGCTGGGAAACCTCTTCTAAACGAGGGGCACTTGTGGAATACCTGCAGAACAGGGACATGTGAGTAGTTCTTTTGTTGATTATGGTGAACTTGTGTGTTTTTTTCATAATATGGGCACTTTAAAATAATTGATCAAAGTGTTGTGTATATATAAAAAAATTAAACCCAAGGTTAAGTTAATGAATTAATTAATGAAATAAACAAAAGTAGTGGAGGTTCATTACTGCAGCATTCACACCACAAACATGGACATTTAGAATTTGTTGAGCTAGTGAAAGAGTAAACATTTGGACTAAAACATGAAATGTTTTAAAAAGAAAAAAGTTATATTGATGAACAATCTGCATACCTATATGCATTAGTTAAAATCAATTATCCCAAATGTAGTACCAATTTAACATTTCACTCTTATAACATGGTTGGATTTAATGTACGATGGACACTTTAAAAAAAAGAACAAGATTTTATTCTCACAACTTCTTCTTCTTGTCATAACCTGGTGCTTCCATTACCCACAATGCAACTCAAGTGCAGACTGATGGGAGATTAAGGTGTGTTATGCTAGTAACAGCTAATGTTGCCTTGAGCTGCTGGCCTATAGCAGAGCTCAGGAGCAGCTACAAGGGTCTGGTAAACTCATTTCTTCACAACTTCATACCAACAATAGATTTTTTCTATTTTCTATCTTGTAGTCAACCAACGCTGACTCAAGTGACATCACCTGGGGACATTTATCAGACTTAGCTCCCTCTGGACACAAGACTTTACACATCTTTATCACATACGTTATGCAGTAGAACTCTCAAACACCTGTAAACAGACTTTGATGTGTAAAGTTGGAGTTTCCCTTTTAAGTTAAGAGGGGAAGCGATCATTTGTGAGTCAAGTATATCCGCTTCATCTAAAGCAGATCAAACAAATGATTTAGCTCTTCCTCATTACTGCCCTGTAACATCAAGGCCCAAACATTGTAGATGTTTTCTAAGTAGACATCAAGGACCTTAAAGTTCATGAAGATCCTGATTACTGTAACAGCACCTCGTATGCTGTCAGCCACATGTGGACGGTCACACATTGCTCCATTCCCAGGATGCACCTGGCCTGGGGCGAGCGGGCGGACGTGGGGGACAGCTGTATCCTGTGCACACTTCCTGGTTTGGCAGAGCAGAGGGGGAGGTTGTGGTGGGGAGGAGAGGGGCGGGGTGGAGACGGGAGGAGAAGGGGTGGAACAGGCATTTTCCAAACAGGATATATCTGCCACAGCCACAGGTGTGAGGGTACCAACGCTCCTCATCCTCATATATACATTTTTTTTTGTAAAGAAAACAAACACTCTAGTGATTGAAGGGAAGTTTATATGATGACGCTAAGTGGAAGAATAAGTAGAGAAGGGCAAGATGAGAAGTATATAGAGGAGAAAGGAAGGTTGGGTAGACGGAAGCAGGGAGGAGAAGGCTCGTTTATTGTCTCAGAATAGATTCACCTGGCCGGCCGGTGGGCTAATCAGAGCATAATGGGTTCAATCAATAGTTTCCTTGAGTGCACACATACTGTACATTCAACGTTAACAGTTGAACAGGAGCCTGAAAAGCATTATGGCAATGTGTTTTCAAGTCAGGAGTATAACAGTGATGATGTTTCATTGCACCACCCTTCTGCAGTTATATACCTTCCAATTATATAAAAAAATACTGTACTGTACTGTACTGTTTGGTTCGAAAGTTTGGACACCCCAGGTAAAAAATTGTATTAATGTGCATAAAGAAGCCAAGAAAAGATGGAAAAATCTCCAAAAGGCTTCAAATGACAGATTAGACATTTGTATAATATGTCTCAAAAAGTTAGATTTTATTTCCATAATTTACACATTCAAAATAACAGAAAACAAAAAAATGGCATCTGCAAAGGTTTGGGCACCCTGCAGAGTTAATAACTTGTACTGCCCCCTTTGGAAAGTATCACAGATTGTAAACGCTTCTTGTAGCCAGCCAAGAGTCTTTCAATTCTTGTTTGAGGTATCTTCGCCCATTCTTCCTTATAAAAGTCTTCCAGTTCTTTGAGATTTCTACACTGCTCTTTTAAGGTCTATCCATAGATTTTTAATTATGTTGAGGTCAGGAGATTGTGAAGGTCATGGCAAAACCTTCAGTTTACGCCTCTTGATATAATCCACCGTGGATTTTGAGGTGTGTTTAGAATCGTTATCTGTTTTTAGAAGCCATCCTCTCTTTAACTTCAGCTTTTTCACAGATGGCATCAAGTTAGCATCCAAAATTTGCTGAAATTTTATTGAATCCATTTTTCCTTCTACTTGTGAAATGTTCCCTGTGCCACTGGCTACAATATAACCCCTAAGCATGATTGATCCCCCCCCCATGCTTAACAGTTGGACAGAGGTTCTTTTCATTAAATTCTGTGCCCTTTCTTCTCCAAACGTACCTTTGCTTATTGCGGCCAAAAAGTTCTATTTTAACTTCATTGGTCCACAGAACTAGTTTCCACAATGCATCAGGCGTATCTGTTCAGTTGCAAACTTCAAACACGGATTTTTGTGGTGAGGACGTAGAAGAGGTTTTCTTCTGATGACTCTTCCATGAAGACCATGTTTGTACAGGTATCTCTTTATAGTGGAATGGTGTATCACAACTCCAGTGTTTGCCAGGTCTTTCTGGATGGATCGTGCAGTCAAACGTGGGTTTGGACTTGCTTTTCTCACAATCCTGCGAGCGGTTCTGTCTGATATTTTTCTTGGTCTTCCAGATCTTGCTTTAACTTCCACTGTTCCTGATGACTGCCATTTCTTAATAGCCTTCTTCTGCTTTGTGAGCGTCAACTATTTTCAGTTCCAGTTTTCTAGACAACTGTTTAGAAGAACCCATGGTGCTGATTGTTGGGGCAAGGTCAGATGAGTCTGGGCATTTTAAACCTTAAGATTGACATCACCTGGTCTTTTCACATAGGTGAAAAAGTGGATAATAAAACCACTTGTGTAGATCTTCTCCTATTGCTTGGGTATTGTTCAAATTTGCACTAATAGTGCCATATTTGCCCCTACTCCTTATACCAATATGAATTCAATTATAAAACGAGAGCCTGTGGGCTTTTAAATACAAAGTTGTCACAGACTAAAAAAGAAGTTGCAATGCTAACGTGTGTGTGTGTGTGTGTGTGTGTGTGTGTGTCCGTCCGTCCGTCCGTCCGTCCGTCCGTCCAGTAAATTCACACCCTTGGTGCATATAAAGGCAGAAAAGATGAGGAGACACACACAGTCGAGAGGCTGTTACTCTCACTGGGAGGACTAGTCTGAATCAGTTGACCTTGAGGCCTCAGTCTAACCTTTGACTCACCTGCGTTAGATTACGTCCAGAACTTTACGATTGCACTGCGGCTTTTCAAACAGCCCAATTGCATCCACTTCCACTTTTGGCAACACAACTACAAATATTTCCATATGAGATGAGCACTGACAATAGTGTATGTGTGTGTGTGTGTGTGTGTGTGTGTGTGTGGGGCCCTCGGGTCACAATGACACTGCGTGGAACAACAGCGTATTGTGTCTTCCTCTCTCATATTTCTCACCATCAGCACTGCCGCCATCCAAATTCCACTGGTGTGTTCACAGCGTGGCGGAGGGACTGACTGCCCTGTTGTCAACCCCATCCTACAATAATAGGAAAAACCCCATCACTTTTCCACTTTCTCCCTCACTTTTACACTCTAATTCAAAATATATGAGTTCCTGTTTGGAGCTCCCTCTCTCTAGACTTGATTGTTTTGGATAAAGGCTGCATGCAGTTTGTTTTCTTATCTAAAATGCTTTTGTTGTTCATAATGTGTTTTTCTGTATATGGGTGGAGGTTGGAATAAATTTGTGATGTAACAACCAACTTTTCTCTTTTTGCACATTACACTGTATGTGCCAATGTATGAAACTGCTGGGTCTAAAGGAGAAATAATATCTAACTGTATCTGTCAGTGTGTGCCATTGACTCATTCTGACATGTGAAGTGTGTTACATAAACTTTATCTTTATTTTCACTTACATGAAATGAAATTTAGAAATATTAATGACATAACTTCTGCATGTGGCTTTCGTGGATAACAAATGTTAATGTCTGATTTTTAATAAAACAACGATTAAGCTGCAGGCATATGGTTAAACTGTTTGATCAACATTTTTACAAAAACTGTTTCATGTTTTTATGAAAGCAAAAACAGCAGGCTCATTCACACAACTTTAATGTCAAGGTATATTTTGCAATGCTAGTTTTTTTTCATCAAACACATATAGCATATGTGACCATTTTGTTTAAACTACATGGGGGGGGGGAACTTAGGTTTGCCCTATTTCCACACTTAATTTCTATATTAGTTAAAAGTTAGATATGGTTACATATTTACCAAAATGTGATAGGCTCAGTGATAGCCTAGTGTCCTCAGTGGTAGCTATGGCCCTGTTTAGACAGTCTAATCTGTCGGCTACACTGAAGCAGTTATGATTTAAGATTTTTGCTCATGGGCACCTCAACCTAGCCTGGAAATCCAAACCAAATCCGAAAGGAATAAGGGTCTGGCATCGAGTAATGAAAGTCTCCTACCTCGAGGGGTGGCACCAAGCGTGCATTTGAAAATCTCCCAGCACGCAATTGGATAACACTATGACCAATCACAACAATACATGGGGTGATGTATCCAGAGCCCCATACGTTTAGCTACCAGCGGAACTAACTGGTAGATTAAACTTCATCTTCATCTGTTTAGCTCGCCAATTGAAGGCTTGGGGCACTTATCTCCACATATTCTGGGATTGCTCTCCTGTTGGCCAGTTCTGGAACAATGGTGCATCCAAAATATCTGCCCTGACTAATGTTACTGTACTGTTACTGTCAATGTTTTGATTCTGAGCAATCTGTCAGCCCCTCAGCTCTCTAAAACTAAAAAAACGTGCTGGATTTGCTGGATTCACGGCTGCTGAGAAAATAATTGCAACCTGTTGGAAACTGCCTCAAGATGTGTCTATTTGTACATGGACCCTTTCTTCTTTGGATGTTGTATATTTGGAACTGTCTACAGCTTGCGTAAATGGAGTGCCAGAAAAATAATTCTTGGTTTTTTCACACTTTGTACAGCATTGCTGACTCTTTGAAGGCCATGTTATAAGGCAAGGCAAGGCAGCTTTATTTGTATAGCACATTTCAGCAACAGGGCAATTCAATGTGCTTAACACAAAAACAGTTAAAAAAACAGTTAAAAAATAAAGGTTGTAGGCTGATACTGAGGCCTTCTTGCTTCTATTTGCGCACGTGCTTGGTCCCTTATCTTGTTTCTGTCTGTGTGTGTGTCTGCCTGTGTGTGCGTTTTTGTATCTCTGTTTCTTAGTGTGTTGTTTGTGAGCTGCAGACGTCGCTTTTGCTGCTGTATTTTTGTTGTGTTTCCCTCCTTCCCGTCTTTCCTCTGTGTGTTTTACAAAAAAATTGTATTGGTTGTGAAACACGTTCTAATGTCTCAGCATATTGTTTGTAATTGTAATCTTGAAAAAAAAACATTTGGTCACAAAAAAACCTGTTTAGCTCACCTCTGGCCCGCCTATATCAGATACACCGATGTGATTGGTGCAACTCGGCTACAAGAGTATAGTTAACAAGCAGCATTACTCGATGCCAGAGTAACTCGCTGAGTAACTTCAAATTGTCCTCTCACAAGAACTCTGGATTTCCAGGGTAACCTCAATATGTAAAGTAAGCTCTGCTCCTTCACTTTCTTTAGTGTCCTGGTCAAGAAAGTATAGACCAGAGAATCCACTTTTGAACCGCCTTTTAAAGCAACACTAGAGAACTTTTCCCACTGTGGAATTGTCCCATTTTGTCCCATTGGAACTACAGATCCGCTACACGATCTGACAAAGTAAGGGTGTGAATCTTCACAGGTCTCACGATTCAATTTGAGTAGGATTATCCTGTCAACGAGTCAATACAATTCAATATCCCGATTCATCACGATGCACCACCTTCTCAAATTTATTATATTTTGCGGCACAAGGTTTTCATCAACAGATTTAAGCAGTCAGATATGTGACCATCCATTTTTATTGCATCTGCTCTTAAAAAAACACTTCCTGAATGTAGTGGAGTCTGAACACAGCAGACAACAGGCAAAAACAAAAAAAGCAGTGATCGATAAAACGAGAAACATTAGTATTCAATAATCAATTATTGTATGTCACTGCATCGATGCAGAATCATCCACCTCCGCATTGCGATGCAATGATTAATTTCAACACTCTTACTCTACAAAGGACATGTGTTTTTATTATTTTGTCCACCACATTTGTATCAATGAGGTGAGGCTAAATAACAAACACTTGTCAATATAAGACAATATGGTTCAACAGCACCACAAACTGCAGCCTCCAAAATGATCATACAGTTGAATCGAATCTTCTCTAAATCAGTTTCAACAAAAACAACAATAACCTTCACGAAGGTAGCATTTATTGTAGGATTGTTGCATCAGACTGCATTAGTTTTAGCTACATGCTAAATGAACTGGCAAGTCAGTATACATTTTTGTCTAATGCATTGTACTTTTTGTGTTTTTGTTGGCTCACCACTAGATGGCGACAAAGACTAAGTATTAAACTGATTATTTAAAGGGACGTGTTTTCAACCTTTTTCTGTCTTTTATTTGTAGTACGGCATACTATCTTCACAATGATCCTTGTCTTTATGTAATCTGTATTTAATAAGAAAATAAGTTGACATAAAGAGAAAAACTAAAGTCAAATCACTGTTTAAACGTATCATTAGATGTACAATATACAGTAAGTAGGCTATAGTTAATATACAATGACAATGTGATCAATGCACACCATGTACCCAAAGAAAATGTTGAAAATTGGTGTTGCTCCTTTAATTTAGTACTCTTTCAGTTTGAAAAGTTTGCATGTAAGTTAACATCCTAATTGTCCAGCTCTAGTACCTTTAAATCAACATGGTAAAACTGAATTTTTGTCACAGGTGGCAAAAACCTCAACTAAGCAACTTCAAATTTCCCTTCACTCTCGGAGAGGAAAACAACAAGACACTGTGGTTTTCTGTCCATCATTCCACATCCACATTAATTAGTGCTGTTTGGAAAAACAATTCCCAGCAATGAACACAGTGCTATTTGTTACAATTATAAACTGGCAAGAGTTTAATTATCATGTGTATATGCTATCAGAAACTTATAACAGAATTAATTATGTTTTATACACAACACATATATTCTGTTCATTTCCATTTATTTGCAATTACTTAAAGGTAAATGCAAGTACAGTTCTCCTTTTGTAGATATGACGTTACATACACACACACACACACACACACACACACACTTGCTCGCTGCTGGTGGGCCGCCGTTGCACTGCTCAGTGTCTGGGTGGTCTGGACCAGGTGAAGGAGAGAGGGATTAACACCAGGCCTGCCTGAAGGGGGGAAAAAAGTACAGAGAGAGAAAAAAACAAGAGCTGGAGGAGAGACAGACATCTGTCCACCAGATGTGCTGTTACAACATAAGGAGGTAGTTTATGAAAAAGAGAAAGGAATGAAAAAAGCTTTTGGTCACGATGCTCAGTGACAACTGAATGCATTGTGACTGAAATAACATTCAGCCTCCCTCTCTTTTTTTTCTCAATCACTCTCTACTTTTTCCATATGTGTGTGTCTGTCATTTAGTTATACATCACACACATACATTCTCTTTTTGTCTCTTCTTCCGTTCCTGATGGAACTTCTGCAGGCCACTATTATAAAGTATAAACCAATGATGACCACCTGTCAAAACATGTCCAGTAACGGTGTGTATGTTTATAGGAAGGGGTTGATGAGAGGGAAGGAGACGGGTTGAATTTACAGGGGAACAAAAGACTGATTTTAATATATTTTAGTACCGGACATGAAATAAAGTAGAACATTTTATGTAGTACACTTCTCCACCAACAAATACTACAAACCTGCAAAACATAAGAACTTCTTTTGCATTTCACATATTGTGCAACTCGAGTGTGTGAGAAATGAAACCCTTTAATCTTAAAATAATAAAGGTCCCAACTTTTACAGAGCTTTCTGCTGAGTAATGAAAACTTAAACACTGACAGTGATTAGATCAATTCTATTTGTTCTTATTGTATAAATACATTTCATACAGCCATGCATACCAAGAGCAGGAGAGTTAGTTATTAAGGACACACACACTTTAATCATCATGTATTTACACTAAACCACCTTTGAAGACACCTTCCTGAACACACGCTCGCTCGCTCGCTCACTCACTCAGTCACTCACTCACTCACACACACAAACATTATGGCTTAGTGCCACATGAAGTCAAGTCAAGTCAACTTTATTGTCAATTCTGCAATATGTGCCAGACCTACCATGGCAATTTAAAATGTGTTTCTCTCCAACACGTACAACAAATATAATATAAAAGATAACTAATGTATACAAATAAAGATAATAGTAATATGTACAACACAGTAATATGTTACAAATACTGCAAATGTAAGTCATAACCAAACAGTATAGAAAACTGAAGATACATAACACACACTCTGAGTCAAATCAGATCCAGTGTGTCGGCTGTACCATGCTCCACATACAATACAAAAAAATACATATATGAAAGAAAACAAACCTTTCCCCCTGTTTTTCCTCACAACTAAAAGTCAGTATAATACATTTTTCTTGTTGTTTACAAAAATATCTAACCACGAGATCAACCCTGACCAACAGATATGTGGTCTAGCTGGAAAAAGAAAAATAATATTATTGTTTGTTAATTTTTTTTACTTATCTTAAAGTTTTCAAGGTCAAGAATAAACATTCAATCACACATTTTAAGCTGTCATGGAAAAGAAGTCCTTTAAGTGCTTAGATTTCTGTCTTTAATTTGAACATTCCATTCAAATCCATGGAGGAACATGGTGAGATATGATTGAAAGCTCCAGAACAGCTACTGACTAGACCTTGTGGTGAGTATGAACTTTCAATCTCACTAGCGTTTATTATTACGTAATACACACAGCGATATTACTGTTCTTTTTCCAGCTAAACCCCATTTTTGTCGTTGAATGTTCAATTATTGTGTTTAAACCACAAAATAAGTTAAATGAATCAAATCAAACATTTGATTACAGCTTGCACCCGGCCTTTCTGCGCTCACCTCTGAATATTTGCAGTCAGATTTCTGCATTTGGTCAGCACACAAATTGTTACATGACACACTGCTTCTTTGAGGTTCAGCTTTGGTTGAACATCTTTTTTTCTGAATTCCTATGCTTTGATTTACTGTTTGTTCCCTCTGCAGCATGTGTATGTGTGTGGTTTACAGCTGTTTACATAGCTAACACTTATTATTATACAGTCTATGAGCTAACAGTGGGTGAGCCCTGTTCAACAAGCCCTACCTCTGGGATTCAGGCCTTTCAAAGGCCTATAAACTCTGGATGAAAGCTGAGGCCAAATTAATAAAGTTTAACAGGATAAAGATGTGGCTTGTTAGACAGCTTGACATTCAAATCGCCCACCTAAATGACTATCTTTAAAATCTATATTTACAAGTTCCTGGCCATAGAACATCATATAAAGTATACTAGCTTGTGTTTGTGTGCATCCTGTTTGAGTTACATCTTTTGCCATACAGAGTCTTTCCCTAATCCTTCTTATTTCTCCCCGCTGGCTCAGTTAACCTCAACGCTCGCTCTCATAATGAGATATTAAGTTAAACCAGCAAGCGTGGAAAGGCAAACACACACGGATACCCGAGGCCTCAATCCATGTTCACTCCCGCGTTTGGTGTTACGTGGAACCATTAAAGGTTATTTTCGTTGATGCTCTCGTTATTGGCTGCTGTTAGGTTTTCAGTCCGCCTGGCGCTGTAGCTGTTGTTCTTTCGGAGCCGAGCTGTGAAACCTACCTTTCTCGCACAAGTTATAGAGCAATAAATGCTGAAAAGTAAAGTGCCTGGATTCCTTTAAAAACTCAATGTTATCTAATGTGATTACATGGATTCTGAATGTAGAGGAGATTACCAATATGAGTAGTGTGTGTTTGGCCTGTGTGTACACATGCGTGGCTATACATACCATAGTGCACATCATAGTGCACAATGTGGTGGAAGCCTCAGAACTGGACAAAATGTCTCAAAATGTAAACTTTTAAATCGGCCACTTGGTAGCAGCAGAAAAAAGCTTTGAACACAACATTGACATATAGGCTACCTTTTTTAAAGCTTCAATGTGTAACATGTTGATATTAATGAACGTCCATTACATTCAAGCCATTGCCAAATGAGTTGCTACACATCTAATTAAGACTATTAGCTCCACACAACTGTCTCTGTATTTCTCAGTATGGCTATGTTAAGAAGATTTTGGTGTCCGGTGACTTCCCGCACAGAAACTGAAGATAATTACCTCTTTTTAAGAGTGGCTACAAGCAACTGCGTGAAGGAGGGGTGGGGACATTGATCACGTAAGGCTTGTATCATGTGGACAGTTTTGTTGTCATTACTTAGAATTCCTCATGAGGGCAACAGAAAATATGCACTATAACTTTAACTGGCTGTTGCTAACAAAACGTCACTTATTTATACATCCAGCAATTACGGAGCAACATTATCATTCCGTTAGAGTCGTATTTCCGGATACCTGATGAATTTCCATAATCACTCTCCATGTTTCTGTCTCTATCATCTCCTGAGAGAAACATCTATCTCTTTAGCTGCTAAGTGCTCATCATATTCATCAGCTAGTCTCTAACTGTGTCTGTCTGTCTGCCTGCTGCGTTGTAATGAGTAGTGTTCAGTGGATTCTTAAAGCTTAAAGAACAGCGAAAGTGAACAAAACAGTAAATCTGCAGCTGAACAACTAAACGATGAGCTGAAAATTGCATAGCCCTGTGAAGCCCAGGGGAGCTATAGATTCAGACGAAGATTCTCTGTAGGTTTGTCACTAACCCTTTCACATTGTCACATTATCGTTTTCCCATAGTCATTTTACACATTGTTATTTTAAAAACAATAATTAGAGCCCTTTTAAAGTAGCAGCTCCTAGAATCTTCTATTGCAGCTTCCATGACGACAGTGGGATGGATAGCCTTGTGTTAGGGCAAGAAAAACAACCCCTTCTAAACAGGGGCTAACATGAACACCATGATTATCAGAGGTTTCACCATATTTGCAACATGAGATTCAGTTTCACTAATCAAAATAAACACCACAGTTAGACCCAGGCAGGTCCTTCTAGGATTCACACAATTTTCTACAATATCTGAGCAACAATCATTTGTGATACTTGACACTGTCGCCATTGAAGATCTGAAGACGTTCAACACAAGGATGCCATTATCACAGCCTCCCACTTAAGGACAAAATACATGCTTTTTCCCTTTGTAATCTACAGCTTTCCCTCAGAAAATTGAAAGTCATATGTTTTATTTCTATGTAAATGCAATTTGAGAGTAGCACTAGTAGTTGTATCATTTATTTGCTGATAACAGGCAAATGTTTGATCACTTGCTAAAGCGCTTAATTTCTTCATCTGTCATTTTATTGAAGAGTACAGCCTGACAGACAGGATCTTTCCTCTCCGCTACAGTGACATAGAGTATCCAATTTGAAGTATGTATCACTGTGGATGGAGCTGTTTGTCAACTTTTCACACACACACACACACACACACACACACACACACACACACACACACATGGGCTGTCTGTCACTAGCAGTCTGAAATGAAACAGACTCCTTCACTTCGTTATCCCCTCCCATTCGTCCTTCCTCGCTCAAAAATCTGGAATGCTTGTATTTTTATGATTGGAAATCTGCTACAAATCTGGCAAACACATGCTGGGACATATTCAGCTTTCATGTCTTTCAACTGGGTATTGTTTTTGTTTTATCAAAGAGTCTGCTTCTCTGCACATGTGCATCTTCGTTGTTTCTTCCTTTTGTTTAAGTGAATTGTGCATTGTGTGGTTGCTGACAGTGCTCCACTTTGAGAGGCCTTCTGCTGTGTGAGTGAATGTTTGGGGGATTAGGGTTCAAAGGGGGCTGTGCTGAGCTTGTACAGATATCTTAGGCCTGCATATTCAGTTATTTATGTTACAGGTTGTCAATAATTGGGGAATGTATTACAGATTGGTTCCATGTTGTGGTTTCCTTGTTCCGACATTAACTTGAAGTTGACTTTAAGTTGGATCACCAATTTACTTTCAAGAACACAGAAAGCAGATATGGCACAGTCAGTTTATGAGACACGTAGTTAAAAAAAAGTGAAATATCACATTGACATAAATATTCATACCATTTGCTATGACTTTGCTCAGGTTCCCGCCTTTTTTTCTTGAACATTTTTGTGTTGTGATTGCAATCCAGTTGTGGTAAATGCAGTTGATTAGACATTATTATAGGCACACACCTCTATTTAAGGTCTCACAGCTGACAATACGTTCAAGAGCAAAAACCAAGCCATGAGGTTGAAGGAACTGCCTGCAGAGTTCAGAAACAGGTTGTGTCAAGGCACAGATCTAGGAAAGGCTACAAAACTTTTAATCATGGCCGTTAGTTGTCAGTTCTCTGCTCACTCTTTTGTTGCACATGGCATTTTATGCTATAGCTGCTGCCCCTACTGCTGTTCACATGGCATTTATACCCCACCCCTACCCTAGCATCCACTTGTAGAGTTGTGCTGTTCTGTGCTTGTACATATTTTACATTCACAAAATAATCTATTCCACATGAGAAGGCTGGCTGAACAATAGTGATTATTATTTTCATGGTGATGTAATGAAGATTTGTCATTAATTAACAACTTGCAAATTGAACAAAGAGAACAAAGCAACTGAGAAAACAGAAGTTCACAAGCTTCACATATGAGCAGAGGAAAGAGCTTTTATGAGACTTGAGTCAACCAGAGGGTGGTCCTTAGCCGCATGCTCCGATGGGAGGCTTGTCAACACAACAGCAGAAAACCTCCAAGTCATCGGACTCTTTCTAAATTATCCAAACTGTCGCAGACACATCCAGAACTGGCCAATTCAGAGTACGTTTTAGGATGGGTGGAGGAGATGGAGGAAAAGGATGAAGATGTGAGTCTTCTAATAACAAAGCTGCTATTGATACTGACCTTGTTGTCTTACTTCTCCTTCCTGCTACCCACACCCCAAATTCGGTTTGGCTAAGAATTTGTTCCAATCCAAAACACTTCATTGCTGTTTGTTTTTGATGATTCAAATCTCCTGGTTCAAATCAGTCAAAACAAACATTTCAAATCAGTCAGTTTAAATTTAAAGTGCTCATATTATCCTTTTTGGCTTTTTCCTTTCTTTTATTGTGTTATATATATTTTTTGTGCACGTTATAGGTTTACAACGTGAAAAACCCAAAGTCCACCCCAAAGGCATTTACCATCTCCAACAGAAAACACTGTTCACAAACGGCTCCAAACAGCTCTACTGTAGTCCAGCCTTTACTTCCGTGAAGAACGAAACATAATATAACACACGTTATAATGTTACGTTATAATGCTCGCCTAGCTGCTAGCATGCCCCCCCCCCTTATATTCTACTTCTGACTGGGTAGTACTTACTACTTACCTAGGTACTGTGATGTGTGACTCCCAACAAAGACGAAACAGAAGTGAGATGCCTCACTCGGTAGCTAAAACAGAGAGCTCAACACACAGGGTAAAAAGAGGAGCCGCAGCAATGTGTAGAACGACATGGTGTTTTTTGAAAATTAAATTATGTAAACCTATTCTGATATAACCTCTAAATACAATTATGAACCTGAGAATTTGCATAATGTCAACAATTTTAATGGCAGTTGTTTTGTATATATTTGGAAAGAATCTAAAGTAGAGATTTGTTTGATCCAAAAATATGCAAGCGTTATCAAGCCAGAGCTTATTAATGATCCCTTCAAACTCTTGTTTCGCTGGCTTAGATCTGCAGCGCCTGTCAGCTCCAGTTTTTTTATGAACACTGGAGGCAGGAGTGGATACAGACCAGCGTAGAGCAGTTTGGTGGGAAGAGAAGCAGTGGGAGGAGGAGAGGAAAGGGGGATATTTGGGATATTTGGGATATTTATGGGCTGCAGGGTGGCACACGGCGCAGCATACAACACATTATTGTATGCATTGCTGAAGCAATAGATCTCACACAGTCCTATTTCACAATTGATTTGATTGGTTGAGCTTTAACCCACCAGAAATTGTAAAAACAAACTAACAAAAAAAAACACTCCCCTATTAGGTCTTTTCATATAGCCTCTACGGCCAGATATCATCTGACAAAATAAAACAACAATTTCCATCTAATGCCAACATTGTACCAATGTAGAATGCAGTGTGTCCTTGGTCAGTGCAGAGGTCTATTGGTGAGGCAGAGCTTGCAATGTACTGCTAAATTGTACATTTTATTTAACACAAAGTTAGTTTGCAAGTTGAAACTGTATCTGTTGTTCTTAAATAAAAAAGGCATGAGCTATTGCATAAAATGCAGATGGTAGATTATTAGTCTGACAACATTATGGAAAGGATCCCTAGAGTGATAAGCCTTTTGAAAACCTTTTTAAGACCTTTCTGTTTAACCAGAAACAGCTCTGAGGTCACTAGCGCTAAGGACTCCAGACTCCATTTAAAAAAAAAAAAAAATCTTTTAGCATGTATAGAGCCAACATATTTGTTACAGGTAAATCGGTAAACTATGGGTTTATTTCAACCAAAACTACAGTTGTGATAGTTGGAAAAGTGGAAAGACGACCAAAGAAATGTCATAGTTTTTTTAATTTAGTTTCTGTCGAGTTTGAATGAAGTGTATTTTACGATGCTAAACTTACTGTTTATTTCCATGTAGTCTGGGAACGGAAATGCAATTTCAAGAATGTTTTTAACAGAAAGCTTGAATCCTTTCCATAATTTACATTGTAGCTTGTTTCGCCGCTGCTGACTGCAGCGATCTTGCATAATACTGGACCAATGTCAAGATTGCTGTTCCCATCAGTCAAATAGACACCCTGGAATACCCTGCAAAGAATGAATTAAGAATTTAAGCACATTCTTTATTGGCTTTCTAAATATTTTTCTAAAATCTTATACTGAGCAATAAGATGTGTATTTTGTCATTTGAGTGAAATGATCCTTTCGGTCATGTTAAGAGTTTAGATGGTACAGGGTGGGAAAGAAAGAAAACCTCACAAATGCCAGGAGGAAATGCAGGAAAATTAAAAAAGATGAATTCAAATCAAATGTCAGTGAGCCTGTAGCACCCTTGGTGTTTCCTCTTGATCACCCTTTGTGTGTCATTTGTTGACCAAGAAACTGCAGTTTACACACAAAGACAATTTCTCAAAGATGTTGGATCAGTTACTGAGTGACTGAGGGTGAGCTGATTACATCATAGATCTGGCTCTCTGCGTTGGCCGCTGTAAGTGTAAGTTTGTTTGAAGGCTAAACACAGCTGGAGAAAATTGGACAATTTCTGCAATTGTCTCATTTTATGCCTTATGTTCGTCATTCCCTCTCTGCGTAATAGACATGTTACACTCACTCTTGTGAACTTTTGTATTATATATAATTTTTTTGCCAGTAAAAGAATAAAGAAAATTTAGTTAGTTATGATTAAAAAATGCTTCTAGTACTGTATGCCTACTATATTAAAATTTGCCTTTGCACATGTAAGAGAAAAATTTGAGTTTTTAACTTTTCGTCTACACACATATTTAATGAGTTCATGGGTGGCTCTGTTTTATATGTCTCTGTCAAGTTCAGGTTTTAGGGATTGGAACAGGGTCCCCTCTTTCTTCAAATATACACACCGTCATATTTACTGTCACAGGGCTCATGCTGTGGCCCACCTCACACTTCACTGACTGACTTTAATGGGCCATACTCCATGGAGATATATTAAGATCTTTTTTTTCAAAGAGAGAAACAGAACTGTGTGCTGTAATTGAATAAAACAAACTCCTCCCTAAGGGTTTATTTAGGTGGAAGGCAGCTATTTACCAATGAGCCACATCACACTTACACCAGCAGCTACACCTGGAAAGATTTCCTTTATTTGTTCGTCGGGGTTGATCAAAGTAATTGTAAAAAAAAATTTCCTACGTCCTTAGCTGTTTTAATATCCTTGCACCTCATGTTTTAAGTCGTAAAATGTGAAACTTTAATACTAAAAAATAGAATGAATTGATGGTTATATAACACATTAGATATTTCCTCTTGTAAGGAATGTTATTTTGAACTGCAGATTTGTTGTAATCTCTCATTAGCCCATGTTACTTCTTCTTCTTACCCGTGTCAATGTGTCTCCACTGTTCAAATTAGTGTTGCAACTACACACTCACCTTGTTTTACAAACTATAATCTCTTACAAACACAGATACGAACAATGTGTACTTTCAACTGAAGTACATCCATTGTATGGAGTTTCCTCAAACCTTTTTGCATGTAAAACATACAGCTTTATGCATGTTTTTATAATGAACTAACAGATAAACTTCATTTACAATAGTGATACATCTCTCAGAAAAAAGGGCCAATCTGTGGGGTGACTAGCCTTACCTTTAGTTATTCAGCAACTACATTTTAGCCTACTGGTCATACATTTACAGTACTTAAACACAATCTTGATTATTTTTCAGTTGTTGTGTCTACTTTTACTAAACGATCAGAATCTTTTTTCCTTTAAAGCACCCTCACTTCTACCGCTCACATTTCTACATAACAAAACAAACAGCACCTATAGGCTGATGAAAGCCTGCGGTGCAGTTTGAACATGTAACATGTAAAGCCTACCTGACGGCCAGATGGACGCATGTGTTTGATATTCATGATGGACACTGCGCTACTTATTCAGGCTGCAGAGGCTAACATGGCCAGCGTATGGAGGCTTGTTTTTAAAGCAAGACCTCTTTCAAACATGATGTGGAGGACATGACATGATACTCAAATGGACAATCAATAAATAAGGGAGGAAGAAATCAAAATGTGCACATGCTTAGATTATGTGTTTAAATCTGATCCTCTTCTGTGATCATCCACAGCAAAATAACAGCAATGTTGTCACATTTGAAACAAGTGTAAGTAGGCTGTGTTGTACAAATCCATAGGCCATATTGGATAAGTTGCACATTTACCTAAGAAATGCACATTTTAATTATTATTGGCTCCAAGGTCTAACTGCATTTCACATATAGGCTATTATTTTTTTATAGTAGGCCTATTGTAAAAAAAATGTCATTTATTCTTTTCTTTACAAATTACAAAAAAAAACAGCCTTTGCCCAAAAATTATCTGAAAGCATATTATTATTGTTGTTTCTATATGCCTAGGAATAAATAGTCTATTTTGTGATTTAGTTCTTTTTTTAAACTCTAGTGCACATATTCGCACAAATCTTAGTTAAGTCTTAATTTCGTAGAAACAAGAAATGTAATACAATCAACCAAAATGTAAAAGACATTATTTGAATGTGTATATGAATATAAACTCTGATATTTAATTCACATTGCACTCTGAATTCAACCACGTTCTATTCCAAACGTAACTGTAAAATATCACTTATTCAAAAACAAATATGGAGGCCTGTTTACAAGCTTAGGCCATCATTAAAAACTGTATTTGTACATAATGTACCATGTGGGTTTATTCTCAGTCGAAGAATAAGACGATTCCGTTCAAGAAAGGCATCATTAAGCTACATTAAATGAAATTAGACGAAACTTTTAGGATGCCAGTAGGGAAATGGGATAGTTGAGAAGCAGGGTAGTTCATTCCGTGCAGCGAGAAAGGAGGAATGGACGAGCAGTTTGGAGCCAGAGATGGGACAGCCGTGCAGCGTCCCGGGTCCAAATGTTCAAAGGTCATACATGAGGGGAAAGTGTTGGAGAGGAGACAGGAGAGTGCAGGGATAATGCTGCTTACAGGTGGGATGCTGGGAATAGTGTGGGGGCTTGATCGCCTTCTGAAGCCCAGATCGTGGTACAATCCAGGAGCCTGGAGACAAGAACTCATCCGGTGCCCTCCGAGGAGAGGAAACACGGGCATCAGGCTGCGCGCCTTCGCCCCGCAGTCCTTCAACGCCCCCAGATAGAAATGTTGCCTCTTGAAACGTTTCCTCCGCCGAAGAAAACTCCCGTTTTCAAACATACCTGCCGACATGGGATCCAGTGTCCAGTAATTCCCCTTGCCAGGATTCCCAGGCTCCCGGGGCATTTTGACAAAGCAGTCATTTAGAGACAAGTTGTGACGGATTGAGTTTTGCCAAGCAGGGAACTTCTCCCGATAATACGCAAAGCGCTGGCTGATAAAATCACATATCTCACTGAGGGTGAGTCTTTTTTTCGGGCTCTGGAGGATGGCCATGGTGATGAGAGCGATGTATGAGTACGGAGGCTTCACCGAGGCGGTTCTCCTGCCTGGATCATCCTGTAGCCGGGACGCTAAGTCTCCCTCCTCCCGCACTTCAGGAGTGAAGGACGAAGCGCTCTGCTCAAACTCGGGATTACTCGTATTTATCACTGAAAGATTTGTGTTCTTCAGATCGTCACTTCCATCCGTCTGTCCCCCTACGTCAATGTCCGTCTCCTCCATGCGCTTGCTGTCCAAGGTCATGGTCCGGAGTGTCCGGTGGACCAACAGGCGCTAACTTCGCCTGCTTGGGTCAGAACAGCAGACCTCCTTCTCCCCTTTCATTCACAAAAAAAAAAAATTCTCCTCCTCCTCTTCTTGCAAGCAGTCTGTCTTCATCAAAACAAATCAGTAACGGGGAGCTGTAAAACTTGAATGTTTAAACTAAAGAGTGAATGTATGATACTGAGGAGATATAACCTAATTGATTAAACACTGATCTCAAACATTTGTCATTTTACTCCACTAGGCACATAGGCTCTGCATTCTCTACTTGTTTTATCCCAACTCTAATTACTTCACCCCAATTTATTTTGCAGCCATGTGAAACCTAGAGCACAGGCGTAAACACAAGATGCATGAACATAATTAAACAGATTCCAAACTATGTATAACAAATGCAAAAAAACGAGCTCAAGCAAGCTCACATAAAAAGAATGTGCATCAAGATACAGCAGAACATAAATCCTGTTATCACCTGATCATCAGTGGTTAAAATCACCATCATCCGTCACCAATTCTTTATGGAAGAGGTATACTAATTATTATCTGACTCATACTATTATATATTTAACAGTTTGATGCTTGGCTTTTCTATACTGAATGTGCAGGCCTACTGTATATCTGATTCCCCCATCTTTAATGTGCTTGGCTTATACAGTGCTCATTTCCTTCTGTGTTGCTCATTGCCGGATGGTTTGGCACATAGTGACAGAGGCAACTCTAGCTGTTATAAATAAGAGGAAGACGTAATCCTTTTTGAAATAATAGCTGCGCTGTATCAGTTTGTGTGAGGCCACCCACTTGGCCAATGTGTCTGTACTGCATGGTGGGCTGGGGAAACTGTGGGAAGTCTCATTATTGAACAATTCTTTCGCTGTTCCTCTCCATGTGATTTGTGTATACCCCTCTACTATTTTATAATCATTGCATTTTCCATAGGGGATTTAATGTATAACTAGAGCAGGCCCTATACCTAAGATGAACAAGGAAACAAAACTGGATATTTCATACTCAATTTAATACAACCAAAACCCATTCAACACACACACAAATGTATTTTCTTCTCACAGAAAACAGCAATGCTAAGGAAATAAACCAATTAAACCGGCAACAACACAAATGAACAAAAAGAAACAACCCCCCCAAAACAAGCACAAATAGAAACAATGATAAAGACAATAAATAACTTAATTTAACGTAGGAAACTAAATTTGTATCTACTGAACTTAGCAGACAGTCTTGCTGTCAAGGTCAAGAGATGTAAATTGTTTTTCAGTTAATAACAGTGAACACAGCGCTGAGCTCAGGTTGCAGTGTTTGTTCTTGTACAGAAATAACTTTCTACTGCAGCCATCTGGCACAGCTGACCATCATACACAAGCAACAAAGCTATTTAGATGAAAACATGACTAAACGTTCCACTGAATGTGTCCACTTCTTATAGTAGCCCTTCAATGTCACATTAATACTGCGTTGATGCTATGAACTGACATATATTGCCTCCTTGTGTAGAGAAGAAATCAAACCTAACAACTGTATACGTCCTGTCGCACATGCTACATACAGGTTAGCAGCTAGCACAAATAGGATTAGTGCAGTAAAGATTGAAGTACTATACATATTGTTTTTCAGATACCCTTTCATTTGTAAAGAGTTTAACAAGGTTTTTTTTCTTCTTTTTTAGGTTGTTTACATGCTGATGTTTTCCCTGGTGTATACAGCACCTTGAGAGCAGTCATAGAGCTAAAGGGGATTGTTCTTCGCTGAGGTACAACATGCAGTGAAACTAATTACTGAGTCAAGTAAGATGTCAGAAGCTGGTGCTGCTCCTCTATGTTGGCATTTCCATCTGTAGGGAACTGTAGCAGACTATGAACTACGGGAGCAGAGAGAGTATTTGTGCAAATGTGTGTAGACCTTTGTCACGTGTGGACATAAAACCCTTTGCTCTGTGTATGTTCCCTAGGTGGTGGGTTTCCGCTGAGCTGAGGTCAGCCTCACAAAGGTTCCACACTTGAGGCAGCATGAGTTGGAGTTGCCTTCTTTCCTAGGGATATGCCAGCAGTTGACACAGCGCACTTTGTACTTCTTATACCTTTAAAAGACAGAAAAAAATACAGTGGTGATTAAACTTTTTTCTTAGTTGTATCTGTGACATGTATATTTGAAAAAAAAAATATCCCAGTTTAGGATTGCCAATCTGGAATTACTGCAACCCTGATTCAGCATAGCATCATTCCTCATTTCAGTAGCAACATTTAGTCATCCGCAGATTCATTGTCACAAAGGTACAGTATGTATCTCATATAAGCAGTAAAGTTTGTGTAACATATGAAACTTCTATGAGTACACACTACATCAGTGGTGACAACGAGCCAATAGAGGAGCTACTGCTCTGCATGTGTGGCTGTCCATGAGGCTGTGGTTAGCAATTCTAGTGAGTTGTTTCTAATTCGTATAATTATTGTAACTGATAATTGTTGTTGAGGAAAAATAAAGTGAAAAATATGACAGGGAAACCAAACAATATCTGGATCCATCCATCCATCCATCCATCCATATTCGTCCGCTTCTCCAGTATTGGGTCGCGGTGTCAGCAGCTCCAGCAGGGGACCCCAAATGTCCCTTTCTCAGGCCACATTAATCAGCTCTGACTGGGGGATCCCGAGGCGTTCCCAGGCCAGATTGGAGATATAATCCCTCCACCTAGTCCTGGGTCTTCCCCGAAACCTCCTTCCAGCTGGACATGGCAGACTAAATTGAATGCAATTTATTCTGCCATAGTGATCTAATAGATATGCCATGCACACAGCTTTATTGATGTGTTTGTAAAACATTCAACAGGCAGCAGAGTTAATATGAGCTACCTTATTCCACAGGCATTACAGAGGGGGGTCCCGTCCTCTGCATCCCTCCACATGGGGGTCTTCCTGGTGCTGCATGATGCACAGGCTTTACCCTCTTGTGAAACAGAAAGGAAATGTGTCTTTAGCTTTACGGTATTTTGTTAGGGTACTCAAAAAAACGCAACATTTCAGCAATAAGATAAGTCCTGGAAGAGTATTATGCATTCTTAGTGTCATTCTGTGAATCAAAAATATTTGTAATGACAAAAAAAGGCCGGACTGATATCTATTGGGTAAAAGGGAAGAATTTCTCATTTGTAAATGAGAAATGATGCATTATTATATGCATATTATTGTATACTGAGTGTAGAAGTTCACTGTAACATCTATGTTTCATTTGGCTGTTAATCACTGACATAACAAACAAAGCTGTATATCTGGGTGCTGTCACAGAAGAGTCTTGATATGTTCATGTTCCTTTTTGACAAAAGAAGCATATGCAAATTTCCAATACTGAAGGTTTGTTATATAAATGTGCTCGGGAAGAGAGATGCTTATCACTGCAATGAATTGGAAATTGCTTCAATTTCAAAACTGCTGAGTGCACCACCTGTCCTGAGTGATTCTGTCAAGTCACAAGTTTTAATGTGGTGGCTTCCTCTAGTGGAGAATTTGGGCATTTCATGCAATATACTTCAAACTTTTTTCCCCCCAACTGCATTCATGTTAAACATATAACATGTCAGCATTTATATTTGTGTCTGAAAGTATTATAATGATTTAGTTAATATACATTATGTAATTCTCTTTCTGAGGGTTTCCCTTTTATGTCCCCTATAATTGTTTTGTGTCAAACTTATCTGAATCAAAGGGCTGCAAAGAAAGTGTCATCTTATACAGATTTAAAAGCCTTTAGAGACAAACTTGGGATTTTGGACTCTGTACTGTAAATAAAATTTTCACATGATATATATATATATATATATATATATATATATATATATATATATATTCATGAGATTACCAGATTAAATTGCAGGCACTCCACATTGCCGTTTAGGAAGTCTGTATAAATGTCAACATAAACTGACATCAGCTTCACAGGACAGCGCAGGCACTCGAGGGTTACTCACTGGAAACACTGGTCGTCGGGGAACTCTCCTCATCTGAACTGCTAGTTTTAAGGGATTTCTGGGACGTCCGTAACCTCAGCCTTGGTTTTCTCACACTCTTGTAGAGCTCCTTGCTGCAGCAGACACCAAGAATATGTGTGAACTTAACTTACTGTTAGTTTTCATCACCATCTCCAAAATACCCATGCAAACATGTAATAAATCTGTCACTACCTGTACTTTGAAGTTATGAGTAGTCGACACTGTCCCCTATTGTTGTCCAGCTCCGTCTCCATCCTGAACGTCACTCCCTGGAACTCTGGGTCTTGGATATTTGCACTCCGACTGGGATGAGGTTGTTTTCTAGGAGTCTTGGTTCTTGACTGCTGGGTAGATGGAGCAGTAAGTTCCTCCTTTTGCACTGACCTGGGTTCTGGTTTTGATGTTGCAGAAGGTAATGGGTTTGCTTCTCCATTATAGCTTGAGGATTTCAGTTGTTCAACCAGAGGGCATTTTTCCTTTATGTGAGCATCAGTACATTCTGGGTTAGATGCTGTGATTTTGTAATCTTGTTTTGAAAGTAGGTGACACTTCTCTGTCGTGCTAGATAAAAGTGATACTGATTGTGAAGAAGGCAGGACGGAGCTTGGAGGGGGCAGATGGGACTCGCATGGGGCCTCTGTAGACAAAGCAAGGTTTGCATTGTGGTCTAGCGTTAGTGCTGGCTTTGACAGAGCTACACTTGCATCTTCACTTGAATTAAAAGTCAACTGGGCATTAAGGAATGCATCAGGCATGTGCATTGGAGACAAAACATTTTCAGAGAAAGGCAAATGCAAAATATGTTCAGAAGAAAAACAATCCTTCTCACACTCCTGGTTACAGTCAAATTGTCTGTGAATACTGAACACTGAAACAGAGTCTGCCTTTTCAGCAGTCTGTGACTGAACATAACAGCCCACCTTGGAGTCTTTCACACAGCACTGTGGTTTAGAACTTCTGGCTTCTCTGCTGCAGTCCTCTCTCACATCTTCCACAAGACTGACACTGGCTGGGATTTCTTGCCTCTCATAGATAAGAACAGATGGTCTCAAAGTGCATGCAACACTTACACAGTCACCTCTGACTCCCTGATCCGTTACATCTGCTGTTGCAGTCAATTTGTCTATTGAATGGCCCAATTTTGCGGTAGATGATACTGAACTTGGGTCTTCCACATCTCTTTGACACAGGAGCCTCTCACACTGCAAGTTGATCAGACTTAATACTTTCCAGGGGCTGTTGCACTGAGGATGTGGCTCAACCAAAGTTGTGACCTTGCTGTCGTGACTTTCCTCCTTCACTTTTTTCGTCAGATTATAAGGCGACATACGAGACAAACTGCGCCGGCAGGAACTATTAGAGATTTGAAACGGATGTGCATCCTCTTCCTCTTTTTTAACTAGAAAAGGACCTTGCCTAGAAGGCTCATGTATCCACATGGAGGGTGAATTTGTGTCCAGGAAACTGTTGTGGACAGGGGATGCTAGCTTGGAAACTTCTTGGAAAAGATAGAAGAGTGTTGAGTGGGAGGCATCATGTTCAATTGTGCTCTGATTTCCTTGGATGAAGGCAGCTTGTGTCCTTGGTCCTGTGCTCATGTTGAGGAAGTGTCTGTATCATAAAAACAAACAGCTTTTACATCAGTAGTTAGTAGTAGCCCCCGTCAATGGGTGCAAGGTAGGACATAATAAAATCAAAATCTTACTAGACAGAATTATGTTTATTTTCAGACAATTCAAACCGTCTTTCTTGTAACATTTTATCTTCAGGCTACTGAATATCTTTCAGAGGTGGACAGTAGGTTATTGCTTTATATGAGGAAGTCCCTAGTAAAATAATAAATAAAGTTGGGAACCACTTTTCTACAGAAGAGGTTGAATGGGATTTAAAGCATTGGCACAACATAGATAAATAGACCATTTAAGCTACATTTATATATTTATAGCGCCTACAAATGAGCTACACAGGCTACTGCTGCATGCAAATACCAGTTTCAGCAGATAAGCTAGGGGTATTGCTGTGTTTAACATGTTTGTATCCAAACTGTGGCCAACAGTGACAGTGACTATAGAAAACTTGAGCTTTAGGATATGTTTAATAAAATGTTTAATTAGACCCACATTATTAGCTTTATAGCCAACATGGGCTAACGGGAATCATATCATATAAATGCCTAACAAGGTCGACCTTTCCTTGAAAATTCCTTGAAAAGCCGAACGTATCATGAGAGATAAGATTTGCATCAAAAATGTAACTCACCGGAAGAACTGTAACAAAACTTCGAGCTTTCGGTGTAGTTTAAATGTTTTCTAGAACACAAAAGTAGCACTTGCGTTCTAAAATGTCGACAATTTTCGCGCTCTTTGCGGAGTTTGAATGTCGCGAGCGCAGACAGAAGCAGGTCAGATACATATTGAAACAATATCAATACTGAAAGTATCTAGGCTAAATGTAGCCACCTCTAATACTGGCATCAGATCAGAAGGCTATGACGTCCCTTAGATCTAAATGTTTGAGACTACAACAACATAAAGTGTTGATGGTCAATTTCAATCGGTGTACGTTTTTAAAAACTGATTTGATTGAATGCATTAACTATGGGCATTCTGAACCATACCTTTACTTATTGCATGCAAATCTATCAGAGCTCTCTGCAGGCAACCTTTAAGAAACTGTCGCATATTCTGATCTATTAACGAACGTCACCCAGTATTGCCACTCTAGCATTTAGTTCACCGATCCTTGTCTTTGTTTATCTATTTTTGACCTGGCATGGCCTCTATGGCTAACCACGTCTTTAACATTTGGGCCTAAAGGGAACAGTTCAAAATGTGGTCAAAATCAAATTCAAACAATCCAGTACAGTCCACCCAGTTAACCTGGTATTGCTGTGCACGGATATTGATGCTCACCTTGGATGTCCTAATCAATCATCAACTTAATGATAAAGTGTACCAACTTACTGGGAAGTCAAACCGCTGGAGTGGTTGCAATGACTGGGTCGTGTTTTGGACCAAGAGGAATTACGCGGGTGTTTTGGTTCGCTTGATTACACCTGCTGGTGAATAAAAGTGTTGCCCACACTGAGTTCCAGCTTCACTTGGTAGCTGCTGCAAACCACCCTTTGCGACAACACAAATGCCTGAGTGTTTTAGCTAGTTGCTGGAGATTTTACCAGTAATGACCGCCTGCAAATAATGCAATGGACTAGCTTTGATAATTTTACAATGGAAACCCAATTATTGTCCACTTTTGAGTCTTTGTAGTAAGTGTATAAGGGTGCTGGGTATTATGAGCCGTGTTCAAAATAACGTTTTAAAACTTTTTATTGCACAACTTTAAATATTTAATTTCAATGATATATACAATTGACTTACATTTGTGCGTAAGGACAAGTACAGTAGACTTAAGTAAAGGGTAGAGGTAACATAAAGCCTGCAGCGTCAACACAGACTCTGCTCAATCATTTAATCAAGCCTTAATCACTGGCACCAGAAAGGAAGTGCTTTAAAATAAATCTTCCATTTGACACTTCTTGAAACATATAGCCTGAATGTTTTGCAATCTTTATATTGGATACAATTAAAGTCTAAATTCTGATTTACTCTGCCCATCCTATAAGCTTCAGGCAACTAGATTTTTGTTGTTGTTGCAAATACACTTAATAAATGGCTTCTTATTCTTCGGTGTCAGACTTTACTACATGCAGAAAATAATATTTTTGAGGCTTATGATTTGGGGCTAACTAGAGTCAGTGGGTACTGAAAAGCTATCACAGCACCTACAAATGAACTTGTTACATAGAAATTAAAGTAAATACTATGCTTACAATATCTGACAAGTGAGTCAGAGTGACAATGATGAACTGGCAGAAATGACTAAGGACATCAGCTTGTGATACTTGTGCGTATATGACATGTAACGAAATGTTCCAATAAACGGCACAAAGATGAACGTTGTTACAACTTTCTCTGCAATATATAAAACAAACAAATGTCTCTTAAATTGTCTGGTGTTTTAACAAAGAACAGTTTGTGAGATTGAATGGCATCTTGATGCTGGCCTGAGAACACTCCACGTGGATAAATACTTCATCATCACAGTTTTTATGGAAGTAACCATTCATTTCACCTTCAGTAGGACTCATATAGTGTCTGACTCTGCCTGATATCTGCAGGCCTGTCTTGTCATTGGTTAACTGTGGAATTTGTCAGCCAGCAAGAAGCCTAAGGAGTTGCTAAGGACATTACTATCCTAGCTGTGCATCTGTTCATGGTCGCCCCCTTACTCAACCAGCACAAAAAGGTGTCTAGCTTGCAGCGCCACCCTCTTATTTTTCTCCAATTTTCATTATCTCCTCCTCTTCTCAATGAGGTTTGGGAACATGGCCGTCCACATAGAAGTTTCTGGTGACTTTAGGCAAGGTGAGCTCCATGCCCTCAAGCTCTGAAGTGAGAATGATCTGACATCCCAGCCGGGAGTTCTCCTGAAGCAGGGGCGCCATGTCCAGCATGTCATCCTCCCTACAGCGTAAAGATATCAGTCAACATTTACAGCAATCTCCCTTTCCCCTCATTGCACACATTTGTTGAAGGAAGATGTCATTTGCAGCAGACGTACCTCTCTTCAGGTTCTGGGAGTTTATCACAATGGAAATCACTCACATAGACGTGACATGTTGAGCAGGCCAGTGATGCCTCACATGCTCCTAAATGAAAGAGAAAAACACATATTGAGCATTAATATATAGAAACTATCCCTCAATTAAATATTTAAGAAACAGTTACAGTGCCTATAGAAAATCATCATACCCCTTTGAAATAGTCACTTTTGTCTTGCAGCCTGAAATCAAAACCAATTAAAGTTTAAAATAAATGTTCCAACTTTATTTACACATTCTGCATAACAACATTCAAGTAACCCAAAAAGGCACTAGTTGTGAAACATAGGAAAATCAAACTAGAATAACAAACTTGGAAAAGTCATCAGTCCCATGATTTAATACTTGGTGGAGCCTCCTTTTGCTTTAATTACCACCATCAGTCTGTTTGGATAAGTCTCTATTAGTCTTGCGCACCTAGATTGGGGAATATTTTCCCATTCTTTCTTGCAGAATTCTTCGAGTTCCTTCATATTTCGTGGTGAGCGGCAATATACTGCTGTCTTCAAGCCTATCCACAGTTTTTCAATTGGATTTAGGTCAAGGCTCTGACTTGGCCACTCAAGGATGTTCACCTTCATATCCTTTAGCCACTGCATAGTTTTTTTGGCGGTGTGTTTAGGGTTGTTGTCGTGCTGGAAGGTGAACCACCTGCCCATGTTCAGCTGTCAAGCAGAGGGCCGCAGGTTTTCCCTCAAAAATGTCAGTGTATTTGGCAACATCCATTTTCCCTTCAATCCTGACAAATTCCCCAGTTCTTGCTGAAGAGAAACACCCCCACAACATAATGTTGCCACCACCATGCTTCACAGTAGGTATGGTGTGCTGTGTTTGGTTTTCACCAAACATAACACTTGACCCTTTTTCAGATCAGGCTTCTTTCTTGCCACCCTGCCAGCTTTGTGTGAGATTGTTGTCACATGCACAGACCGACCAATCTCAGCCATACAAACTTCAAAGTTGCCCTTGGCCTCTTTAGAGGGATGGCCCGATCTAGGCAATGGGATGGTTAAAGCCTTTGAAATCTTTTTGTATCCTTCTCCTAACTTGTGCTTTTCCACAACTTTATCCCAGAGCTCTTTTGAAAACACCTTTCCAACCATGGTGTAGTATTTGCATTGCCTTGCACTACTATTAATGGAATTATTATGGAACAGCTGGTTTTATTTGGAAGTAATCAAAATCACTACAATTGATGTCAGGTGGGCCGCAATTAGCATGGTGTTTGATCTGGAAATTAACTGGTTGTAACTGAGTAAGATTATAATGATTACTCTAAGGGGCTGATCACTTATCCAAACCAAGTATTTTACTAATTACATTTGAATAATTGTTCAGAATGTTTTAAAATGTTATTTTTCAATTTCCAGGGTGTAATGTGACAAAAAATAAACGTTTTTACAGGGTATGATCATTTTCTATAGGCACTGTATAACTGTAAATGCTCACCTTCTAGTTCAATTCCATGCTTCTGAGCCAGATACATGACATTATCTCCCACTTTGGCCTTAACTGGGATCCTCTGGCCAGACCGATCTATATACACCACATTGACCCTAAAAAGCAGTGAGTTAAAAATAATTTAGCATTATCAAAAATCATACATTTGAGCTTATGTGGCAAGGTTTTGTAAAAGCTTCTTTCACGCTTAGAGTATGACAATGAGAGTAGAAGAACAATATGTTTCATGTGTAGTAAAGTGTTTGAATTAGGCCAGTGCAGCATACTGACAAAAAAGATTTCTGATTACATGAGAAAATAAATCTGGCGCTCAAGACAAAATGTCTATGTTTACTTTATTACACAGGTGATACTACTTCTTGAGAAGGCTAAATTCACGAGCGCAAACCTTTTGGGGTAGTGTTACTCAACAGTGCTGCCACTTTCTAACTAATGTAGGTACACATGGTGTTATTTAAAGAGCTGGCCACCACAAACGGTTTCCTGCTCAAACATGCCATGATGGAGGCAAAAATGTGCAGCTTTGGTCTAGTACAGATTAGGGATACAAGCTATGAGTAAAATATCAAGTTGCAATTATTTTTTAGTTTTCAATTATTTATTTATGGGGGGCTTTTCCCTTTATTATAATGACAGTGGATACACATGAAAGGGAGAGAGAAATGAGGGATGACACGCAGCAAAGGGCTGCAGGTCGAATTCAAACCCAGGCCACTGCAGGATTCAGACAACATGGGGTGAACACTCTTACTGGGTGAGCTAGAGGCCTCCTCAAGTTGCGATATTTTTGACTGATGTTGCAATTGCTTTATGATTCACGATTTTGAAGGGAATGATCATTTTTGTATTATTATTATTCTCATTTTCATTGAACTTCATTGATTTAATAAATTAAAATGATTATGTGATTGTGTGTGTGATTCTGTAGGATTCAATTTGTAGACCGGAATGTTATTGCAGCACCACAATACTTAATTCAGAATAATTTGACACATTTTGCCTTTAACAAATATTGCACCCCCCTGCAATTTGGATATTGCACTACTCCATATTGTGTTTTTGATAAAATTGTGATTAATTGTGCAGCCTTAGTACAGAGAGATGCTGGATATAAGTTTAGATTTCTGCTGCTGCCTCCAAAATGGTCTTGACAGAGCTCAATGGGTATCAGGGGGTAGGTCTTTTGTGTGCACAAGAATTAGCTTTAAGTATATTGTAAATTGACTGCACTAACCTAGTGCTTTCATCCTTAGAAGGACCAATTGTGTCTATCTGGAACATTCAGACTTCACTGTTACTGCTACGGGCATCAAACCACAAGCTCTGCAAAATATGGATGACCTGCCCCACAACCTGCAACATTTTTAACTTTACCAGAAGATTAAGTGTAGTTTCCACTAGCTTGAACTTTGCAGTTTCAATGTTTGATATTAGTAGTTATTAAAATGTATTTCGTTTGCACTGAATAATACTATCACAGTAAATAACCCCGTACATAATACACAATAAAAACCCCTTGTAAACTTACACATCATCCGGATCCTCTGCATTGGAGCTCCCCTCCTCACTGTGGTAAAGACCTTTGAAAGAAAGAAGCACCAACAACAGGACTGTGAGTGTTTCTGCTGTCAGTGGTGATGTTAGCGCCTCCTGACGCTACCGGATGTAGACAATGTTAGAGTTGTTGCATGGTAGCAAAGTTGCACAACTCCTTCTCTGGGAATGCTGATATTAAGTTAGACACGTTTTATTGAGCGGACTTTTCGACTCTAAATAACTTCGGAAATCATTTGACCTCCTACTAGACAAACCTTACTGACATAAACGATAGCTTAAACTATGGTATTTAAAAGAAGAAAATATTTAATCACTTAATAAAACCTATCGTAAACAAATACTGCCGAGAGAAGAGCCAGCCTCGGACTGAGGCTAATGTGTTAGCAAACTCAACTGCATCACTCACCTATACTCGTCTGCAAGTGTCGATTTATGGTCCGAAAGCTATCAAAGGAACCCTTCCTTTGTAAACTACCCACGCTGGTCAAACAGGTCTTTAACTTGTAGAGGTGACATATGCTACAGTCCGGTATACTTCGAGAAAGTCTCAAAGTCAGCCCCATGCTCGACCGGACCGCAGCGGTGGTCGCCATGATTCTGTTTTGGTCACATGATCGAAAGCGGCCAATAGGAAAAGGGAGCGGGCGGGGTGACGCAGCTGCTGAGACGTACCGATCTGACAGCAGAGGGCGCTGCTGCAGTACACACAAGTGACACAGACACGTAACGAAACACGTGTACTATACTATATACACCGTATTATTCTAACTGCGTGCTAGACTGGCGGTGGTGGCAGAAGTACTCAGATCCGTTACTTGAGCAAAAGTAATAATACCACACTGTAAACATCTGTCACCAGTAAAACTCCTGCATTTAACATGTTGCTTAAGTAAAAGTAGACTAGGCCAATGTAGCTTAGTATAATCAGGAAAATGTATCCTGCTTAATAATAATAAAATGTAGCCTGCTTAGTAATAATAGTAGCCTAGTAAAAAAAATCCCCTGTTACTGTTATATATTATATCATTAGATTATTATTTACCATGCATTAAGGTTATAGCAGGATTTTACTTTAATAGTTGGTTGAGATGATGCTCATTTTTAAATTATTAACTAATTATTATTTGCATTATAGATTAATCTGCTAATTGTTTCTCCATTAATCAATTGATTGTTTGGTTATAAAATAAAAATAAAAAGAAGAAGTGAGAAATGCTGTCACAGTTACCCAGAGTATGCCCATGTAGGCGTGAACGTGACCTGTACTTCTAAATTAAGTAAAGGATTTGAATACGTCTTTTACCATTGCAAATTGTTATTTGGCCTGTTACTAGCTGTGAATAAGACAGGACTGTACCCATTTCTTCTTTATTTTCCTTGCATTTTTAAGATGGTTTTAGTGATAACGACATTGCATATTTTTTTGTATTCACATTTTATCAAATTTGAATACTCTACTTTTACTTTTTACATTGTGGTATTGTTTTTTTCTCACTTTACATTAGCATTCTACATTTAATGCTTCTGTATTTTATTCCACTTGCAGCTCTGACCAGGCTAGCCTGTTACAGTTATGTGTATGATTAAGTAAGCAGGTCACCCCTTAAATAATCAAAATACAATACTGTATTTCACATTTCCACAAAGTCCCACATTGTTAAGCTCCATACTTGCTAGTACATACATGTTCAGCCATGTGTGCTGTAGAGGAAGACATAGCTTGATAAGAAATGAAATGCAGACCGAAACTGTTTTGTATGACTGAGACCACTAGTGTGTGAAGTCAGAGCAGTGATGTTATGACTAGAGGCAGGTGAAGCACTCAGGCGCTCTGTTTTCTCTTTCTTTCTGTACTTCTCTTTCCTATATCACCTAAAAAACTAAACTATTAAACATATGATCACTTTACAGGGTAGTAAAACTCTCACAGAAGAGCATATTTGAGATATGTTTTGTAGTACTACTGTGGCATTATAGTTTTGTTTCTTTTCTTATATTTTCTAGTGTCTCATGATCTGTGTTTTAGGGAAAGCCACTCTTTATGTTGCTTTTAATATACTGTATATACTAACCCCCCCATCTGGATCTGGTTGCAGAGGTTCTTTCCATGGCCATAAAAAGTAAATGGGGCACTCTCCTGTCTAGTTTTTTATTTTATAGGGAGCGCTGGGAGTCAACCTAACAGTCTATGCAGTCAACTCACTGGCATATAGATTATTACACTTTATATACTGTAAATTCACATAAAACACTATTACATTTTTACATATGTACTCTCTCTCTCTCTCTCTCTCTCTCTCTCTCTCTCTCTCTCTCTCTTTTTTTAACACACACACCTGCACAAGATTAGTGTCCAGGGACAGTTTACCTGTGTGTCTGTGAAGTCTGTAAATTTAGTGCACATAGTATATGATTGGGCCCTCTAGTCCTTGGATCCCTGCAGGTGCATGCATGTGTGTGCAAGTCAGTGCATGTGTGTGTGTGTGTGCAGGGGTGTGGTGGGTGGATGTTGTTACATGGTTGGCTTGGATAGAAAGTGTCCCCAAGCTGTTCCTTTAGATTACACTCTCCTCATTCCCTAAAGACTTTGCAGTACAATAACTCATACACCTCTGCATTTCCATTCATACTTCCTGAAAGCCACTCTCACTGTATGACACACGCACTCACACACACACACACACACACACACACACACACACACACACACACACACACACACACACTCAACATATGCTCCCTCAGAGCCCAGCAGCAACAGCACGTGTGGACATTTTAGCAGTGATATATCTGATCTACTGTATCTGAATCTCCCCAGAGCTGTATGTCTGCAGCTTATGTTTCCAAGGACAGCATGAAAAAACACAACATTTCCCAGCAGCCCTTTGGGTGCCTCTAATCATCCCAATCAGCGCTTCCATCTTTGTTTTTTTGTTTTTACAACATGACACAGAAAATCTATTTAATTACTTGGCCTTTCTCATAGATAAAACTATATCTCTGGGACGTTTTTAAATAAAGTTTTACATCTTCATTAGGAAGATTAGATTTTGGTGTTAGCCTCTTCATTGGATTTTTTGACAATAAGAAAAATAAACAACTACCCTTTCGTTCTTTAATTTTATTCCCTTCTTGGATTTTGAAAGAAGTGTACAATGAACCAAAAGGTTTGTAGAATTTGATTTATATATATATATATATATATATATATATATATATATATATATATATATATATATATATATATATATATATATATATATTGTATGCTGTGTCTCATTGTCTACATGCACATTACAGTTCCCCTAATGTTTCTGGCTTTACTGTCAGTACTGTCAGTACAGTTATGATGATTTATGTGAGGCCACCGGATTGAATGACAGCAGCTGTTTCATTTGATTTTACTTGTTTTACTGCCCTCCTTTGGGAACAGTGTGCTCCAAGTTAGATGAATGTCAGATGGGTGTTTTCTGTACAGAGTTTGAACGTTTCATGGACCAACATTGCCTTTAAAGCTGCCTTCAACGATGCAACTCAGTGCCAATTAGCCTTTACAGCCCAACCTTTCCTTTTGCCCTCATAGGCTTTCTTAAAATGTTAAAACAACATTTAGAGTTAGTTTCAGAAACACTGCTAGAAACTTTACAGCTTTCATTCTGCTGAGGTTGACCTTTAACAGGACATGTCTAAACCACTGTAGCTAAGTTCCATTTAATCTTATCATATCGTCTACATCCCAATGTTTGAAAATACCGCTTATGTTCCTATGCATGTGCATACTTGCAGTTTTGCATATGAGCAGCATTGTGCAATTTGTGTCATGACTCTCTTCTCTCAAATATCTCACACAAACATCTGAGAGTAATAAGTCTAATAAGAAATAAGTAAAAGAAAAAAGAAAAGTGCCCCGATGACCTTTCATGCTTCATCTGTGTGGGAATGTTTTTTTCTTAGCCAGACCAAAAAGAAACTTACCATCAATGCAATGTAAACACAGCAGCCTGGGAGCTGGCATTGTTACAGCTTCTTAGTCAAACTCTCGGGATGTTCATGCGTCTGGGACACTTTCCTTATTGTGGGTCACTTATTTAAATGTAGGAACCGTTTAGGAGTGTCCCCAGGGCTCAAAGTTGTGTTGAGTTTTTTTGTAATTAATGACCTTTTTCACACACTGCACTAAAAACTGCACAGCGGCCAGTAGTGATAGTGTTTGTTTTAGCGTGAGGTCTGGATGTGGTTTAGTGGTTTCAGGCTGGGGTCTGAGCATCTACCGTCTGGACTGTGATAGACAGCGTTGACCGCTGACTGTTGACCTTTGACACCAGATTAAAAAAAGGCTGCAGGGAGAGGTCAAAGACTTGGTAGGTCATGGACGTACAACTAATCATGTCAACAAATCCAAACACACCAAGTAAGTCATAGGTCCATTCCAATTATTGTGTTTACGTATACATAGACATGGTTATTTAAAGCTAGTTATACAATATGTATGTTGGTCAGATTGTGTTACATTTAAAATAAAAGGCTAATGATTTTTGTTATTGTCAACAAATCCCATTAAAAGACCAAAACTAACAATCCTTTGTCTGTTGCACTCAGCACCAAGTCCATTTGTTCCCACTGAAGACGTCACATAAATCTTTGAAAACAAGTCACAAATATATAATTTCCTTATGTAAAATTAAAAGAGCTGAATAATTTGCTAAAACAGCTGGACATTGTAGATTTTAACAATGGTACAGAGTAAACTGTGCATTTGTTAGGGACTATGTTTTTGGAGGATTAATACACATTTCAGACTTTAAGAACAGCGACTAAATGGAGCATGTGAGAGAGTATGAGATATTGTGACATTGTCTTGTCTTGTCTTGTTTAAGGTAAAAGAAATCAACTGTGTTATTCTGTTCTTTTCTTATTGTTAATAAATCCCATAAAAAGACTGAAACCAACAATGCCTTAGCTGATCTCTCAAAACTCTAAGACTTTGATGCTCTATCGGTGGCTACTCTGCTCCTAGGCCTTTCTGTCCTTCTGAAGATGTAAATCTTTAATATGGCTCACAACTATAGATTCATTTAAAAAAAAAAAAAATCTGACAGCTGCAATGTAGTCAGTAGGAAGTTACTTAAATGAGAGGAAATAGCGCATTTTTGGGGGACCAGTTAAAGCAGTAGATTGATACACATTTGGGGATGTAGTGAGTATTTTCAGCAGTAGGGCATGGATCTGGGATTGACTTCAAAACAACTACAGTGCCCGTGTTCATTCATGGTAATGAAGGAACATGTCACAAAGTGTAAAAGTGTAGCTCATTAATGTATTTTTAAGTTTTTGGACAAGAATGGAGGACTGTAGGAATTGATCAAACAGAGGGATCAATTCATTGTTGCTTTTGGTCTTTTCATGGGATTTGTCAATAATTAGCAAATTGAAGAATATCCCCAGACATGAAAGAACTTCTGTCAGTAGTTGCTGTGTTGACAGTGGATCGTGTCCATGTCCCTCTCCATCTCTATCAAAGCAAACTAATCTGTCAATCACAAGGTGGTTACCAGGGAAACATTTGCATTATGGAAAACATTCTGGAACATCATACTGTGGGTCAACCGCAGGCCTTCTCCTGTTGTCATGGCAGCAGAATGATTGATAAGTTCCTTGGGGAAGGAGAGCATCAGCAGGCTTCCTCTCTGTCTCTCTGTGTTGACAGCAGGTAAAGATGATTTTAACTGCGAGGAAGATTGTGTGTGTGTGTGTGTGTGTGTGTGTGTGTGTGTGTGTGTGTGTGTTGTTATTGAGTTATGGCTGTAACAACAACTATAATTCACCCTCCACGATCCAGACCTGGCCTTTGTAAAACATTAAGTCCAAAACAAAGTACAAAGTCTCTCAGGGGACTGAAAGGTGTTAACTCCATGACAAACTGGACTCTGTTTCACTCCACATGGTCCAAGTACAACTTTTCACTACAGCTGTAAATTGTCTTTATATTTCAAAAGTATATTTCAAAATGAATAACTGGCCCTTATAAAATGTCATGTCTGTCAGCTTTTAAATTTAGAGGCTTTCATTTAATTCAAGAAATGGGGCACATTGTGAGGTGTACACATAAACTACCCCTTGGCTGGTCGTTTAGAACCACTTTATGTTGAGTTTATATATTTAAACACAGGCCGTCTGTAATAATCCACTTCGTACTTTGTTTTGTGCCTTAGGCTCCCAAAGGGCAGACAGGGTAAGTAATTCAGTTTAGTGGACCAATTTGTACTCAAAAAAGGTGAGAGGTTTATTTACTTTCTACTTTTAAAGTAAGTGCTTGGCTTTCCTGTCTTTAAAGGGTGTACAACTCTGCATCAAAACAATAATGAAACTCGCAAGAAGACCAAAATACATTCCATGACTTTCTGATTATTATTTCAAGCCACATTTTAAGTCTTATCTTCTTCTTGCTTCTAGGAAAAGCGTCACTTTGTTATCAGACACATCTTTATTGACTCAGTCGGTACTTCACTTCTGCTGGTCCAGGCTTACTTTACTTCTGTTTCCCTTTTTATTTCGGCACGTTCTCCCTTCCCACTCCTGTCTCTCAAATGAACCCTCATCCCTCATCCACTTCATGACAAACCAAAACACTAGCATGTCTTTTTTTCTTTGTCTACGGAATCACAAGTCAAAACAGTGTTATCAGTGCTGCTTGCAGACTAAAATGGCCCAAAACAGCGTTAGAAACAAAACCCATTGAGTTTGGTTCAACTCTCGTTTTATTGTTGCATAACTTGACAGCAGCCAACATGTGCATGAAACTATATGTAGTTTTCTATTGTCTCCCTTAAAATACAACACAATAACACAACATATTCAAAATGTTTTTTTAGGAAAGAAAAACAGCCATATCAATAATAAATCTGAATATTTCTGAATTATGAGCTGAAAGAAATGAAGCAGCTGTTTCCATTAGTTTCATATTATTCATCGTGATGTATAGTAAAGGGTTCATTTTCTTATCCAAAGAGTATGATGTAGTATGTGGATCTTATATGTGGTTTGTTTTTCTTTGCATGTGTGAGTGTATTGTATGTTGGGGTTGCTGTCTCCTGTCTGGGAAAAGTTATTATCTGCAGCTCGGGGCTTTACCGTTGCACAGCAGAGATGATAAGAGACTACTTAGGACGTGGTGTAGGCCAGTCTCGAATGTGTCTCTGTTCATAACACACACACACACACACACACACACACACACACACACACCTTTAAATCTTTTCACATTTATTGTCGTCTTTGCCCTCATGATCTTATACTAAAGTTACCATAGTTTTCCTCATGCAATTCTTATAATTTAATATCCAAAATAAAAGGGTATCGAGTCTTTCAAGTATGTTACTGCTGAAAATTTACATAATATGTCACTGTAATGTCACAAACACCACATATGAAATTACGTATTATGTAATTTTGTTGAATTAAAACTGACCCTATGTGAACTCTCAAGTTAAATAATTTCTGAAAGCTTAATGTGGGGAGATTACTGTACATAACATGGCATGTCATGTGTGTCACTTGGCAACTTATTCACATAATGTACAGTATGCAGGTCACCTTTGGAGTTGTCTAAATGTGGTTATGTCATTTTGAATACTGTGTTTTAAAGTCCAAAAGATAATAAAAGCTCCTCCTGTGAACCGATCTGTTTTGCAATAGTTTGGAGAATCCCAAAATGTGTGAAATAATTTGAACTTTTGCATACAACATAACAAATCCTCAGTGAACTTGTTTTCAGTCTTGAAATAAAATCTGTGCAGATAAAGCTTGAATGAGCTGCAGGAGAAGGATTTAATCTCTGCTCTGATGTTGGTGTTTTTACCAAGAGATCTGCTGTGGTTGAAGAAATGTAAGAAGATTAAGAGAGCTGTGATGATTTAAGATTTAAGAAACGTTTGAGGAAACTTAAACAAAGCCTTCATTCTTTTTTACATCTCAGGGTTTTGTGCAGCCGGCTGGAGGAGGATTATGACTGGACAGATTTATGAGGAGATGGATCAGAGAGCATGCAAGAAAAGAAGAGAGAAGGCCCAAACTCCGGAAAAGTCATTTAGTTCAAATTGACACAAAACTCTCGTTACATTGTTCTTTTGAGCCCAAAACATGAATGAAAAAGATATTATATGACATGAGGTATGATCCAAAGAACCGCTTTAATTCATTTGAGAGAATACTTTGTTAAGGTAATGAACATTACATGGGGTGTAATTTTGAAAAGAATGAGCCTACTGTGTGGAAATGATTAATGTTCTGCATGATTTGTCACTATGGAAATTGTTCTGTTGAAAATTCATCTTCCTTCCACTAGCTTTTACCCAGTTTCTAACCCTTTCATATGTTGCAATTCTTTAAACGGATTCTTTCACTTTATCTCCTACCAGTGGCCTTGTTGCACAGCTTCCCCCCACACCCTAGGACAGGGAGGCAATGATAAAGGCTTAGCAGGTGGCAGTTGAACGATCTGGTGTGGTTGTTCCTGGAAAAAGGGGCAGCTGTGAGCGGTGTTGCCTCAACCAGGATGGTGTATCTGCACTGGGCATCGCAGAAGCTCGTGTCACCAGGCTGTGAGTTATTACTCTTGGGTTTCTTAATGACAAGGCCACAGACACACACATATAGGCACGCAGACACACTTGCTGTCAAACCTATGATGTGTACACTGTGAATACATGCAACCAGGAGGGGTTTTAAGTTGTGTGCTTTTTAATCTTACAGTGATGCAGATTCACACAGACATACAGAAGAACTGCCTTAAGGGTCTACTCTAGCTCATGAAAGAGTAGAACCAAAACCAGACACTTCAGCAGGTGACGTGGTGTCAACAGGTGTGTCAGATGCTAATGTGTGTGTCTATCACTGTAGCACTGGCCCAATGCACAATGCAGGTTTAGTCATACGCATTCCAAGACATCGACACACACACCCACGCAGCACACAACTAAACAAGAAGCCAGACGCAGACAGACCGATAAATGAAAATACAAACCCCTGCCACACACACATATATAAGTACACACGGTCCTTTAATTATCCTGATACGCTTACTTCTCTCAAGGCTATAAGTCAGCACCTGGTCACATTACCTCATAAAGACAAAAATAAATTGGCACATACATACGTGAACAAACAGTCTGACTCTTAGTCAAGTCATGTACATTTATTCAATCCCTTTTTTAAATGCTGAGAATACAGAAAAATAATAATATAGACAAATAGATAAAATAGAGTCGGAAGTGTCAATTCGCGGGTTCAAACCTTTTTTTCTCAATAGCGACTTCAAAGTAATTTTATACATGTGGTCCAATGTGGTTATAAAACATATCCTACAAGCTTTGTAACAATTGGAAAAACAGTGCACTTTGTTTAAAATCAACTGATTTGTCAAAAACAATCATTTTCAATTCAGTGTGATATGTAGCTTAGTCCAGTTTACGGCAATTTGAGAAAAGCAGAAACAAAGAAGAACACAAAAACCAATTGCTAACAAAACTGCAAGCTGCGATTCCAATTTCAAACCTTGATTTGCGTAATTCCACGTACAGTTATTGTGCATTTAAAGCGTCCCCTAGTGGTCAATTTGAATGAGACTTTCAGTGTATGTGTGAGGTCATTATGTAGACATTTCCTGGAAGTTTTGTGTTGATTGGACAAACATTTAGTCATTTAGAGCCGGATTTGCGCTATATCACCTGCAATTTGTTTGTATTTTTAGCGCCCCCTGGTGTTCAATTTGAATGAAACCTTCAGGGCGTGGTTGAGGTACTTATGAGGACATATCCTGAGAGATTTGTGAATATTGGACAATAAATATGTGATTTATAGTAAAATGTGTGTAATGACACTCACCTATCTTGTGTAGCACCCCCTAGTGGCGTCCCCACTAACACAGAACGTTTAGGGAACGGTGGGGAACGTTAGTTTATGGTTCTCTAAACGTTAGTTCTACCCAAACCAAAAACTAGCGTTTAGGGAACGTTCCCTCTGGGTCATAACGTCCCCTAAACGTTAAGAGAACCAACCAACTGTAATGTTCTCCTGTGGTTGCGCTGTACACAACGTTCCCGTTTGGTTGTTTTTGGTTGTTCTGAGTTTTTGAAGTAGCATAAAGGTTTGCAGTCACTTGATTTAGATTCACTCAAAAATGATTGGACTTATAAAATCTAAGTAAGATTATCAGCATAGCAAGAGAATCTATTTATTTTAAGGCTGATATCAATTTAGCTTAAAACAATATTTTTGTGCTTAACTTCGTTTTTTTAACTGTATTAGTGAAAATACGTAAAACAAGAATCTATCAATACAATGATTTTCACAACTAAGAAAATTCACTTCTTTAATTCAGTTTATAAACTGAACCGTTACACCCCCACACCAGTAGGGGGTGCTCTGCTCTGAGGTGACTCAAGTGTTAGGTGATGAAGACAACGCTACAGGACCGAGCACGCTGCACAGCTTCGCAAGCTCACAAAAAAGTAATGATGTTGTGGTTGTAATGGAAGGGTTTGTGGTTTAACATTAAACTCTTTCCCTCAAATAGCTTTGTTATATTCTGGTTCTGATCAGGTTGACCAAAAAAAAAAGTTTGGCTGAAGTGAACCACTCACTTTAGCAGATGGACTGCATATATCTTACACTTTGTTTGCTGCTGTGCACGACGTGTCTGCTTTGTCGCATTTTATGTTTTGTGTCATCGTGATGCTTGCGTTCTTGTTACAAATAAGATATTCTTTTTTTTGGTCCTTTTAATTAGTTTTAGTGTACAGTACATAAATAACGCCAGTACAATCAAAGTCCTTTTAGGCAGGTCGATCAGCAGCCATCTTGCAACGCACTTTAGGCAGTTATCGGCAAGCTGAGTGAGGGGGAAAGCATACAGGAAGGGACGCTTTTTTGTAGAGCACATTAAGCTGCACCTGTGTGAGAAAAGTCAATCGGACTTACAGTGTGGGGGACGTGGCCTTTCAAAGTTTGCATTTTGAAGCCTTAATTATAGGCCATTATGGCAGATTGGGTTCATATTTGAACCTGAATCTGTACATGCACACCATTTCCAGTTATTCCCCCAAGTTTCATGTTTCTAGCGCATTTCAGCTCACGGGAATTTGAGCTGGCAAGGCAGACAAAAAATAATACTAATAATAACTAAAACTGACAAACATAGAAGGGTTCTGCGGCTTCTTTGTTTGAACCCTAATAACTGAATAGAAAACTTGAATGCAACACACACACAAACATGGAGATGAGATTCAACAAGTTCAAAAAATGGAGAAGGAAGTGTGATGACTGTTTCTTTACTGGAATTTTAGCCACAGAGAGTGTCTAATCTATGGTCGCACAGTCATTTGACCAAGATCCATTTAGTAATCTGTTTTAATTAAAGTTGCTGCAATAGATGATGGTTGCTCATAGTCAGAGGCTGTATAGATGAAAGGGAAGGGAGGGTGAACTACACATTCCACTGACATGGAAGATTTAAAATTTAGAGAAGTCTAATAGTAACCCACCAGAAGGTGGAAATTCCCTGCATGGAAAGAATTTATTACAAATTACTCCTTTTCTTTCCTTGAGGCATTTTCTCCCCTTACATATGAGGATTTTGCATAGTGAGTCAGCTTTATGGAGGCCTATCATGTAGTAGAATGTTATCACTGGCACAAAAGATAAGATTAAATGCATTCATTTACTCCTTTATCTTTCACTCTCATTTTTCAACTCGGATCACTTTCCTTTTTTGTTTTATTTTGGCACATATTCAATCATTTCTCTATTGCCTATTTTCCTATTTTGCTTACTACTTATCCAATTTTTCTATGCTTAAAAGATAATGAAATGTGCTTTTGTGCGTCGGTGGAGCAATTGTTTGGCTAGTTATCTTGACAGAAACACTAGTAGCTTAATACACTAAAGACCAGCCTTTTCAACTAGCTACCCAGCTGAAGCCAATTTTATCATAAAGTTACACCAGACAGTGCATGCAATGTTAATAAGCCATGTAGTGTACTGTTGTATGGCCACTAAACTAAAGCATTTACGCTGGTCAGCTTACGCTAGCAAAGTTAGCTGGTAAGACTAGAAAATTCACAGGCATGCTTCTGTTTGTCAGTGGTGGAATGTAACTAAGTACATTGACTCAAGTACTTTGTACTTAAGTAAAAATTTGAAGTACATGTACTTAAGTCTTTTCTTTTCATGCCCCTTTCTACTTTTATGTTACATTTCAGAGAGAAATATTGTACTTTTTAGTTACTAGTTACTTTATAAATTTAGATTTTGCATACAAAACTCATTTATAAAATAAGTTTTGTTATAAATTAAAATGCCCAACAATATATAGGCCTACAAGAAGCCTACAGCTGAAATGATTCGACGATTACACAGTTGTTATTTAGTTGATTAACAGAACTGTTTTGATTATGTGAGGATTTTTCTGCATCAGGTACTCAGGTTTACTTTGAATACTTTAAGTACATTTATCTGATGATACTTACATTCTTTTACTTAAGTAAAACTTTAGTAAGTATTTTTGACAGTATGGTATTAGTACTTTTACTTAAGTAAAGGATCTGAATACTTCTTCCACCACTGCTGTCTGAATAACAAATATCTTCATCTTCAAATGCATGCCTCTTGTCTTAATGTTTTAATATAGTATTTAAGTATCATATATCTCATTGATTTGTAAAGTCTTTAACTTATTTGATCACCCTTTACTACAATTTTTCAGTTTAGGTGCACCATACAGACCAAGTTCTCTTTGGTCTCAATTTGATTTTGTTTTTACACAAGCTGCAGATCATTGCTGAACCACTGGCAGAGAGGAAAGATGTTTGGTCAAAATTATTTCGTCTTGGATCATGTTTCCTGACTGTTGACACTTTGCTACCTTAAACTCTCCTTTAACCTGTGTTAAATGTTAAATTCAAGTATCACACAGAGGCCGCGATCTGTCAGTCAAACTCATACAGTGCAATATGAAAAGACACAAACAGATGTTTTTTAAAAGCTGTATTAGTTCATGGAGCTTTTTCACTGATGTAAGGTTTTCCCCCCTCATATAAAATGAAGAGTTTGTGTCTTTTGGTTTTGGGTTGCCTCTATCTGAGAGGTCAGCTTTGCCATAGAAGAGGAGCCACAATAACAGGCATGCAAGCAGGAGCAGCAAACTGATTAAAAACACAACGTATCCTTTTAGCAGGTTCATTCTGTGAGTTTGTACAACAGCTACAATAAAAAAAGTCCATGGGGAGTTGAAATTCTTCTGTAAACTTTTCATAATGATTCATATAAAATTGCAGAACAGGAGGATATGGCAGTGACGCAGACTGCACTCCCTCATGATTCTATGACTCCCACCATGCCAATAACTACTCTTGTTCTCTTCCCAACTCCCATCTGCACATGTTTCATGTTGCTATGTTGAAAGGTTTTTGGTGGAAAGCCCCATGTAATGAGCAGGACTCACCATAAACAGCTTGTATTCAAACACTTGTATCTCTTTGTTTAGTTTTTTTTTTTCTTTTCCTCACTTGATAAATGGAGTATGGTGCTTTGCCAGTCTCCCCCAGACCCTTCTTTAGTCCTGTATAAAGCAGATACCATCTACAACTCCATAAGCCTAAGAACCTTATCCATCACTGTTATCAACAAAGGCTCATTCAGACCTCCTTCATCGACATGTACAGAGGTCCATCTGTCCTCCCACACCCCCACATTGGTCGTAAAATGTGTGTGTCCTTTCCACCCTCGTCCATCCCTGCACGTTTCCATTAACTATTTTCTGATGTATCTCATGTTGAAGTTTAACACAGACACTTGGAGAAAAAGGAAAGAATTTTCTGGGCCAACAATGTGGCTTTCTTGAAATTTAGTTTGAGAATAAAAGGAAATGGAGAATTTATAATATCAATGTGCATGTTGTTCTGGCGAGTGCCTGTGTGAATGTTTTTGTGTGTTCAGTTCAGCGAGTTCTGTCTGTGTGAGGTAAATCACTCTGTTCTTGGGTAAAAAGCCCGACGGGCCGCACCCACAAACCACACTCTCCTCCGGCTGGCTCACAATCTTACCGGGGTACAGACCTGCTGGAGTCCATACATCTTGGCTTCCTGTGTTTTCTCTCAAACTAACTTTCCCTCATTGTTCCTCCGTGACATGTGCTTTGGCAAGGTCCCCCCTTAAAAAGGGTGAACGCCCAGTCCCGAGAAAGGGAGTAAAAGGAAGGAAGGAGAGAGGAGGAGCAGTAAGAAAGAGAAAAGTGGAGAGTGTGAGAGAGAGAAAAAAAAGAGTGGGCCTCAATTTTTGTGATGCCTAGCACTCGCCAACCCCAAACCCACAAGGAATGAGATTGGAGGAGAAAGGGAGGAAGGGATGGAGAGGAGGTGGGAGGGAGTGAAGGGGCTTATAAAAATGGCTGTGGATGAAGGCAATCCTTAATAAGGAGAGAGCCTTAGGTTTCTGCGGTGGATGGTAATGGCTCCAGTTGTCTAGGAAGAGGACTGAACAACACAGTTTGTTTATCCAGAGTAGTGGGACTTGCTAGCTTTACAGCTTGCACCATTTGCATCTATGATGACAGCATGGATTGGCTCACTGGTCACTTCATTTTGCTTTTCTTACAGCAACAGTTAGTAATCCATCCCACAGATTCAGAAATATTTGAACTTCTGGTTCTCAAATCAAATTGCCAGCATGTAAAGATGAGGAACAAAATCCACAGTCTTCGCTCTGTCTAAAAAATGCATTTTGAAGGTCCAGCCTCACCAGAAATGATCTCAGTTGCTTTGGTGCTAAAATCCTGGTTGGTTAGGTTTAGGCATGAGGAGTGAGATCGGTTATGGTTCAGGTAAGAATATCAGGGTAATCAGAAGCAGAGTAGGGCAGGTCATGCCTTCGCCTGTCCCTCTGGACCATCCATTCTTGCATTAACCCTTAATAACTGACAGTTAGAAATTTAGCTAGATCATTTGCTAGTAGCGGGACAACAAGTTCCCACTCTAGCAGTTTTAAATTGACTGGGTCTTAAAGTTTGGGTAAAGCTTATTTGAGGCTTTAGCAGTGGAAATTAGCCAAATTGAAAGCATAGCTGTATCCTGGCAGTCATGTGTAGGTTTTATCATGTTTCGTCACAGCAACAAACCTACATGCAGCTACCAGGAAGTAATCCTCTAAGACGGATCAGAGGAAACAAAAGAGGGAGTTAAAAATACTGTAACTTTATACCCCATTTGATTTGGGTCACTCACACAACTGAAGCATCATATTGGCTAAACGTTCAAAATTCTTACAGTGGAATTTCTCTTGGAAGGTATTATTTTAACAGGAAGAATGATTAAAGCAAACAAAAACTCTTTTAATATACAGTGTATTTGGAAAAAGAGTATTGGATTAAGATATACAAAGGGACAAAGGCTCACTTTGTCCCTGCTACTTTCCCATCAACAGTGTGACTACACAATTGAAATATTTTCAAATAGGCCTTTTAGAAATAAACCTTCAAACCTGAGGGTTTGTGGCCAAGAGTGGCTCATGCTGCTTAAAAACAGCCGCAATCCAATGGGATTTACAGTATAACAAAGTTTTCAAGCAAAGGTTTGTTAGTTTGCTAACGATAGCAATAACGATGAGAAACTTAACCTTGCGATGACCAACAATAACTTACTCTGCAGGAAGAATGTAGAGAATGTTTCCCTCTTTTCTCTCTCTCTCTCTTATGTGTCCCTGAGGGGTTCATTAGCGGAAGATGTGACATCACCTCAAGAGTTTGTACTCACTTGTCTGTCAACCAGAATGTTATATACTTGACATTCATTTCATATTATTAAAGCTGCACCAGACCAATTTGGATTACTTAGAGTGCTGTTAGTGTAAACCAAGGATCCTGTGACACCATTAGAGTGTCATTCCCTTGTTTAATGTCAGTCACAGTCAAAAGTCCTTACATAATAACCAGTGTCTTCACACACACACTTCTCTTCAAAATGTGCCTACTCTTGCATGGAGTGAAACACTCTGGGGGAGTTGAAGTTGGGAATGAGACATCAGTAGCTGTCTTCAGCGTGTCAGTGTAACATTGCTGTATGTAAGCTTATATAAAGCAGAAAGAGCAGCCTTTTCTTTTGTCGTTTTTTCTTGCTATTTGCCCCAGATATGTTTGCTGATTGGGCTTTACTTTGTTTAACCCTCCTGTTGTCCTCGGGTCAAATTTGACCCGTTTTCATTTTTTTTAGCCCAAAAAATGGGCATTCGAAATAAGTGCTGAAAATGTCAACATGAGAAATATCAAATAACTTTGGAAAAAACACCAAAAAAAGCACCCACAACACTAAAAAAGTGACAAACATGTCGGAAAAAGCGATACTGATGTTTCATGGTTGCTGGAAAGACAACACAAGGGTTAAACAAAGTGAGAAACACTGAACTCAGTTCTGCATTAAATTGGACATGTTTTACACTGAGCAAGCAGATGTGAGCCACATAAGCATCGTTTAGCACATAAGCCACCCCGATGACTGCGTCATTTAAAAACTCCCCAGATGCCAATTCTTTTTCAATTACCTACTACTTAAGCTATGATGTGGCAAACATCCTCTGTAGATTCAGGATCTGCTTGAAATGTAAGATTTATAGTTGAGTTGTCTGCTTAAGGAGCAGTTAGCTCCAGAGATCAGAGCCACATAAACCATTACCACAAGAGAACACAACCAGTGTTAACGAAGCACAGATGAGAAGATGGGCTCATAAAAACCACATTGCCTGACACAGGAGAAATTTCTAGACTGGCACTCTGTAGTCTGTAGAAAAGGAGTCAGTGTCCCAGTGTAGGGCTGCACAATTAATCGAATTTTAATCACAATCACGATTTTGACGTCCCACGATCAAATTTGAGAGGCAAACCTGTATTTGTACCAGTGTTTCCGCTGGTAACTGTGCTATCGCGGCCGCCACGGCAAAGAACACAGAAGAGCTGCTGAGCTGCTGGACCTGGGTGAGAGATGTGACCCATGGCCGGAATATCATAGTTCATAAAAATGCAGCGCAGTGACGATACAGACATTTCATACGCACAACGTGTGTATCTGCTGTTCGACCCGTGCTGGACCCGTTCATAATGAGTCAGCCGTCTCTCTGAGCCTATGTGACAATAACATTTGTTTTGGTTAAAATCAACAAATTATCGTGAGAATAATCGTGATCACAATATTGATCAAAATAATCGTGATTATCATTTTGGTCATAATCGTGCAGCCCTATCCCAGTGTTGATCTGGACTTTAAATTGTGGTATTTGTGTTACCTTTGTGTTTAGAGAAATAAAAAGTAACATTGAAAATTGAAGTGCTGCCATTTGGTTTTTCTCAGTGGTGAAGTAACTAAGTACATTTTTGTATAATTTCAGATAGTTCTACTTTCTTTTAGTATTTTTACATGCAATATGTCTACTCCTTGCATACATTTACTAGACAGATACTTTTTATTTACTATTTATAGTACTATTTACTAAAATTTAAAATGTACACATGGAACTTATAATTATATTATAACATATAATTTAATTTCAACTGCTCTGTATGAAGTAGTTAAAAATAGCTCCACTTGGACCAAATACAACATTAAAGTACTGCTAACATATTTTACCTTTGATGCTTTAAGTACATTTTGTTACTAATTCAAAATGAATACTGAACTTTTACTTGTGATGGGATATTTCCATATGCTATTGCTACTTTGACTTGATTTGAGTTTGTCTTCCAACACTGCTTTTCCTTTACTATTTTCACAGAGAGACGAGTGTGATGGAATAAAAGGGTTAATACTGACCAACAGAGTACCCTACAAAGTTTTTGTTGAAGTTTCATACTATTTTTGCAAGTTCAGTTCTCACATTATGTCAGGGGTGGCAGAGGGTTTCCTCTCTTTCAGACAATTTTTGCCATGCATTTCTTTTCTTTCTTTTTTGGGCATTTTTTAGGCCTTTATTAGACAGGAAAGGGGAGCTAGGGGGAATCGCATGTAGCAAAGTGCCACATGTTGGAATTAAACCAGCGGCCATTACAGTAAGGAATGAGCTTTTGTACATGGGACACATGTTTAACCAGGTGAGCTACCCCTTGCCATTCATATCTGTAAAATATACTGTTTTTTGCAACAGCAAAAAATGAATGGAAATTGTGTCTGCTTGGAAGTTTGGAAAATAGCAGTAATGTTAAGTATATATGTACATCTTTGCTATCTTCGCTAAGTCCATAGTGTACTTAAAAGGTGCTTTGTTTACGGCAGTGATTGTTTGAAAGTGTGGCTGTCCTCCCTCAGTTACTGACATTTCTATTGCACCACCTGTCTCTTATTTTGATGAGCTGTCATCAGCCCTAAGGCTGAGGTAACCAGCATGAGCAATGCCTCCAAAACTGATGAAGAAGCAAAACAGACAATGTAGGTGATTTAAAACACAGTACCTCACAGTAATAAATCAACCCTGTTGCCAGACCATAATGTAATAGGCTACTGGCCAATATGTTCATGTTGTAAAATTCAATGCCATTATTCTTAAAGAACACTTAATGTCATTGGAAGCAAGTTGTGAGGTGTATAATTCCTAGGTATACTGGGCTAAGTATACTATGTGAAGTGCATAAAATGTAGTAAAACAATATGACAAACACACAAACTACATACAAAATAGATACATTTAGTAAAGGCAGGCCTGGGCTGGTTTTCAAGATGCCCAAAAAGACAAAGAAAATAAATCCAGCAGGATGAATGTAAATCTTTGACTGAATTGTTTGAATTCTGAATTTGATTGGATGGCCAATTTGTATTAGAATGCATGAAGATCCACCAATCAAAAGAAGATAAAATAAATTGAATAAAGTGTTCATCTAAATCTTGGCTGGAGATTCAGTGAGCCTGAGTTTAATGATTGGAAAAGAGAAATCCTGAGACACAATGGAAAAGTTTAAAAGCTTGATTCTACATGAACTGCCTAAGGAGAGTGGTGACGGTACTAACTTTCCCAAGTGAACGCAGCTGTCTGGTTTGGACAAAATTTACCAGCAGTGTAATCTGCAACAGCAGTTTACATGCTGCTGATCATAGGCTAATTTCTCTGCACAAACAATGGAAATTTTGGCATTTGATAAAATAACTGTAAGATGGCTATCCCACAAGCACACAGAAAGACATCTAAAATCCCTGATAGAAGGGTCTCCCTGCATCAACTCAGAGCTGTTTACATCCTTCCACCAAAAATGTGACTCAATCACAACCACACAGTCCTCAGTTTTCTAGAATATAATAACAAAATTGTAAAGGTGTAATCATTTGGACAGTTCATAGGACGTGATTACTCACGTGGATTTGGCAAAGAAAGGCTGCCTGATTAAATGCAGCCCGATAGGCTCCTAGGTGGTAAAAATAGACATCCTTTTATTGTATTTAAAATCACCAGGGACATTTCTCATCCATCTCTTGTGATAGAAAACACATCTCATCTCCCTGTTGCATCCTGTAAGGCTTTTTTCACTGCCATGGAGAACATCTGGAGCCAGTCACTCCACTGCTGGCTTGTGAGAGCAGCTCCTAATGGAACATGTGAATGTGTTATAAGATCCGGCTTGAACAGCTGCTATTAGCTCAATTACACATTTGGCTGGAGAGCAGCAATGTGCTAACTCTTCACGCATTCTAGTTTAATTGCGCAAATTGATGTTAATGTGGCCCTTAAGAGCCAAAGCAGAGGGTCGCAAAGGAAAACAAGTGGTCACGTCTAAAAACAAAAACTCTGTCGTTGAGATATAAGACTTGGATGAGGAGCTTAACAGGGGTGGGTGGGGCGCTAGCTAGGGAATGAGGTAAATGTAAAGAATGAAAACAAGCTCTCAGGAATCACAATTAAGTGCCTGAGGTCAAAGCTGAACAATATCGTTTCCTCGTTTCCTGAGAATCTTTTGGGTTTTTTTTAGACCTGACTCTACCTGTCTCTCTGGCCTGGGGCAGTGTTACTTAAAAACATGCAAAATACACATACACAGTTGGCCAAAGGTATCACAGAAAACTCTCTTACCCTTCAATTTCCTGCAGAAACCTTTAAGGTCACTCAAAATGAAGTGTATATCTTTATAAACCTGTTAAGAGCCATCTGAAAATAACATCTGCAATGAGGGAGTGCTTCAACGAGAACCAAAATAAACAAGAGGTCCAAATTGGAGAGAAAAAATATACAAACATGGCCGGGAGATGTAATCTGCTTTGTATAATCACTCTTCCATGTCCTGCTGGCATGACATGTATGCCTATAAAGAGTAATAGTAGATAGTAAGAATATAGTTACCTGTTTGAATATGTGATTGTCACAATCAATTTCTGCATAATAACCTGAGGGAGAAATGTGATGATAGCATTTAGTGATTGGGTTGCTGTTAGTTTGTTTTGTTCTACGTAGCATAGATACCCAAATGGAGTCCAGGAATGGGCATGAAATTGTCAGCTGTCCTAGGCGATAATCAGGAGAAAGAGTCACCATCTGTATTCTGTTTCCATTGGACTCATCCAAATAGTACCAACCAACACAATTCTGCACAGTACTAAGTACTAATTATTTTCCTCTTATTAAAAATGATTGTGACAGATCTGTAGCTCCTTTTATGTTTTGTGATTACGCTGCAATTCCTGACTGCATGCATATATTCTAAATAGATTTTGACCCATTCTCCAGTTGCTATCCATGCTGATGGCAACGTTGCCATCCCTAAATTCCACTGACATGTGTCTGCAAAAGACAATGACAAAAAAACGGAAAGATATTCTGAACTACAATGCCGTAGGTTGTAGAGAAAGACAGAGGGAAAAGGCAGAGAGGCAATAAAGTAGTTCAGGTAATGTGTCTGACCATGTCTGAATGCAAAAGTATTCATAGCTGTTCAAATGGTCACACTCAAAAGCAGGGTGAAAAGCTTGCTCACAGTAATCACACCCTTTCTGATAATCTCTCTGAAAGGCGCTAATAATGTTGCACTAATTTGTAGCTATATGAAAAGTGACAGTAATTGTATGGAGAATGAAAAATAAAACTTAAGATATAAGATAAAAACCTTGCATACATTCTCACCTCTGCACACCTGGGCCAAGATAACTGAAAATAAGCAATGAGAAGTAAAGAAAAGAGTGATAAGATGGGTAAAAAAATAACTGGAGGAAGGTAAGAGAGGGAATCAAGAGCAGAGCTGAGATGTTGGCTAGAGGGAGAGGAAACTGAGAGAGAAAATGAGAGCGAGGCCTGGGTGAGAACGGAAGTGCAGAATAGTGGACTGTACAGTAAACAAACACCCCACTCCTGACGGAGGAATCCAGCATGTCCAATGTCCAGCTGTGTTCACACATGCACACTGAACGCTACCACATACTGGATTTTGTCACACAGGTGCATCCCAGTCCATTTCCATCCTCTTCCCATCCTCCTCTTCTTACCCACTCATACATACAGTACTGTGCCCTGCTGCAGAACCAATTGATTTATAGGTGGACTTACTGTAAATGACTTCTGCACACACTGTCTTTCGTAAGATAATCAAACACACACACATGCTAAAAGATGCTGATGCAGAACAAGGTGTGTTTGACCAATCACCTCTGTGATGCAAGCGATTTTATGTTTTCCATAAGTACAAATGTGCAAGAGAAAGCATTTCACCTCTGAGCCCTACACAGGGAGTAAAAGCCAGAAGAAAAGATGATCCGAGAGGAAGGAAGTTTATATGCAGTAGAAAAAAAAAAGACACAACATGACAGTGTGAGGAATTATGGAAGATCTTTTGCTCTCTAGTCTAAACAGGCTTGAAAGAAAAGTGCCATTTCTCTTCAGGCACTGGCATATTCCTGGCTATTCAAAGAGAGGGGCATTTGCAGTTCTTTTCCATGTTTTTATTAAAACTGTTTTATGTGTGAGGCAGGAGAAAAGTAATGCACAATTGGTTAATGTTTAAATCTGTATATCATTGTCTTTGTTGTTCTTTTTATCTCAGTCCAGCTTTCTCTTCCTCTCCTCTTCAAAGGTTTTTGTTTCTCTGAACATTCTCTGAATCCACTCTTTCTTCTTCCACTCTTCTGTCCCACTAAATTACTCCTAGAGGGGGCAAAGGTCCCAGATGACAAGTCCCAGTGGGAATGTCATATGCACATCAGGAAGCTTGTGAAATCCATTCTCCTTTCCTAGCCTCTCCACCACATGTCAAAATACCTCTGCCTCTATTAATCCCTCTCAATCCTAACATTAATAAACATGGAATACCTTGCAAACAGAGGGCCCAGCACAGTGTCTACAGTGTTAAAGAACAGTAAAATGGTTTATAACAGCTTCCAAAGACACTAGCTGCCTTGTCACCAAACCTCAGCAGTTATAGGGTGGCTATTAGAAGGTCCATTGGGACTCATTTCAGACAAATATGCTGCCCAGTTGCTCGTATAATTGTGCTTCCGTAAACAACGAATCCTATCAGTCACAGGGAAAACTAAAATACCCTCCCTTCTTAAAAGCACCCAAACAAAACACCAAAATAAGACTTGGAGCTGAAACTCAGTGACCTGCTGATCTCTGTAGTCCCACAGAGCTGATTGGTACTGACACACAGCTATGTATAGACATCCTGCTAACTGTAGGATTCCAACTGTGTTATTTACAACATTTCTCTCAAGATTTCCCTGAACTCTTTTCAATAAGAATTAAAACTGGTTTTCCAAAACCTTGATAATCGCATAAATTGGAGTCACATTACAATTATGGTGATTGAAATATTCTTACAGAAAACGCAACATTTTTGCATCATTTTATACACATTGCCCTGTAATTCATCCTGGCTCATTTTATATCTTTAGAAACTTTGGCATCTTCACTAGAGAAAGTTCCGTGGGTTTGAGCAGAGCTGACGACAGCCCTGCCAACTCATTTGTGGGATTGATGAGTAATCTCCTTAGTGCCAGGATATTTAGTTTAAGCACCCCAGGACCACTGCTTTATTTGAACCCCCTTCTAGTGAGTAGACTTGACAGCTTTGACTGCAACTGCACATTGGTGACAAACTACAATTTTGATTTGTCTGAAAATAAACCACAACTTGATCCTATAAGCGGTTGTGGGTTGCAATCAAATGAAACCTATTTAATCAGAAGTCTTGTTGAGACAAAAGGACAGAAGGATGTTTGGCTGGGACCTTTGTGACTCTGGAGATTTTTTCTGTCTAGGTGGTCTATTTGTCTGATCTACTAAACCATGAGGGCAAAGACAGAGGTTGTCTGAAAAATGAAGAGTCAAGCATGGCTTTGGAAGAATTTACCCAACTCCCCAGTGGGCGTGTACATGCCTATACATGTAAGTGTTGGGGCCAATGTGATTGTTCTGCTGCTGCAATCACGCAAGGTAGATGAGTGGAACCCTGCAGTTTACATTTAGAACACTTTTCAAACTATATTAAAATCATCTTTTCTTTTACGTCTCTACGTGGATCAAGTTAGTTGAAGAGGCCAGCTGGTGTGTGTCTGTGCACGATCTGCTGATGTACTCATGATACCCCATATACTGAAACCTGCACACTGAAACAAGAACCAGCTGCTGGTGTTCTTGTGACCTGACATCTAATTGCTTGCAATGGAACAAGCAGCTTGGAAATGTGGTTTGAGGAGGAGGGGAGGTGGTGGTGGTGGTGGGGTTGGGAGGGGGGGTTAAAGAGACGGATGACTGACACAATAGACGTGGAGGCTCAAAAACCAAGGAAGACATTAAGTTTTAGCATTTGAATTTTTCTGAACCGCACGTAATTGGTTGCAGAGCTTGAATGACATCAGAGCTTTGACTTCCACTGAAGGGCTTTCTGAAATACTCCGGGTGTCGTTCAAAATAAAGTATAGGCTATCAGAGAGCATACATGAAGCTTTACACACAATACAATACAGGTGTTCATATTCTAAAAGTCGGTATAAAAATACAGTGCACATTATGTGTTCATTGAATGAAGATTTTTATCTTACCTTTGCCGTTTATCTTTACTTCTCATCTCAGGCATCCCCTGGCAAGACAGTGGTGTAAGATATGACAGATTCTACAGGTACAGCAAGAGGTTGAAATATGTGCTGCTGCTCTGATAAAACATCCTCTTGTTAAACTAAAGCTTGAATGGGAGAGCAGCCAAAATGATTTATGGATAACAACACATATCACATGGCAGAATGCCAAATGTGTTAACAACACAGCTCAGATCTTTGATGTGTTTAGCTTGTTGCTGAATCCTGCAGCGTTGATTCTGGCAAGTATTTGATGCAGTAATGTTTTAAATGAAGTTTTTATGTGTGTGTAGTCCAATAATTTAAAAAAATCAACAAGAACAGGAATGTGTTAACAAGACTGAAGAGTGAATCAAACTGTTACACAAATCCAGTGAGCAACTCACTTTCCATGCTATTCTAAAAGGCCACATTTATTTTTAGGTTGACTGTTTCAAGTGCTTGTCACTTTAAAGGAATGGTTTAACATGTTGGACAATATTGACTTTCTTGCTGAGAGTAACATGAGAAGATCTCATGTCTGTGCATTAACAAAGCCCGAGTCAGGAGGTAATTAGCTTAGCTTAGCATGGGCTAACAAAAAGGAGAACAGCTAGCCAGGCTTTGTCCAAAGTTAAAAAATACACCTAGCAACGCCTCTAAAGCTCACTAATTAACCCAGTAGTATCTTGTTTGTTTAATCCATATAGAAAATCGCTCCCCTTCCTGTGCTCCATGAAAACTTATTTTGGAAAAAAATATACATGGTAGTGAATGGGGAGAGTCTAGAACTATTGCGACCGTACAGGGCCTTGCACCTGGTTTGCAATAATGTAGTTTTTTTTCTCTCTTTCTTTTTATTTTTACATTCTACATTTTGTTGTGATGTTCTTGATTTGAAATTCCAGTTTGTCAAGAAAGGAAGGAGAAACAATGTTAGTTACACGAGGGCGCGACCAATTTCAGAAACACTGGACTAAAAGGACTTTATTGCTGAGTTTGTGGGCAAGAAGGCAAGGAAAGTGACTTTCACTTTATCTAGCATAGTAAGTCAGATGCTATATAGGCTATAGAAAGAATATAAAGTGACATGCAGCTGAGCTGTCATGCCATAGGTCAGATGGCCTATTATTGTGACAGCTAAATAGTTCGTTTTCCTCTCTTAATATCAACTTTCAAATACAACCATCTTTGTAACAATGCCTTTCATCATTTATTTTGGCAGGTATTTTAGCAACATGGAGAGGGGGCATACGTCCACATTTAAGACGTGCACACACAGCAAGGCACACGCAAACACACACAAACACAGACGCAATATATGACTAAATAGATGTTTGAATAACGGCAGTCCCCTCGGGTTGACAGTCATTCTTGCGTGTGCATCACAGTGTATGTCAACAAGCAGGGCCTCACACATTAACTTCCCACAGGGCCTCACATCCCCCCGCAACGTTGAATTGAGCCATGGCTTACACATACAGTATAATGTTTGTTTTGTTTCAAGTATAAGAAAATACTTAGGCTAATTAGGAAGACTATAAACACTTCAAAAACTGCATGGGTGACATCTCGCTGAAGCTGCAATGTTTCTGTGTTTTGTACTGGCATGTCAAGTTACCCACAAGAGCAATGGATCTTGTTTGTTTATTCACTTCTTGGCTGATAAAACTTTGCTGGATAAAACACATCATGTAAGATAATGTTACATGTGTTGTGGTACATAGCTAAGCAAAGCATCAAGTAAGGTGAAGTAAATTATTTCCCACAAAACAAAATGGTACTACGACAAAGCTAAGACTAACTGTCACTTTCTTCACTTGCAAAATTATCTTTTAAATTAACAAACAATAGTATAATTCATGGTCATGATCAAAAATGAATTAGTCCCTCCCAATTCAGTACATGTTTTTTTACAAGGAATTACATGCTGTAACTATTTCTTAGTGACCAACAGCCAGGTCATACCGTTCTTTGAACCATTAATGCCAGCAGCGTCACTTTGGTTTGGTTTGAAGGAGATTTAATGTAACTGTTCAGCTGAGGTCAGCAGTTTATTGAGTGGTATGCACTTTAAGACTAAAAAAAGGAGAAACCAGACTTTGTTTCAAATCACCTACAGTCACGCTAACTTTACCGTCTGGTTGACTGAGCTGGCCCATTTCGCCTTTCTCTTTATAAAACACCTTCACAATGGAAACATGAGAGAGTTACAGAGAAAGAAACTGAGTAGAGGTCAAACATGGAAAATGAGAAGGGAGACTAAAAAGGCAAAGAAAGAGATGAAAAAGTGGAGAAAAAAACATTTCAGGCCCAAACTTGTCTCGTGCCCTTCTCCTCACTCTCACCATATCATCGTCTTGGCTGCACGTTTTTACAAATTATTCCGGGATGCTTAAAGGGGCCAAAACTTGGAGATCTGGCATTCATTTACATTCTTACTGGTCTGTGCCTCTTCAGCTCTGTTTTTTTTCACTCAAGAACAGAGACCAAGATGGAATTTCAAGAGGCCAAAAAGAAACAGAGCGGGAATCGTTCAAGCAACAAAATCCCTGAGTGAGCGTCCCGCAGGGATCCGTATGGCTGCAGTGCGGTTGAAATGTCTTTGTCTGCCCATCTCCTCTGATTACCATCATGTCTCTAGAGAGGTCCATGATGGTAGAAGTCGTGTGTGTTCATGTGTTTGTAAAGATGTGTATGAGTGTATGAGTATAGTGATTTTTTTTTTGATAATGCATATAAAGATTTAGGGATAGTTTTATATAGTTTAATTAAAATTCCTGGTTAACTGAACACAATTTTGTACTCCATGTTCCATGAGAAATGTCCACTGTATCATCTGTGTTTAACACATGTCAGGAAAAAAGGACAACCCTAGAACAATGCTCATTTATTATGATTTATATCTGAAGATTACCTGTGGGTTAAGGGCAGAGCAGTTACATCAAAATCAGTAATTATCCTTTCATGTATATAGCGTGTATATAAGAGTGAAGGTGTGAGCATTTGCACAGTCTCTAAATGACAAACCCTCACACACATGCACAAACACCCTCAGAGACCAAGCCTCAATTGAAGTTGTGTGTTAATTCTGGCAGAGCAGGAATGAACACATAATCCTGAGGGTTGAGTGACATGGTAACAGCCCTGTGGAGGCGAGAAGTGTCAGTGTCACACTCTAAACCAAGAAAGTTCTAAAAATCTGGATCTCATTAGACCTAGTCTGCCAGTGCTGGAGTGAACACATCCAGACTCCAACCACACTTGCCCAACAAAGCACTGAGATGCAGCCAAGCCAGGAGAAATAGACCAGATCAACAATAGAGTGCTCGGTGATCTGAACCACCCCTACAGTAGAGGATGGAAAGCCCTGCATGAAAAATGCAGACAGGTTTAGATGTCTGCTATCTGCTTTTTGTGAACAAACACACCGAAAAAACATATGTAAATAAAGAATCATTGGTCTCTCTTAGTCCAAGGTGTTATCTTCTGTTATCACTATAACTGGAGCAATAGGGGGTCACTTCCTGCGAGAAAGGAGCTGAATAGGGATGACTGAATAGGGATGACTCATCAGGAGAAGACCAGATTGCCTGTACTCCTTTTCCAATCAGCTATCCCATCCCTTCCTTTGACTTTTCCTCTGAACTCATTCCTCAACTCATCCCTCCTTCTGAAGCAACCATGCCCTGCAAGCACTTGAAAAGAACACAGATCCTCATAAATCGCCCTTGAGTGGAGCCCAAACCACAGAAAGTCGGCTGGAAAATCCAAACAAACAATGCACTGATGAGTGGGTTGGACTGTCTTAGGTCGTGCAATGCAACCCCATGAGCCCATTGAGTGATTGCATACTGGAAAGTAAACATCACGCTTCAATGAGGCTATATGGAAATGTGAAGAAGGGAGAATAAAGTAAAAGAGCTAACATCTGTTGCTGCTGTGATAGAAAAAATGCACAAAAAAGAGACAATTGCAAGCATTGAGGAATTTTTTCTTACCGTCACAGAGCTGGTCTGGCTAGTCTGATTTTGGGGACTTATCAGTGGATTAGGACAGAGGACAGAGTGGTGATAGATTGCAGGAGGGGCAGCGGTGTGATGGCCTTAGAAAGACCCAAGCCTGCAGTGAGTTTAGGTGATGAGGAAGATGACTAGAGAGAATTTGGCAGGCAAAGTCATTTAGATGGTGCTTTGAAGCCCAATATGCCATTCTCATATCTTTGGCTCTTAGGTAATGAAAACCTCAACTCTTCTCAATGTCTAAAAGGCAAAAGTTAAAGCTGTGAAATAACGTCTGGGAGGAAGTGCAGGTCATATTCATGTGCAGGCCAAAATTCACCTTCAAATGATGCCATTAGAGTTACGTTTTGGACTTGTATACTTTTGACAACCATGTCTCTCCACACAGGATGAAAAATATCAAGGCTGTAAAAATGTGATACTACAGCTTAAGCTTGTAGTCGCCAGCGCTGCTAGCTTAGAGAAGCCATCATAACATCACTCCAACGAGAAGAATCAAATCAGAGGGACGGCCAGTGGTCAACCAAAAATAAACCTTTCCTGCAACACAAACAGGTCCTGTCGGTCACATAATTGGCCCATCAAGGTCAACATTCCATCCACACCCAAAGTTGAGCAGGCTCAGCTAAAAGCAGTCAGCATTACAGCGGTGTGTGTGGCCAAAAATGAAGTTAATTTGTTAACTTAGGTTCAGGAGCAGGGCCACACCTAAACCACACCTCTAATCACCAGACAAACCTACATATACCGTGCTGCGCAGCCAGGCTCGTGTCTCTGATTGCTTTACCCACCCTCCCTTTCCCTCTCCTTCATCCATCTTCCCCCTCATCCCTTCTTGTTGCACATCTCTCTCATGTCTCATCTAGGTACCGTCTGGGGGTCTGTAAACTATTCGGGCGAAAACTGCTTCTGAGACGGAACCCCCACTCTAAGTCTCCTCCACCCGCTCATCATACATCCTCCCAGACCAGCCATCAGACGACATCCACATACAATGTATCTATCTGCACATTCATGATGTTCATCTGCACATTCATAATGTTCATTAAATCTTTAACTAACACATGATTGTGGCGTGGTGCATGCTAATGAACCATACAGTACGTTAAGAATACCAGAGAGGAAAATCCATGTGCAGTGGGATTCCAGTGTTGCTGCTCAGAATGGGCCATAAAGAAGAGTGAATGTGTGGTGAAAACAGTTAAAGGAAAACAGACTGAGTAAAACATGAATGATCAAGTAGAAAAGATGAAAGAGGACATCTTTTCCTTCCTGTGCAGAGTTGTGTGAGTCCTATCTGTCTGTTAGACTACGCATCCTCAGACCCCTAGTGTCAGACCCCTATTTCTCTCTGAGGCTTTGATGTGAGGCCTCTGTGTTCACCCTGACAGGATATTTCTCTTTAATGATCTCCTGAAAGGCTCCCCTCCTACACACAGCAGTGCAGACAGCGGGAAGTAGGGGTGAAACATGTAACATTTACACACACACACACACATTTAAAACAGTCAAACAATGTGGTAAAAAAAAGAAAACGTTCACCCACCAACTTCAAGTCCTTTACCTGCCTGTCAAACACATACATGCACATGCATACAGTGATGCAAATAGGCCGTGGTCATCATTTGAGATGAGGAAGTTCATGTTTTTATTCCAGCCAACGGCTCGGACTGATCCCATTTTAATAGCTGTTTTGATGCAAAGTCCCAAGCAAGTTGGCTCGGGGGTATGGTGACTGTTTGATCTGTTGTTCCGCTTATGTCCGTCACTATGTCAGCAGTCACATTTAGGTTATTCCAGTTCCACCTGCCCATGTATTACCTGCTGGGAAACCTGACCCTATATGATCTTCTGGCTGGGATTACATATATGGCCAACATCATCATGTCAGAAGCTAATACTTTAAAACTGACGCTATGGTTCCTCAGGGAGGGAGGGGGCTTCATCACTCTGGCTGCCTCTATATTAGTCTGCTTGCCATTGCAATTGAATGCCATGTTACTGTAGTGACTATGAGGCCATACCATGTGGCAAACATGTCAGCAGTCACACTTAGGTTATCTGGAGCCCATAAAGCAGGCATGTGACCCTGTCAGACACAAACACAAAAGTCAGAGTGAAATATAAAAGAGATGTGACATGAAAGAAAAATATACTGTATGCTTGTGTATTTTCCACATTTAGACACAAAATGTACACAAGGGAGCCAGAGAAATCCTCAGCTAAACCAGGTAATCAAACAGCAAACAGGTGTAGTTGAAGGATAGTCAAACAAACCCTGAAGTGTGACGTATCAGAGCAACATCCGGATAAAGAGCAGGACTTCCAACTGTCAAAACACAGTGGGTAGGGAGAGTAAATTAGGTGTCTCAGCAAATGCAAAGTCACTGATGTTTCTGATGTGTTCAGGGGATAGTGGGTTTGTGTTTTTCTGGACATGTCATCATATTATTCACTGGCTTTGAAACATTCAAAATACAAGTAAAAGTTTTATTTGAGGTTCATACAGTGTACCTCTCCCCTTTTTTATTTTGTCCTGCTAAACCCTCTGCACGCCCTGCAGGGGAGGTTTAGCAGGTGAGCTGTTAAAGCGTGTCAAAGCAAGCTGCACTCTCATTGACAGGCTCTGGGAATTGAGATGCCATCATTGCGACATACACCATGTGAATCGGATTTGCTTCAATTCCCTGGCTGCATAAGTAGGGGGATGTAAAATAGATAATCGTGGGAGCAATAAATCTAAACTCAAGAAAAACAAAAGCTTAGTGTCTATTTCAGTTGGCTCAGGGAGTTTGGGGAATTGTTACTGAGCCGTGTCTTTCAAAAACTGGTTGAACAGCACAATAGCAGCTTGTATTTCGTTATTTCGAAATTGGTGTTTATTTGAACACATGAACTCCTGAAAATTAAAGGCACATAATATAATAATTTTATGTAATATGGATTGTTCTTAGTGCACTTTCTGATGTTTTTGCAGTCTTGCAAATGTTTCCTGCTCAGCAGCTGATGACAATGGCAAAACATGTAGTCTTCTTGTAGCTAACACACTGTACATTGCATGTAGCTATCACATTTACCTAATTCTGGGGAAGGTTTGAGGAGGAGGCTTGTGTAAGCAAAGTTAACTACTTTTCATGTTATCATTGTACACAGATAAGGTAAATGGACTGTATTTATGAAGCACTTTTATAGTCTGAATGACTACTCAGAGGGCTTTTACATAGTACAGGAACCATTCACACACTGTGGCCGAGGCTGCCACCTGCTCATCAAATAAACATTCATTTGAACACCGACAGCGCAGAATTGGGAGCAACTTGATTACACTGACGGGCATCAATGAGATAATGTAGTGCTCGCTGCAGCTCATCTGTCAATCACTATGATAAAATCTTAAAGTGTGCAGCCAGAAGAATTTTCTTTTGCTATATATGTGTGTGTGTTAATGTATGAGAGAGAGAGAGAGAGAGAGAGAGAGAAAGAGAGAAAGAGCGAAAGAGAGAAAGAGAGTTTGGGTTAAGACCAACCCCCTTTAGCATGTTTCAACTGGTCTCACTTCACTTCCTCTGCCTTGTCAGTTTGACTGTGAATCACTTGGATTCTCCTCACCGAAAAGCATATGAAGTGCAGGATAAGGGAAACGTTACATCAATATCAAGGTAATATCTTTGTGATTCTTTTTTATTTTGATGCAATATGGGAAAGACGTAATAGATATGATTGCATTGTGTCATGTTTATACAGAGCAGGATGTTAGGAGAAACAAATATTTTATTTTTTACTTTAGAGTTTTTTTTTTGTGATTGGTTTTATTTTACCGTAATGTTCAAATGAATCTATTGCTTAATGACACTATTTACACCTCAGGAAAAGAAAAGCTGCAGACACTTGTAATCTAAACTTTATAGGAGATTGGGCTATAAGCAATATATGGTGCAAAAGTCACAAAAAAGAAACTGGTTTGTTTTAAATAGTTTAAATAATTCAGTTTTTTTTTTTTAAATAATCTCATAATTTTAAACAAAATTGCTGATTCTTGTGATTATAACATACATACTGTCGCATGATGGATAATTGACATTGAGATACAGGTATGCATTCATGATCTCATTCATATCTTTATTCATGTCATAGTTTCAATCCATTCTATGCTCAGCTGTTTGCACAACATGAAAAGGTCATATTAATTTCCTAAATTCTTGGCAACAGATTGAATGAGTTAAAGCCTCCAGACCGTTTGTTAAATGTTAACACATGACTCAATAAGCGAGAAAAACATTCCCTCACACGACAGAGACTCAGGAATGCAACCCTAATCACCCCTGATTGTTCTCAGCAATAACAATGTAAGTTAAAATAAGTCAACCACAACCTTCAACGTATTCATGATTGCACTTTGACAAATGTCATAAACTTTGGGCATGCTGTTTAAATGTATTTGCATGTGTGGTAGACTTCAAACACACTTCATTCATACTGTGAAAGTGAAATGCTGGGGGGGGGCTGCTGCATGTGTGCCAAATTAAGTGCATATGTTGTGATGGTTCTTGTCTAACAACCTTACAGTGATTGATGTAACTTTCCTGGTTAAATAAAGGTTAAATAAATAAAATAAGAAAAATGTACACTTTAAACACAATTGGAAAGACTAAATGTTTGTTTGACATGAAAATGATCCCTCTGTCCTTTTGGACGATAGTATCACATTCATAAGGTCATAACTGTGGTTTCAGTGTCATCACAATTTTTACTTAAATGTCACAGGAAAGTTGAAATGTGAGACATACTGTAGACTGTTTCAGTATTCACATCACCAGCCTGCGATTGCATTTTCTGTGGGTAAATGTCTTTAATGTCAGTGTAACATAACTTACTCCTTTTAAAGTGTATACATGTTCACTCACGTCCTTTCATTGAATTAAGTGTGATGTTTTTAAGTTAATCTTTAAGATTTGTGGTTTCAAATATCAGTGGGTCTGACTTTTTTCTTTAAAATGTTTTCATGCTTTTATCATGTCTTTATGCAGCGTCTGGATCCTCTAACCAGCACAAACAGAGCTCAAGAGCACCGTCTCCTGGCAGTAAACATCTAGGGATTCTAGTGGATTACAGTGTATCAACTTCATGTAATCCGTCCCTTTATTTAAGGAGCTCAGACATTTTTTGTGTATCTTTTTTGTACTTGGGCAAATTTTTCACAGCTCCAAGTGTGAAAAGCATGTCAACAAAAATGACTTTATAGCCACTGACTGCAATAGAAGAAAAGCAACAAAGCATGGAGGCTGCAAGATCTGCTCATGCAGGGACTCCCCCCGCTACACCCATATTCCCCACCTCCCCTACTCCCTCCTTTCCAGGCTACTTGCAGTTCTTCTGGGAGTACCAGAACATTTCTGTCCTAGTGGAGCATTACAACTACACCGGTAAGCTGCAGAAAGATCGCTACCGCGAAGGACTCAAACCTGAGGGCATTGCGTTCCTGGTGGTGTGTCTCCTCATTGTCCTGGAGAACGCTGTGGTTCTTATCGCCATTTGGAGGAACAAGAAGTTCCACCTGCCCATGTATTACCTGCTGGGAAACCTGACCCTATCTGATCTTCTGGCTGGGATTACATATATGGCCAACATCATCATGTCCGGAGCTAATACTTTAAAACTGACGCCGTTGCTATGGTTCCTCAGGGAGGGAGGGGTCTTCATCACTCTCGCTGCCTCTATTATTAGTCTGCTTGCCATTGCAATTGAACGGCATGTTACTATGGTGACTATGAGGCCATACCATGGGGCAAAGCGGGGACGGATGTTGGCATTGATTGGTGCAAGTTGGGCCCTGGCAGGGTTTTTGGGGGTCCTCCCAATTTTGGGGTGGAATTGCATCAAGAGACTGGACCAGTGCTCAACAGTTCTCCCGCTTTATGCCAAGAGCTACATCCTCTGCTGCGTGTCTGTGTTCAGTGCTGTGCTCCTGGCCATTGTGGTCCTTTACGCCAGAGTTTTTCGCATTGTCCGCACCAACACACAGCGGCAGCGGCTGGGCCTCTCAGGTAGCATGAGGAAGGGCTTAGCGAGGAAGTCGCAAAAGTACATCGCCCTCCTCAAGACAGTCACCATTGTGCTAGGCGTCTTCATCGTCTGTTGGCTACCCCTCTTTGTCCTCCTCCTCCTGGATTTTTTTTGCCCCACCCGCAGTTGTCGCCTGCTCTACAAGGCTGATTATTTCCTGGGAGTAGCTATGGTCAACTCGCTCCTCAACCCCATCATTTATACTCTGACCAGTAAGGACATGAGGAGAGCTATTCTGAGGCTGCTCTGTCGGCCGTGTCTGATGACCAGAGATGGCCAGGTGAAGAAGATTGGGATGCCATTCTTGGAGTGCAGTTTCAGTAAAACTGAGGTGGCATCCCAGAAGTTAGAGGGGGGACCAGAGACGACTATTTCCTCTGGGAACATTATCACCACCCCATCGCCTATTAAGGCCCTTTACCCCAAACTCTTCAAGACATAAGGACTTAGACTGACTAATTGAGTCCGTAAGTGTTTGGATGGGCTTCGCACTAAACAGAGGACATTTTCTCCAGAAAAAAAGTTCTGGTTTACTCCAATTTGGAGCATAGCCAGGAACAAAGGACATATGAAATATTTAAGGCACAAGAGAATCACGTTTAGAAAAATCACCATGACAATTTAGAAGTAGTGCTGAACTTCATTGTGAGATTATTACAAAACAAAATGCTATAAGGATGCCACTCAAATGTGAACAAGCAAACATACTTTTATGAGTAGATGCAACAAATGAGTCTCCTTAACTAATTTGCACTGAAAAATCCTTCTGAAAACCCAAAGACTCATGACTGAAAAAATGGAAATGTAACATTTTCTGGGTTAATGGTGTGGTTGGTTTTACCCTTTTTTGCAGTTTCTAATTGAAGGGCCTTGAATACAGCACTAACAGGTCTAATACATGTGTAGGGTAATCTGTGCATCTGCAGACAGCTGGGTTTCGCTGATTCAAAGGCCCAATGTGTGCTAGATTTGTTAAGATAAAATCATGCGGAGCACCCCTACACATATCTGTGTACGTGATGCAGGGAGAGTTAGATGAAAACTGAAAAAAACATAAAAGACAGAGTGAAGAAGACTGTGGCATAGTTGTGGGAGGTAGGCGCAGCATTAAAATCCCCCCGCTGTTTTGAAATGACAGATGGTTAACTTATCTAGTACCAAATGGAAAGTTGTTGGGGTTTGGTGTCCGATTTTTTTTAAATGTCAGTCTGGCATCTGCAGGAAAACTGCAACAGCAACATAAACAACAAAATGTCATCATATAATGTCAACAGAAAAGTCTTTCCTTCCATCATGAGTGACTGATAGTTTGACTGAAACCAAATCAGCTGCAATTGCATCACTTGTAATTATAAGCCAAATAAATTATTATTATTTTACCTTTCAAATAAAGTTATAGATATATCATCATCATCAAGCTACAGGACATTTGGGGACAAAAACGTGCCTACACTTGTAAGCTAAGCTCATGCGGAATCAGTGCAATTAATCCAATAACCAATAGCTTCCATCTCGTTAGCAGAATATTTCCAGTTATAGTTTAAGGCAGGGGTCTTCAATGTTTTTAAAGCCAAGGACTCTTAAGTGAAAGACAGAAGGATCAGGGACCCCCTATTACAGTACATATATTGCATTAAGTTGCATATTAAACTGGGCCTACAATAACGTTTTGGCAGCCTAAAGCCTTTATACTTACCTTTTTAGTGCATAGGATATAAGCTATTAAAACAGTTTCTGGTATGATTTTATAAATCAAGTTTTTATGCTGCACAATAGGATGCAAGCCTATCATCAGTGTGTGTTTTCACATTTGCTAATAATTGATTTATATTTGCTAATAATTTGTTGAATTCATTTTAAGAAATTTTCATTTTTGAAAAAACATTCAAAAGTTGCAATAATACAAGTTAGACAGTGTGCGGGGCTTTCTTTGCAACGTTTGACTTACTTATCACCCTCCAACGCACCTGTCTCACTTTATAAATGTGCAAAGTATGTTTCTATAATGAAAAACATTTTGAACAATAATGTTGTGGCCCCCCTGCAGTAACTCTGAGGACCCCCTAGGGGCCCCAGACCCCCTGTTAAAGATCTCTGGTTTAAGGTATTGAATTTTTCTTATTAAGAAATTACATCTATCTTTTTATAAAGATGATTTTTTAGTGCAGTCTTTCCACACCTTCATTTGTGAAATTGGATTAGGTAGGTTTGCTTTTTTGTACTGTAATTCATCTAGTGAACTTTTTGTATTTCTGAAGACTTTTCATATCATCTCTATTGTAAATTATATCTATTTTGTTACAAGAAAAGGCAACTTTACTTTTCTTTTCATAAAAGAAATAAAATGTTTTCTTAAAGTATACAGAAGAGTTTTTGGTCTGATTTCACTGTGCGTATCTGTGTATATTTCAGAGGTTGAGTAAATGGAAGAACAGTTTTAGAACAAACACCACAGGAAGTCCACCCCCTTGTCTTACATCTGGTAATGGCATTGGCCTAGATACAGCCTTTCTTCTCCAAGCTCTGCATGTCTCCGCACACCTCAAGCACCACACAATGCACCTTTATTTTAAACACGTTTTTTTTTAATTCTGTGGTTGATATTGGCTACCACCTCACTGACTCCCGCTGTTCACGCTTGTCCTGGCTAAAACAGAGATATATAACATGCAGCTGTCTTTTGCTCGTGCAAGCTGCAACTTCTATAGACAGGACAAACTCAACAGGCTGTTCCATTCAACTTATATCTCTACTGATGGCTGAAAAAGTGACAATTATTTTTAGCATGTTCAAACAGTGCATGTGTAATCAGTTAGGGCGCATCCGCTAACTTTTCACACCTCTCACAGAAAAATGATTATGCAAAAAGCAACTCAAAGACATTTGTTTGCTTCATGCATAGCAAAGTCTAGTGGTACCACAGTGGTATTTTGACGAATATATATAGTATATTTTACTCCTAGTGACCTAAATACATAAATATCTAAAATAAAAGATACCACATGCCACTGGGATACCTTTGAAACAATTTGTTTGGGTTCAGGTAATCCTCCAAATGTTGGCTGTATCCACCAGCACTGTCCCTGCTGACAGAGGTCAACGTGTCAGGGAATCTTTCCTGGCCCCCAGCTTCCTTCCGGCTGCTGAATTCACACAACTAGCTGGACAGGTAGAGGTCATAAATCATCTGTCATCAGAAGAGTCCTAATCACAGACTTATATTACAGATGTGCAGATACAGATACAGCTGTAGTGGTCCCTGCTCCTGCAGAGCTTTGGGAACAAACCAGAGTAGTATCGTGTGTAATCAACTTGATAAATGTAAAACACATAGATGAAAGTAAATCACAAAACGGATCCTGCTGCTTGGAGGGATTATATCTCCAACCTGGCCTGGGAACGCCTCGGGATCCCCAAGTCAGAGCTGGTTAATGTGGCTCGGGAAAGGGAAGTTTGGGGTCCCCTGCTGGACCTGCTGCCCCCGCAACTCGATACCGGATGAAGATGGATGGATGGAGACTGCAGCTTAAACAGCCTATGCATGACGAGCAGACAGGCAGCTTGATGCATGCCTAGGAGTGTCCATTTAGTGCCCCAAGGCTAACCTCACCTGATTCCTCTGACTGGGACTACACACAGAGGGCAGAGTCATCGCTCAGCCGGGGAATTCTTGATGAAGGCTGATTCAAGACTTGTCCTATTATATTAAGGTTGTTTTGTGTTGATGCTTCATCATTAATGTCTGACCCCGAGGGAGCAGAGATGATTTCTGATTTATTACAGATAATCAGCTGTGAATTTTGGCTATGGGGCTCAACAAAGCTTTATATTAGTGTACCATAATGACTGGCAGCTCACTTCCACAAGATTTTTTGACATTGATGTTTTCTCAGTTGGCTTTTGGTGCCACCTTGTGGCTGTTCGCCAGAATAGAGTAGGCCTAGCTCTTAAATCTAAACTACTACTGTATTGACCTGAATTACGTATTTTGAAAGAGTGAGGACAAATTACTGGTGTGTCAGCACCTGCCTAGAGCACATTTCTATGAAACTGACATGTTCTGTAGGAGCCATTCGAAAACATGGTAGTGAGACATGAGTCTCCTCACCTTGCTTGACAAGCAAATATTTGGGTTAAGGAAATTAACGGTTGTATAGCCATGCCTCTTGAGAGCCATTATGTTTTTATTTAACGCCATTATACAATAGCATTTTAATAATTTCCTGTTTGAATTTAAAATTGTATTCACGCTGGCTAATGCTAAAATTGATTTACGTATTTTTCTTTTAGCTTACTTGTACAAAGATTTAGGCTACTCTTACTCTCCATTACACAATATCGTTTTCAACTTGTCACAAAGTAGCCTACAGTGAACACATGTGACTCAGGTGGTAGCCTATTTATATGATTTGTAACAGACTTGATTGACGTCGAAGATACAGTTGTTGGCAACCAGCCAACAATTGGCCTCGCTTTTCCTTCACTCTGAGAAGTCCTTCACAATAAAGAAAACCCTTCTCGGGACGGAGATCACTTCTATTACATGAACGTAGGCGGTTCTAGCAATTTGGAGGCGGGCTCTTATTGTGAAAGCGAGAGGAGGCCGGTACAATGCTTAGTCACGGTGAGTAGCCTACAGCTCCCCCCCACCTTCCTATGTGGCGCACAGCTCGGCAGACCGCGATGGAGGAATTGAACTAGACAACGAGTGAGTTTATTTTATTCCAGATTTAAGCTCTCAAGATTGATTAATACGAAGTGTAATGACTATATTTGAAAGATAGCAGTAGCAATATATTTCGATAGCGCTTTGTTAGCATTCTTGTGTCTGCGGCTCACAGCTGCCGTATGCTGCTGTCTATTATTAGGAGCCTATTTTCCTGTCAGCTCTATTTCCGAAACGTTTAACTTGTCATTTGTGGGGTCTCCGGCTGTTTGTCATGAATACATTGATTTCACTTTTCGTCATAAACCAAACTGAGAATCGAATCGGCTGTTCTTCACCTGTGTTGCCCTTATTTTCGGTTCATGCCAGCGCTCTGGATTATTTTTGATCAAAACAAGCAAAGAAATGATCTCCGTCGGACCGGAGGGGAAACGGTGCTTTGTGTGAAGGCTCTTAATGTTAGAGGGATGGCGCGGAAATCTAATTCCATCTGGGTGTAATGCAAGGACTGCGTTCTGGGTCATATTTTGGTACAACCAGTTCCACTGTTTGCTCGTTGAAGAGTTCAGGATGAGTCACCGAGGCACGCTATTTGCCAAAATGCCAATGAAACAAGTTAAAACACCCGTGTTTGTGTGTAACTCTTACTTTAATTCAATTTCAATTTTATTTATAGTATCAATTCATAACGAGTAATCTCGAGACACTTTACAGATAAATTAGCCTAGGTCTAGACCACACTCTATAATTTATAAAGTATAAAGTCTCAACAATTTCTAGTAATTCCCCATAGTGCGACAGTGGCGACGAAAAAGTTACGTGTAACTTTAAAGTTCGAATCTGTCTAGTTATTGCGCAATCCCTGCTGAATGGCATCCAAGAAGGCCTGAACTGTGTTTCCCAAACTAGGGTGCAGCAGGGTCTACCAGGGGTCCTTCAAGTTGTTACAGAGAGTCGCCAAGGACTGAAAAACAACATGTTGACATATTACTATTATCTATCATCGCTTAACACTGTGTGTGTGAGAGTATGAGCTTGTAGCTTGTTTGTATCATAGGTTTCACCGCACACACTGATTTTACCTCTAAATGTGTATCAAGTTTAGAGCAGTGTCTATTCGCCCAGCTGAAACAATAGTCAATTAATCGATTAGTTAATTGACAAAAGTAATTACCTGGAAAATATATATCGCAAAATTGTCATGTTTTATGTTAAGTAAATTGTTTTCTAATTTCTTTCCAGCTTCTCAATTGTCATATGCTGTTTTCTCTGTGTTCTATCATTAGGGCCCATATATCATTGTAAACTGAATATAACAATACACTGTCGTGGACATTTTTCGATTTGATAGAGGAAATAACCTGAAGATAAATAATAAAAATTACTATTAGTGGTTGGCTTATGAAATGTCAGAATGTACTTAAGCCTTTAGTGGTGCGCCACTCAAACAGAAAGAATATAGGGGAAACAAAATCAATATATTTGGTGTTATTTTTTGACATGGCTTCCCATACAATTAGAAGGAAATCTGCTTTATATATATTGAGATATAAAATTACCTAAATTGTAATAGAAGATTTTAGCCTTATCACCCAGTCTTATTTTACATCCTATAAAACAAAAACTGCTAATCTTCACTTTTGAGAAAATAAAACCAGCTAATTTCGAAAGATTTTCCTTGGGGAAATGATTTAAACAATACATGCTTTATCAAAACAAATGTTCTGCTAAGCAATAAATCGACTGGTTGTTTTCTGCATTAATGGAGTTGTATTCAACATTAAATATCTTCTATTTTGGGCAGTTTAAATCAAACTAGCTTGTGTGGCAGTGCTTGTTTGTTCAACTTCGCATTAAAAGAGGGAACATCTGCTCTTGTTTCAAAAGAGAATCAGCCTATAATTTCATACCCGACAGTGCTACCGTATACAGTATATTCATTGCATGAATTATTAGAGATATGCAGCAGATACAAACATAACCCGGGTAGCTTGTGAAACTATTTCACCCAGAAACCTAGAGGGAGAAAAACACGGCAGTAAGTCACATTCGCAGTGTGTTGGGGAACATGTCCTGATATGTCACCATATGTGGATAATATAAAAAGATTTTGTTTGCTTATACTTAACTAATTAAAGAGCATTGAAGCAGTAGGGCCCTACAACGTGGCCTGTGCACTGCATTCTCCTATTGCAACTTCAGGTAATGATTGCTGTGTGTGTGCACATCTTATGGGTACTTTGTTATAACTTTGAACACTCATGGCGGCATTTTTGCTGAGTAACACCAGACAGACAATTATCAACTGTCTTATGCTCTTTGTACTGTATGTTAATGTCAGGCAGTACAGTTATTCTGGAAAGAAGAAGTTAGATTGACAGAAAAAGGCATTTATTTTTGGCAGCATCCCTCTAGGTCATATATGGTGTTCCTCTCCATGAACTAAAGCCTGCATATTCCTAAAAGAAGTATTCCTAAATGCATAAATATCTCCTGTGTGAGATTTCTTGAAGTAAAGCTCTTGATTCTCAATTAAATGTTTTTTTAAATTGTCATGTTTGTGTTTAAAAACGTTTGCATGTGCCTGTTGTGAGTAAGAATCAGCAAGATTGTGCTTTGCTTTGTTAGCTGGTGCACAAACTGTTCCCTCTGTTTCAACATCCAGCTGGACTGGTCACAGGACAAAGGGAAAATACTCAGTCAAGCTGGCCAGCTAAATTCGAGCCTAATGTAAAGGTGCTCTAAGCGATGTTGGGTGACGTTACTTCTAGTTGACGTTTTTTGAAGTATTTTCAAACAAAACAAGACTAGCTTGTCCCTCATCTCGTAATTGGCTGGAGCGCTGGAACACTGTTAGTGTATGCTTTGTGGTGCAGGTGGGCACAGTTAGTTTTTTTTTTTTTTTGCTGTTTGTAGACCCTGGGCTGTCTATAGAGGCCGTGTATATTTTTTTTACAGTGTGTTCCCGCGGATAGTGAGATTGATTTGTATGTGACAACAAATTTTGTAGCCTAAAACACGTGTGACATTGTTAGAGCACCTGTAAGTTCCTGCCTCACTATTCCTTACATGCTCGCACTCAGGCTAGAGGCCGTGTATATTTTTTTTGTGTTCCCCATGATAGTGATGTGACAACAAATTTTGTAGCCTAAAACACCCACCTGTAAGTCAAAACAGACATTCCTGCCTCACTATTCCTTACATGCTCGCTTTCATTTGCATGTTTGTTTGCTAAAATTGCAAGACTCTTTTAGTAACGCAAAACTTAGGTTAAGATGTGTAAATAACAAATTGCGGTTAAATCTTTTCATCACAGACACCTCTAACCAAAGATGAAAGGAACTGTTACCTTAAAATGGGCTATGATGACTAAAAGAAGGGCACTCCTCATAAAAAGGAGGAAGCCTTAACCCCACTGAACTTTCCAGGAAGAAAACACCATGGGTGTGAAAGGCATGATGATAGTCTTTTGTTATTTAAGACAATGTATTTGTCAGCATTTAGCCAATGAGTGCATCAATGTGTACACAGATTAATTGTTATAAATTGTCAAATCAAAGTATGTGACTGTGACATTATGTGTACATACAGGCTTACTGTCTCTCTCCCTCTTTCCTTTCAGTTGTCAGTTGAGCCAAAGCTTCCTGATTCCATAGCTGGACAGCCTCGAGGAAGGCGTCTCCGGAGAAAGCCACCGAACACCTCCCCCATTCCCAAGGGTTCAAAGTTACACTTACGACACTTTTGGCACTCTACCCTGTTTTTGTTTTTTTGTCCTTTTCAGAGTTGACAAGCCTTCCCCTGCCTCATCTAGAGTAACTGAATCTACAGTGTAGCACTCTGAAGGGAGCTTTAATTATTAACTCTTTTTAAAATGAAGTAGTAAATCTGATTCTTATTTTCCACCACTAGAGTAAACAATATGCAAGATTGACCAGTGCATGTGGTGAATCTGGCAAGCATTTAGATGTATGTTCAGTTTGTACTGTCATAAAAAACATTCTCTACCTGTTATTCTGTTTATTATTAACCCCTCCGCCAAAGTCAGAGGAATCCTGAACTCAAGACATTTTGATTATGTTGGAACTGCAACATGTAAGAATACAACCAGCTGACTGGCAGCTCACGTAGAAGTCTCTGGTAATGCCATAATGAGCAGTATGTCTGGACTCAAGTACTGAACAGAGCAAGGAAATCATTTCCACATAAACAAAAATAAGGCATACCCAGAAGAGCCCGGAGCTGTTAAGCCGTCTACCAAGTGCCAGTTCAAACTTTAATCTTTTATTTCACCCACGCCTGCGCATGGTGCAAGATGCCCCATAACACCGCCAGCTTTTCTTGAGAAAGAGACCGGGAAGGAGGAGACAGGGTAGGAAATGACAGAGTGCATGACAGAATGCAAAGCGCTGGTGACTCCGTCCACGCGCAACGGCCACCGTGTCTTCAGCTACACGCTAGAGAGCCACACGGCGGCCGCCTTCGCCATCATGAACGAGCTGCGCCTGGAGCGCCAGCTGTGCGACGTCACGCTGCGTGTGCGCTACAAAGACCTGGAGGCGGTGGACTTTGTGGCTCACAAGGTGGTGTTGGCCTCCTCGTCCCCGGTCTTCAGGGCCATGTTCACCAACGGTCTGAAAGAGTGCGGTATGGAATCAGTGCCCATCGAGGGGATCCATCCCAGGGTGAGTCAGATGTAATCTTTTCTCGACGGAAATCTTTGCTGTATTTGATTTGACACACCATCCCACTCACAGATCATTAAACATGATTTAAGGTTAAATGTGCGAGGTCTGACATTTTGAGACATTGCAAAAATGATCCTAAAAATATTAGATAATTACATTTCTGTTTGACACTAAAGACACAATATATACTCTATTGCTTTCAAGCACAAAATGTTTTACTAATACTAGTACTAATCGGTAGGGCTGGCTGTTATTCAAAAAAAATGTATATGTGACCAATACCGTGACTTCAGTACCAGTTCCTAAACAATACTTTTTTCGATACCATATTATAAAACAAAAAAGAAATTGCAACAGTACACATTTCGTAGTTCACATCTTTTTTTATTAGTTGTTTAGCTCCAGCTACGTGAGCCCTGTCTCTTTGAGTTTTTCAGGCCTGCCTCTACGACGTGGAACATTACACAGCTAGTCACAAGAATGATCAGATTTTAGTGGAAGCATGCTGCATGTTTATTTGCTCACTCACGCTGATGAGATTTATGCCTTAGGTACTGAATGACGAGGCATTATTTGAAACACAATACTTATGACAATTGAGTTGGTGCCCAAAGTATTGAATTCGGTACCCAGCACTACTAAACGGGAATAAAACCAATATTCCAGCATTAGCCAGTGTATAGATTTCAGCCTATCAAGACTACATGAAATTCTTTTTTCAAAGTGGACCTTATGTATACACAGTAAAAACGTACTATAAAACTTCGCTGAGTACACTTAGTTTGACCTTTTTTACTGATCTGATGTTTACAAAGCTCATGTAGATACACACATGACACACATGGACAGAGTATCTAACTCTTGTTAGCTTATGAGATGCCATCGGTCTGGAAAAATGAATAGACACTGATATAAATGGCATCAGAGCCTTATTCTTCCTTTTTTTTTATTCCCCATTGACTTTCTTTTCTACCTTATTCCATACCACTTTCCCAACCCTATCCCTCTTCATCCCTTTTCTTTCCTTGTTTTCTACCACAATCTTTCTTTCTTTCCTTCCTTCAGGTTATGGACCGGCTGATAGAGTTTGCCTACACAGCTAGCATCTCTGTGGGGGAGAAGTGTGTGATTCACGTGATGAATGGTGCTGTCATGTACCAGATAGACAGTGTTGTCAAGGCCTGCTGTGATTTCCTCGTCCAGCAGCTCGACCCTAGCAACGCCATCGGCATCGCCAATTTTGCCGAGCAGATCGCTTGCACGGAGCTCCACCAGAAGGCCCGTGAATATATCTACATGAACTTCAGCCAGGTAAAGCTTCAGCTGAGTTTCTAAATGAAACCACCTTTAATTTGTCTGTTATCAGATTATCTTTTGGCTTTGTTTTGAGGCAGCTCACTGACTCACAGATGTGTCAGTTAATATCAGTCTTTCACAAGTTTTATTTGATTGAACTACTGCAACTATTTTAAGCAAACAATATATAGTTACTTTAACTTCCACCCTTGAATTGTAGTTTGCGCTCCTCATCAGTTTTATTTATTTATCATTTGCAATAGACAATTATTTGGATTCCTTCTCTATATTCAATTGATCAGAGCGCTTGTCTTATTAAAAGTTGGCCTACTCCTGTCCCTAGGTGGCAACCCAAGAGGAGTTCTTCAACTTGTCCCACTGCCAGCTGGTCACCCTCATCAGCCGCGATGAGCTCAATGTGCGCTGTGAGTCCGAAGTCTTCCAGGCATGTGTGGCCTGGGTGCGCTACGACCGGGAGAACCGGCGACCATACGTCCAGGCGTTACTCCAGGCTGTCCGCTGCCACTCCCTCACCCCCAACTTCCTGCAGGCCCAGCTCCAGTCTCTGGACTGGGACCCCCAGTGTAAAGACTACCTGGCCCAGATCTTCCAGGACCTCACCCTCCATAAACCCACCAAAGTAATTTCTTGTCGAACACCCAAGGTGCCGCAGCTCATCTACACAGCAGGGGGTTATTTCCGCCAGTCTCTTAGCTACCTGGAGGCGTATAATCCCTGTACAGGAACCTGGCTGAGGCTGGCTGACCTGCAGGTACCACGCAGTGGCCTAGCAGCCTGTGTGATCAGTGGGCTTTTCTACGCTGTTGGTGGAAGAAACAACGCGCCTGATGGCAACATGGACTCGAATGCATTAGACTGCTACAATCCTATGAACAACTGCTGGCTGCCGTGTGCACCAATGAGTGTTCCCAGGAACCGAATCGGAGTTGGTGTTATCGATGGCATGATATATGCAGTTGGTGGATCACATGGGTGCATTCATCACAATAGTGTTGAAAGGTAAGATGAATGGGGATTTTTAATTGGTATTTTTTATTATCTTTAACAATTCCCTGAAGAGACCAAAGCCCATGCTGAATTTGAAAGTATCATCAGTGTAGCCACAGCCTGAATTATTGCCGATTAACAATAAAATATATGCAACACCTGCCATATAATACAGGCATAAGCTCTGGTTTGTTAAAGTTGCAATATGTAATACTGACAGCTGGTGTTTAAAACAATTAGCCTACTGCAGTACAAATTCAAAATACTGGGAGTCCCCCGCCCCCTCCTCCACAGACTCAAAGTTCACTGAGGTTGCCAGGCTGAGACCGCAGCATCTACAATGTTGCTAGATGCTTTTCTCTCATAGCCAGGCATTACTTCACAGCACAGCGGAGTAGCTAACAGTAGATGCTGGCTATATTGACAGTCGTAAAAGCTCGTGCTCACGTGGAACTCTGTTCCCAACTAACAGACACACTTCCTAGGCTTAGAATTACAGTAGGAACCGCTAAAAATTCCACAACCTTGCCGTCCTTTTCCACTCGACTAAAATACACACTTTATTGATTTAGAATTGCGGCAACAATTGCTAAACACACTGCTAACTCAGTCCTCTCATCACAATTTACAGCCCCCTCTCTTGGCTTAAAATAACTCACCATTGTCGGCTACAGCCACTGAAACAGCTACACGTTGTAGACAGCTGTGGCCCGCTGGTCTGGTCCTCCGTTAACGTTACCAGGGTTAGCATGGCGACGTTAGCCAGGACCAGTCAGGATCACTTTACTGGCTGTGTTTCAGTTGTTTTTGCGAGGAAGTAAACAACTCAGGTACTATAGCTATATAATTCAATGTGAGTATTCAAATGTTGAAATAACATCACATACCCGTCCCTAGTAGCCGTGATAAAATTATTACATTTGGATTTATTACAGTAAATATATTACATATTGGACCTTTAACTGTATTTAGACAATGAGTTCCCAAGAGTCCTGGAACTCCACTTCCTGTTATATATTTTTAGTTCACACAAATCTTCAATGAGGAAGCTTTAAACAGCATTTGTGTGTTTATAAAACTAAATTGTAAATTATGTCATGGCTATAAATTGAATAGCTAAAGTATCTCACCCACAGCGTGCGTTCCAACTCTTTAGCTGTTATATGCAATACTTGTCCTAATAAAACTTCTTAAACTTAATAAAACTAAGTCAAAACAAAACTTTGAGTTAACTACCTTCACACAGTTCAATTCACAACTGGCATTTCTGTTTGTTCAGCTTCTTCTTGACAGCTGGTCTGGTTAGTGAACCAGCTACAACATACATTTTAATGAGCAATAAAAGGCAGGAGGATTTTTAGCACCAAGCCTATCACCAAGTGTTGAATGTATTTGTCCTGCTGTGTTGGCATGCCTCAATCCCAGAGAGGAACCTGTGGTGCCGTCAATAACCTGGGTAGGTTAGGATATGTTATCTTTTTAAGCCAGTGAATTTTATATATAATACAGTGAATTTTATATATGTATTGATTCACAGTTGAAGATGTACCAAATACTCTGACAGAGAGCAGTGACAAATGGCAAAAATTAACCATGCACGCCACAATGACTGAAAACATGGCTGACTGCACATGTAACGACTCTGCAAAAAGTTTGTGACTTATCAGTGTAGTGGAATCACAAAAGATGCTGAACATGGATCTGTGTAACAAAGACACTGGGTTTAATTCCCTGTAACATCCTAGCAAACAAATTAGCCGTTTTAGGGTTTAGGATGCTTTTTAAAGTGGCCTTAGGAGGCCTCGTTTAAGTTCATCAATGGCAAGTGAAAAGAGGCAGTTGGCGACATCATGTTTCTGTCTGCAGTCCTCACTGGGCCGGCAATTTGATTTTCCAGATAGGGGGGAAAAAATGGGGAAGTAAATTCTCAAAGAATAATAACAATAAAATAAATCCTGATCTGCAGGTATGATCCAGAAAGGGACCAGTGGCACCTGGTAGCCACCATGTTGACACGGCGTATCGGTGTGGGTGTTGCGGTCATCAACCGGCTGCTTTACGCCGTAGGGGGGGTTTGATGGGGCAAACCGGCTCAGCTCCTGTGAGTGCTACAACCCTGAGAGGGACGAATGGAGGACCATGGCCCCTATGAACACTGTGCGCTCTGGAGCTGGTAATGAAGAGATTATAGTCATTATATTGCATTTTGTAGTTTTTACACAAGGGTGCTATACATGAGTCTTCATGTATTCTTAATTACATTATGAGTTGGTTTATAATGGCAGCTGTAACAAAGATATAGTTGACAGGTTAATTTAATATTCTGTATAAGTGTTATGTAGAGTTAGTTTGAACATCCTCCAGCATATCTGTGTAAATGGCTACTGCATCAACGTTGCAGTGCAGAGATTTACTTATTTTAAACTACATGAACTTCACAGGAGTGAACTTGCTTGTGGGACTTTTTACTAGTTGTTCACATCTAGATGAAGTAACACTTGAATAAACTAACCATTGATCCTATTCAGGTGTGTGCGCACTGGGGAATCAAATCTTCGTGATGGGCGGCTACGATGGCACTAACCAGCTGAACACAGTGGAGCGGTACGATGTGGAAACTGATACATGGGCCTTTGCTGCCTCCATGAGGCACCGACGCAGTGCTCTGGGAGTCACTGCATTACATGGACTCATCTATGTATTGGGTGCGTAGTATTGTAAATATTGAGAGTGAAATCGAGAGAGAGATATACTCTAAACATGAGACATATTTTCATGAGACATCATGTTTGTTTTTTAATTACAGGAGGTTATGATGGAAACACTTTCCTGGACAGTGTGGAGTGTTATGACCCTGAGAAGGACACCTGGTCTGAGGTGACACACATGACGTCAGGGCGTAGCGGCGTGGGTGTGGCCGTTACCATGGAGCCGTGCCAGAAAGAACTGCCACAGTGTCAGGAGTCTGAGAATGAGAGCGGTGCTGCCTCAACTTATCAGTCTACCTACTCCGGTTTTAGCTCTTACCACAATCAGCGGCATGGAGGGCCCTTCGGCAAAGGCGCATGAGGCTCATCACTTGACCATGTCACGCACACACACACATAGACAGACAGACGAGCGCCCCCAAAACTCCACTCTGTCTTCCCAAATCAAAAGAAAGCCCCTCAAAACTGATTAGACAGAGGTGAGCTAAAACACCACGTGCTGCCGGACCTGCTGGTTCTAGAGATCACACATGATATACAGCAAAAAATATAAATCAGTAACACTTTATTTTGAAAGTGCAATGTTGAGGTGACAAAAAAGTAATTTGAGTATCTGCATTGGACTATCCAAATCAAGTATGACCCCAGATCCTACAGTCCACTTTTCTAGACCTGAAATTTGATTAATTTGTTTGGTAAATTGTGTTCCGCCTGGCTGTGTTTTCAGAGAATTGAAGTTATCAGTCAGACCATCATCTCCAAGGTTTGAGTCTTGGGAGGAAAGGGCTGCATACAAAAAGGGGGCATTTACTGGGGGGGGGATAATTCAAATGATCCCATTTATAGAACTAAAACAGACCCAAAAAAGTAGCATTTGTTAGCATAGGCAGTAGAGTTCCAAGTGCCATTACTATGCCTGTTGGCATTACTCTCATCAGTACATAGACTTAAGGGTGCTTTGATGGAAAGGCACTGACAGTCTCTGTGTGGTGTGTAGAAATTGGTAAAGTTAACCCAGACAGCCACAAGATGAAGCTTATACATGAGATTGGGCCTCATGCAAGAACATTGGCTGTATCCTCATCCTAAACCTCTTACTTTTTGTACTTGTTTTGCTTTTACGTAGTCTGGCTCAACAGATGTACATTGCTGGAATGTCCCTCCCCCTCTGCTATTAATTTTGCAAGGGCGCTGCGCTGCATCTGGGGCTTAGCACCGCCCAGGATGGTTGTGATTGGTTTACAGAAGTACAAACAAGCCAGAGCATTTTTTTCGCCCTATCCCAGAAGAGATAAGTGTGTAGCCAGACTATAGTCAGCACTAGCACAGCGCTGTGGAGGTAGGTCTGGCAATGCAAGACTATCTTGTATGTATTTAAGTCAGATTCAGCAAACTCTCTTAACTGCACAAACTTAAATCACCAGGATTAAAACAAAAATACTTTCACATCTTGATGTTGGAAATCAGACGATCACATGACACATTTAGCAGTATCTATAGTTGTGTTCGTGGACCCAGTTTGATATAGATTTAAACTCCAAAAGCAATGTAGTCCATGCCTAAGGTGAGAAGTGGCGGTCAGGGGACCATTACACTGAACGAGAGTATAATATTCCTTTAAACAGATGGTGATGACACAGATGGTTACACTGTTGGGTGTTATAACAGAGGGTGTTACCCTGAAAAGTGACCTGCTTAAAGACCCTGGGGCATCTGTTGGAGGGTTTTTAGAGCAACTGCTGAATTGTATTGTGAATTGTAAGTTGTCATTTCAAAATATGGCATTGAAATCCCAACAAAAAAATGTGCTTATTTTAGTAACATGCATATCTGTACATTGCTTATATGACATGCTTTGACCACCCCTGATTTTGTTCATACTTTTAAAAATTTCCACAAATTCTCTTAAATTACTCTGTCTATTTAAGATTGAGTCTGTTCATAAGAATGGTTCTTGCATGAGGCCCAAAGTCTCAAATTCAAGTGCTGGTACAAGAGAAGCAGGACCTTGTAATAACTGCATTGTAACAAATGTGTTCTTTCACTAATAGCCACTGGAAGGTCAGAAAAAGGTTTCTTTTTGGAAAGATGTTGATCCAATGATTTAGTGTTGCTACTTCTAAGGCTGTCGGAGTGTGTGATCCAGTATTAATGGTGTGTGGAGTGCCAAGAGAAAGAAAATCTGGGTTTTGACTATGTTTAGAGGAAACGGAATACTGTAGCATTTTAAAAACTTCAATTCAAACATCTCACTGTATGTGTTAATTACATTAACAACAATTAAAAATGCTAATTACTGACACAGTTGAGAGCCTCCATCTACAGTTGACTTTTTGGGTTTTCACTTACACCAGACCTCAGAAACAGAAGTGACCATGTTTGTGCATTAGTGTTCAGATATTGTACGCTAATGGCAACTTGCTTGAAAAGTGTATTTGTAACAGCAATTTAAGCTACAAAGATTTTTAAGTGATGTTTTGTACATTGATAATCTAATAAGTCTTGTACAGAATTTCAGATCTCACTTTTTTATTTGTTTAGGATTATTTGGGTTTTCTTGTTCCTCTAAACTGACATCAGCTTTGTATTGAATTGGACTCTGGTGTTGTGTTTTTGAATAACTAGCATGCTTGTAACTAAGTAGAAATGCCTGTTAATGCTATTTTTGGATGTTTGTAAAAAAAAAATTGCTTCACTTTGAAAGGGACTTTTTTCTGTCCATCAGTAGTTTGAATGGAAATTAGAATATTTAAGGTCTGCTTTGTACATTTCTTTTCCAGCAAAAATACCCTGTACAATAATTCATTGTAAAGTAAAATATGTTTATTGTACTGCTGTAGTAATGTAATGATTTGTTAGATGTCTTCCAAATCCCAATTATCTATCTTTCTATCATCTATCTATCGTCTATTTAATGTATTGTGTAAAGAAATTTGAGTCGTACATCTAAGATTAGCCTATGCAGGTTTTAAAAGTAGCAGTGTCGCCACCAGAGGGCACTACAGCTCTTTTATACTGAGCAAATCCTTTACTTCACTCTATCATATATTATCATAACACATAAGCAAGCTAGTGTTACGAACTTAGTTTTCACCAAAGATGTCAACCGTCAAAAGTTTCTCAAGTTTTTATTTTGTCTTTTAGTAAGGCTAAACCTGTGGTAAGTGTGCCATTAATCGTCCACCCAGGATTTTTGTCAACACATCCCACTTCCTTGCTAAACCTTACCCTGGAAATCCAAAGGTCTCGCGAGAGCACAATTTGAATTTTCTCAGCGAGTTAATGTTAATCTTTCTGAATTTGGTCTGGATTTCCAGGCTAGCTAAACCTGGCAAGTGCATGAGACCATTATGATATAAGAGGAAAACTTCCCTGATTATGTGTGTTTACAAGAGGATCAATAGGCCTACATAATCCTGTCAAACATTAAAACCACAAAAGCCCTCAACAAAGGAAAGATCTTGGGTAAAACTGTTTAAGATGTTGTAACTATGCTCTATTAAAGAAATAGCACCTTCAGTGTATTTCAGAGAGATACTTGGCATTAAATATTTTATGCAAGTAATTAATGTTATAAATACCTTATTTCAGCAGGCAAGACCACATCACTCAACAATAAAAGTAAAATCCCCAAACCCCAATCTCCTATATGTAATAAGCTTCAATCGTTGTGTTGGTTTGGATGAATTTGCTTTTTTGGTTTTATTTTTAAATTTTATCATAGAGAGCTTATCAAAATAAAGTTACACATTAAGAGGGGATTGAAATATAATAAAATAGAAGATGCTGTAACATTTTAAAGTGTAATTATAGAGTTTTTAAAGGACAATTAGTGAAGGAGTTACACCGGCAACATTACAGCTAGGAGTAATATGAGCTGTGAGAAGAGATTTGGGGATAAACAATAGCCACTTAAAGTATGTTTCTTAATTTACTGTATTTGTGTGGGAGAAAACAAACCGTATCGTTTCTGTGTCAAGTTAGTTGAAGAGTGTTGAACCTAATTGCTGAGGATTTATTTATTTTGAAAATCTTCTCCGGACGTCTTCTGTTGTTACCTGCCGGTTTGACACCGGTGCGCTTTTCTCTAACGATTAACAAAGGCTCCTGAGTCCCGTCGGACACAACTTGATCCTCCTCGGACGCAGGTAGGTGAAATTCACCTGATTGAAAACGACAGATTATTTTCTGTAGCCTATATGCTGATATTTTAGAGACAAACTCAGACTATTTGGAGACATGAACATTGATGGACGGTAAGTTATGAACATGTAACTCTTAAGGTATGTGTGATTTCGCAACTATGGGCGTGCAGTAGCCTGTCATAGTGAAACTCATTTTTTAATCAAAGACAACAAACACAGTTTAGAAAGACGATTTAAATCCCACAAAAGTTTGGCATAGCCTGCTGCAATGGTTGTCTGTTTGTTTATTTATTGTGTTATGTTATCAGAAATCAAATAGGCATTGTCAAATTTGGATGTAGTGGTAGGCTATTATTAAAGGGCTGATACATGTGTTGTTTTTGAAAAAATGAACAATAAAGTTGGAATTAAAATTTAATTTTTTGTTTGTCAGATCAACATATAGCCTAATCAAAATTTAGGAGTCGTTTTATGATTTCTATTCGTGTATTGCTGGATAGAAATTTAATAAATAGAAAATTGGAGTCTTCATTTCTATTTGTTGTCTTGGGCTGCCTGAGCCGGGACCGCAGGCAGCCCAAGTCCTGTGCCGGGACCGCTCGTCTCACCTATCGTCACGCCCATATATAGCCTATATATCGCCTCACTGGCTCTGCAGCTGCTCCCTTCAGATCCTCTGATCTCAACATCCCTTCAACATTCCTCTGCAACACTCAGCATTTCCAAGTCGTTATACATACAGTATGTTTCACTACAAGTTTGTCCTCATTTAGTCTGTTACCAATGTATTGCAGTTACATAGACATTTGTAAAGGTGGCCCATCTTTTGTCCTTAATAACTTACTTAATGCAGTTCCTGAAAATAGTTGCCGCAGCCTTTGTAAGACAGTCCAAACATTAGATTTGTTTGAATTTTCTAACTTATGTTACAATGTTATGTTAGGCAGACACAGCCTTTTGATTTTATACAGGTTTCCCACTAGTAAAAAATTATAATATCAAATGCAATGATGTCTCGAGTCTTTCTCCTTTTTCATCCTGTTCTGAGCCTAGTTCAAAAGCAGCTGTTTTGTAATCCATATTGTAAGTTATATTACAAATACTTAATATGATTCAGTTTACATAAATGTGTATTAATGATATGTTGTCTCTTTTTGAGAGTGTTACTAACAAGGTTGGTCTTCACAGTGTGTGTGCAGACCAAAGTATCTCAAGGCTGGTATGATCTTAGTCCCATGTGCAACATAATTTTATCCTTAAGATGATTTAGGCAAATGAAGCCCAGTCTAGAATGGATTAATGTTGCAAATAATTTTGTGTCAAACTAAGGGTATGTCTAAGAAACCTGTGCTTCCACACAATATATTTAACAGCATATTCAAAATAACAGCTTGCAGTCAGGGTTATTCAACAATGGACACTGTCAAGAAACTATTTTTTCAGTTTCACTGCTAAAAATTTCAGTTCAGTGGTCTAGATGAGCAGTAAGTGGTATGAAACTAGAACAAATTGAGAAAAAAAATCATAATTATTGATCTGACAATCAAAAAATACAAAAAAAATTAAATTTTCTACTTTTCATTTATTTTCTGGAAAATGTAAATGATAACCGTTACACAGACTTATGCCTTTAATTATCAGGAGAGTTAATTACTTTCTGTTGTCATTGTTGTCAAACTAGTTTATCCAATTTGAATCCACCCGTAGCAGGAACAGACTGCTCATTCATTTATTCGCGGCCATAGATACCTAAAGGACGTAACCACCCTCTGTATGATGAAACGAAATAGTTGTGTATAGTCAGTGTTTGTACATCATCTGTGCTTTTGTTCGATCTAACTTTAAACCCTGTAACAAGATGTTCTCTAGAGACTACAATGTGTTGAAAACCAGTTTTAGCTTCCGTGTTCACAGTTGCTCTTTTCTTTCATCAGTGTGGAGCTGCAGCCAGGATGATCCCAGTGGGTGAATTCAGAAACTTCGGCATTGAGCAGAACACAAAGTATCGGGTCCTGAAACCGTGGTGGGATGTTTTCTCAGAGTACCTGTGTGTTGCTATGCTTATGGTTGGAGTATTTGGGTGCACCTTGCAGGTGAGGCACCTTCAAACCAGCCACTTTGTGATCATGAACTCTTAAATCCTGACACTGAATTAGAAACTAAACTAATACTAACCTAATCTAACCTGCCTGATGCCATAATTTGTATCTATTGTGGCATATAAGAGGAATATTTTGATCCCACACACCCTCCTCTCTATTTAGTTCCTACATCGTTTGACTTCCAAGTTAGACAAAAACACGCACAGTGTAACTGAATTTACTTGTCTCTCCTGACCCACTTAATGCAGATTCGGATCATTAACTTGCTGCTTAATTTGTCACTCACCACTTGATTATCATTTCTGTGTCATATTAAAAATAGCATAGAAAGAAATCTTTCAAGAAAAGGAACAAGTGATAACTAGAAAATGCATTTCCTGCAGAAAACGGTGATAAAAAAAGTCATAGTATGGCATTTTGAAAAGAGTTATAGTATAGTATAAAAATAATCATAAAAAGTCATGGTATAGTATGTCAAACAAAGTGATAAAAAATCCATACTATAGTATGATGAACCAAGTGATGAAAAATCATAGTGTAGTATGTTGAAAGAAGTCATATAAAGTCATATTATAGTGTATTGAAAAAACTAGCATGTCGAAAAAAGTGATTAAAAAAAGTCATAGTATAGCATGACGAAAAAGTGATAAAGTCATTGTATAGCATGTCAAAAAAGGCATAAAGTCATTGTATGTTGAAAGAAATCATGAAAAGTCATAGAAGAGAATGTCCAAAAAGTGATCAGAAAGTCATAGTATAGCATGTTGAAAAAAGCCATTAAAAAATCATAGTGCAGTTTGTTGAAAAGACTCAGCATTGTACGTCAAAAGAAGTGATAAAAAAAAAGTCATAAAGTATTTTTGAAAAGTCATGGTTTAGAATGTTAAAAAAAATCATGGTATTTTATGTCTTAAAAAGTCGAAAAAACATTGAAAAAAGCCGGGACTGGGTTTTGTATTTAGTTAGATTTGTGTCTTTAAAAAAATATAAATTTGACATTTTTTTAATTATTTCCAAGAAAAAGAAATTTGTCTCACAATTCTTTTTTAAACTTTCAAATATATATTTTTTGCTATCAGTGTGAAAACATTTTCTCTCAAAACATTTTTCTTCTCGCTCTCAAAACCTAAGACTCTCAATGCAATTTCTTAAACTTGTGTCAAGAAATGTTTGGTCTCCAATGTTTGGGTAAGATGATGACAAACACAACCCGATGGGTAGCTGGCTGAGCAAGTTCTACATTACTAAAGAAATTAGAAATTCTAAAATGAGATTAGAATAGATTAGATAATACTTTATTCATCCCACAGTGGGGAAATTCCCTTTTTACAGCAGCAGTGGTTTCTACAGTAAAAGCAAAAAAAACTAAAAACAAGTAAAATACACAAACAAACAGGCAAACAACAGACTATAGACTGAATGTAAAGTGGCGTCAAATAAAGGTATTGTAAAGTGCGGTTGCCATAGTACAAAAACAATATATATATATATATATATAATAATAATAAAAAAAGTAAGTACTTGTAATGGAAAAATATAAATACAGATAATAAAGATATACAGATAGTGTGTGGAGTGGATGAAAAACAGGAACAGAAACTACAACATTGTCAGGTAGTGTTGGTGTTGTACAGCCTGACAGTGGCCGGGATGAACGACCTGCAGTACTTCTCCTTCTTACATTGTGGGTGTATCAGTCTGCTGCTAAAGGAGCTGCTCAGGGACCCCACAGTGTCATGTAGGGGGGGGGGTGGTCTGCTGCTGAAGGAGCTGCTCAGGGACCCCCCAGTGTCGTGCAGGGGGTGAGAGGTGATGTCCATGATGGATGTCAGTTTGGCTAACATCCTCCTCTTCCCCACTGTCTCTATGGGGTCCACAGGACAGTCCAGGACAGGGCTCACTCTCCTGATCAGTCTATTGAGTCTGTTCCTGCCCCTGTCCGAACTGCCCCCTCTCCAGCAGACCACAGCATAAAGGATGGCAGAGGCCACCACAGAGTCATAAAAAGTCCTGAGGAGAGTCCTGCACACTCCAAAGGACCTGAGTCTCCTCAGCAGATGGAGGCGACTCTGGCCCTTCTTGTAGAGTGCATGGGTGTGCACGTCAGACACAGTGATGGAGCCTCACATACTGTGGTCTGTTGGTAAGATAATCAGTAGTCCATGCAGCCAGGTGTTGGTCCACTCCGGCACTTTCCATCTGTATAGCATGTCAAAAAAGTGATGAAATAGTCTTAGAATAGCATGTTGAAAAAAGTGATAAAGTCATAGTATAGCAACTCAAAAAAAGTGATGAAAAAGTTATAATCTAGTATGTCAAAAAAAGTAATAAAGTCATAGTATAACATGGCAAAAAAAGGATGAAAAAGTCATAACATTGCCTGTCAAAATACAGTCATAGTAAAATATGTTGGAAAAAGCCTGGACTGGGTATTGAACCTGACTCAGAAACTGCAGTTAATACTTGGTAGCAGAAGTAATAACCTCTGAGCCAGCATTCTAATTAATAGTGTATGTTGAAACAGTAATAGCAATAGTTATAGTACAAGAAAAGTGATTAAACCATCATAGTATAGTATTTTGAAAAAAGTGATAAAAAAGTCATAGTATAGCAACTCAAAAAAAGTGATGAAAAAGTCATAGTATAGTATGTCCAAAAAAATCATACATGTAAAAAAAGTCATATAATAATAATAAAAATAATAATAATAATAATAATAATAATAGGAATGTAATATAAGAACTAATATTTCTGCTAAAATGTAAATAAACCAACTGTGCAGGTTGCATTTAGTGTAGTATTGTGATGTCTCAGTCTTATCTAGCACCCAGTGATGACGTGTTAAAGATAGATAACAGTTTGTTCAGTGACCTCCTCTCCACCAGAGCTTCAACAGTGTCCTGTTTTGCAGCCGATCACGGAGCCAGCATTCACAGTTTGTTTGTCTGTTTGTGTCGCTGGCTCTGATGCTGCTGCAGACAGCGGAGGAGAACAGAGCGCTGGCCACAACAGACTGGTAGAACATCTCCAACATTCTGCTGCACACGTTGAAGGATCTCAGCTTCCTCAGGAAATACAGTCTGCTCATCCCCTTCTTGTAAACACCAGTGCTGTTGATCCTCCAGTTCAGCCTGTTGTCGATGTTGACACCCAGGTATCTGTACTCTTCCACCATGTCCACGTCTCTTCCCAATATGCAAAGGGGCTGCAGAGCCGTTCCCTTCCTCCTGAAGTCAATCACCATCTCTCTGGTCTTGTCCACATTCAGCAGCAGGTGATTCTTACCAGACCACTCCACAAAGTCATCCACCAGCATCAGAAAAATTCTGTAGGTGACATGACTCTGAGTTGTACTGGAAGTCTGTGGCATATAAGGTAAACAGAAAAGGAGACAGCACAATCCCCTGTGGAGCCCCCGTACCACTCACCACCCCATCAGACAGAACACGGTCCAGGCGGACAAACTGTGGTCGGTCTGTCAGGTAGTCAGTGATCCAGGTGACTGTGGATGCACCGACACCCATCACCTGCAGCTTCAGTAGCAGTGGCTGGATGGTGTTGAATGCACTGGAGAAATCCAAAAATGTGATTCTGACAGTGCCGCCACCGCCATCCAGGTGCAAATGAGCTCGCTGCAGAAGATAGATGACACTGCGTCGTCCACTCCCAGACGAGGCTGGTAGGCAAACTGTAGAGGGTCCAGAGAAGAACTCACCTGCGGCCTCAGGTAGGCCAAGACCAGCCTCTCCGGCCACATCATACATGGGATGAGAGAGCCACTGGCCGGTAGTCCTTGAGGCCAGATGGATTCGACTTCTTGGGGACCGGTACAAGGCAGGACGTCTTCCACAGCAGCGGCACCCTCTGCAGGCTCAGGCTCAGGTTGAAGAGGTACTGGAGAACAGCAGACAGCTGACTGGCGCAGGTCTTCAGGACCCTGGGGCTGATGCCAGCCTCTCCAGCTGTGTCTTTACCTGGCCAGGCGTGAATGCAAAGCGCGAGGGGGGGGCGGGGGGGCTTGGTGCTTGCTTGAAGTGTCAGTGAGGGGAGAGGAAATGTGCTGTAGTGGTGGGGGGCGTGGGCTGACTGCAGGAGTATAGTATTATAATATTAATAGTATAGTATTTATAAAAAAAAGTGAAAAAGAGACATAGAATAGCATGTTGAAAAAAGTGAGGAGTCATAGTATATCATGGCAAAAAAAGTCATGGCAAAAAAAGTGATAAAAAAGTTGTAAAGCATGTCAAAAAAGAGATGAAAAAGTCATAGTATAGCATGTCAAAAAAATCATTGAAAAAAGTCATAGTATAGCATGTAGAAAAAAGAATAATAAAAAGTCATAGTGAAGCATGTCGAAAAAAGTGTTGAAAAGGTCATAGGTCATGTCGAAAAAAGTCATAGTAAAGCATTTTGAAAAGGTCATAGTATAGCATGTCGATAAAAGTGATTAAAAAAATGCATAGTATAAAATGTTGATTAAAAAAAAACATAAATATGTCAAAGTGCAATATGTCTCAAAAAGTCATAGCATTCTGTGTCAAAAAAGTGCTAAAAAAGTAATAGTATAGTAATAAAAGCCTGGACTGGGTATCAAACCTGAGCCAGAGTCTGCAGTGATTACTTGCTTGTTTACTTGCTTTTTAGCCGTTTTGTGTATTTGTCACCTGTTAGTATATAGCAGTTGTTCAGTATACATTAAAATGTTGAAGTGATACTTTTTGACAAAATGTTCACTACATTTACAAATACATTACATATATTTGTTTTTTAAAACAAATTTATATAAGGACATCTTACTGTTGTGCATTGAGATATACTTTTGTCATGGTTTTTGCAAATAAAAGACGTGTTGTAGCCAAATATTTATTGTTTCATTGATCTATCTTCCACAGTTCACCCAAGACAAGATTTTTTGCTTGCCCAGCCACTTCAGCAGCCCAACGCCTGAAGCAATCAACTGCAGCCACATCCAGACCTCCAGGGAGAACGAGACGTTGCAGCACACACTGTTCAGACCTGCAAAGCCCATCATCCAGGAGATTTCTGGTCTCAAAAACAACCTGGACATCCACCAGTACGTGTTTGTCAACCATTATTGCTATGAGAGGTTTGTCCACTGGTACGCAAAGTACTTCCCATACCTTGTTTTGATCCACACTATGATCTTCATGATAGCAAGCAGCTTTTGGTTCAAGTTTCCTGGGACGTCTTCAAAAATTCACCTCTTTGTTACCATCCTTGGTAAGTGCTTTGATTCACCCTGGACCACGAGGGCCCTGAATGAGGTTTCTGAGGAAAGAGGAGAAGAGAAAGGGGTTAGTTTGAGGAGGAACACCATATCACAAGAGTCCACAGATCAACCAGCAGAAGATGTGGAGACTGTGGGGCTTCTCCACTCCAGCTCTGTCAAGTCTAATCCAGAAAAGAAAAGCCCAGAGCCTCAGTCGGCCCCCAATGTCTTGGATAAGAAAGAAGGAGAGCAGGCCAAAGCTCTGTTTGAAAAGGTGAAGAAGTTCAGAACTCATGTAGAGGAAGCAGACATCTTGTATGTCATGTATGTGCTACAAACGTCACTGAAAGTCTTCAAGTTCTTTTTTATCATTATCTACTCTGCAGTGTGGGTACGGAACATTGAGACAGTAGTGAGTTGTTCTGTTCCTCCTGAGCTGACTGGTTTTGATATATTTTGCTGTAACCACAACAAAGCCCATCTTTTCTCCAAGCTTGCCTACTGCTATATCTGCTTTGTGGGAGTGTATGGACTTCTGTGCATCTACACCCTCTACTGGCAGTTTCACAGACCTCTGAACGAGTACTCCTTTAAGCAGGTCCGACTGGAGACTGGCATTAATGACATACCAGACGTGAAGAATGACTTTGCGTTCCTCCTGCACCTTGTGGACCAATATGATCCTCTGTACTCTAAAAGATTTGCTGTCTTTCTCTCTGAGGTCAGCGAGAGCCATCTCTATCAGGTCAACCTCAACTACGAGTGGACTGCCAAAAAGTTGCGTACCCGCCTTGCCAGGAACACAACTAACCGGTTGGAACTCCACCTGATAATGTTGCCGGGGCTTCCTGACACAGTCTTTGAGATTCCTGAAGTGGAATCGCTCAAACTGGAGCAAGTTAAAAATGTCACCATACCAGCTAGTGTGGCAAAGCTAGACTCTCTTTGTGAGTTGTCGCTGATCTTCTGCTCTGCAAAGCTCCAGCTGCCTGCCCTGAACCACCTTAAGGCACATTTAAAGGTCCTGCGTCTACATTTTGAAAGTTTAGAAGAGTTGCCTATGTGGATGTACATCCTGCAAAGCTTGGAGGAGTTACATCTGAATGGTCCTTTAACCAACGACGTGTCCAGAAGTGCCACGCTTGACTCATTTCGAGAGCTTAGAGCTCTGAAAGTCCTCACTCTCCGCTCAAACCTTACTAAGATCCCGCCCAGCGTAGTGGATGTTGCATTGCAGCTGCAGCGGTTGTGCATATATAACAAAGATGTCAAGCTCCAAGCTTTAAGCAACCTGAAAAAGTTAACCAACGTAGTCTCACTTGAGCTAGTGGGCTGCAAGTTGGAGCGCATCCCAAGTGCTGTCTTCAGCCTAAACAATCTGCAGGAATTGGACTTGAAAGAAAACAAACTTACCACTGTGGAGGAGATCCTGAGCTTACAGCACTGTCGCCGTTTAGTGACACTTAAACTGTGGCACAACAAAATCACTTACATCCCTGATCATATCAGTAAGCTGAAAACTCTGGAGACGCTGGACATTAGCTGGAATAAGGTACGAAAGAAAGCTTCCCTCTCGACTGTTTTATTGCACCAAACTCAGGCACCTTGATGTTTCCCACAACAATCTCACCTCTCTTCCTCCTGAGGTGGGCATCCTGCAGGGTCTTCAGGTCTTCTCCGCTGGTTTCAACTCTTTAGAGACACTGCCAGATGAGCTGTTCTCTTGTAAAAGACTCAAGAAGTTGGCTCTTGAAAACAACTGCCTCCCAAATCTGAGCTCCAGAGTGGCCAGCCTGGCTCAGCTGGTCCGCCTGGAAATTAAAGGGAACCATCTGGAATCTCTACCTGTGGAGATAGGGGGCTGTCCTCTGCTGAACCTCAGCGGGCTAATAGTGGAGGACAACCTGCTGGATCTGCTGCCATCAGATGTACGAAGCAGGTTGACTAGAGGCTGTCATTGACTCATCTCATCTCAGTGTAGCATGGAGGGCTAGGTGGTCTGACTTGCATGGAGAAAACAACGTATTCACAGAGTACTAATCCATGCCACTAGGTGGAATTTGTCATATAAAACAGCATGAAAAAGGTGAACCAAAACCCATAACTGACCACAGAAGGATGAACAAAAAATAAACATATTTATAAAACCAGTCATTATGAAAGATGTGTTCAAATCTTTGTAAATGAGTGAAAAATCAACTTGCACATGTTTTTTTAAAAATGTTTTGTATGCATTTTCTTAAAAATACCTTTCATGAATAAATATTTTACAAAGTTCACAGGTGTCCTGTAAATACTTGCATACTTTTTTGATGGATTTTTATGTAGGTGGTTTTACTGATATAGTTCACACAGCAATATAAAGGTTAACACAAAATCTTTTAAATTCAGATAATGATACTGTGGATGAGACAAGGGCCCAACACTAGAAAAATAACAGCAAGCAAGGATTGACCTTCAAATTGGTCAAGCATCTTTACTGTTTTCTGAACATTTAGTGTGTTCTTCAGAGCGCCACAAGTCAAGGTATTTCAACAAGCACTGTATGCTGTTGGACAGCAAGAAGTGTTTGCCACAGTGCGGTGGCTCATGTTGCTTCCTTTCAGACATTAAACAAGCGGAGGGAAAAAAAGCTTTTCAGTAGCAGAAGAAAAGCTATTTATCTCTCTGTTTACACATTCAGTCAAAAAGAAAGACTGAAAGCATACATGGGATTATGAGACAGAAGTCAAGTCAGCATGTTAATCAGTGTGTATTGGATAATTGACAAAGAAAGAAGATAAAACTACTGTTTTTAAAATGCCTTTTAATATAATAATACATTTTATATATAATGCCCTTTACATTTCAGATGAAATCTCAAAGTGCTACAGTAGCAAGGGGTTAAAAACAGTTCCCAGAATATAACAAAATCAACAAATAGCAATAAAACACCATAAGATTCAAATTAAGACTATGACCTCCTTTTGGATGAGTTATATATAGACTGCGGTGACGGATGATACTTTGTACATGCATACATTCTTTTTTTTCTCCATTAAGCTGTTATAATTTGAGTAGTGAGATGTAAACTTACCTAAAAAATATGTTGATCTGATTGCACATTTTACACATTATACTCTAGTGCATATACATTTAAAGTGACTTTTGAACACACTTAAACAAGGAAATAAAATGACTTAAAAGTTCCTGAACTGGAGGTCATTGTAGTTGCTCATGTTTAATCTTAGGATGAAGGATACAGTAGGTGTTAAAATGCTTTCAAGTGGGTTCATGTTGTTTGGAAATTTCTCTGTTCAGTCTCTCTCAAACAAACGTGTGCACAAAAGAAAGTGCACACTTTCTTTGTTACTGCGTTCATTCTTTCTTTCTTTCCCCCCATTGTTCCCTCTGTGTACTTGTACTTGTTTCCAATGTTCAGCCTGAACTGCAGTGCAGTCAAGCTGTGGCTTGCATGGTTGGATCCAGTCAGTCAGTTTACAAGACACCAGTAACAATGAAGCATACACTGACCTTTCCAGTCTGCCACACACCTCCCAAGGTTGTAAGAAAGAATTATGTTGTTTTTTCGTTAATATTCTATCATTCAGATGGATTTGAGCGGAGTATAGCACTGAAAGTTGTTATAAAAAGAAGCAAACAAACCACACCAAAGAAGATGCACATTTTATAGCTAATGTCGTAGCTTTGTCAATCATTTACCTATTTGTCCTCTCAGAACGTGGCAGTCAAATGTGTCACCAGCAATAACCAAAACAGATAAGATTGCATAATTTAATATCATCAATGGCATGGCTGGAAATAAGTAACAACATGTTATGTTTCCGAGAGGGTTTGCTTTAAGTCAGTGCAGGCCAGGGTGATCTCTTCAGTAAGAGGGGCTGTACTGACTTGAGCTACCAGAGTCATACTTGTTGAGTGTGCCTTCCTTCCGGATTGTACTAATGCAATATTTACATTTGAGTATCAAAAAATCAGATTAGGAAGCTTCTTCCTGTAATGAGTCTGTGTAAAAGTCTAAACTGTCAGGATGCAGTCAGTCATGTTTATGAACTGAGTTGAAGTTTGAATTAAAGTGTAGACAGTTTACATTGACTCGCCATCTGTGATTTCACCACAGTTTTTTGGTATGACACTAATAAGTTTGTCAAAATTCAGAATTTATCAAATGTTTTGTATGTTACCACTGAGTGATTATCTTGGTTGATAAAAATTGGCTGTGAAGACTCATGCACACCTTCATTTTCTTATAGATAATTGCATAGGAGTAAATGTCCATTTGAGCCACACTGTCCTTTAACTTGCAATACATTTTATTAAGAACTATGTTTCCGGTCCTCAGACCTTCATCAGGTGAAACAAAGGAACAAAGAACATTCCAAATAGATATAGTTAACACCTCCTCGGGTGGGGCCAATCAGCTGTCAGGCAATCCATCTTACAGTCAAAGATGGACATTCCTCTGTGGACATAATGGACAGCAACTCCATCAATTTATATAGAAATATTGCATAATAAAATTAAAGTTGCAATCATATCCAAAATTATCTGTTACATAATGACAGTGACTTATAAATGTGTATTGCAAGTAAAAGGACAGTGTTATTTTAAACACTTATGAAAGAGAACTCTATGAATCTTTACAGATTTTGATTTGAGTGTAATGTTTATCAAGGACTGTACAGTGTGTGTCCCATTTCATACACCTGAAAATAGTCAAACAAAAAATGGCATTACAAGTTACCAAAATAATTGTTTTGTTTGTCTAATGGTTCAACATCCAAAGAGAATTTTACTATCATGGAAGACGAGGCAAAGCTGCTAACTTATTAATGATTAATAACATTTCAAAATAGTTCTACTGTTGACAATTCATGCAGCTCTAAAGAGTTTTAGGGGTATCCTTTTGGAAGAGGGGTCCAAGATTAAAAGACAAAGAGTTGTAACCTGTCACCTCTTACATGCACTCAGTCAAAACGGTGTGTTAAACAGTTCATTCTTTTGTCATATTCTCTCATCTTTAATAGGAACTTGACTCATACCTAACTCCCTCAGTGAAGTCAGCATCATGTATTCCTGTACATCTGTATGTGTACGTGAGTGAGGGAGTAGGTTGATATTGTTTTTTCTTGTCTGCTCCTACTACTTCCTGAAACTCATCACTGTTACTGTAAACCCTCCCAAACTGCAGAACTAACTAACCACAACAGTGTTTACACAGGGAGTATCTGCACATCCAGCAACACACCCACACACACATTTGTGATCAGCAAAGAAAGGGAGCGCTACCTAGTGGCTAGAAGCAGTTCTGTCATTTTTACAACTGTTTTGTGTGTTAATATTGAAATATTGTGTCTTTATTACACAAATAATGGAGAAGGAACGCTAGCTAATAGAATTTTGGTGGGCAAAGTAAATGACTCCTCAACAACTACTGCTGGAGTACCCTTAAATGGATAGTTCAGATATTTTAAAGTGGGGTTGTATGAGGTACTTACCCATAGTCTGTGTATTACCTACAGTTGATGGCGGTCAGCACGGCCCCATTGGAGAAGCAGGCAGCAGTCAACATGGAAGCTAAGCAATGTACAGCTGTGGGGACGGGGGCAGCAGCTAAACGTATTTTAGCCACAAAAAAAAAGGCCCACTTAAAAATGTCTATATTGGTTCGACGTCAGATAGCGCTTTAAATGTTTAATCTGCTGATATTATAAGAAATGCACATGTAAACACCACAGTAGCATATATGGTCTCTCTGTGATTATTATTACGCTGCATAAAACGGTACGGCAACACAGTAGTTAAACTGTATCTCCTTTCTCAGCTGGTGAAGTTGACCCATGGCACACAACCAAACAAAATACCCATTGTACTATAGCAGCCCCCACAAACATCAGCAAACTGTGCCACAGTTACCTACAAGCCTCAACACAACAGGGCCTTCATTCATTTGGAGTTTCAATCCAGTTATCTGTATGACCTTTCAGAGGGTTTTCATTGTGCAGTGCATTCCAGTGTGCAGTTATTATAAATGTCCTTGATGAATCACCTTTGGGAAGTGCTGTACACTTGAGAATGCATGTTGTAATACAACGTACTGTTTTGTCTTTAAGGCAGAATACACCAGATTATTAAGAATGTAAAGGAAAATATTGTTAATGTGGCTTAACAAAGGCCAAAGTATCATTAATTTTATGATTCAATATCTTTTCTTTCGTTGTCATTGCTTAAAAAAATACAAAATACATATTAGTCAGTGAATCCTGACCTATTTTGTCTTATGTCCTTATGACTCTTATTGTCACTGTTTATCACACCCCCAACCAGCATCGTCAGACACCACCTACGAAGAGCCTGGGTCTGTCCGAGGTTTCTTCCTAAAAGGGAGTTTTTCTTTGCCACTGTTGCACTAATTGCTTGCTCTTTTACTAGAATTGTTGGGGCTTTGTAAATTATAGAGTGTAGCCTAGACTTACTCTATTGGTTAAGTGTCTCGAGATAACTTTTGTTATGATTTGATATTATAAATAAAATTGAATTGAATGACCCTTAAAATGAAGCCAGTGATTATTAAAATGGCCAGAAGCCAAAGGTAACACCTTCCAGTATTTCACGAGAGAAGTCAGAAAAAAAAGTTTTTTCGTCATCTTTCTTATCTCGTTAAACATCTTGCAAACCCTAAGACTTACCTTGTAATACTGTTTCAAAGCTTTCACATTTTTTAACCAAAAAGTCTAAACATATAAACTCAGCTCAAATCCTAGAAAAATTGTATAGCTATCTCACTGTCATTGCCAACTTTATGTTACCTAAATCCGTACACACAAACACAGAAAATTATGACTCTAAGACTTCAAGTCCAACACTTTATTTTGTGTTTTATTCTTCAAATAGTAAAGTGAATAATATCACTTTTGTTTTAAAAGTATTTATATAAATAACATTTTAACAAATCACAATTAATGTTGCTATTTACAAAGTCACAGGAATATGCAGTCCTATTCCAACAATAAATAAGAGTAAACTCATCAAATTCCAAGTCTAAGTACATCTAATTAAAAGAAACACAACTATGAAAAGCAATCAGGGTGTACCATGTCAAGTTGTGTTTAAAACACATACAAGGTATCAACTGCTACACAATGGAAATAATGCAATAATTACATAACACTGGGGAAACTGTCTACAAATGTGCACTCCCATTTAATAAGGGAAACAGATATATAAGGTGCCTAAATTGCACTGTGCAAAAGGAGGTGTCTACTGTATATAGCCACCCATCCACTAAAAACAAGCTGCCAGGACAATATGTCTTGTGTCACATATTAATGCTGAGTGACCATTAACAAAAAAAAAAGAATCCTTTACACAGCAATGAATTCAAGTCACCAGGTTTGAAGCAAAAAAGTTAGGGTTAACCAGAAGGCACCTAGACTTCAGACTAACTATGAATGTGAGAGAAAAGCAAGTCAATCATAGCAGGCGTACATGAAGCTCGGGCCACGTCTATCGCTGTCTGACCGCTGATGTTGACATGCTTCAGGTCAGACCGTGGTGCCAGAAACTCCACAACATCCAGGTGGCCCTCCTGGATGGCAATGTGGATTGGCAGGCACCGCTCTGGTCTGGGATGTTTACTGAAGCACCATACTCCACCAGAACCTGCAGAGTGTCCAAGAATCCTGTTCGGGCTGCATCATGGACAGGCGCTATTCCATGTTTGTCCTGGACATTGGGGTCTGCTCCTTTTTCCAATAGCAAACTGGCAATCTTGGAGTTCCCCATCATCATCACCTGCAAGAGATATCAGAGGAGAGGGGCAGAGACCGCACAGTAAATTCAACAACTGTGTGTGTAAATCGCAAGTTGTGACCCTAGATTATCTCAAATAGTTTCTTGTTAAGGATCTTCACAAAATGCTATTCAATGTTTCATTTTAGCACTGAAAGTCTCTTTGTAAAGTGGGACTTGGGGAAGAATGTAATATAATTAGTTTATTAGTTAAGTTTGGCAATTTGTTTAAAGTGTACTTAAGACATTAGCAACTGAGTGTATACAATTTTTTTATTATTTTCTAGCAAGTCAAAACATCAAATAAATACATTTTATTACACTGGAGTTTACCTGGTTTCAATACAATGATATTTGGGTAATATTTATTACATAATATATTTCCTAACATAAAAACAGACTATTGATTAATACACTGTTATAACATTTCCGTAGCAGGTAACTGTGGGAGAAAACCCAAGGCAGCCATATGTAACATTGTAAACATTAACGTTACGGTTATGCCAAGAGGAAAGGAGACGAGTCTCTACCACTGAAGGAAAACTTGAACTTACATAGCTCTACAGTATGTTTATTTGTGCAGATAATACGTCTGAATATATTAAACATGTATCAACATGTCTGGGGTTTTGGTCCTCACCTGTAGCGCAGTCCTGCCAAATTCATTGAGAGTATCAGGATGCAATCTGCATTCATCCAGGATCCTCTGCACCTCGCTCGTATTCCCTTTGGCTGCTGCCGCCGTCAAAGCTTTACCGGCGTCCATCTGACTAAGGACCATAGTCTCTCTTTCTGCCTGGACAGTAAGAGATGTACAACAATAGTTACACTGACTCTCAAACACGGGCTCCTCATGATGCCAATACAAGTATAATGGGCAATAAGGAGGTAGCTAACGTTACAGTAAGGATTCAGGAATATTAACTGCGCTAGCTAACGTTAGCTATTACCGTACAGCATCCGGCTAACGTAAGCTTCAATTCCCCGTTGACGCCATGTTATCTGACTGTGTTAGCCTAATGTTGCATCATTACAAATCGTACGTTTAAACCACAAAGCTCTGTAAAACATGAGTTGTAACAGGAGAGAGCGACAAGGCACGTCAACTGAATCATGCAAACAATTAGCATTCAGGTTAAGCGCCAACACTAAAAAAGAACAAACCATAGAGCATTAAGCATACCTTATTCGGTTCTTTTAAATCCACAACGTCGCAATGAGGTTCAATCCCGCTGTTTCTAAAGACCAGTAATTTTTAAATTAAATCCAAACAAGGAAAGTTTATCAACATTAGAAAATACATTTGCGCGCTGAGATCAACACAGCGGTGTCGCCTTCAGAATACAATTTACAAAACATTGGAGAGAACATATGCTGACCAATCACAGCTCGTCTAGAGGGCGTTGCACTTCCATAAATGATAAAAGAGGCGGGGTTACAACTCTGGTTACTACACTATCACTGTGGTAACAGCAACAGTCGACCAATCAAAACACGTAACGAAGAAAGCGGGCGATTCGTATACGTTGATGTCTTCAAAGGCAGTTCATTCACATTTCTGACTTTTGGTTGTATTTCTCCAGAGGTAAGTGTGAAAAAAAGGCGGTTGTAAGTTTGTAATTTTAGGCGGAATTTAGTGACTGTGATTGCACAATGCATGCACACTACAATATGAGGACAAACTCATGAGAAAAACAAAGGGCACAACAAAAAGTTTACTATGACAAATTGTTTTAAAGGAATGATTTAATTATTCATTTAAATAATTTGCAGTGGTAATACATTAAAAAACCCATTAAAATCAAGTTGCAAACAGATTTCATAAAACAAGATTTCTGACATAAAATAGAGCAGGTAGAATTTAAAGACACTCTTGTAGTACAGTTTAAGTGATCATTGATGTTCTTCTGGAGGTCCTAGTGAGGAATATAGTAATCCCCCAAGCTTTACACATTGGTCCTCAGTTGATAGTCTAAATAAAAAGAGTACACATTTAAAGAGAAATTCAAATAGTTAAATGTGATTAAATACAGTGGTCTACATCTGACCACTTGCTTAAATAGAATAATATGTTCCGAAAATGGTATGTCATATTGTATTGAAGTCTAATTAATGTACCTCCACTCTGTGTAATGTAGCGGACCCACGGTAGAGCCTGGTAACCACTTTTCTCAATGATCTTCATATATCGCACCTGGTAAAAAAAGAGCGAGTGAGACAGAGAGACACAAACATGTTGAGGCAAGAAACATTAATGTGCATCAGCTATTCATAATTAATCAGGTTTGCCAGTCTGAGCAGCCAATATTGGCAAGGTTACAGGACCTGTAACTGTAAATTCCCTATGCAAAACTGTAATCTTTTCAGATTATGGTTAGATAATTGTCCATATTAATATAAATAAGATACACCAGATGTGAAGAATTATAGTCCAGAATAAATGTGTTTCGCTCTCAGATGGACTTGACTCAAAAAGCATAAACACGTACAGACCTGTATTCCTGAGACTGTGAAGTATGGGATTTCAAATTTGACTGTAATGGGAGGTTTGCCCTCAAGCTCGTTGTTCTCCACACTTGGTAGACCAAAGTGAGCTCTCATTAGAAACTCTTTACCTCCCTGCATGGATGGATAGATGAATGCACACGCAGATAAATAGACAGACAAAGCAATGGACAGACAAGCAGAAAGACACAGAGAGAGTTATACAAAAAAAATGAAAATATATTTCAGACTTTAATAAGAATGTCAACTAGTTGTGCTTTTCTTACAGGGAAAGACTTGATGGTCCACACCACCATGTTCTTCTCAGGCACATATTTGGCAGTGCCTGTGCTGGTTTTGAACTTGGGTGAGTCAGCATCACTGGGGACGGGGACCCTTACCTCCACATTATTTGCCACAGACTGTTTTTTAAATTGTCCCTTTGCCTTAAAAAATATTACACAAGTTAGTTCATGGTATCATTGCGTAGACAGTCGACACAAACTGAAGACAGTATAAGATAATAATAATAATAAAGTACGAAACAACCAGTATTTCTATGCTTGTGCTTTCCATGCTTTAACAATTTCTAAATTATACATCGCCAGTGGCACAACATAGGCCTACTTCTAAAAAGTAGTCTTGTAATCTTGTTGCCAGTGTAGTTAACATAAAGTTAGTCAGTACCTTAACCATGATTTCCACTCTACTGTGAGAGAATTTCTCTATGACTGATTCAATCCATATCAGAGGCTTCACCTGTAAGAGATGAAAGATGAAGAATAGGGTGTCGTCATACAAACCATTTTACAATTAAATCAACATAAAAATGTTTTGAGTTACAAATGTATATTATTCAGTAACTATCTGTTAATTGAATTCATGTGTGTACATGCATAGGGACTGCACAACTAGACTAACTATTTCTGCAAATGTGGGTGACTATATCTATACATATATATATATATATATATATATATATATATATACACTGTATATACTACTACTGTCTTTTTATGGCTTTGGTGTAAATGACAAATATAAATGTTTTAGTATGGTGCTGAATTTTATTAGACCAACATGGGTATTGATGCGGTAGGACATGAGTTCAGACTCCCCGTCTGGAGGAATGAAAGAGATCGTTCGATCACTCTCAAAACGTGAGAGTCGGACACACTGGTGGAACTTCACATCCTCCATCACAACGGTCTTTCCTTTGTCACCTGAACACAAACATTAGACTACAATCAGTGGCATTCTGTTCTTCTGTTCTATTCTGTTATTTAATATAACAGATAGATGAGCAACACATCCAGCTAGATAACTGGAGTAGGCCTAACAGATGATATGGTGATAGCTGCTGTATACGTACGTCCAGTGAGCGCGAACAGCACTCGATCGTTGAGTCCCAGCCGCAGTTCAGGCATCCCAGAGAGCATGGTTTTCAGCTTGATGCTGCCCACAATGTCGCTGCTCATCACATTTCCATTGGCATTCACCTGAACAAACAATACACAGTGGTTAATAAACCTGAATACATTGTCCAATTAAATAAACCAAACTAATCTAATTTATTGAGTCAATAAAATGAAACAGGAAGATGGTGTCACAGAAAGCATGGATTTACAATCTTTTTCTTGTACTCTAATGACATAATTGTATTAATTTATTAATTTTTTTTATCTATCTACTTATGGTCTATTCATTTATTTATTTATATATAGTTTGTTTTAGTTAGTTTTATCATTTATTTTAGAAGTTGTTATTTTCTACTTATTCATGTATCTGTATTTTATGGAATGTTTGCGTGCTGTTCTCCTGTGGGTACAAACACCATGGCTGCATCCGCTATATTTGTGCTGGATCTGAAGGGAAAGGTAAGGTTAATGCTGGAGCAGATTGTAGAAACTGATTATTGCTTGCAGTCTATTATTTTTATTTTGAAGTATCTTTTGGTTTTAAGTGTCAATTGTTGCCAATTGTGTTTCCTCACTTATGATGGCGTTTCGTCAGTTCGGTTCTGCTCGCGGTGGGAGGGTTTTGTGATACTGTATGCGTGTGTGTTTTTTTGTTGTTGTTGTTTTTTTTGGGGGGGTTGTATGAAGCACTTTGTATTATATTTACATGTATGAAAAGTGCTATATAAATAAAGTCTGATTGATTAATTAAGTGAGTGGTTGATGCAGTACCTCCACTATCACCACAGCTGTAGATAGTTAAATATGGAGCAGCAAATGGATTATGTGTAACAAATAAATAATAAACCACTATATTAAAAGTAATATGAGCACACATGATACAAATATACAGTATGCACAAATAATAAGAATTAGCCCGTCTTACCAATACATTGATGGACTCGATGACATCAATAAAGACCTCGTTCTTCTTGTATCTGATTCCCTCAGACCTCCAGGAGACAGCGTTGGTGACGGTGGTCGGTACCTTGGACTTTGCCACTTCGAGCTTGGTACCTTGCTGAGTAATGTATCTGCAAGATGAGATGAGATGAGAAATTCCGTGATTCATCACACTCTTTATCAATATGCATATTATTTATACTGTATGTCTGTACAGTATGTTTGTATGTTGTAAAGTCTCACTCCTGTAGGATTTTGCTGTCGGTAGTCTGAGGGAATCCAAAGTCCATCAGCTCATCCAGCAGTTCATAGACAACAACAAAATTATCTTGAATGCTCTCCTCCTCCAGCTCTTTAAAGTACTCTGTGAAAACCTGCACAATACATAAATCAGACATCAGCCTCATCAGTGATTTTACTCTAGATTTGGATCACTATCTCTGACTGCCATTGTCCACTGGCTCTTCACACAAACACAAGTTTATGCTTGGAAACTGTACAACAAATATTTATTTGCACCATAAGTAAGCAGTGTACGAGTTACTCACCTCAACTAGTTTGTATAGAAATGAGTACACAAGGGAGGCGTTGGAGTTCTTGTTTGTGGTGGCCACCACTGTGCAGAAATCAGGTCAAGGTGTATTCTACGCATTGTTTTGTTCGGTTAAGATTTCTGCTATTGTTCACTTCCCTACATTTTCATTATAAGGAGGCAATTCAATAATCTGTGATGTTATACATTTATTTATTATTATTATTACTTTTTGACTCACAATAACTATAAGATGGCAGCTGCATCTAGAACAAGGATACAGTACAGGTTGCTGTGTTTGATCCACATGAAGTGGACATTGCCGTGTGACAATACAGGGCAGAGAAGCCCTTCCTCTTCATGCTGCATGAGTAAAGGCAGGAAGTGGTCGATCTCCGCCATGTCCACATCGCCTTTGTAGTTCCGACAAATCAACACCTAAGTGGGGAGAATAACGCCACACAGTTATTACACAACTGTAGGTTGAACTAAATAGGGTTACGTGTTACAGAGATAAGCACAACTTTTAGATGTCAAGCCACTTTGTCACCATAGGTAGGCTGGGGGAATGCATGTTAATGTTAAAAAACTTCATAAAGTGAAATTTTCATGCCATGGGACTTTTGAGTGAATGGACTTTGATGCAATTTTCATAACTGAATAATAATTGGTAAGTCATTTTTCAACAAACAAACAAACAGTTTCTAATACCACTTTGTCACCATGGTAGGCTGGGGGGAATGCATCTCTGTTGTGAAATTTTCATGATTTGATGAATGGACTTTGATATTTTCTCTGAATGTGATAGTAAAAACAAACAGTTAAATATCTTTGGGTTCTTTGTCTGCTAGTGTGACAAAACAAGCAATTTGGTGAGATCATCTTGGCCTTTACTAAATTCTGACATTGTATAGACAAGACAATTAATTGATTTATTGAGAAGATAATCAGCAGATAAACCAATAATGAAAGTGATCATCAGAAAATGTGAATGAGTCTAAGTTTGTTGCTGTTGAAGATGCAACAACCTAATGTTATAGCCTCCTGCAGCTTGCTTGGATCAAGTCAAATGAAACACCACAATTAGCACACCCTTTTATCACACACAGAACACCTGAAACCATGTGTACTTCCATTTCTCAGTAACACTAACTTGTGTGTCAGGTTACATTTCCTGTCTGGAGAGAAAAGGAGGTTTGTGCCATGCACTGTAACAGCAAAACGATGTTGATACAAATGCAATGACTGAAGGTACAGGTAGGCCTAGGTGCTGCAACATAATTGGCCACTTTTACTGAAGTTATTAAAGGCTTCTGCCTCCATCTCCAGTGACATGTATCCGGAAGTAAAGCAGGAAAAGGCCAATGAATGAGTGTGTCGCAAGCTCTTTTTTAATTTTTAACGACGAAAGAGCCGTTAATGTATAACAGTTAAAGCAACAGTTCAAAATGTCAACTAAACAGCCAATGGAATAAATGTGGATCTTTTAGAACTCGTGTCGCTGAAAATAAGCAATAATCAGTTTCTACAATCTGCTCCAGCATTAACCTTACCTTTCCCTTCAGATCCAGCACAAATATAGCGGAGGCAGACATGGTGTTTGTACCCACAGGAGAACAGCACGCGACTCTACAAAGCACACAAACTCAGATTAAAGTTCAAATCGAGTACTTCACTACTTTGAATTTCGTTTCGCCATCCGAACTAGATATTTTCATCAGTCTGAGGTGATCATGGACTCCTCCGTTTCTTTTTCCTGAAGGTGTCGTGACGTCATCGCATGCAGGTAAAACATTCCCTAAAGATCACCTGAGCGGGGGAGGAGGGGGGGGAAGAGGAGGAAGAGGTGCTGCTGAATTTATCCGCTAGAGGGAGCCACAGATACATAGATCATGACAGGGACAAAAACTGATGTGTCTGTTTTTTTTTCTCTTCTAGAATGTATCATGTCTTTTCTCCAGTGGTGGAATAGTACTTAGATAGTTTACTTAAGTAAAAGTAGTAATACCACTATGTAAAACTTACAGAAAGTAGATGACAGAAGTGTCAGCATCAAAATTAAAGTAATAAAAGTAAAAGCTCTCATTATGCAGACCTCATTATTTCAGAATATTATGTCACTGGATTATAATTATTAATGTGTCCATCACTAATGTTGTAGCTGGTAAAGGTGGCACTAATTTCAACTACTTTATATACTGCTATAGCTTAATCCATACTAATCTTAATTTATTAGATTTATATTTTGTATAAACAATCTGAATCGGCATGGTAACTATGTAGTAACTGATGCTGTCAAATAAATGCAGTGGAGTAAAAAGTACAATATTGGCTTTTTAGTGTAGAATAAAATGTATAATACTGAAGTACCTCAAAATTTAACTTATACGTGCATGTGATTTTGATCAAATTCATTTAATCCTTGAGCAAAATATTGTGCACCAACAATGAAGTCATTCATTTACTACAAAACCTCTACAGATTAGGAATGTATTTTTCATAAGCAATTATGTTTTGAATATATAGCTACTGTGCACATTTCTGAATCCTGTCAAAGACCTTGTGAACTAGCTTCTGGTTTGACTGGAGCCCTACCTTGTCACACCATTAAAGACTTCCTTAATTGGTTTGTCCACATGGTCAATAGTAAAAAAAAAAGGCAATTAAAATTGACAGAAAAGGAAGAAAAAGGCAAAAAATAGGTAATATTTTTGTTGTTTTTTAAGCATGACTTTATTATTAGGCTACTCATTTGATCATGTCTTGATCATGACTCCTTAGAACAAAAATTGATGTGTTTCTTGTCATTTTTTCACATGTATACATACTGTATTTAGCTTTTATTGCTTTCTGGGAATGTCTGACCTTTAACCTCTGGCCTCTTACAGAAGCACTTACTGATCACATGCTCGGTGTATTTCTTAAGCCATAAACCTTGCTCTACAAGATTTCCACCAGCCCCCCTTTGGGCCTCTCTGTGTGGTAGTATGCCCTAAAACCCAGCCTCCATTCATATTCCTCAGTCTGCTCTTTGTCAGCCATGTGTTTAAAGGCAGTGACTAAGAATAACCCAGGTGTGTGAATGTGTGTCTCCAAGGGCCAGATGGAGATCAATCTTTTCCACTATCTGACTCCTTTTGTCCATATGTTTGCTGCTCCTTATCTGGACTCTAATGAGGCATGACTATATCTGAGCTATAAATGCAAAAACTACACCTTAAACATGTCGTGTTCACACAGGATATGAGCTATAGTAAGACTATCATAAAGACGTTTTATATTTCTAAAGGATCATTTAAAACAGACATGTGCTGCGTGAAGTCCCTTTATTTGACACAGTTTATAAAAGACAAGACATTTGACCCATTTCATTTTTTTGCTTTTTTCCAGTCAAGGTTTGTAATATATAAATATTTGGGTTTTAAATGTCAACCTCACAGGCTAAATCTCTTCAATGGCTCCACCCAAATCAATCTGAAGTTACAGGAAGAGCATTTGTGTAACGCTCCCTGAGCTCCCCATAGTGGCTGAGGTCCAACAGAAATATATGGAAACGCTTCAAAGAAAGGGCTCAGATGAGGTGCACTAGGTTGCTTAAAACATCTGAACACAAAGACGGTCTTATGTGGTGTCATGGGAAAGGCAGCTATGAACTGTACTCTGTAACCTCCTCTGGTTAGTCACTGAGTACCACTTAAGGACTCTATTACTCTACTATTGAAATTGGAAAGATACCGTCAGGGTCATTGCAGTTGAGCTCAGTATGGTGGCTCTGAGGAGCGCAAGAGATATTAATGAGATTTCCTGTGATATGTGCCTCAATAATGGCTGTCAGTGCTAGTTTTGGAATCGATACTGGAAACCCAACAGAGCTCATGACTTTTACCACATTTCACTAATACAGTAGATCATTGGTTATGTATTTTACAATACAAGTATCAGTTACATCCTCCTGCGGCCTTAGATGCTGTGGTTCAGCTTGTTCGGCACTCAGGTTGTCAGGCAGAGACTGGCCTGTTGTTTACCTTATCATCAGGACGCTTGGTGCCCTGTTTGGTAACCTGACATGGGAATATCTATTCCACCCTCCCCCCCTTGCAACTTCCCCTGTTAATTTTCAAGGACACTCCCCTTCGCTTACGAGTCGGTGGTGTGAGATAGAACTCCACCCTTTGGCTGCCAGCTGGCCAATAGGAAAACAGCGAACATTAGTAAATAGTGAGGTGAGGAGAGGATATGGATGACAGAGAGCATAGCAGGGCACAGGTGTCATTTATCACCAGAGCCTCAGGTGTATCTGCCTATTTTCCTCATGGGCATATCACACAATGATACTCAGGCTAATTAGTTTTTAATAGCAAACTATCAACAATGGAGCTGCTAGTAGGGATGGAGAGATGCAATTAGCCCCATTGGTTGTTGAAATTATGATGTTGAATACAATCAAAAGTAAAGTGGATACACAAAACTACAGACACCATTCCACCTTCATCAGATGTGATGCTGTTGGGTGGAGTCCTTTACACTGGCATGTGGATCCCAATTCCTGAAAGACAACATACCACAGCTTCCCAATGAAATAAGCTGACAGCAGTGCAACGTGTCCCTGAACAGGGCCTGTCCCTGACGTCAAACCCAGCCTTCTCTCTATCACACACACAACTCCTTAAGTCATTCAGTCACTAATTATATGCCTGCAATTATTGTTATTCACAGCCAAGTGTGCGTCATCAGAGATTTTGAATTAAAATATGTTTAAATTGTTGTAAAAAACAACTTTCCTGCAGTAATCTCAGCTGCTATGTTGTAACTTTGAAGAAATATGCTTTCATTCTGTATGCTACAGATGTATTTATAAAGCATTATGAATTTACTACAGTGAACTTTATCTACTGTATCACCATTGTTTGAGCAATAAAATCAAATTTAAATGTATTTGGACAAGTCCTTTACATCTCAGTTTGGGTCATCAGAGCAGATCTTTCAGATCATTCTGTTGAGGTGAAACATTTCCCACACCACGACCTCTGGCATGCAAAATCCTGTTCCACTAGTCTTTCTCTCATGCTTGCACTCATCTAAACATCGATTTACATCCTTTATATCCTGAAATTTATGATCTTATTACTTAACAGCTTTTCGTAATGACTCTTTGTTACTGTTTTCACCTTCCCTTTTATATTTGGAGGATTGTGATAGGGTTGTTGATAATTCACTACCCACTTACTCTTGATGTTACACCACTGCTTCCTCTGTAATCACTTAACAATGATGCCCTATGGCAGACAGAGCACTGATGGGGCTGTCATTCTAGAGAGAGAAACCATTTATTAAACCATCAACATTAATTATGGAAGATGTTTATTACATTAGTGAGAGGGGTTTGCTGGTTCTGCTGTATCCTTGTATCTCTATTTCTCGCATGACTTGTGATGAATTCTACATTAGAGTTTATTTTCTCTTTATCCAATGGGGAAACATGATCAAATGCTTGGTGGAGGTTCCAGTCAAGGATTATGAAAAGAAAAGATATAAAAGAAACTGGTCAGATTATGTCATTTAAAATGACATGACTAGAATGAAAAACACCAAATCATGTCTTAAAGGAGAATTCCAGACAATTTTGTACCAGGCCAAGCTAGCTAAGACAAGGTAGATGACAGTACAAACTTTGAATTTAAACGGTTTCTTCACAATGTCTGAGTTGAAAACAAATGTTGTTGTCACATAAGAGTCCTGTTCATGTTGCAAAAAAATTTAAATTTGCTTTCGTATCTGTTAAGAGGCACAAAGGCACAACTGGTGTCTTAGCTAAGTGGGGCTTCTGGCCATTAGCTGCAGCAACTCCAGTTTGCTATATTTTATTTTCAACGGTATTCTGAGATCAAGATTCTGCTCAAAATTGGCCAGAATTCTGCAAAATCTTTCCCCTTTAATCTACAGTGTGCACATTCATCATTTGCTTCTATAATTGAGCCAAAAGACTGTCTCTGTAATGAATGGAGGAGTATGGGAGTTTATTCATTTGGAATTGTTAAAAGACACTGTGGATGCAACTAAACTCAGTGCCATTCTCTTTAAACAAAACCAACAAGTGAAACCAGCAGCTTATTCAAATTAGAAGAAACACATTTGTTTATGCAGCCTCAGGCACAACAACATCATATTACCCATTGTGTACCCATCGTAACAAATCTGTTCTTTAGACAAAGGCAGAGAGTCTGATGGTGACATGTGCACTCACCCACTCTTCATTTATCTTGTGTCATAGATGGCGAGTGATGGCAACGTTTCCAGGCAACATGACAATAAACAAGAATAATCTGCCTTGTTACTCAGAGCTGAGATCAGTTTATGTCTTGTGTTGTAATATAATCTAATCATCAGGTTTGGATGGGATTATGAGACAGTGTTTATTGTTATATGCCCCAGTTTAGCTCAGTCATGATTCAACTTTTCCCGATAGTAAAACCAACCCTCATGGAAGAGAAAGACAGGTGTTACGAGACTTTATCTTTTATTTAAAAAAAGACCAACACAACCAAAAGCAAACAAAACAATGTGCATTAACTAGCAGGATGTTGCACATCAATCATTTTCCATACATTTATTTTGCTGTGACGGTGCTATGCACATCATAGTATGTGCCTTAATCTCACAGTGAAAACAAAAAGTCATAGTAATAGAAAATAAATTATGTAATTTATCATTGAAAAAGAAAAAATGTGTACAAAACAAAGAGAGCTTCTTTATAACATACAGCACTACCCTTGTGCAGTGACTCATATTGTCGCACACAGACAGTTTGATTAAACATAAGTTAAATAACAGTTGTACAATGTAATGGTTAGACTGGTAGGTGCTAACATACAGTATCACTGTATTTACAGCCATGCCATAAACATCAAAAACCTCCCCTTATATATTTCCATAAATAAATTAAAGAATCTCTCACCTATATACATTTCTTGATTACAATTTACAAATGTAAAAAGGCAACAATAGAGGGAACTTCAGAGACATTTACCTTATATTTACAGAAATTATTTACAGTGTTATAATACATCAATAATCACCTAAAATCACTGTTTACTTAACTATCTTCATTTAAAATAGAATTTTCTTCTTCATTTTGGTTGACTTCAAATAACTCAGCAGCTTGTTCATTTACAATGTAAACCATATGTTACTCTCCACACGTACAGTAGATACATAGTTTGATGATGTCACAAAAGGAAAAAATAAAATAACATACTTTTGTACGTACTTTTTTTGAGACATGTGAGACATAATGGATGGTAAAGACAAATGGCTTTGATATGGGAACCAACTGAATGTGTAACTCTTTACGCAAAAGAAGAGAAGGCCGCAGTATCCCAATAAAGGCCATAACTGGCTGGGGCTTCTAACATTAACTACCACAGAAACCGGTTTATAAGGTAATGGGGTCAGTAAGGCATTTATGTACATCCAATAAACTTTGCTAAATTACCAGAGTATGGATGGAAGGCACACAAGTGTTAAGACAGTGTAGGTCAGACTTTTCAAGTTGAACTTGCAGAACTTGTTAGGTGAGTAGCCCTATCAACATACTGAGGGAGGGATGTGTTGGGGGCAAAGTAATTTGCTGAAACCATGCATTAGTCCTTCAGTTTGAAACCATTTTGTGGTCTGACTAAATGGCTTCCTGCAGCTCTGCTCTGTTTTGTCATACTCAAGTTTTTTCTTCTTCTTTTTTCAGTTCTTTCTTCAACTTAGACGGCACAGTGGTGAGGTCAGAAGCATGTCCCACAAAATGAGCTCTTAGGGGCAGAAGGGGGGAAGGCTGTTAAGCAGCAGCAATAGAAAAAAACTGCCTTTGTTGCTTCATTTTTTATTAAAAATAAAACCCTTTAAACAAAGCTAGTGTCTTCTTCATCTTTGGGTCACGCAACATCCATATCCTCCATGCTTAGCATTTGCCTCTGCAAAAAGAGTAACATTGAATAAGCAAAGGTGTAAAACAGCATACTTACAGTCTATTTTTAGAGACTATATTAACAATAAAGTGGCTTTAAAGTATCAAAGTGAAGATACCTGAGGGTAAACGTAGCCCTCAGAGCTGTTCCTGCAGATGTGTAGCTCATCCTCTGTGGTTTTCTGGTACACTGGATTGTCAAAGTGGATGGTGTTGGTGTTCTTCAAACGCCAGTTTCTCCAAAGCAACACTGCTCCAAAGATCAGCAGGGACATGACCACTGCAGAGCAAAAGAGGAATTGAAGGTTGCTTGTTGAGATCAGAGAAAGTAGTAAAAATGATTGCAGAATAAAGAGGTTGCATGTGTGAGTCAGTTTTTGGCAGAAGGCCATGAAGAGCTGAAAATGTGGAACTTACGTATCGGCAACACAATGTAGAGAGCAATAGGGTGGGATGAAGAGGCTTCTTTGGGAACGGCTGCCAATCTTTTACCTGAAAAAAAAACAGAGAACATATTGTTTTCTTTATAAAATGCCTTAAAGTTAGATGAGAAAATCAATGCCATTCTTGTCTGTATGGTAAATACTGCATAAAGCCAATGCCAGAAGATGGTTAGATTAGTTAAGCTAGCATCAAGCCAAGAAATGTCCCACACAAAACCACAACTTGTCGTTTTTACACTCTCAATGAGGCATTACATGTTAATTTGTGAACTTTAGAGGTGCTGATAGGCTGATATTGTTTGGACAGAGTTCCCCGTTTTTAAGCTAACTGGTTGTTCTCTATTTGCCTACTTTATATAAGAGCGTGGCATTAATCATCTCATATAACTCTTAGCAAGAAAGTGAATAGGCGTGTTTCCCAAAATGTTAAAATATTCGTTTATTATTTATTATGTAATGTACAGTATCACTTTAATTTAAAGCAGTTGAATGATCATTTCACTGGCCCTAAAGTAATCACTTCTGATGCTAGGAAGTGTCAGTTTATGTGATAAACATAGTTTGTCAACAGTTTAACCACAATTGGAAATGGTAAGTAAAATAAACTGCAGGTGACCATAACAACAATACATATACCTCACAGTACATTGTACCAGTTACTGATGAATCCAACAATTATGGATTATCTGGCTACAAACAATCTTCAAATATAAGACTACAGCTGTGCTAGCTAATCTTTGAGACTGTCTCTTTGAGATAAATTCTTAGGTCACAATGGTAACATTTAACATATACAAAACACATTAGATGTATTTGAAACTGCCTACTATACTAGCAGTATGTAGCTTAATTTGGGCAAAATGTAGCTTGTAGTAACAAAAACAAAATAGGCATGCCAAAAATACTAACATTTTGTATTGATTTGGAAAAGCATCTACCTCGCCTACTGTCTCACAATGCAAAGCGCTGGAATGGTCACAACAACAAGTCATTGTTGAAATAGCAAATGTAAATGTTTACTTCTGCTTTCCAAGTCTGAACCTAAAAGCGTTTACATAGTAAAACATTCACCATTAAATCACATTCATACACTTTCCGAAACTGCACAAGGTGCCATCTGCTCATCAAAAACATGCACACACATTCACACCCGTTTTGAATACAGCCTGGGTCATTGCACGGGTTCAGTGTCTTGCCCACCATGATTAAAAACATGGGACTGGGGCCTCATTTATGAAATTGGCAGGCAACCACTCTACCACTGACCTAAAACAGCAGACATGCAAAACTGATTCCTTCTGCTTTCCAAAACTGGAAACCTAAGCCTGTCCTAGCAAATTGCATAATAAATCAATTTAACAGTTTCAAACTGCAACCCTATTATCAAAAAAAGTCTGCAGCATGGTTTAGGTGGGGTTTGGGGGACAGCCTGTTCCTCACAGCTGTTGCCTGGCTCTGACTACCATGATTAAAAACATATTGGTCCTCATTTATGAAATGTGCGTATTACCTAAAACAGGCGTAGGACATGCATGCACTGATTCCTTGGCAATTACAATTTGAACGTGAGCTATTAGGCTGTAAAATATGTCAAGGATGGTCTGAATTAAATAAAGTTTTCAGCTGGAGTGAACCCTACTATACCAGAAAAAAGTCTGCAGCATTGGTTTATCTGTGGGGTTCTATTCAAGCATTCTTTCTACAGCCTGTTGCCAGTTTTTAGGCTGCCAAAAAAACACGCATAAAATAAAAAAAACTGCATAAACTGAATGTGTTTTCATTTAAATATACTGTAGGTACACCTCATGGCCCTGTCCTAAATATTGCAAATACACCTGAATATATTGGACCATGATATTTAAATTAGATCTCTTTCTATTCCTGCATTCTTTCTACAGCCTAATACCAGTTTTAGGCTGCCAAATGGTGTGTTAAAAAAATTTCAAATTCCCACTGAGATGTCAGGGTTTCAATCCCCACCTCTGAAAAGTGCTCCTTAGCCGTATTAGGTCTGGCCCTGTCGTAAATAGAGGCCTAGTCAAAACCGAGAATTTTGGACTATTGATATTTGGCCATAGAATAAGGTCGATGAAGCACTCAAGTTCTTGAATTTTTTTGATATTTTGTAATCAGAAGTTATCCAGAATCCTTTCCCAGTGGTGTAGGTATACACACAATATCCACTAAAAAAAGCTCCAGGTTTTCCATTTATCCACTTCGAAATGACACACAACAATTTACTTTCCATTATATTTTCAATATATTTTGAATTGTCATCTGTGATTTTCTTCTTCACATTGGCTAAATAAAGGTATTTCCGCCGTAAATTGGTGCATAAAGGTTTATCATAATACAGGATTATGCTAAACCTTCCCCCAAAAGGTAAATTCTGGCCAATATATGTATACCCACTACAATACATTGGACTACACCACCGCCCTTTCCTGTACCTTGAGCAGTGGCAGCAGGCTCCTCTGTGCTCTGCTGGCTAGATGAGGTAGTTGTGAGTTTTTCGTTAGCTCTGGTGATTGTTGTAGTTGTAGTAGTGGTGGGGACAGGCAGCCTGGTTGGAGCATGCTTGGTTGGAGCTTTGGGCGCGAGCGGTGCACCGGTTTTGTTTTCAACAGGAGGGGCAACTGAGACTGCTGGAAAAGTAAATATATATATACAGTATATATTACTTTCATGATTTGATGTTAAATTTCAGTTTATCTGTAGTGCCATGTGCAGGGGACACCTACCTGTTACACATTTCCTCATGTCAGCTCCCATGGCCATGTGGTCAGGACAGGCACAGGTGTATTTAGGAGAGTGCTGGTTGACAAGAGGGGCAGGAAGGCACAGAAACTCACATCCTCCATTCATACTGTTACTCTCTCTGCACCAGTTTGTACCTTAAGAGAGAAAGTTGGGTACAAGAAGCATTAGAGATCATTATATGGCCTTAACAGTTTGTTTGTTTGTTACGATAGCTCTCAATGTCGAGTGATGTTTCTGTACCAATTGGCTGCTTGAGGTTGTGGTACACTACGATGTCCTCTGGCTGGACCAGGTTTGTCGCCAGCTGAGTGATGTCCTTCCCCGTCAGGCGGTTGGCACTAAAAACAGCACTGTTGGTCATGTCTGTCCAAAACACTTTCTCCTGTTTAAAAGAGATAATAATAATATTATTTAACACTACTACTACTACTACTTTATTTAATCATTTGCCAGTTTCCAAAAAACACAAATGGATTAATAATCATCACCACTGATGCAAACGTATAGGGAATGAAGTGAAGATTAAGCTCTGGCTTCTAAACCATTTTAGCCGGATAACGCTCACCATGCATAAACTGGATTAATGACATGAAATAAATGGTAATTTGTGTTTTAAGATTAATAAACCCGAGAGGGAGACATTTAATTTCAGTTGAGAATTATATGTATATTATATTTATACGACAGACCTTCCTTTCCTTTGAATTATTTTGTCATTTGAGGCAGATCATATGTCAACGTCAGCATCGTTAAACACTTTTAACCTCCAGTGACTTCATTTTCATTAGGAGATACATTGATTTAATCACTAACCTCAAAGACAGTCAGAGAGAGGGGATGAGAGAGCTTTTCCTCGCTAAAAATTAGGCTGTGTCGTGTCCCCCCATTCACATCAATGCTGGACAGAGTGTGCATCTTGGAGTCCACCCAGTAGAGACGCTGGTTGACCATGTCTGTCCACAGGGAGCAGGAAACACACCAAGACACAATATAAATATTTGGCTGGTTAATATAACTGTGTGCTCATTATTCGTTATGATTTCCAATCAATGCATCCATGACATTCTGCTTACCCAGGGTGATGCCATTGGGCCACACAATGTTGTCTGTTACCAAGGCATGGCGACCCACTCCATTCAACCCACTCTTCTCTATCTTAGCCTCGTCACCCCAATCTGTCCAGTACATAAAGCTAAAGAGGAGAAAGAGAATAGAAAATTGAGAACAAAAAGCTCCAGTTGATCCAAAACTTAAAAATACATTTCAGCAATTTCATTAATCTGCAACCTGTCTGCAACTTTCACTTACTTATTTACAGGGTCGACTGTGATGGCTCTTGGCTTCTCCAGGTTATTTGTGATCAGGGTTTTCCGCTTACTGCCATCTGTCGTCGCCACAGAGATAGTCTTCAAAACGCTGTCAGTCCAGTAGATGTTCCCATGGATCCAATCCACCGCAATGCCCTCTGGGGCCTCAATCCCACTGCCAATTACTACAGTATGGTAAGAGGAGTTACCGGCCACGTCTATCTTGGAGCTGTTGGGAAGCAAACAAAGGTGGAGAGTTTCACTTTAGAGACAGATATTGATTTTAAATCAAACACAGTTACAGATACATTGTAGATACAGGCTTTCTGGTGCAGCACCTATTGATCAAATCATACTTAAACCAGAGGTCTCCCCTCTACTACACCATCCTTGAAAGAGACAAATAAACAGATCAATAAAGTTTCAGAGTCTTTCTAACCTGTAGATTTTCTTCAGAGATAGGTCAGACCAGAAAATCATCTTGTTAGGCATGTCAATGTCCAAAGCCACCACGTTCTTCAGCTGGGGGATCAGACGGACGTACTCCTTGCGGTCCACCGTCATCGTCCTCACCTCGTGTCTATTGGTGAAGTAGAGGGTGGGTACAGTGCCTGGTGTACACAGAAGAGAAAGGAAAAAATCATTCACATAGCACTACAAACTTTAGGTAATGCAAATCTGTCAGTTGCCAGATGACACTACTCTTGAGTAAGTACACTGAGTAAGGACAGGCTTTCTTTCAAACATTACCTGATTCAGCCTTGCATGTCTTGCTCACAGGGTTGATTTCGTAACCCTTCTCACAATCACACTTGTAGCTGCCGGGCAGGTTGATGCAGATCTGACTGCAAGTGTCCGGTTCAGCGCATTCATCAATGTCTGCAGGTGGAAGAGTAGAAGGTCATGGGGCAAATATAATCACGTTTTTACTTCACTGTTTTCTTAAAATACATGTCCATAATCCAAAACAGATTACATTTGTCACACTCCCTCTTCTCACCTTCACAGGTTTTCTTGTCCATCTGCAGGCTGTATCCAGCAGGACAGGAGCAGTTGTAGCCGACCTTCAGGTCGTTGCAGTAATGGGAGCATCCACCATGTCCAGTCAAACACTCGTTGTTGTCTGTTGGGACGCAGATACACAGAGCTTACAGAGTATTCATGACAACAATTTTGTTATTGGTAGCTCAAGTCGACAGTGAACAAGCTCATTCAAACCACAAACTATATCTAGGCCACTTAGCCAAGGCTGCTTGGCTAACTGTTCCGATCATATTTTTCAGACTATAATGTGGTTTCACGTTTTCTTTTTCTACAAGCAGCAATGGAGACTGAGTGTGTCCCCAAAGTTTGATACACTTTCTGGTCTAATACTTTCTGGCTGTTGGGTGGACTGTAAAATAAGACCTCACTTACTGCACTCTTTGACAGGTTCATCAGACCAGTCCCTGCAGTCTCTCTGTTTGTCGCACACTTTCTCCATGCTGATACACTCCCCACTGCGACATTTGAACTTGGTGGGACCTTCACACACATTTACTGTGAAGAAGAACAAGAGACTGAGAATTTATCTGTAATTTAATGGCATGAGACTGCTTTGCAAAGACATTAAGACTTTTCCATGGGTCTTAAGGAAAATATGTTAGCATCTGTATTAGGTCTGGCACAATATCAGATTTTCACTACACCATCATTGTGGCCAAAAGAATTCACAAGCACAATATATATTATAATTATGTCTATGGAAATTCAAATGAATCTTTCTTTGTTTAGTGAAGGATAATCTACGTATTATTTATTAAACTGACAATGTTCTACTCAATACGGTGATTGCTACCCAAACAGCACAGATCTACTGATAGGATGGGGTGAATGTCATGTTATTCCCTTGCCCGTGGCTCAGAGATCAGCACTTTTACGCACACAGAATTCCAGGGATATTTGAAAATAATAAATACAGAAAAGGCAACCACATGAACTAAGGGAAGCAGAGGAAGCGATAACGGAAAAAAATGGAATATTTACACAAAATTATTGTATGTGTATTGTTAACATGATATCAGTATTTAATTTTAAAATGTCAAGGTTATTGTCAAAACCGGTATATTGCGAAACCTCTAATCTGTATACCAATAAGTCCGTGAGTAAACAGTCACCTATGTGGCAGCCAATCTCATCACTGAGGTCCCTGCAGTTGGGCTCTTTGTCACATTGTTGGCTGCCATGGATACAGGCACCGTCATTACACTGGAACTCATCTGGAAGACATGTAGGACGACCTAGAAAAAGAAAACAAATGGATAAACATAAGGGAAAGAGACGTTGAGATGAGACAATGGGAGAAATGGGAAAAGGAATAAGATTACATGGAATGAGGAGAAAATCCTCGCTGACATGATTTGATATACTCAAGCATATGCTACATCTGGTAAGCTCAGTTTTCTATTAAAGTTAAAAACTAAATATGAGTCAGAAGATTTATCAGAGAAAAAGGGTTTGCAGAAGAGAACACTTCATGAAAGCCAACTCACTGCAGTTGACCTCGTCTGATCGATCCTGGCAGTCAATGCCTCCGTCACACCTCCAGCTGCTGTGGATACACTCCCCATTTCCACACTGGAAGTCGTGGACGCCGCAGTGCACAGCTGTTATCTGCGGCTGCCGTCCCACACAGTTCTGCGGCCACTCATCCGACCCATCGGCACAGTCCTTGTCTCCATCGCATCTCCACAGGGCCGGCACACACACTGAGTTGTTACACTGAAAGGAATGAGAGCTGCATTTGCGTTTGGGGCAGGAAGCCTCATCTGAGCTGTCTGAACAGTCGTTGTCGCCGTCGCAAACGAAGGTGGGGGATAAACACTGGCCATTGGCGCAGCGAAACTCGCCAGCTCTGCATTGTTTGGCGGCTGTGGTGAGGCAGCAGAGAAGAGAGACTTTAATGTGATATTAAGACTAGAAATGGAACAGATGTGAAATTTACACCAAAAACAACAGTGGAGTTATTTTATTGTTATAATAACCTTATATTTGTTTCGAAATACCAAATTTACAAACATTATCTGTATATTAGGTTTGTTTGTGTGTGTTTTTTCCTGCAATTTGTGAAATAAAAGTATTCAATTCTGCAAACACTCTTATCTGCTACAGTGGGACTATCTTGCACTTTATTCCAACTTTCTTATCTCCTCACTTTATTTGTAATTATTTGTCTCAATGCACTTAGTAGTAACTATTCATACATAGTGTATCAATATCTATAGTGTATAGTAAATGCTCATAATGTATGGCTCAGTTCGTAGGGACTTGGCTTGGTAACCAGAGGGTTGCCTGTTCAAGACCCCGTACGGACTAAGTATGGGTGTGGACTGGTAGCCTCAGTACCCTGCTCGGAGCACTTTTGATTTATTTATTTATTTTATTTTCACAACAAAAAACATTAAAAAACAGAGTTATATGTTTCACAAAAATATGTGATGGACGATTGCTGAAAAACCCTCAAGAGGCTTAATAAGTGGCAATCTCCATAGAAACAATTATATTTAACAATTTAAAAATATTTATATATTATTTATTATATAATAATAATAATAATATTATGATATTATTATATTTATTTATACATATTATTATATTATGTAAAAAAAAAATATTTGTATAAAACTTTGTCCAAATCATTATCATTGTATGTATTCTTCTTCTTTACTTATCTACACTATGTATCTGTTATTGTACTTTGTTTTGCTGCTGTGGCACTTCCATTTCCCTGTGCAGGATCAATAAAGTGTATATCATCTTAATTTAACTATAGATTTAACTAGAGGACACTGTACTTCTGTAAGCAAAATCAGGAAGTCCATTTTTTGGGGGGCTATTAAGTTTTTATTGTTTGTGATATTTAAGTATGTTGTAAAAGGGGTGAAATAATTATATATAAAACTCACTGCAGTTTTTCTCATCAGCGCCGTTGTCACATTCAGCTTTGCCGTCACAGTGCCAGGCTCCTGGTATACACTGGTTGGTGGGTGCGCCGCAATTGAACTCCGACTGCAGACATGTTTTGGTTGCTGAGGACAGAAACAGGAAGTATGACTGAAATGATCCCACGGATTAAGAAAGAGTCAAGGCCTGTGCATACAGTTAAAGTATACTGTAAAACTGAAAATCATTAACTTAATAAATCATTTACAGTTGTGCCATTGCTGTGTTTCTGCTTTACATGATTTCATGTTCTGAGCAGGTCAAGAAAATGGTTCTGTGCTTGATTCTTTTCATATTATGTAATAATAAGTGTAACAAGTAGTTGATTAATCTATTAGTAAATAGATTTTTTATGAAATCAATTGACTGTTCTGAATTGTTTATTAAATAATTATTTAAGCAAAAATTCCCATCACCTGCTGTCACCTTGGGCTTTGGGAAATTATAGGCATTGTTACTACCATTATATACTATTATAGTCTAAGTAATTGATTAAGAAAACCAAGGACAGGTTTCAAGGTAGACGGAAGTCATACATCCTCAAAAATAAAATAACTTACTGCATGTTGCAGGCAGTTCATCAGTTCCATCACCACAGTCGTCGGTGCCATCACAAATCCACCTCCTGGTAATGCACCTCCCATTTCCACACTTGAACTGAGTGGAGCTGCATGTGACGGCTGCATCTGTAAGTGATAACAAATGAGTTCAGTGTGACTGAAAAATGGGTATCATTGTCAGGTTAATATTTAACTGAAAATTACACACAGAACAAAAAAAAGTTAGTATTGAATGCCACTGACATTCAGATAACTGGGAAAACCACACCTACTACTCTTACTTAACTCAGAGGAGATGTCCAAATTAAGATAACAACAGTGACTCATGTTAGAACAAGACAGGAAGTAATAAGACATTAATGTGAAGTATTTGGCTCTTCCTTTGTGGGAAAACAAAATTAGTAGTCCTAGCTCTACAATTCCCCCATGACACACGCACACACACACACGCACGCACACACACACATACTCACGTGTGCATACACACACACACACACACATATTAAACTATTCTTTATGGGCACCCATATATAGGGGTTTACTCTTTGACACAGGTTTGATTCCTCTGACCTGTGGCCCTTTGCAGCATGCACCCCTCTCTATCTCCTCTTTCATGTCTTCACCTGTCCTATCAAAATAAAGGCTGAAAATGCCCAAAAAATTCTTTAAAAAAAATTAACTAAACTATTCTTTATTTCACTTTACTTTTGGATATAAAAGTCCATATTAAATAAGAGATAGATAGAAAAGAAAAGAAATAAGAGGAAGAGACAGACTTACAAATCTGAATTAGTACAAATATGTGTTTCATTTGATGTTGCAGCTTTCTTAGGAATCTCCACTCATCACTTATCTGCATCTAATCTTCTCCTACATGTGTTCACTCAGGCGTAGCAACCATTAATGTCAGTGCAATGTAAAGCAGGCTTAACCCAACCACACGCCTCAGGTGGTTTGACACAAATGGCTCAAATGCCTCTTTTTGTCACGTCAGTGGCAGTAGCTTCACTACTCTGCTTGAAATTTTGAAAGTGGTACGACTTTACATTAATCTCGGTTTATTTTGGCAGATGTCTTGCCCCAAGATGATGATACCTCAATGAACCCACCAGTCAAAGCAAAGAGGGCATCAATATCAAGGCACATGTGAAACCAACCAAGGGCATCACCTCTGCACTGCCAGTCTCTCCTGTGACCTGGAGGCTGGGGACATGAAAGACTATGCCTTTAAGACAATAGCATGGGAGGAGTTGAACAATCACACCACCAGTTGCTGATTGGTCCCAGAGTGACATTCCTCACAACAGCATCTCTAGGTGACCCACAGTCAAGAGACATAGACTAAATAAAAGGAAGTCATCTTGAGTGTGTCAATGAGTGATGACAGGTAAAAAAGGCACGGTACAGCTCTGATGGATAACGATAGAGTAATGACGATTCAGGAAATTGTGAAATAAGGAGAGGATGCTTTCTCAATACTGGGCTTGCCACCGAGAGTCACCTCCCTCCTGCTTTGAAAATATAAAAACTGAAGTGAGAAGTTGACTGAATCTCATCTTTGGTTATTCTTGACAACCCTTGATCCAATCAACTTCAAACAAACCAACAGATATGTTTTGAACGGGAACTGCAGTAGTTAAGTTGATGCTGGGCTTCACTGATTAGGGGAAAACGTTGGTTGAGCTTGAGAGGCTCTTTCTGTGTACCCCACGCGCTCACTCTTTCAGGGAAATCACAAACACACACACAAATGCTTACACACATGTTTAAGAGGCTAGGCGTGCATTCCAGGAAGAGTTTTCGAGGAACGCTGCAGCTGTTCCTGAAGATATATGCGCTGACACATATACAAAGAAAAAAAAGAGTTTCTCAGCTCGATCACTTCCCTTTATGAGACTCATTCATTCATTCCGGTTGCAGGAGAGGAAGCAAAAGTAACTGACCTCCAAACTCCCGACCTCGTCTCTGAGGGTAGTAACTGTTAACAACATTTAGGCCCGTGTTTTCATTTTCTACTGCTAATCTTCCCTGTCGCTTCCACATATGAGTCACAAGGCTCCCATGAATACTGTTGGAGGAGTTTTCCTTTAATTCTTTACAGGAAATCTTTTCTGTGGTGAAAAGTTCAGATTTAGTTTGGCTCATGAAGAAGATATTAGTAATTCACTATTTTTAAATCCCATCCCAATTTTTATTTAAGATATACTTCAAATGTTACTTAGTTATCCCATGTAGCATGTTATATGTGTTGTTGAACATATTTTGTCTCTATGGCTATTCTAAAAATGTAACTGGTTAACCTAGTCCTTAATTGTATTTCCTCTCATATCCAAAAAGCTGCAGACCTGTCACGCACAGCTGAGAAAGCCGAGTTCAAAATGTACTGCAACTGCATCTTAATTAAAACAGTGGAACAAGCTACTGTACGTGCTTCTTACATTTACAGCTACAGACAGAGAACTGACTACAAGACCGCAAAGTTCAGTAAACAAACCTGTTTGAACAGTATCTCCAGCAGAGTGCATCCATTGCTTCTGAGAGAAACTGCATCTTTCAGATGCTATTTATATCCAGAGTGTGAACTTGATAACTAGCAAACTACCAAGTCATAACACCACCACGTAAGGCCATTCGAGTACCACCTCAAAAACACACCAGACTGGTATAATTCACTTCAAAATGAATGAAAACTCATACTTGTTGAACGGGTTGAACTACTGTCAGATACTCACAAGAGGTCAGACAAGTCGTCATCACAACAATGCATTACAACAATCCCCCTTTGTAACCACGAGTCCACAAAACAATGCATTCTTTTGCGGCACATACATATAGTACACACACACTAAAAACCTTCACAACAGGGTGTGTTCATTTACTCAAACGTACACCTAGCAGTTAATAAATAACCAGGATGTATGTGCATCAGAAGACACTTCAGTCTATACTGGTTTAATAATCTATAGCTGCACTATATTGACATGAATTTACTGGGGTAATGACTTAATATTATTGAAGTCTAAGTATTGTGGCTAAACTAAGTTTGATGGTGTATCAAACTGCTCCACATTCTTTCTGTAACTTTCACTAGCTTTTAGTTGATATCAGTATCTTATTCCTGCAGATTTCAGTGGATGGGCAACACCAGGCCTTGATTGTAAAGCATGCTCCAGAGGTGTTTCTAAATGATTGATGAATAAAGTGTTGTTGCCACAGTCTAAAAGTTTAGTCTCCCATGTGGAATTCTGCTTTTTAAAAACTCTTCTTTAATGCACCCAATGACTATGCCTCATTTCAGGAGTATGCTATACACAGAGTGAATATATTAAACAAATCCGAGCCTGACCTTTAAACAAATGAAAAGAAAGTGCAGGTGAATTTTCCCCTCTAAAACACATGCACGCAAACACACCACTAGCTCTGATGACTGGTAGTCAGTGCCATGAAGTGTGAAAAAAAAAATATTTTAGTTTTAATCTGAAAAGTTTTTGAAAGAGAGTTGAGATTTCTATCAGAATGGGCCTTTAAGGCATATTTTTTGCCTTAAAGGGCATTAGTTTAACTCCTTCACTAATCGAGTTATTTGTATGAAAATAAATAAAAATCCATTTATGGCCAAACTCAGTGGTGATGATGTGGGACTAAAATTCAAGAGGCTTTTCATATTTTATTATTTATCTTTATAGTGTCAGTGAAGTATTAATATTATAGCTCACCACTTCTTAATATGATTTCTATGTTATAGTAGATTATACTCCTCAGAGAAGCCAACACAGAGCACATCTAAAGCATATTTTTTTAGTTGGCTCTCTCTTGATATTGTATCTGTTATTGTTGCTCTTCAACAGGGTTGTACACTCAAAACCTATAAATGCTTATTTTAATATTGTCTTCTATTTGTCTTTTATCACCCCCAGTAAACCACCTTGTGATCTCTGTTTCTAAGTACCATAGCAATAATGTTTGCTTGCTGGTGACGCTATTTTTCATTCACAGTAATCCATATAGCTTTAATAAAACCTTTGTTTAGATTTTCCCCATCATCTAATTTCCCCCAGCGTGCTGCAGTGGAGGATGCATAAACGCTTGAGTTTTAGCCGCACCCTTTCTCTTTGACAACCGCCTGTTTCTGCGTTTGTTCCGCCCACCTGAAACTTGAAACGGACCGGCAGCACGGAAGGACGTGATTGGCTTTTTAGTGCATTCTAGAACGATGCGAACCAATCAAACCGCGGTGCGTAAATTTCATTCATTCCACATTGTAAACTTTATGTTTCATACACTATGTAATTTCCTGTGTCCTTATTGTAGGCCTAGTTATCACAATTATTGCATTTACAGAGACATTTTAAATAAAAATTAGAATAAACCGAATGTTTCTCATCTCAAAATAATTCCCCTCATTAACCGGTCACATCCATTAACCGGTCACATCCACCGAAGCAATATTCATAATAATAATAATTGTGTCGAATATGGTGTGGAATACTTGCCAGGAAATCACATTTCTTACCTGCTTGGGGCGAAAAATGAATCAGCATCAACAGACAGCAACATGTGGACAGCCCGGTGTGTCCCTTCCACATCCCAAACATGGCCTGTCCTCCTTATTTGTCCTTATTTGACAGCTAAAAAAAAGTCAGATATGGAGTTAACCACAGGATCTGTGCGTAAAAGGCTCTGGATCAGACGGAGACGGCAGAGTAGAGTCATGCAGCGGCTGTGCGTTACAGGCGACTGCCAGCAAAACATTTAGGAGTCCTAGTCATATCTGACGATGTTCTAGGAGGCTGACACGAGGGCGGTGCTAGAGCAGTGGTGTGATGTTTAAAAGTAGACGTGAGCACCGGGGGGAGGAGCCAATGTGTTACTGTATCCCCGTGTGTGTGTGTGTGTGTGTGTGTGTGTGTGTGTGTGTGTGTGTGTGTGTGTGTGTGTGTGTGTAATCTGTCGTCCTTCCATCACCCAACCTCCATCCACCCATCTCTTCCTTCCAAACCGGCGTGTATTTCTGTGTGTGTGTGTGTGTGTGTGTGTGTGTGTGTGTGTGTGTGTGTGTGTGTGTGTGTTTGCATAGGTAAGACGGAGAATGAAAGGAAGAGGGAAAACAACTGACTGATAGAATTAAAAAAAAGCAGTTTACATGTTATAGATATGTAATGATGGTAGCAGTCTCTAAGAAGAAGCAGCTGCTTTTAAAGTGTTACAGAACAGAGATGGGAATACTGTGTTACTTTACTATTTATTTTATTATATATGTTGTTTTACTAATTACATTTTAACACGAATATCGGTACTTTCTACTCCTTAAAATTTACAAAATTGGCTCATTACTTTAGTTTCGTACAGAAGGTCGGAGAATAGCGCGGACACGCGCTTCACACCGCGAGCGGCCGCGCACTGCACACGGAGAAAAAAGTGAGAGCAAAGAAAAAGAGACTAGCTGTCCGGAGGATAATCAGTTGAAATTGTGTGTGTGCGTCCTTGAGAACTGTCAGTCATATAACTTATGTTGTCAGCTCATTTAAGCATGTTGTTGTACCTGTTATAACAGGTGAAGAACAGGTTGCACCTGGCTGTTGTTTCATAATGGCGATTGATGAACGCCCTCGCTCACGTTTGTATTTTAGGTGTACAATTTACATGCTACAGTCACACTGCATTATGATAATGTAATTAATAGTGGGTTTGTTATTTGCTAGCATTTATGATTCCTATGCATTGTGTATGGTAGCCTTTACAATGTTATTTATTGCTTTGCAGAACCACACACACACACACACACACACACACACACACACAGCCATAGCAGAGCCACACGTTTGTAGCCTACTGATAATTGATTGTAATAAAGCATCAAAAGAGAGTAGTTGTCTCCGTCTGTGTTTTAACACAGACACACCTGGGGTGAAGTTGGAAACCATAATCAGCTTTAACTACAGTCCTAATCTAGTCTTCACTAACAAGTTTACAATAATTTCACTGGAGTTACTGCTATTATTGTTCGGATGGGAATAGTACTATTTGTTGCACTTGACGCACCACTACAAGACGGCTCGACAGATTTGGCAGCATTCATTTGCAACAAAATATTGCGGCTTGATGACGCTAACATTAGCACATAATAGTATGGATGGCAACATGATTGAAAATGAAGAAAACGGGGATCCCAGAGATTGGGCAGACAAGCAGCAAGACATTCCCAATCATTTTCCAGAAGCCATATTTGAACACACACACGCATACATGTAGCTTCCTTTAAATGTTAAGGAAATATTAAAAAAGAGAAACTGGATCTGTGAATTCTCACAGAATCACAACTGAATTCATATGTTGCTACTTAGTCAGAATCTTATTAACCTGGAGTCCCAGTCTGTCTTAATAATCATATATGTGATGTTTCAGGCCTCTTGGCAGACATCCATTCACAATGTAGCCAACAGCATATAAAGAGCTTTTTTTCCATGTCCATTGACGTTTCTCAGCGTACTCATTAACATGTGTGGTCCAGGTAGCTTTGCATAAAAAATGGTTGTCATTTGCAAGGCTACTTTTACTTTTATACTTTAAGTACATTTCCAAGCCGGTACTTTGTTACTTTTACTTGAGTAAAGAAGTTAAATCAGTACTTCTACTTTTACCAGAGTATTTTTTAATACAAGTATCTGTACTTTTACTTGAGTACGGGAAGTGAGTACTTTGCCATCTCTGTTACAGAAGCACCATAATGTCACCAGACCACAGCCATGCCAAGTCAGGATCAATGTAATGATGTAACATAAGAAAAGGCAGAAGAAAGAGAAATGACAAAAGTGTCAACAGCTCTTTTCTGAGATGTGAGACAGCATCTACTGATGCTTGCTTACTAGACTATAGCCTACTGCTGTAGTATCATACAGTACATCACTGAAGTAAACCTGGAGTATTCAAATGTAAAACATCAGGTTAATATATATCTAGTCACATTGTGTTCCTTCTCAAAAGCAAACAGAACATTTGCAAAACAAAATATCCCCATTAGTCATGATGCAAAATGTCTTGGAAAGATAATACCTGTACTGTAATTTTTTTAGCATTTCCAAGTGATAATCACTGCCCTATCTAAAATTCTCTATCAGTTATTTCTGCAGTTATGTATGTAGCTCCCAAAAGATAAATTCAATTCCACCGTGTCTCAGAAAAGTGATTCCCCCACATCTTTCTTAATGCATCAGATTGTTTTACATGGAGAGTTCAGTGTGGATTTTGATACAGTGAGTGTGTGTGTGTGTGTGTGTGTGTGTGTGTGTGTGTGTGTGTGTGTGTGTGTGTGTGTGTGTGTGTGTGTGAAGAGGGGAAAGACCTTAGCCTTTCTCCTGGTAGAAGCAGGGAGCTATGAGAGGTATTCCTGGAATAAGAAAAAGCGTCTGGATTACAATTTCTGCTCCGCTCACCACTATCGCTACACACACTATGGACACACCCACAGAGAGGCACGCTGAAAGTGTGATGTGTATGTATATGCATGCACAGTACATTTAGTAAAACAGCAACTTCACTGACTTCCAAAAAACAAGTGAGTCATACAAAAAGACTACATCCTGTGTAAATATCCCCTCCATCTGAGATTCCTTTAAAATAGACAGTATGCCCTTTTCACTGCAGTTATTTTTTAGTTGTCATAAAGCATGTGTTACTAATAATATTAACTAGGGCTCTATTCTGAGTATCCCAGTAAGTCATGACAATGTGACAGTGAGCCAGGATACCATCACTTATTTCATTATTTACACCTGTGCTTTTCAAAATGTGACATGTCAAATTGTCTTCTGTGAAAAAGGTTGGTTGTATTATCTCTAACCAACTCTAACCACCAAGTTTAAAACAAGGATGTTGATTTTATTTTACCCTAAAAAATTGACATTTTGGAGACACAATTTCATCTGAGAGAAGCAACATGTTTTTACGATAAATTTGGTAAAGACTGCTTAAACGCAAAATGTGCATGCAAGCAAATACAAATAAATGATTTCTCCATGGACTTGTTTGAACACTAAAAAAGATATATATATATTTATCTGATTTCAAGGGTTTTAATTTGTGTCCCAACTTGTTTCTACTCTATGTACTGTATGTGTGCTTTATGCTTGCATGCATATGTTTTGGTCTTTGTGAAATAGTTTGGTGCAAACTTGTTTGCTTTTAAAGTGCTATATAACTAATAATAAAAAATGTAAACTTAAACTAAAAAAGACAAATGGGCATGAATTTTACTCCTTTACATTCTGTTTGGGTTATCAGAGTAGAGCTTTTAGACACCTTATCAGCAAAGAACAGAGTATTATACATTGTATGTACCTCAAAAACATTGCCAAACTCCGTCCCTCTCCCTCTCCCAACCAGATGCTGAGAAGTTGATCCATGCCTTTGTCTCCTCCAGGTTGGACTACTGTAATGTCCCTCCTCATCGGGATCCCTGGTAGGAGCCTGCAAAAGCTCCAGCATATTCAAAATTGCGCTTCCCGGGTCCTGACGAGGAGGTGCAAATATGACCATATGACTCTGGTCCTGAAATCCCGCCACTGGTTGCCCATTAAACACAGAATTCAGTACAAAATCTGGCTCCTTACCCACCAGTGCATACATGGAACTGCCCCTGCCTACCTCAGTGCCACCTGAGCCCCACAAACTGGGAGTTTTTTAAGAAGAGCCTAAGTTCTCACCCCACACACCACCCGAATGAACATGCGAAACCTCCGATGGCGCTTAATGTAAAACAGAAATACCCCATCTCTACCTACTGCCTGCAACCAAGAAAGGACTAAACTCTCTACTATGGGAAACCAAGAGACCAGCAGCTCAACATTTATTTTGGGCCTTTCCAGGCGGGCGTCGCCCCAAGACCGTTTTGTGCTTGAGCTGTGAATGCACTCCCAGAGACCCATTGGTCGGAAGGGCCCCACAAAAACTGGGGCGTTTTTTTAAAAATGAAGAGCCTAAAGACATTCCTATTTCAAAAGGCCTTTTAACAGTCATAGTTTTAGTCTTATGATGTTTTATTGCTACTTGTTGACTTTGTTTATTCTGGGAACTGTTTTAACCCCTTGCTAATGTAGCACTTTGAGATTTCATTTGAAATGTAAAGGGAATTATAAATAAAATGTATTATTATTATTATTATTATTATTATTATTATTATTATTATTATGTGAAATCCAAAACTACATATTTTAACATCTCCAGAAAAGTTTCAGTGAAACCCTGATTCTGCTGCTGCCTCTCTGTGGGGACTTTGGGAGCTGCCCGCACCCCCGCACTGTCAGATGCAAACACTCCAAACCCCAACACAGACCTCACTGTTGAGGTTCTTTTGAAAACCACACACAGCACATCCAAACATGTGCCAAGATCCCTCCTCCTAATGGACACTGTGTAATCAACATGTTTTCCAGCCAACCCGCTTACAAAATAAACATAAATATGAGGGGTATAGCAAGGATGTTTATATCATCTGGATGAAGAGCTTCTGTATTCATTTATTTACATGACCTTACTGAGAAGTTTAATGTTGGTTTTATATTTCTTGTTATTGGAGGCCATGTTGGAAATAAGGTAAAGTTGGGCCAAAACAACATCTAAATTCCGTGGAAGTAATTTTACATTGCAGTGTCTAACATTTTTCTTGTGAAAAGCTTAAAATTCAAGGACAGATTTGAGAAAAAAACAAAAGGACAGAAGGTTTAATTAAAGGTCGTCTTTCAGTGAAATGGCAGACTGACTGGTGTTTGTATGAGATCTCCTCCTAATGGTCAAACAGAGCCATGACATCTGCCAGATTTAATGGCAGAATTCTGAGCTGTTTTAAAGGCACAATGAGTAGAATTTCCCTAAAAACAAAATAATCCCTCCCAATCATCACCTATGACTATTAGAGGTGTGTGCCTGAAATGTGAAGCCTAGTTTGCTAACAAGGCTTTACGGCCCAAAAGATCAAAAACAAATCTGACGAGAGTAAACTAAATAGTTCAAGACCTTTATTTGTCCCCGAGGGGCGATTCATTTTGCTGCAGTAGCAAAGACATTGACATACATGACAAAGACAACAATATCAATTAAAAATACAGACCAAATGGGGAAATAAATACCACAACATTCAAAATTTAAGTCCCAGTGTGCAGAAGATTACCTATTCCTTCCAGAGTTGAGCAGAGAGATAGCAAAGGGGACGAAGGAGAATTTATACCTATCTGTTTTGGCTGGTGGCTGACTGAAGCGGGAACCAGAGGGCAGCAACTTAAACTCTGCATTCAGTGGGTGGGAACTATCAGACATGATGGATTCTGCCTTATTAAGCACATGTCTGTTGTACAGTTCAGTTGTTGTCATCTGCTGAACCCCAATGATTTTGCTGCTCACTTTAATAACCATTGATAATGTGTTTTTCCGTTTTAAATTCAAAGAAGCATACCAGCAAATGCATGAAAAGGTAAAGACAGACTCAATAAAAGATTTATAAAACAATGTCATCAGGGATCTGTCCACTTGAAACTTAGCTAGCTTCCTCAGACAGAATAGACGCTGCTGACTTTTCTTACTCAGCATGTCTGTGTTTAGTTCAAAGGTCAACTTGTTATCAATGATGATTCCCAGATACTTGTATGATTCAACAATTTCAACCTCTTTTCCATCTATAATCGTCTTTTCAGGAGTTGGATGGTGACGTCTAAAATCAATGCACATGTCCTTTGTCTTTGTAACATTTAAATCTAAAAAGGCTTCTTTGCACCAGTTTAAAATAGGGTAGTACAGGGCCGTGAGATGTTCCAGTGGTGTCCATTAAGCTTACTATGACTGTATCATCTGCGAACTTTACAATGTAGTTATTGGTCAGTTCACTGCGGCAGTCGTTAGTGTACATAATGTATAAAAGAGGAGAGAGAACGCAACCTTGAGGGGAGCCGGTTGATGTCCCTGATATTCCAGAAAGATGTTCATTAACTCTCACTCTCTGTGTCCTGTTAGTGAGAAAGTCCAGAATCCAGCCCACCAGGTTGCAGTCCAACGCAAACTTTTCTATGAGCTTCTGCGCCAATAAATGGGGCTGAATGGTGTTGAAGGCAGACGAGAAATCCACAAACAGTAATCTAACATGGTTTTTGTTACCCTCTAGATGCTTGTATATGAGGTTAAGCAGAGTTATGGTAGCATCCTGCACCCCCCTGTTGGCTCTGTATGCAAACTGCAGGGGGTCAAGGAGGTGTTCAATCCTACCCAGCAGTTCTTTCTTTATCAGTTTTTCAAAGGACTTCATAACTAATGAAGTTAGAGCCACAGGTCTATAATCATTCATAATTTTTGGGTGGTTGCTTTTCGCAATGGGAATAATTGTAGATTGTTTCCATAAGTTTGGGACTCTATGTTGGCACAAAGACAGGTTAAAGATATGATAAAAAATGAAGCCTAACTGATCCGCACAGTATGTCAGCATGCGGCTGCTAATGTTGTCGGGGCCAGGGCTAGTACAGGACTTGCTATGTTTAAAAGTGTTCACGACATTGCGTTCAGAAATAAAAGGAGTAAAACGACCAGAGTTAATTAGACTGTCCCTTAATTCACCCGTTTCTTTACTATAATCGTGGACATCAAATCTAGAATAAAACTTATTAAACTCCTGTGCCAGTGTAGAGTCTGCTGTAAAACCTTCTAAAAATGTCTTCTTCCTTGCTTTATCATTAAGTCCAACCATATTCTTGACACTGTCCCAGGCTGAGCCCAAATTATTGTTACTTAGTTGTCTTTCTACTTTATCTCTATAACCCAGTTTGCACCTTTTTATTTTCCGTTTAATCTCTTTTTGTATAGAGTTTAGTTCAGTGACATTGCCCTGTTTAAAAGCATGTTTTTTCTTATTTAACAGAATTTTAAGATGTTTGCTCACCCAGGGTTTACTGTTAGGGTAAATCTTTACCTCTCTATCCGGAATTACAGTATCTTCACAGTATGAGATCCAGGAACTGACAACATTTGTGAGCTCATCCAGGTCCCTAGATGATGCAATGAACTCCTCCCACACCGTACAGTCCAGGCAGCCTTGCAGTTCTTGTACAGCATCCTCAGACCAGAGCTTCACCCTTTTGGTGAGAACTTTTCCCCTCTGTAAACACGTGCGATATGCAGGAATAAGATGTACACAATTATGGTCTGCTGTACCTAGTGGAGGGAGCGGTATGGATTTATAGGCCCCTTTAATTGAACCATAACATTGATCAAGTGTCTTGCCATTTCTGGTAGGGCAAGATATATATTTATAAAAGCCTTTTAAAGTTTTGTTAAGTGAGCAATGATTAAAATCTCCCAGAATTACATTGGGGGCATCAGGAGACAGTGACTGTAACTTCTGTACAGTCTGCAGGATCAATTCTGCGGCAGAGCTCTCATTCGCCTTTGGATGAATATACACCAGTTACAAAAATCTGTGGGAATTCCCGTGGTAAGTAGGGTGGACGCATCGATACAGAGAGCAGTTCAATGTCCTTGGTGCATACTGATGCTCTCACAATAACATTTTTGCACCAGCGTTCATTTATATACAAACACACACCCCCGCCCCGCGACTTGCCGGTGATTTCAGCCTCTCGGTCTGTACGCAGCGGCGCACCAAACCCGTCTATCGCCATCTCGCTGTCCAGGTCCTTCTCCCCAAGCCATGTTTCCGTCAGCGCCAGGGTGCAAGCTTCCTTAAATTCGTGCTGATAACGGACATGGGCCTAAATGTGACTGCAGCAGTGCTTGTAGTATTTAAATTAACTTTCTCATCACTGATGACTAAAGCAAGCCTCTAAAAACATCAAAACCTTTCCTTCTTCCTTAATTATCTCCAGCTATTAGGAATATAGTGAATACATCCAAATACATCTTGAGTAGTAACATTTATTTAAAGTTATTTTTATCAATTTCAATACCTAGCAACATGGCAAGGTAAACGGGGCAAGGTAAACAGGGCTTTAAACAAAGTTTTAAACATGTTTTTAGCCTCTAAACATGTTCAAAATGTCACCCATGTGAAGTGATGCCTTCCAAGTGAATACAGCGAATTTGACTGCAGTAGATGTGACAGAAAGGCATAAAGGTTGTGTTAATTCAACCAGTGTACATACCTGTTAATTTGAATTTGTTTTCCGGTGAAGTTCACACTAGTCAAATCATGCCTTTTTGTCACATCTACTGCAGTCAAATTTGCTGTGTTCACTTGAAAGGAATAACTGCACATGGCTAATGTAATGACATTTTGAGCACGTTTAGAGGCTAAAAACATGTTTAAAACTTGCCTTGTTTAACAAAGCTACGTATTGAAATTGACAGGATTTCTCCTTTAAGTAATCTGCTGATTATTTCTTGATCGTATAAAATTTCATAAAATAGTGAAAAATGCTGATCATTCCCAACGTTTTCAAATAGCTTGTTTTGTTCCACAATTTATCAATTTCAAAAATAGTTACAAATTCATTTTCTGTCAGCTAATCAATTAATTATTTCAGCACTATATCACACAGACGACAACATAAGTTTTTACTATGATTTATTGTTACATTTTGAAATCCAGCAACAATGCCCACAACACAACACAGACAGATCATAATAATTTAGTGGAGAAAATGTTGATGCTTTGGTTGTATGTTGTTCACTCTATTTACCTATTCTAATGAAAAAAGTACAGTACTGAACTTGTGAGCTGTGCATTGACATACTTTTTTATGCTCTAAAAAATACTCTATACAGTATATCCAACACTGTACGGCCATGAGGCATTCATAAGCAGAGAGGAGCCACTGTCCCTCTGGTCCTTTGTCTTAAAATCAAAACCATAAAAAGTGCCAAAGTACATACATCAAAACCGTTCTGAAATCCTAAAGTCACCACACAACAACTGAATGAGAAACAGTAAAAGTTACAGTACTCATTGATGAATTACGACCTCATGATTCTTTAAGTCTACTATCAACAGTTATAAGTGCTTACAGTATATTGGAAGTGTAACAGGTACGCAGCAGCAAGGTTGTTTTTATACTGCACTTTATATACAGTGACCGTGACCCAACTCCATTAAACCTCAGTCAAATAACTGCGGTGAGTTGCTAAAGAGCTTCAGAGAAGTCTGGAAACACCCTGCGCCCACAGCAGGATTCCAACTCAAACAGTGAGCCCCGGTCACAAATATGTGATGTGCATACACCTTGGCAATCACAGTGGCTCCAAAGTGGCTGAGTGTTATTTGCAACATATCGCCACAGTAAAGCAGAGGCAAAACATCAGGTTTGTATGTCCAGAAGCAAGCTAAGGTAAGGTAATGTTAGGTAGTAGCTGGCGTGAAAACAGCTTTATCTAAAAACATTTACTGTTTACATTCAATGCTGTTTACTTCACTTTACTGAATCTGCCAGATCTAATGCCTCAGGATAGCTAAGGACTCATTTTTTAATCCCAATATGTCCAAAACAAATAATTTGGAGAAATATATGCGTCATAGGAAATTAAATGTCTTGTTATGTCACAGTTGAACTTACTGAACATTTATTCCTCCTAAATACGGTTGGGGTTAGTTTTAATGGCATTAAAGCAGTGTATAAACATTTTATAATAAGTGGTTTATAACACATTGTACTTGTAAGCAGATATAAGCATTTATTAATGTATTTGTCAACAGATATAACTCTGCCTGTGTTCACCAATAAGTGGAGGCTGGTTTATAAACAGAAAATGATAATATAGTAAACCAAGTTGTAATAATATAAAATATGTCTTCATAGGAGAATTACAATTAATGTATTTATATACTGTTTATAAATGGTAAACAGGGGGGATGGCTTCAGGGAATTTGCAGTATATTTTCTACGTTGAGCTGACTCCCAGAAGGGATTTCACACCTATACACTGACACCGTTCTCATAAAACTGATTAAAAACCCTCCTGCAATTGCACAAATAGGTTAAAACCTCATTTGATCCCTTTGTGTTTAGACTTTTCCAGACTAGGCCTTAGCAGAGAAACAGAAAAAGTTTAATTAGGTGGTGTGCATAGTCAGATTAATCAGTGTATTTTATGATATTGTATGTGTACTGTTTTTTAGTGATGTCAATATGACTAATCAAATAATATGTATGTCTGTTTCTGTATAGAATGTATTGCAAACCACCCTTCTATTTGAGTCCTATGATATTTGACTGAGGATGGATGGAGTTGACAGAGGCATATTTTATTTACTGTAAATGCAGTGCTTTAGTTGGAGGAATATCTCTTTATGTCCCATTCTGTCCCACATTACAGTACAGTTCAGGAGTCCTCGTCTGTGGCACTGGGGGAACGCTCCTGGAGAAGAGATAAAAGAGAAAACTCGAAATTGTCTAGAATATTCTTTTAATTTTGTATTCTTTAAATTCCTGAGTACACACCAAAAACTTTTGTTTCCTCATTACTAACTTTTCATCAGGTTTAACTAAAATCCCCCCCCCCACACCCACACACACAGTGAATTACCTCTTCCTGCTCATCCTCAGAGTCGTCATCACTAACAACAGGTTTGGCTCTACTCCGTCCTGATCGTCTGCTGCGACCCTTCCCTCGATCTCCACCTTTATCCTTCTTTCCCAGACGGATCTTCACTTTCACTGAGCGAGCTGGACACACACACACACACACACACACACACACACGTAACATGTTTATGGTATAAATAAAACTAAGACTAATCTAAAGCGTGAAAAAGCACTTTCTGTTTTGAAAACTAGTGTTTTCTGTAACTGAAGGTGAACTTGAGTGTCTGTCTTGAGCAAAAAATTATTGATGACAAAAATGACATCACAAAACATTCTTACAACTGCCAAAGTGATTCAAAAATTAACTCAAACATAAATTGCATATACAAACAACAACAAACTAAAACGGACATGCTTACATTCAGTCTCTGATCCTTCCTCCAGCTCGTCTTCCTCTTCCTCACTCTCCTCTCCTTCACTTTCCTCCTCCTTCTCGATCTTTTGCCTCAAGCTGGTAAACACTGACTGGAGGACGATGGAGTCTTCATATATCTGCTCACATGAGAAAAACATGGCAGAAAACAACTGTCTCTTATCATCATCAGAAGCAAGACAAGCTTAACATCGCCGTCATCAGACCCTCCAAAGTGGGAGCCAGCTGGCAGGAGCCATTCCCTGGTAGGATCAACAACTTCAACTAGCCAAGTGAAATCTTATTGGCCACTTACTTTCAGTAACCACAATTCATATATGATTACTAACATTTTAGCATTTTATGGTAAAGGAGACAGACAGAAATAGTTGTCTGCCATGCATGATAAAGGCATCTGGTGGGCCAATCAGCAACAAGATGCATACTAGCAGTTATAATACATAGCAGTTATAACTTTAATGACCTTTATTTAAAGCTTTCTGATGAATGAAAACCACGTATATATATCAAAATAATACAGTTAAAAAATGATAATGCCTTCCAAGTCTCTCCAATGAGACTTTTGGCATTTAATTATGGTGCATCAAGCCTTCAAGTTTCCTAAATATAGGACAAGTAGTGGCTGAGATATAAAAAGAAGACAAAAAGTTATTTCTGTAATGGGTACAAATCAGACATTCACCAAGTGACAGGTGTACGAGCTACTCTCACTGAACAGCACACTTTAGAGACAAAGACAGCAGGTGTTTTTCTGCGTCCATGAGTAAAGATTGTAAACAGTAAGTCTCACCAGTGATCCCTCCAGGTTGAAGGTCTGTGCGTTTTGGAAGAGCAGCATGACGTCTCTCTCCAAGTCACCCAGACTGCGATAACGATGACCTCGAATCCTCTCCTACAGTAAAGATACAGTATGTACTGTACATCACTTCGTAACATGTGATGTGTATCTGTTAACCTATACATTTTCTTGTTGTCTTTTTTTGTTGTATGGGCGATACTTTGCAGCTGCAGTAACCAACTTACCCCAAAAGAATTTTTTTTTCTGATCTAACCTTGATCTTCCTGAAGTCCACAGGCTTGCGGATCAATTCGTAGTACTCTGGCAGCTCTTTTCGAGATGGCAGCTGGATGAACACCTCGCTTAGCTGACGCCCACTGGTGCTGCAGGAAATGGCCTCATCACTTTTTGAATTCATCTAATGAAATGTCCCTTTGTTCATTTATTCTACTTTAACACTATATGGGTGAGAGACAACTTTCATAATCTCTCTTATCTATGAATAAAACAATGAAAAAAAACTTTAGCTTTAGAGTTCAGACCCATCACTGTTTTCCAGTTTCTAGTTAAATTGTAGATTTCACATTTGTTTGAAAAACCTTACATTACATACATTTTACATTACTTTTTATTTAAACCACAGCCCCACGACTTCATAAATAACATATTGTCTGAAAACATATAAAAGCCAATTAATAAAAGTTAGTAAGAGTTAAAGCTCTCAATTTGTAGGTCCACATAGCATGCATTTAAATTCTAAAGTCCAGCCAGCAGTGGTACAGACATTATATATAGTACATGCATTACTGGTGACTATTAGATCATTTCTATGCAATTATTGTGCACTCTACTTCACTTTGTATGCATTTAATGCCATTTGTGTGACATCTGATGGTTTAATTCATATACATGTTAGCATAATTTAAAATGTCTGATTTAGTGATATTCATTTTTGACCTTTCAATGAGAGCAGAACAAGTATCATTTCAGAAAATGTGTGTAAGCTGTTATGAAAACTTTTCTCAGTTTCTATAAATTTTCAAGGAAGTGCTTCTCTTTTGACCTTAAGTTGTCCTGAAACTAAATAATGATGGCTACAACAGAGATATTTTAATGTCAGTGTATAAGCACCACAAAACTTGTGAGCTACCTGTCTTTATACTTGATGACAGCGTCCACAATCTTCTTCATCTTCTTTGTGAGGGCAGGGGGGTTGGGGGAGAGTTTCTCAGCAGGTGGTCGCCCCCTCTTCCTCTGCCTCTTCCCATCTTCATCTTTGTCCCCTCGACCTCGTCCCCCAGAAGAAGAGGAGGGACCAGGGAGATCCAGGTCGCGGTCACGCTTCCTCTTGCGGGTCGTCTTTTTGTGACGTACCTCTTCCTCGATCTCCTCTAGTGTACCCTCCTCTATCGCCTGCACGGGAAACACAGACTGAGAGATTAAAAGAAGAATCAACCCTTTACTCCAGGAAGCGAAGAGGTTTTATGTTGTATTTAAATTGGATGTCTTTTTCAGCTCTGCCCTTGCTGCGTGAGGCTAATAACCTTGAGCCACTGCTTCTCCGTCAGTGAATCGCTGTAATCCACCTCCTTCCGCTGTCGTGAACCTCGTCCAAACATTTTCTCCTCTTCCTCCTCGCAGGTCAGCCGTTCAACCTCAGCGTCATCCTTCATGATCCATGTGGGCAGCTCGTCCTCCTCCATCAGACGAGGTTTTCGCCGTGGGTTACGGGCATCCTCGCGACGCCTGTCTAGATCCATACGCTGAGGGAGGAAGAGGAAGAAAAAAAGGGCCACGGAACATACAGTATGTAGGGAAAGGATTTTGGTTAAGTCAAGGCTGTAGTTAAAGACTTGTATGAGGTAAAGTTTATCTTCAACACTGACCATAAACTGGTCGAACTCCTCCTCACTCCTGGCAATCATCTGGTTGACCGTCTCATCATCTGGCACCTCATCCTCCTCCTGAATACAGCAAGCACACATTGGCAATCAGAGCAATAAGCAGGCTCACTCTTTAAAATTGTGCTTTTGATTGTTTCTGGTGCACGCACACACACACATTAATGCGTAGACAGACTTCCTGACCCCAGACCTCGTCCTGCTCCTCGTGTTCCAAGATGGCCTGCAGGAAGGCCCTGCGCTCGTGGCTGGAAGACTTCTGATCAAACATGCCAGCCTGTATGACCTTTTGGTCCACGTTAAGTTTGTACTTGGCAGCAGCCAGAATTTTCTCTTCAACACTGTTGATTGTGCAAAGACGCAGCACACGCACCTCATTCTGTTGACCAATACGGTGGGCTCTGTCCTGAGCCTGCAGGTCCTGGAGAAGAACAAAAGCCCTGTTCACTCTAGGGGACCACCAACTCAACTGATGTCCTCTGTGGCATTCTTAAATGGCATAAGCTGGCTTTTTCTACAACATTTGAAATCTGAAAATACTGCTAGCTGGGTACGCTGTTCAGTTCCTCGCCCAAATTCCAGTTTTACAGTACTTTGTGTTTGACTCTTTTTTTTAATGATCCATTTATGTCAAATACAATGCAAGAAATCATGACACTCTGTGATTCAAATCACAAGCTAGCAAAGGTTCAATTAGTTACTACACACACAGCGCTTCAGCGCTATTCTCTTGTTGAATCAAACGAACTGACTACTAGTAACTAATATTGTCTTTTCTCAAAACTGGATTCTGAATCTGAGGTCTCTTTGTTGCTGTGTTCATGTCTATTGTTATGTGTAAGTTTCCCGTAGACACTAGCCTCTAACACTTTTTGCTAGCAGGTTTATCTTTTGAGCTCCCCCTACAGCTTCGGAATAGATATTTGGCAACTTGTGTATGCTTACTTGTGTTTAACTCCTCGCCTGTTCAGTCTGCCGTTTCCTCTTTCTCTGTTCACCCGACAATGCTTTTCTAACTTTCTGCTTATTTTTTTTTTGCCAACCTAGCCATGACAATAGTGTACAAAACTCCATCACTACCTTGTTCTGACAGCTAGCTGGTACCTGTATGTGTCCAGTGCCATTGCGAGACATGATATGATATGTGGTATGAGATACCACATATTGGAAAGTTGCAAGGGTGGTTTTTCCTCTCACAGGCGCTAGGGGGAAGCAAGACTGTCACTGCCCGATGTCAGTCGAGGGCAGATTTGAGTTGCGCATGCATCACTTTGCCTACAAGATGCTAACAAGAAACTTCTGTAATGTCAATACAACAAAAATTGACCTATTTAACGAAGTTTGTTCACTGCTGGCAACAAGTTAGCAATCAAACACAACAAAGGCTGTCACTTGAATGGTGTTTTGAGCTAACATTAGCAATCAACAATCATAGATAGCTAAAATGCTTTTGAAATGATTCCCATCTTCTGTTACCGTTTGTAGTGAGAAAAGTTTATTATTTCATGGATTCCACAAATTTCAGTATGACACGGTAGGCTGTAAACCGTTTAAATCTGAGCATACGCAACTCACATCTGCACTCGACCAGAGCTGGTCTGACTCAACTCTCATCAGGTATGACACATATTGATGTAAACCGTTTAAATCTGAGCATGACCAACTCAAATCTGCATCAACACACATTGGGCAGTGAGAGAGACGACCACCATTCAACTCTAAAAAAGTCATATAACCATTCCAATGACTCAGAAGCTGTTCAGTTAAGTTAAATTAAGCTAAAGAAACTGCATAATTCCTATATAAGCAACTAGAAGTTGAGATCAGCTTGATTTATGATTTAATTTGTAAATTAAAATAAACATTCATCCCACCTGATGTGGGTTCCAGTCAGAGTCAAAAATAACCACAGTGTCGGCAGACTGCAAATTTAGGCCGAGGCCTCCAGCTCTCGTGCTCAGGAGGAAGATAAAGTACTCTGATCCTGGTTCATTAAATGTTTTCAGTAACATTCCTCTATCTTCAGCTTTTGTAGTGCCTTGAGATGTTAGGGAGGAGGGGAAAGAGAAGAAAAGCACATTAAGGAAATAAAGCTTTAGCAAGAAAGTGTTACAACAGAAACAAAATTTAAGGAAAAGGATTCAAATGCAATACAAAAAGAATAAAGGACAAATTCACAAACACGTATAGAGGTAAAGTGTCTCACCATCCAGACGCAAATACTTGAAGCTGCGATAGGCAAAGTAGTCCTCCATGATGGTCATGAGTGAGGTCATCTGACAGAAGAGCAGTACTTTGTGGTTTGTGGCTCTCAGCTTTGGCAGGATTCGATCCAACACCTCAAACTTTCCTGATGCCCGATACAGGTCTGGACTGACGTAAAGGTAGGTGGTTGGGTTGCAAGGGTTACAGTTTGTATATGTGTGATGATGATCTTGAAGTGGAATTAGCACTTACCCCTGAACTATCCCACCAGAGAATCCTAAATGTTCAGAGAAAGATTCCTGCAAAAGCAATCGAAAATGTTTTAACATTTTTTAACAGTGCATTAGTAAAATGTGCCTAGGCTTATGCACAGCGCACGCACACTATGCTTGTTACACACACACACACACAGGGAAGAGCAGCAGCACACACACACACACACACACACACACACACACACACACAGGGAAGAGCAGCAGCACACAAACATACAAAAGATTACAAATAAAAATATTACAGTGCAAATCCACTATCACTATAGCAAAGCTCTAAGGTACAATGGGGATGGGAGATGACACTCTGATTGGTTTATTGCATGTTATTCCCAAAACACGCCTATGTTTTCCCCCATCAAACAAGCAAAAGTGGATTTGAACACACCCTAACTGACCTACGCCATGTGCTTAGATTGTTAAAATAGGGCCCACAAAGGCAAACACTTTAGTATGTGGCTTTATTTTGAAGCTTGTGTTGTTCAGCTCCCTCCAGCATCGCCACAAAGTCAACTTTGTGTGGAAAAAGACACACATAGTAAATGGATACATCTGTATCGCGCTTTTATGGTTTTTGCCATTCATTTACCCACCCACACACCCACACACACACACACACTCACACATACACACACCAATAGCAGCAAGCTACCACACAGGGTGCTGGCCTGACCATCAGCAATTGGGGATCAGTGGTTTGAACCCGCAACCCATTCAGTAGAGAACCCGCTCTACTTCCTAAGCCACAGGCGCCCCACTGGCTCCTTATATCCTGACAAATCTACACAATACCCAGTGAATCTAATACATGTTTTTGCATCACACTCCTCAATAGTACCTCTATCTGCTGGAACATGTAAGGGTGGTTACAGATCTTCCTCAGCTGCATGATGGTGTTCATCAGTGTCTTTGTGCCACCTTTACCCTGGTAAACACAATGAGACAAATCGTATGGCTTGTAATCACAATTGTATTCTTTCATTCAATATTTATTCATAAAGGTTATGCCAAGGACAGTCATCAATTCTCTCTCAAGGCTGCAAATAAAGCAATACTTTTTTTTTTAATATGAGAGCCAAGAATGATAATAATAACACTAAGAATGAAAATAAAACTTTAGCATCAGTACCAACAAAAAAGATCAGATTTTATTTCATTTGCAATTTTTCCTAAAAAATATTGATAAATGTCAAATAATTCATGTCTTTTTCTGACTTTTCTGAGTAAAAGCCAAACAACAACTTTGGCACAAATAGCAGTATAAGTTCTAGACCTGTCACCTTTAATACATCTCCAAGTGTTATATAAATCATCTTGTACCATGTATTCATGAAGCCTATTATTTAAAAAAATTATCCTATATCATAACACACATGGATTAAAGACAATTTTATTTTGGTGTTGTTTAGTTATAACGATGCCCCCCGATCAAATATCCCCAGTGTTTATGTCCTCACCTTCTTGTCCTTCTCTGATCCATCAGTGAGCAGGACCCCCTTGGCCTGCATGTGCCTGTATAGCACCCTCTGAAGAGATGACATGTCACACTTGATCACGTATTCCACCTGACGGAGAGAAGACACATGGAATTAAATGAAAGAAGTGTATGGGGTTGAGGTATAGCCACCATTACATTTACTGGCATTGCTAATATTAAATAAAAAAATAAAAAATACTAGAGAACACTTGAGGATTTGTTTCCCATCCATTAGCAGATAATCTGGACAATTATGTGCTTGTCTATTTGCATGTGTATATTAGTGTGTCTGCTGTGTGTGTGTTGAAATAGGTGAAACATGCCTTCTCTGGAAGCTGTGCCTCCACTTCCTTCTTTAATCTGCGTAACAGGAAGGGACGAAGTACTTTGTGGAGACGACGGATTATCAAGATGGTCTCCTCTTCATTAAGGTCCACCTGGAGAGTAAAAGAAGCCGAATTTGGCAAGTTATTTGGCAAGAAAGACAGTATACTTCCTGTCTGTTGTCATCTCAAACACTTTAAAAAAAAGGAATGGAATGTGGCCACAGCTGAGTCACTCTCTCCACCTTCTCTCCAGTCATAGCGAAAGGGGCGTTGAACCACTGCTCAAAGGTGCTGCAACTCTTGAAGATGGTGGGCAGGAGGAAGTTTAACAACGCCCAGAGCTCAGGTAGTTTGTTCTGCAGCGGCGTTCCTGTCAGCAGGACTCGCCGTGGGGCCAAGTAGTGAGTGTTTAGGACCTGGGTCAGCTTACAGTGGTGGTTCTTCATACGGTGGCCCTCATCCACAATCATGTATTTCCAACGAATCTGGTGGGGTTGAGGTAAGGGAGTGAAGAGAGCAGTACATATAGATAAAACTGTGACTATACAGTCTAATTGGATCCAAACCAACCAAAAACATAAAGTGGTCATAAGGAAGATCTCTTATCCAGTGTCCTCATGACCATGCTGGCTCAGTCCCAAGCCAAAGCCTTGAGCCACTACATGGGGAACAACACCCACCTTTGAGCAGTCAGGAAGCCTATATGACTACATGAGTGCATAGCAGCATGACGTTCACAGAGGACAGTGGGAGACGCGGTATACAGGTGGTGTCAGTGTGGCAGCACCTAGGAGAAAGCACTGAGATGCAGCATAGGGGACGGTCAGATTGGCCAGGTTAAAATACTTTTAGACTTTGGGGATTTGGGAGACGACAAAGAAAAACACATAAACACATAAAAACAAAATCAAATTTTAACAAAAAATGATTTTACTATGCGTGCCTGGGTGTGTTTGAGCGTGTCCTTCTGCTTGTGTTTTTACATCTCATCTCACCTTGGCCAGTACTTGTTTATCCTTGATGATGTACTCGTAAGTGGTGAGTAAAACATTAAACTTGCCAGTGCGCAGCTGGGGGACAAAGGCTCTCCTGGCAGCAGGAGACCCCTGAAAGAAGAAACATTTAAAATTACAAATATGAAAGAAATAGGTATATAGAAAAGCATCATCTCCTTCAATACAATCAACTTCAGCATGTCTCAATATTTGACAATAAAAGCAAAAGCTACAAAACAATTGATAAGTGTATTTGTAGAAACACAGGTTCTGGCTGCTAAAACCCACCTTGTAGGACACTTTGACAACTGTCGGTGCCCACTTGTCAAACTCATACACCCAGTTAGAAAGAGTTCTGTCAATGAGAGGCAGCAATTTATTCTGAATACTACAAAATCCATTTTTCTTCATTTGTAGTGTTTGTGTAAATAACTTCCATGAGGAATAAGAACAAAACAACAAGATATTTTTGCAAATAAGGAGGTTATGCTTACGAGAGGGGTACAATGATGAGGTAGGGACCATTGAGCCGTTTGTTCTCCATGAGGTATGTGATGAGGGCGATAGTCTGAATGGTTTTTCCCAGACCCATCTCATCTGCCAGGATCCCATTCAGATTATTATTGTAGAGGGAAACCAGCCACTCCAGACCTTTAATCTGACAGTCAAGCAAAGCATGTATCTCCTTTGTCAAGTCATAAAATTCAAAAATGTATTTGTGTATAGCAAAGTAGAGAATAACATGTAATCTATCTGATTGTGCTTGTTCACCTGATACTGTTTGAGTTGTCCATTTATTAGCAAACTGGACTGTTTATCCACCTTTTCTGTAACAGCGTGAGCCACAGAATAATAAGACTGGAGGCCTCGGGCGAACGCTGCACCGATATATTCATCATCCACGTCCTGTTTAGCATTTCTGCAGAGGAAACACATGTCAGTTTTATTACTAATCATGGCATTAAGTCATTTGGTGGACACTTTTTGTAAATACCTTATGAGCACATGTATGTTTTGTTTGGGTGGCCCTAAGAACATAAATGGTAGAAAAATGTATCCAAGTGTAGTAGTCCTTATATGTACTCACTCGATGATGTGTCGGACGTCCACCTCTGACACATCTTCACAGTCGGGGTCTGTAATCTTCTTCTTTTCCTCCACCTGAGTAGCCGACGGCTGAGGCTCCTCCTCTTCCTCCTGCCAGACAGCTTGTCAGTGATTTGAGCAGTGAATATGAAACTGGCTTTAAACATGTCTTTTAAAAAAACCCACCTCCTCCTCTTCCTCCTCCTCGCTGTCTTCACTGTCTGAGCGAGGAGCCACCTCATAACTGGACAAAATACATGCATAATCAGATTGACTATCAGCCCCTGTGTCTGAACCTTTTTACTGTACAGGTCACTCTCATGCAGATGTTAATTTTTAATCACACACCTAAAAGCCTTGAAGTGAATTCATTAAAAAAGCTGGCTTAAAACTACAGTTGAAAAAATACTTTTTGTCATATTTGTTCAAACTGTCACTATATCCTCCTGACAGTACTGCATGAATCATGACTACATGAATACTACATTAATGAAAAAATTCCTCTGCCTCCTCCTGGTGCTCAAATGGCATAAGGAAAACAACCAAACAGAGGAGTCTCTGTGTGAACACAGTGAGCACTACTCGGGAACTGCGGTTAAACCCCTCAAACTAGGCAGCACTGATCAAATATGAATCAAGATTCTTTCACTGCATAGCCTATTTCTCCTAAACATACTCTAGGTTTCTTGTTGTCTCTTGGTGTATTCATGTTAACAGAAGCTCTTAGAGGCAAGCAAGATTTTTTTTTTGAAAGTTTTGGCTGGCCAAAAGAAAACATTGCACTGCAACGTTATATTACTTGCTAACACACACTATATGGACCTTGTGTTTAGTTTTTTCTTTTAGAAGAAATGAGCCCAAAAGTTATTTTCCCGCTTGCCTCTCAGAGCTTCCGTACATGTTTAATGTATTTTAACATGTTTTATGTACTTTAAACTGCATGCTCTTTTTGTGTTCTATATTTTACATGGCTGCAAGATACATTTCAGTTAGCATCTTTACCATCCATACAAATCCTATCTTATGTTATCTTATGTATTGTAGCATAAATCTAAGTTACAACTAAGGTTCAGGCCAGCTGATGGTGCCGGATGAGAATTCAATTTAGATTTTTAATTTGTCCTATTTGGACCATGAGTTTCATGGCAATTCTTCCTTCATCATTCATTATTTTAATCAACGGTTCAGCGGGCTACCTTACATTGCTGTACCTACAGCCATAGACACACACATTTTCATACAAAAGCCTCTCTTCCTCTGTACAGCCAGTCTCACCCAGGGTTCATCTCCAGCCAGGTCTCTAGCTGTCCAGCTCTTGGAGCGTCCAGTCCTGTCAGGATGTTCCCACTGTCAACGTGGATGACTTTCACAGGCAGGTCACTCATCTGACTCGTCTCATCGAGAGGCTGCAGGGGAGGAGGTAAGTTATCTATCTCGGTTCAAGTTAAATTGCGGACTGGGCGAGTCTCATTAGGCTGGGTTTAAATGAAACGAGACAAATGAGACGTTAGGTTTACACTAGGGATCATAAAGCTTCTAGTGTTTGGCCAATTTGACAACCAATAAGTGTCACACAAACATCCAATTATAATTTTGTAGTCAGCGTATGCTGCATTAATATTATTTCTACACTTTTACACACATTTTCTTCTCTTTGGGGATTTGTTTGACAGTTACTCATATTGTTTGCCATTACAATTGTTTTTACCTCTGATAGATTATTTACTCACTTGTTTTCTGAACATGCACACAAGGCTGATGGCTATGGCCAATGGCTTTTGAGTTTGGTCACCAGGTGAAGATTTATTTTGAGATCTAATACAGATTTAATACAGTGATGTTTGTTTGTGCCGCTTTGTGTCTTATGAAATCTAGTTCTAGTTCTAGATCAACATGTTGCACAGTAAGAGTGAACAAAAGAACCATTTTGGGAGCAAAGAACTGTGTGCAGATTTTACTTTTAAAATGACAACACTAAAAAGCAAAACTGTGTGTGAAATTTAATCTATGCTGTGTTTAAAAGGAGGTATCTATGGAGATCACTGAAAGCAACAAAAAAAATGTACATGCTGGGTTCACAATAGAATGTGAACCCAGCATTTTTGAAAAGCAAAATGTATCACAAAATCAGTGACTTTAAATATCTGCTTGAACTACCTCTCCCTTACTTAAACAGATTTACAGTAACCAATACAAGGTTAACCTTTAAATGCCATCACTACAGCTGCTGCATCTGCTCACCTCACCATCAGGACCCATGACAGGAGTAGGACCCTCGGCATTCTCCAACTGCAAGACAAGAAGAAGTTGTCGAATCACAACAGAGATCACATTCATCTCTCAAAGTCATTAATTATTCCAAACAAAGATCACTGGTGCCAGAGTTCCTGTTTTCAATACCTTTTTTTTCTTCTTCTTCTTCTTCTTTTTCTCCTTGAGGGCCTGCGCAGCTTTGTGAGCTCTGACCAGCTCGGTGAGGTTGGCGACATACTCGTCAGTTTGCTGCAGCAGGTAGGCCAGGCGCTTATCCTTCTTTTGGTCAATCAGTTTACGATAGCCCTCCTCATCCTCAGCCTGGAAGGACAGACACATATACAGTGTGTGAAGGAGGGTATGTGTATTTTGGAAAGTGTGTAACTGTGTCTGTGTGGTTTCTTCTCACCATGAGCCTCCTCATCCTCTCTTTCTCAATGCGCTCATTCTCTTTCTTCTGCTCCCGTTCAGTATTGGCATGGTAGGTGGCCACAGCTTTGGTCAGTTTCTGCATTTTGCCTGTGATGGAGCGGTGGTACTCTTTAAAGTCTTTGGCATGTTGCAGGATGCTGTTGAGGTACTCCTAAGGTTGAGTTGTATGGGATGAAGGACAGGAAACAGGAAAAGGGAAGAGTCAATCAAAAACACCCCTTTTAATCTTATCAAAGGCAACATCATGACTGTATATGTCCTCTACCTGATGTTTCTGCCGGCGTTTGCGCTCTTGCTCAATCTTCTGCTGTTTCTCCAGTTTCTCCGTGATGCGCGCCTCTCGCAGAGACTGACGCTTGCTTCGCTTGTAGGCCTTGGCATCGAGGGCAGTCTCTAGCGCTGTGTCACGACGCATACACACCACAACCTCTTGACGCAGCTGTGGATAGTCATGCAAACAGACAAATATACAAACATTGACTCATCATTAACACAACCACCATTACTGAAACAATCTCAAACGTGATGTTGTGAAGGTTAGAGGTGAAAATGTGAAGCTTGATGGTGTAGTGCAAACTGTACCTGTCTCTGGAAGTTAAGCAGTCGGAGGGCTTTGAGCTCTATAGTAGCTTTGGTACGTAAATCCCCAGCCAGAGAGCCCGGCAAGTTCTCCAGCTCAGCAATACGATGAGTAATACGAGCCTGTAACCTGAGGGAGTACCAAGTTGTATTTTATTATGAATTGTTCATGCTTTAGTTTTTTTGCACTTTTGATTTTGAATAGAGATTAGAGATAGACAGTACACAAGAAAAAACAATTGAAAAAAAAATGGCAAATTTAGCAAAAACTCTTCAGCAATGTACTGCTTGTAATACAGTACAGAGCAACCATTCAACCCTTCGGATTCCGTCATTTCCCACTCCAGGAAAAGTAATAAGATGTACCTGAACTCCCTCTCCTGCAGTATCTCCACTGGGTCGAGTCCACAGGGTTTCTGAATGGGGGTTATGCGGTTCTGCTTGGCATGGTAAGGCATCATGGGAGTAGGCTGTGTTGGCTGGCCGGGGGGACTGAGTCTGTGGAGGCATTACTGGGGAGGCAGCAGGGGGAACTGAAGGCGGGGCAGGAGAGGGTCGACCAGTGGGCTGAGGGGGAATAAGCTTCTGGGGTGCGTTGGAGGGGGCTGCTGCATTCACCATGGGGCCTGGAGGGAAGTGAAGTGTGGGAATGAAGACTACATTCAATGTATAGAAAATGTATAACTTTAATAGTAAAAAATTTAAAAGTTTAGTGTCTTCCCTTTAATTCTGTTTTTTTGTAGGGTTTAAGCAACATTTAGACACTGGCAGCACTATGGAGCAATGATTTTATGAGTAGGCCCCAATATTATTTGCAGTGCACACCCATCAGGGCACATGAGGAAGGCAAAAACATAAACAGTCCTTCTGTTGTTTTCACGCTATTCAGTTCAACAATTGTTGGCGGTAAGGCACCAAGATACTGAGCAATGCACCAACAAAGACAGGGCAGAAGAAGACTGCTAGGTCAGTCCTTGTGTTCAATTTCGCCTAGCATGTTTCCTTGGATCAGGGAGGCTCCAAAATCATGTTTGCAGCTGTCGCCATGGTCCCGCTACACGTTCTGCGATGCCATGTCACATCCTGCTACGCTTTGCAGTGCCCTGCTACGTCCTGCTGTTCCTTGAAATGCCGGACAGTGCCCTGCTATGCCATGAACTACTACAAAGAACTACTGCAAACTAATGTTTTTGTGACTGTTATTGCCACTCTTCATTTTAACCCCAACCGTTTGTCAGACACCGCCTACCAAGAGCCTGGGTCTGACCGAGGTTTCTGCCTAAAAGGTAGTTTTTCCTCGCCACTGTTGCTTGCTCTGGAGGGAACTACTAGAACTGTTGGGTCCTTGTAAATTATGGAGTGTGGTCCAGACCTAATCTGTAAAGTGTCTCGAGATAACTCTTGTTATGAATTGATTCTATAAATAAAATCGACTTGAATTGAATAGTAAGTACACATGGATGTAACCTATTGTTTACAAGAAAACTAAGCAGGGCACCTTTAAATATTCAGAAATAGTTTGTTTGAAATAAATATTAGGAAAATGGTGGAAGGTAGAATAAATAAATAAAAGAAGATACAGGCAATGAGTGTCTTTATCATTACAGTATAATCAGCCAGAGTCTACAATGTGAACGCTAAAACCATAAACTCTTATCAAAAGGACAAAAATTGGCGTCATATGAACATACTGTTCCTATCCTAACTAATTTGTGTTCTTACTTGGATAAGAAGTCAAAATTGGAATTTATATGGACATACTAGCTCTCACTTAGCCGCTCTTCCTCTAATACCTGAGCTACTCACAGTCAACAAGTTCAACAAAAGTCTTGCAACAACACCTTCTGGCCAGCACTTGGGAGGTCCATTTGGGTTTTGTCCCTGCATCCCAGCTGGAGTGCCCGATGGGCCTGGAGGAGGCATGTTGGGACCCATCATTCCTAAAGAAACAAATAGGTCTTGAGACAAATGGCAAATATATAACGTTAAACCAATTTTTAAAAGAAGACATTTGTAAAAATATGCAGCTAAGTATGAAGATTCATTGTTAGGTACAAATGTGTGTTCTATCAATTACCCATCATACCACAGCATATAGCTTGGTATTCCAGACATTCCCCATGTGTGCTCACCATGAGCTCGACTGTAGCCTGAGCCCATTGGCCCAGGCACTGGTACTGGTCCTATTGGTCCACCTACTGGCCCACCTCCAGATCCAGGAGCCAAACTGGACATGGACTGCTGCTGCTGCATCCCCGGCATGGGCCTCTTCCCTTGGACAGCCATTTGGAGGTGGTCTGGCAGTGGCTGCCCACGGGCCAGCATCTTATAAGCCATGATCTGGGCTCTGAGTTGGTGAAGCTGGTTCTGGTTAAAGGGAGTAGGGCCACCAGGACCTCCAGGGCATGGAGGGACTCCAGATTCAAGGCCAGATGCAAGGGTGGAGAGACTGGGGCCAAGGCTGGGTCCAGGGCTGGGGCCTGGGCCAGAGCTACCTGAAGGGCCAGGCCGGTTATTGGGACCAAGAATGTGTTGATCTCCACTAGGGCCATCTAAAGGTGTAGGCGCAGAGCCGGGACCACCAGAGGAGGAGGAAGAGGAAGAGGACGATGGCATAAGCGGTCCAGAGGGGGGACCATTTGAAGGGACAGGGCTGGAGTGGTCAGAGCCCCCTAATGGAGAGTGGTATCCTGGAAGACACAGACAGAAAGAAACATTTCTAAACATAATACCCTTAAAACCACAATCCAATATAGTAATTTTACACTTCTCTATTTGTGTTTGGTGTTTGTGGTTCATATGAAATAAACAAAATACAACAAGTGAAGCAGTACGCTAGACAAGCTTGCAGGTGGATGTTGTTCCTATGCACAGAGCCTGGCTTGCTTCGTCCCCGCTTCCAGTCTTTAAGCTAACTGTTTGCTGGCTGTAGCTTTGTATTTTACGTTCCAAAATGAGAGTGCCATCAAACTTCTCATCTAACTCTGATTTCCCAAAATGTTGCAACTATTCCTTTAACAAGAGCCTGCAGCGTAATCTTGCCAGACTGTTATTTCATAATGTTTTTAGCTTTGTTTCACAGTGCTAAGCCTGTCTGTCTGGCTGACTGTGTTGTTTCATTTCTTGTATCCCTTCCTTATAGTGGACTGTATGCAGAGGCCAAGCTACACAGTTGCTACCTGCCTGTTAACAGCTCCTTTATTAGACATTAGTACAATTTTTAGTATTTTGATATTAAAAGAAATGTGTTTGAAGAGTTTGAAAACAATGGCTCATGAGTTACTTGATGACTTGCGACAACAGAGATACTCCCTACATTATGAGCCAGCCACACCACATAACCAGAACACAACTTGTCTTACACAATGATGGAAAGGATGAAATTGCTCAAGATAAGTCTACATAGCGTGCCTACCTTGCGAGTGTTGGTCTAGAGGACTGGGTGGGGGGCCCATACCACTGTGGCCGCCCTGTCTCATAGATAGTCCCTTCATCTGGCTGAAGCGGCTTTCCTCACTCATGCCCTTCTCATGCATGCTGTCCATGGGCTGTGGGAGAAATCTAATAAGGTTAGAATGAAACTATCATCCGATTCAAAATTATTAAGTAGTTTCAGTTACAAACACAATATAGTGTTGCTAAAGTAAAAGCAAATTAAAATAAATTAAAAAAACAGTAATAATATATAAAATTGTAAGATAATATACAATATACAATAATAATGTATGGATGAATATGCAGTTGCAGTTATTTACTGGTATTACAGGCTAAAAGCAATAATTGCATTCTCAAATATGGATAAATGATAAAATGTGCCAATGTTAGCATGTGCCCATTGTGATACAGTGGAGGCATTAAGAAATTTAGAGTGACGGTCCAGTCATAAATAAATATGCAAATCTTCCATGTCCACAGTTGATCAAGTTTTATGTTTTTCTGTGGAATTAATGTCAATATAGCTGCGTGGTAGAAATCACAGATCATGTAAATGTGATGCTTACACTCCTTAATATGCATAAATAACATTAAATATGTGGTATATGAATTTAAAAATAACTACTGACACTCCACCTGTATTTCCTAAAGGACTGGAATTAACAGTGGTGGTGGTGTGTCTCAGCGGGATGTTGGGTGTTTGTACATTCTTACTTTGTGCGGAGGGTGCATGTTGTCCTGGCCGTATCCAGAGGGCCCTGGCTGGGAGTGTCCCGAGGATGGAGGGCCAGGGCTGGGGCCCATCATACTGTGAGAGGAGCCTGGGGAGGGCCCTGGGCTGGGGCCCAGCATCGCCCCAGGGGAGGGAGGACCTGGGCGAGGGGTGCCTCCGATGGGGGGATCTGGTGTCGACATTGCCCTGGGTCTCTTGCTCCTGGATGAGCAGCAAGGGCCTGAAAGAAACGAAGAAAAGGGTGAGAGGGAGTGACAGCGAGCACATGATCTTTGCAAAAAAAACAAATTTGGCATGCAATATGCAAAAGTTAGTGATCTAAATTAGCATTAATTTAGTGGTTTAATTAGACAAATCTGTCAATATATTGACAGTGAGGCTGCATATATGCCTTCAACTATGCTTTTCTGACAAATGAAGTAGGTGCACAACGTTTTCAAGATATGGGTAAATTTTATCCAACGCCTATCAGATGAAGACTCTCCATTCTCCTGCTGCTGCACCAAGTCACCCGTTGCGCGCATATGCAATTACAGCTGCAGGGTCTACCACTGCATTTGAACTGAAGGCGGGGAAATTTACTAAATTATGCAGATGAGCCCATGCCACTGATAATTTCCTCTCTCAGACCATGATGGGGAGTATCGTTAAATATAAAAAGGGGAATGGCGGACTGTGCTTGCGCGACTGACCTACCCGCAATAACAGGACAGTCGTTCCTGGCTGAATTTCTGCGCTCCCGAGTTTATATTTGTGGGGAATAAAATAAGGCGCAGCAGTTGACGCAATTAGTCTACTCACCCTCTTGATAATCTGCCTTCAAGCGTAGATTTGTTTCATCGACGCGGCTCGAGCGCCCCCTCCACCGCTTCTATGACCGAATGTCTAGTCACTGCTGTCCGGCAGCGCGCATGCGTGGGCAGCTACAGCAAGGCATTATCACAATGTGCATCAAATCTGTACTGGCACATCCTTTAAAACCCTCAACCAACAAAGCTAAATAATAGTAAATGAATAACAAATCATAAAACGTTACAGTACTCGGGAGAAAAAAAATATAATTATATAGGAATTTTGAACAAAAGTAGGCCTAATAGAAACTAATTTTTCAAATGCTAGTTAACAAGAATCAAGTATTTTTTTTAATAGGTATTTTAAGGTTTCTCAGAGCAGACAATGAAACCTAAACGCAGCATGAACCCATGGATTTTTTGGATTATTTTCATTGAATTCAATAAACAAACGTGCTACATACAAAAGATGTGCATCTACCTCACTGTACGGAAATTCCCACACGTAAGATGCTCCACAAATAAACACATTTCTTTGAAATGACAACCTGCAGCGCTGATGTACTTTTAAAACATCTAAAATTAAACTGCATCTATAACTACAGCAACATTTACCGTACAAAGCAGATATGCTCTCACAATGTAACATCATTGCATTACAGGAGAATTAAGTGTTTTGACATTTGGTGCAATTGATGTAGTTTATGGAATGTATGCATATATCATCATTTTATATCAGTTTATTTGGAAGAATACTTTTTTTGTAAAGGGACTGAAATAAAAAAAGGATTAATTCAATCCAACCCCTTTTGCTCTAACAAAACCATGTTAAACCATTGAATGACGATTTACCACCACTGTGATTTATAAAAACAACGTCAAATGGTCATCACTGACAAGTATGAATTATAAGCATATACCTGTGTATTCAATTATAATACCTTTCTGCCAAAGTTATAGATTTGACTTCCTTAGTAGAGTTAACCAACACGAAACCAGATCACAAAACACATGTTAGCTTCAAAAGTTGAACTGAGTTAACTGCAAAACAAACTGATTTTAAAGACACATTTTGAAGACAAACCCGGCACTTTGTCTGAGAATAAACAGTCGGTGCTCCTACAGCAGTGATCAGGTAAGAACAAAACAGTGCATCTCCTTCCATCCATCCATCTTCATCCGCTTATCCAGTATCAGGTCGCGGGGGCAGCAGCTCCAGTAAGGGACTCCAAACTTCCCTTTCCCGAGCCACATCAATCTCCTTAAAACTGCTAATATATAGAGTATGAGATGCCAGTACAATGTGATTCCAGTGTTTGAAGTTTAATCAGGACAACAAACCAAACAGTAGTAGTGCAACCAGCAGTAGTAACCTTCACGTAAAAAGGGACAGATTAAACACAAATGACATCGCAACAAAAGCTTGAAGGCAAACAAACATTCTATTCAAATTGGGTCGGTCTTTGCCAAGTAAAACCTAGAACTTAAACTTATGTAAAAAGAGCTGTTCTGGGTTGTAATTTGAAAATGTATCCAGATAACTTTATTATCCTGCTTAATGGGACAAGCCATTTCACCAGGCAAAGAAACACATGCATCTCCAACTGAAGGGATAATTTTTCTTCAACCTGGGAGCTTGACTAACAGGAGCATTTAAAGATCAGATTTCTGGGAATGTTATTTTCTTTATGATCAATAATGGAGCGACGCAGCATGTGGAAGATCGAGACCCTGGTAATTTGTGTGAAATTCAGACCAGATTGCAACACTAGAATTAATTTACAACTGTTCAAGATGCTCTTGGAAGAATTTGAAAGCTCTGAGAAATCCAATGTGTCAGACACCTAAATACATCAGTACACTTATTTAAGAAATTGTAATAACATACACTAACACCACACTCGCTCATACACAAAAACACATTCATATACCCTATAAATAAATTTAAAGAATGAAAATGTTCAGCAGATCATACAAGTTAAGATCAGTATCAGGCACCATTCCCCCTTAACTAACCAGCGAGATAATTAAATATCATGTAGACCACACATCACCTTCCTGTCCAGTTCAGACCAGGCGGAAGACAGTAATTGAGTGTATTTGGAGTACTTTTAAGCACGTGATTTTAATCGCACATGACCGACTGAGGTTTATTTGAGGGTCTGATAAAGAAAATCAAAAAGACTTCAAGTACTTGAAACATTTCCAACCATGATCCATTTTGAAATGGTGCCTTTGCCTAGTAAAATAATGCTCCACAATGTACCCATTAATGCCTGTCAGCTTAGAATACCACCATCCACACAAAAAGGGATGACAGTTCTTATTTCCGTTGACCAGTAAAAAGCAATAAAGCACAAAAGCGTCTCATCCACTTTGCAGCTGCACCATCAGCAGAATCACGTCCTTCCCTTTGAAAGGAAAATGAGGTGTCCTTCTCTGCCCCCTACTGGTAAGTGCTAAGAGAACATCCTCCTTGGTGCCTTACAGGAAGACAAACTCATCACTGATTCTTCTGTTGTTACTCCTCCCCAGTTTGCCAGGGGGCAGAATGTGGGCTGCAGGTCCACTGTGATTGCTGCAGTGACCCTCAAGTCCATAATCCTGACCCTGGCCTTCTACGAAAGTAAAGATGGGGTACTTCTCCTTCGTTGATGACAGGGCCTGGCAGGAGAACAAGATCAAGTCAATAAAACGTCCTAGAACGCTACAGAATGATTCAAGTATTGATTGAGAAAATGTCATGTTACGAGAGCACATGAATATCTATTAAATGAAGTTATTTTACATTGTTAGTCAAAATTAAACTAAAGCTGTAACCAATGATTATTTGCATTATGAATCAGTCTATTACATTGAGGTCTTCAAATTGCTTTTTTATATTTGACTAAAAATACAAGAATCAAAAGATGTTCAGTTAACACAATATAAAAAGAAGGAAATTACAAATACACTTACAAATTTCCATTCCACTCCATTATAGACATAATACCAGCTGATCTGAGTGGGTGGCTGATCTTCAATATCTACATTGTCCATTATCAGCAACCATTCATCCAATGTTTCAGAGGCACATTCTGTTTACTAATCTGATATCATTTTAAAACCAAAAAAAACTAACTAGAAAATTGGAAAACGCTTTTGCAATTATGAAAGAACATAATGGAATATGAATACTGCTGCCCTGGTTAATAAAAAAACAAAATAATGCAACTGATCTCCGCAGGTATTCTGTCTATAATGGAGTGCAATGGAAATTCCCAAGTGACCCCAAACGTTTGACCGATAGTGTAACTTCTTCAAGAAAAAAGGTTCACGTTTTCAAGTCTGTCAGTCACTGAATGAATGAGTGTACAGGTGATTCCAGGAAGCAAAGTGGTTCCAGCCTGACAGCTACATATGTATAGTAGGGGCTTGTAGCATTGTTGGTTAATCTCTTTGTTAAAAGGACAGGTTCACAATATTTAGATCAAGGGAGTTAGGAAGTTAAATGTTGTTGTCCCTCCTGTTATTAAATGCTTTTAAATTTAGAGTCAAATACTGGCAGGAGGGTGTAAAAACTCACCACACTAACAGCAGAACATAGAGACTCAAAGTCCTTCTTGTTCTTGGCATAAAAGCCGATGGTACAGCTGGGATCCATACGGTTGAAGGGCATCTTCTTGGGAGAGCTACAGTGGAACGACTAGAGAGGGACAGAAGAGACAGAGGCCATACAATAAATGGTCAATAAATGTTCATGACAGGACATGCGATCTTCAATGGTCTGTACAGTCAAAGCACTATTGAACCTTTTTCACATGGTCCAAGTCCAAAATGATCTGATGAAAATAAAAATAAAAAAAGAGACAAAGCCAGACAGATGGAGGAGAGGAGGGGAGGGGAGGGGGAGGGGATAGTGACAAAACATGTAAAGAGAGATGAAGACAACACAACCAACCTCCAGTGAAAAGTTGACTTGTGAGAAATCCACCACAGGCTGGGAGTAGTGAGGGTCTAGATACAGCAGCTGCTCGTCTAACAGACAGGAAGAGGAATTGAAACACTGTATAAAAAGTATAAAATCACCACCTGCAAAGTGCGGTTTTCATATTCTTAGATCTTCTTCCCACTAACCCAAGCTGAAACTCTCATGGTTGAGTATTGATGCTAATACCAAATGCCATAAGCCCCAGTTTCCTTCAAAAATCATTAAGATTCTGCCACCAAAAAAAAAAAAGTCTACTGCTGTATTTAAAAAAAAACTAAAATAATAACAATATTTTCTGCAACAACTTCTCCCTTCTTGTATTGTGTGTCTTATTGATGATTTTCAGAGTCATTGTTCCAGTTAGGAAATAAATGGTTAGTGAGAAGTATATTTGTGTTGGTTGCTTGGTTAACATGATCTAGGTCTGTCACAGACTGCTAGTTTTTCTCTCTTTCCTTCTGACAGTAATTACACAACATTAGACAAGGTGAAGGTTAAGGGAGGCAGTGGAAGGAGTGCATCATGTTCTGTGCAAGTACACTATGTCTAGACAATACTATGAGCACAGACTTCAGGCAGATATGGGCAAAAACATTGGCTTCTCTATGATCCTGCCTCTTGCAAGCTGTATCCAAAGAACATCAGGTCCTTCCTCTGAGTAAAGATATTGTTCTTAAATCCCTTGATTGCTTTTCAAGTTCTCACCTTGGAAGCCAATGAAGTAAAGGGAATGCTTCGGTTTGCCTCCGATGATTCCAATACAACAATCCAACTTCAGGATGTTCTGGAAATTAATTTTCAATACGAGTTAAGAGATATGAGAGAGAACTTAAGTTCAGCAACAACATTTTTTAGGAAACATCAATCTCAGAGGGGGTCATTGATTTGGGGGGGGGGACAGAATATTCAGACCTTGACACATTCGATATAGGATGGGTTGAGGGCCTCCCCTCCCAGCCGTACAGGCACCAGTATGATGACAGACTTCCAGGCTTGGTTGGACGGATCAGGGGGACTCTGGCTTAGTGATAGGTCACATAGATGCACCACATCCTCTTTGTACACTGCAGTGCAAAGAAACATGATGGAAAAAAGACTTCTTTAGCTATTTCCAAAGGAATACATATTGGAGCAAAGCAATAAACCTACTGATACCTCTGAACTTGACTCTCACAAGGGGTAATTATTAAATTCAACAGTCTGTTAATCTGACCTGTACAATCCTGAGCCACATATACAGCCAGGCAGTGAAGCACAGAGGTTTTGGCTACCGCTTTCCTGGAAGAAAAAAAAAGTGTGTCAATTATGTTAATAATTTAAGAAAATAGTAAATTATTGCTTGTAAAAAACAATGTTTCTTCCAACACCCTTACCTTAGAATGTGTGCTACAATAGAGGGGCCATACCAGTCACCAGCCTTCTTCCCTGAACTTTTGCCAATTTCCACCAGCTGGTGAAGCCCAAAAGGTGCTGGGGGCTGATCCCCGAACCAGGTGACCAGCTTGTGATGGATGGGCTCTGCTTGCCTGTCCCTTACAGACTCAGGTCTTTGCTTCAGGCTGCATTTGGGTGCCTGATCACTCAGGGACTTTTCGGGGGTGTTGGATCCCCGTGGAGAGCCAAAGGAGGGGATGGGGACCCCGCCAGCCCGGGCTGGGGAACGCGGTCTGAACACCTCAAAGTCCACATCGGTTAGCTGCTGAGCATCTGGCCAAGCCCAATCTACAGAATACAAAAAAGCTTGCACTTTAGCAAAGTACAGTCAGGCTAAAGCTATGGGGATAGCTTTTCTTAAAATTTCTTCAGTTTTATTATACATTCTTTGTATGCCATACTAATCAGCATGTATCCATATAAAGAAAAGAAGGCCCCTCTCAGAAAGTTCACTTGATCATTTGTCTTGCAATAAAACAGAGCAGTGAAAAAAACTAGATCAGCTAGCCTTTAAAAAGGTCCCAATTGGCAATTGGGTTCCTTCAAGGAAAATGTATCTATATTTTCTGTAGGTGAAAAGAAAACTGTATATCTGTTAGAGAAACAAACCTCTGGGCATCAAATGAACTAGGAGCCCCTGCGCCAGCAGCATCTGCCCACTGCGCAGCATACAGCCCCAACCACAGTCAGTGGTCCAGGTGGAGCCCTCCAGCTGAGGGAACTCCCTCCTGTAGGTCAGCCAAATCCTGGACACAAAAGCCAAACGAAACCGCTCCACTTCGTCTGAGAGGAGATGAAAGGGTGGAGGACGAGACACAGGAAAAGAAAGATAACTCTTACACTATGTTGATTGAAACATTTTTTTGGGTCAACTGCTTTATGTTCTCTGATGTAAACCCAGCAAAAAGACTTGAAAAGACTTTACCACATTGTGGTTAACCATAACATCGCTACAACACCTGAGGCCTGTACTATGAATCAACATCAACATGCCCCTGATTTCCAGTGACGCGTTCGCATAAAAGAGGTGGTTTTTGCACAGCTTGAGGTGTACCTAAACGATCAATGATAACCACATTTACAGTGGGTACGGAAAGTATTCAGACCCCTTTAAATTTTTCACTCTTTGTTTCATTGCAGCCTTTTTCCAAAAATCAAAAATGTTCATTTTATTTCTCAGTAATGTACACTCAGCAACCCATCTTGACAGAAAAAAACAGAAATTTAGAAATTTTTGCATATTTATTAAAAAACAAAAACTGAAATATCACATGGTCATATGTATTCAGACCCTTTGCCGTGACCCTCATATGTAACTCAGGTGCTGTCTATTTCTTCTGATCATCCTTGAGATGGTTCTACACCTTCATTGGAGTCCAGCTGTGTTTGATTATACTGATTGGACTTGATTAGGAAAGCCACACACCTGTCTATATAAGACCTTACAGCTCACAGTGCATGTCAGAGCAAATGACAATCATGAGGTCAAAGGAACTGCCTGAAGAGCTCAGAGACAGAATTGTGGCAAGGCACAGATCTGGTCAAGGTTACAAAAAAATTTCTGCTGCACTTAAGGTTCCTAAGAGCACAGTGGCCTCCATAATCCTCAAATGGAAGACGTTTGGGGCGACCAGAACCCTTCCTAGAGCTGGCCGTCCGGCCAAACTGAGCTATCGGGGAGAAGAGCCTTGGTGAGAGAGGCAAAGAAGAACCCAATGGTCACTGTGGCTAAGCTCCAGAGATGCAGTCGGGAGATGGGAGAAAGTTGTAGTAAGTCAACCATCACTGCAGCAATCCACCAGTCGGGGCTTTATGGCAGAGTGGCCCGAAGGAAGCCTCTCCTCAGTGCAAGACACATGAAAGCCCGCATGGAGTTTGCTAAAAAACACCTGAAGGACTCCAAGATGGTGATAAATAAAATCCTCTGGTCTGATGAGACCAAGATAGAACTTTTTGGCCTTAATTCTAAGCGGTATGTGTGGAGAAAACCAGGCACTGCTCATCACCTGTCCAATACAGTCTCAACAGTGAAGCATGGTGGTGGCAGCATCATGCTGTGGGGGTGTTTTTCAGCTGCAGGGACAGGACGACTGGTTGCAATCGAGGGAAAGATGAATGCGGCCAAGTACAGGGATATCCTGGACGAAAACCTTTTCAGAGTGCTCTGGACCTCAGACTGGGCCGAAGGTTTACCTTCCAACAAGACAATGACCCTAAGCACACCGCTAAAATAACGAAGGAGTGGCTTCACAACAACTCTGTGGCTGTTCTTGAATGGCCCAGCCAGAGCCCTGACTTAAACCCAATTGAGCATCTCTGGAGAGACCTGAAAATGACTGTCCACCAACGTTTACCATCCAACCTGACAGAACTGGAGAGGATCTGCAAGGAGGAATGGCAGAGGATACCCAAATCCAGATGTGAGAAACTTGTTGCATCTTTCCCAAAACGACTCATGGCTGTATTAGATCAAAAGGGTGCTTCTACTAAATACTGAACAAAGGGTCTGAATACTTATGACCATGTGATATTTCAGTTTTTGTTTTTTAATAAATATGCAAAAATTTCTAAATTTCTGTTTTTTTCTGTCAAGATGGGTTGCTGAGTGTACATTACTGAGAAATAAAATGAACTTTTTTGATTTTTGGAAAAAGGCTGCAATGAAACAAAGAGTGAAAAATTTAAAGGGGTCTGAATACTTTCCGTACCCACTGTATCTCTCATACTGCTCCTCATAACCACTGACAACGGTCAAAGACATCGAACCCAAAGTTGTCTGTCTGTCTGTCTGTCTCGAAAATAAACACTCCATCTTCTGACAGGCACTTTAGATAAAAGATATTTATATATTATATTAAAACAGACAAAACAAAAAAAGTGATCAACCCTGACAATGTCAGAGAAATGTGTTTCCCAGCTTACCTTCACTGTTGAGCAGATAGGAGTGACCCAGGAGAGTGACTGGTGACATCTTGTTGAAGGAGGTTTTAGACTTAACAGTCCAACCTACAGAAAGAGGAGCAGGCAAAATGGAAGTTGGCAAAGTAGCCAATCAGGAGAGCGGAATTAAGTTTTGTCAGCTGTCATGTTTTTACACATTTACTAGACTAAATCAAATATTTGAGTACAACATCATGCATATATTAAAGCTATAGTGCTATAGTTGCTGCCAACCCCATGAGGAATTCAAAGTAAGGACAACAAAACTGTTGATGCATCCATATGATAAAAGCCCTCCACGAAAGCCCCCCCTCCCCTCCCCCACGCAGTTGCTAGTAGCCAAGGAGGACATGGAGGATTAAAAGCATGGACTCTTCAGAAGACAATTATCTTCAGTTTTTGTGCACAAAAGTCACTGGACGACACAATCTTTTGAACATAGCCATAGTGAGAAATACAGAGAGAGAGAGTTGTGTGGAGCTGAGTCTTAATTAGCTTTGTAGCAACTCATTTAGCAATAGATTGAATGTAACAGACTTTCATTAATATCAAAAAGGTATGCACTAAAGAAGAAGCATGAGCACACTGTTCCTTCAAGACTACAGTACAAACCATATTTGACATTGTTCCAAGCTGACATCAGTTTGGCTTTCAGTTTGTCCATTTCGTCGGGCTCTCCGGTTGCCTCCCTGCCGGGATCTGGTGTCTGTGGCAGCCTGAGACCAAAGCTGCCCTGCTGTTCCAGAGGCTGTTGCCTCCGGCTCTCCACCAGCTCATCCTGCATCCCTCCCCCTACGTACTGTACTGCGCTGGGGGAAACAGTGTTCATGCCTCTGAGCCCTCAGAGCTGAACTCTGGTGCTCCTCATTGCAAAACAGAACTGATGGGGACTGAAAATTAGGTAAATTATTAACACTTTTTACACTCTGCCTGAAACTCTTACACTTAACATTTACTTAACAATATGCATTTGTACTTTTTGAACCTAATATTGGCTATACATTTCTCTACATCATCATTTTACATTTCTTCATCTGTCTACTTTATAGAACATATTACACATCTGTCAATCCTGGAAGAGGGATCCTTCTGTTAATTTCCCCTTTTCTCGCCGTTAAAAAGGTTTTATAGGGGCTTTATATAGATTGCAAAGATTTCTGAGGAAGCAAATTAATCAATAAACAAAAATAATTGTTACTTGCACCCCCAGTTGAAAGCTACCCAAAAAAGCTAGTCAAGATTATTTTTTTGTCAAAACAACCAGTCTGTGGGCTAAAGGCTACCTAGTTCCTGAAAAAATATTTAAAATAAATAATACAACGTTGTCAGTGTAAACCCAAGTCATGTCTTCAACTACTGATTTCATAATGCACAATACAGTACCAGTGACTTTCACACTTTGCCCTGAAACCGATGAGTTGCTAGTAGCTAGTTTCAACAGGGAACAGTGGTACGGCGTGTAGTCAGTGAAAGCACTGATGGTAACATTCATATGAAAAAGATGTCATGTGATTAGCATTTGACAGCAACTGTTAGGCTACCCGGGGTTTTCAGCGACTGTGAAAGTCATCTGATGTTGATGACATAACTCATCATTAGATCAAACTGTTAATTACTTGCCGCAGAACAGAAATGTATCCGTTACGACAATGTGAGTGTGATGACCGCAACTTACTTTATGGTCAACATCCTCAGTCCTAATTTAAATATACCGTTATTTGTTTGGCCCCGCAACGTCAATGCAATATAATAAACACAATTTTCTTCTAACACAACATCCAAGCCTAATAATCAAGTGACCGCAATTACGTTGCTCCTCCTTTAAACATGACGTTAGCTAATTCACCTACCTTTAAAAATTCTCTAACTTAACGTTAGCTAACACGTAACTTACCTGCCGTAAAAGCCGGTTATCGATGCCTTGAAGTGTTGTGACTCATTTCAGCGATTTCCCACTCTACATTCACGAATGCAGCCTTCACAGATCAAAGTAATGTAGCTAACGTTACTAGCTTGCTAAAGTTTGCTAGCTAACGTTAGCATTTAAAAAGACTGCCACTGGCATTACCTGCATAGCATTTAAGCCGGACTGGCCAAAGATACCGATGTTTTTTTAAAAGCTGCTACCAGTACGGTAGGCATTGCTTCATTCAACAAACAAGCTAATTTGTACACACTGTGGTGAAAATAATCCAGTACGAAGCTGTGTTTGTCCTGAGCAGCTACCGCTTTAGCGTCTCCCTTCGACATCAGCGGACATTTACTTCCTGTTGTCCTTTCCTGACACAACTCCATTGGTTGAAGTAATCACTGTGAGAAACCTTATTGGACAATATCCGAGTAACAGACATTAGCAGTGTGCTACTAACTAGAGTTTTGTAGTCTAATATGCAACCTAGGCCAGGTATGGCAGACCCCAGGGGTCATTGAGGTAGTTCCAGTGGGTCCCCAGCAATAAGGGGAATAATATACTTTCACTATAATTCCAGTACAGTGGGGCTTGAAAGTTTGGGCACCCCAGGTAAAAAATTGTATTAATGTGCATAAAGAAGCCAAGAAAAGAAGGAAAAATGCTCCAAAAGGCATCAAATTGACCGACTAGACATTTGTATAATATGTCACAAAAAGTTAGATTTTATTTCCATCATTTACAATTTCAAAATGACAGAAAACAAAAAATGTAATCTGCAAAAGTTTGGGCACCCTGCAGAGTTTATAGCATGCACCGCCCCCTTTGGAAAGCTGAGACCTGACAGCGTCATGGATTGTTCTCAATCATTTTTTGGAAAGACCAAGTGATGTCAATCTTAAGGTATTAAATTCCCAGACTCATCTGACCTTTCCCCAACAATCAGCACCATGGGTTCTTCTAAGCAGTTGTCTAGAAAACAAACTGAAAATAGTTGATGCTCACAAAGCAGGAAAAGGCTATAAGAAGATAGCAACATGTTTTCAGATGCCAATATCCTCTGTTCGGAATGTAATTAAGAAATGGCAGTCATCAGGAACAGTGGAAGTTAAAGCAAGATCTGGAAGACCAAGAAAAATATCAGACAGAACCGCTCGCAGGATTGTAAGAAAAGCAAGTCCAAACCCACGTTTGACTGCACAATCCATCCAGAAAGACCTGGCAGACACTGGAGTTGTGATACACCATTCCACTATAAAGAGATACTTGTACAAATATGGTCTTCATGGAAGAGTCATCAGAAGAAAACTTCACCTCACCACAAAAATCAGCGTTTGAAGGTTGCAAATAAACATATAGACAAGCCTGATGCATTGTGGAAACAAGTTCTGTGGACCGATGAGGTTAAAATAGAACTTTTGGGGCAGAATGAGCAAAGGTACGTTTGGAGAAGAAAGGGCACAGAATTTAATGAAAAGAACCTCTGTTCAACTGTTAAGCATGGGGGTGGATCAATCATGCTTTGGGGTTGTATTGCAGCCAGTGGAACAGGGAACATTTCACAAGTAGAAGGAAATATGGATTCAATAAAATTTCAGCAAATTTTGGATGCTATCTTGATGCCATCTTTATAAAAAAAGCTTAAGTTAAAAAGAGGATGGCTTCTACAAATGCATAATAACACCTCAAAATCCACAGTGGATTACATCAAGAGGCGTAAACTGAAGGTTTTGCCATGGCCTTCACAATTTCCTGACCTCAACATAATTGAAAATCTATGGATAGACCTTAAAAGAGCAGTGCGTGACAGACAGCCCAGAAATCTCAAAGAACTGTAAGACTTTTGTAAGGAAGAATGGGCGAAGATACCTCAAACAAGAATTGAAGGACTCTTGGCTGGCTACAAGAAGCGTTTCCAAGCTGTGATACTTGCCAAAGGGGGCAGTACAAGGTATTAACTCTGCAGGGTACCCAAACTTTTACAGACGCCATTTTTTTGTTTTTGTTTTGAAAGTGTAAATGATGGAAATAAAATCTAACTTTTTGTGACATATTATAAGACTGTCTAATCTGTCATTTGATGCATTTTGGAGATTTTTTCTATCTTTTCTTGGCTTCTTTATGCACATAAATACAATTTTTTACCTGGGGTGCCCAAACTTTTGAGCCCCACTGTAACACGATGCCAGAATGTATGTCTATTTCATCATGGGTTTCATACACTATCTGTAATAAAACCTCTAAAAGCAAAAATCCTATCAGTTGGGAGATGCTGAACCATATTAAAGTAAATTGATTAATCATATGCATTTGTATATCTATATGTATGACTTATAATATCAATTACTGGGGCTACATGTGTCCAATATTTTAAATGTTAAATAAAAAAATATTGTAGACAGAAAAAAAAAACATTATTAGGCATTTTCACATGTGACATTCTGACTTGTAGCATAAAAAAAACAGCAATGAAAATGTCTAATTTGTTTGTTACATGTTTTCCCCTCTTTGCCCGGTAGGCCATGCTAGAATGGACATACAAGGGTACTTGTACTACTGTAGCCAAAAAAGTGTTTAGCTATACGGGTTACTGCAGCGTTTTTAATAACATATTACAGACCAAAAAAAGAGTAAGAGAGGCAAGTTTTGGAACAAATCTCAGAATTTTATTCCACATACTGCACTTCAGGTGTCTGCATTTAAAACACATCTATCACAAACTAAAATGCCCCATGGTACAAATAAATACTCTTTCGGTGAAAAGAGAAATGTGGAATGTTTTTATACTTGGAATTCTTGTTCATTTGAAGAATCCATATATGTATACAGTATATTTTCATTTGAAGAATCCATATTTGTATACAGTATATTTTCTTTTTCTTCAAAGTAACAAAGTAACAATACCAGCAAATTAAGATTTTGTTTTCAAATAAAGTGCATTTATTCTACTCTCTCTGTCGATCACATACAGAAAATTTAAATTCTTCAACATGTAACACTAGTATAGACACCACCGATTGGGAAAAGGCCTGAAAGTGGGCATAATAGCTGTATAAGATTACATTACAGTTAGTTTTCTTAATCAGGTGCTCAGATCTGACCTGATAACTCATTTATTACATCAAGATATAAAAGAACTCCATCCTATCAGTAGAATATATAAGACAGTATATTATATTAAAAATGTTAATCCCTATTCCAGAAGATATAATTAACAGTCACGTGAAGAACACAACAACAGAAAGGAATAAAGTCATGTTTCAAGTGTTCATTTGACAACTACTGCAAACATTTTGTCATCAGAAACATAAATGCATACTCAGTAACCCTATGGCTAACAACATCCATTCTGCAGTGTTTTAGTGGTCTTGGCTTCATTACATAAATGTTCATTCCAGAGGATTAATAATGAACATTTTATAGAAACCACTTCAACAGTGGATGTTTTGAACCACTGGAGGACAGTAGAGTACAATGCTGAATAAAAAAAAACTGGCTGATGCATGTAGTAGGTGGGACTTTCTAATGGGGGGTGTGACATCATTATTATACCTTCAAACATTGTTATAGTCAAGGAATGATTGCTAACAGTATCCTTTTAAATATATTTAAATATATATACATATTGCATTAAAGATGCATAAAGACATTTTTTTGATATTACTGAAAAAAGATCTGCCAATATCACAAAAACCAGCTTTCCCCATTCGTAGCTCTGCATAAACAGATAAAAACCAAAACAATGTTGCCTGCCTGCCCACCTGCCGCAACTGACTTTTTAGACCCTTTTGGACTAGAAAATACATTTCTGTCTTTGAACTTCTGCCTCTGCGAAGTTGCTGTTGTTGGTTGAATCAGTTTACATTTGTAGAATTCAAGTCAAAGATGGATTGAATCTTTTAACTCCTGAACTTTCTTTCGTAAATCAGCTAGTAGTAGTATAGTGAAAGCAGTCCTCACACACAGCTGTACATGATTTGCATAAGATTATGTACACTGGATAGTTACTGAGAATGAACTACTAAGGAGAAGAATATGACCAGTGGAAGAATAGCACTAGTTGTTTTTCCTATGAACATTTTGTCCTTCTAATCCCTCTTGCTGAGATTGATTCAAACACCTCTATCAGTATGTCACATAGCAACATGTGAGCTTTACATTAATCAATCTTGACTACCTAGCTTTTAGTATCTAACAATATAACACTGTCATTCTGATTATACTGCAGATAACCTTGTTTTTTTTACAGCAACAGGTTCATTGTGATATACTGTACCATGTCCCCACCACAAACCCAACCTTAGATATAGAGCCCTTTGACAAACACATTATGGTATGCTACATCCATGACTGCCTGCTTTTCATGTTTTGCCTCAAAACAACACATGGATTCACTGTACATGTGCTTAACAATTCTTTTGTACATACTATATCAACAGATGTATCCTCACTGAGCCAGTGTAATTTGTTAATAAAGTAGCAGAGGGGATAGCAAAGCCTGTAACTGTTGCTGGATCCTAACTTCTGCATGTTTATTTCCAGTTTGGTTTCTGTCATGACCTTTGCTGAGTCAACCGTGCTGAGTGTAATTACCCCTGGAAAAGATATGCACATTCTCCCACACTCCCAAACTTCTTAACTCACTCACTTACAAACACACTCACATCCAATTTATAGACCATGGTGGTATGAATTTAAATGCATGAAAATCAGCTGCTGACAATGCAGTCTTCTGTGGCAACGTGAGTGTGTGCATGTGTGTCGGCTACAGTTGGAGGCAGAGGCAGAAAAGAGCTGTGGTAGCCCTCCTGCAAAGGGGAGATAAGCGCTGAGCCCTGTCACACGCTTTCCTCCTGGACACAGCCTTCGAGAACTACCAGAAATAGACCCAAGGTGGCTTTACACACCCACACACACACACACACACACACACACCCACACACCCACACACACCCACACACACACACACACACACACACACACACACAATCCCCTGTGCTGTGACAAACAGAGCTAGACAGTGCTTGACGTGACATCCACTGACAGAGCGCCTGCTTTGGCTTTGTCTGACCGTGCACAGCAATTCAGTAAACTGCTGGATGAAGAAGAAATTAGCTTAATCATCTTGTTGCTTGCTTACCCGCTCCAGCCAAACTGAGGCTGCATTGGTTGTTGTTTGATGCAAATATTACAATTTGACTGTGACTCAATTTATCACTGTCTTGTTGGATAAGCAGTAAAACAACAAAGGACTGGTTGAAAGACAAAACAGAGAGATTGAATTTGGTATTCACAGTTTTCAGCATGTTTTGATCCATAAAGCACTTTTGACCTTCTTGTACCTATAATACATGTACAGTACATACCATATAACATGCGTTCACATAGACCCACACACATATACATATGATGAAGTGTTCCACATTACATTAAGAGTCTTCTTATTAAATACGTTATAATAGAAAATCCATAGATAATGCAACTTTACAGTTGATTATTTCACTCCTGGTTTTAAGTTAGAATCAGTAAATGATTGGAATCAATAAATAAAATTTGATATACTCTGAAACTGGAATGTACATTGTTTTTAAGTGCTTGACTTCTGTCGCATTATTCTTCCAAAAAAGGCATCTTTTTAATTTTTAGTTTTTTACTAAAGTCCCATTTAGGAACCTCATTGGGTCACATTTTTGACTGGTTGCTACCTGTTGCAGCCCTCTCTAGCGGTGAAGCAGCAAGACTTTGGGTCACCCCTGCAGCCCCAACAATCACTCGACCTCCAGCAGGAGGGTCAGACTTTGCTGCTGTGCCTCCCTGTCTCTCCTCCACTGCCTTAGTTTGCTGGTCCTTGCTCTTGGACCCCTCCTGAGAGCCAAGCTTGATTGGCCCAAGGACGTTTTTGGCCACAGTGGTCAGCTGGCTGACAAAGCTTGTCTTGTCGCCAGGGGAGACAGGCCGTGACTTACAGAGGGAAGGTCCGCAGAGGGAGGGGATGGAAGAAGTCGGGGAGGGAGAAGGGGAAGGTGAATGCTCCTCCACCACCTCCAGGCGACATTTATCCTCCCAGTCAAGGGTTCCCCGGTAGCAGTTGACAGGCCCAAGTCCTTGCCTCACCTTGCCCAGCGAGAGCGGCTGCCCATGTGGGGGAATGACGGGAGCAAGAACGCGAGCTGGGAGTTTGGGGCTTTTAGAGCCGAAGTCTGGAGTCCTCGAGTCACTTCCCTCTGAACCAGCCTTTCTCAGGCTGTCCCCCACACCTGATGGTTTAAAGGTTTTGTTCATGCTGAGAGGACCTGCTTTCACTGTTGTGTTGATGCCGATGGATTTATCTGGAGTAGAAACAGAGCTCTTAGTGAAGGCAGCACCGGGTAAACCAGGCCTACCCTTGTTATCACCTTCTTGCTTTGGTTCAGTTGTGCCCCATAGCTGCTCCTGGGGATCTCTACTACTACATAAAACACTTTTGGCTGCCTTGAGGTCTTGTGGTTTAGAATTTATGTCTGCCAGACTACCACCTAGACTTCCTCTTGTTTTGGGAAGTGTACTAGAAGTTGTAGTTTTAGTGGTTTCTGCACTTAGTCTAGAGCTCTGGCCAGCCTGTGAACTAAAGGGCAGCTCACTTGTATGAGGTTGTCTTGTTAAGGATGATTGGGATACTGTTGCTCCAACCCGACTCAATCTCTCCAGGACTGCCCCGGTATCAGTCTCCCTCTCTTTCTCCCTTTCCCTTGCTCTCTCCCTTTCTTCCCTCTCCCTCCCAGCCAGCAGTGTTTCCCTGCTAAGCGGTGACTCCTGCCTCCCTAGTCTCCTCATAGGTTTCAGGACACCAGCCCCTGGGTTTGTAGAAGATGAGGGCAGGGGTGGAGGATTAGGAGGCAAATTTTCCCCTTCTGTCTCCAGCAGGCTCTGGAGCCCGAGCTCACAGAGGAAGGCATCCTTACGGTACTCAGAGTGCTGCACCTCCAAGCTGTGCTTCCTCAGCGGACCCCCCAGCCCTCCTGTAGAACTGGACTGGGTCAGAGGTGAGCCTAGCTTCTCTGCTGACTGCACTCTTTGAGGAGAGGTGATCGCGGGGGTTCAGCACTCTTTGGCCTGGGGCGGACCACTGGCGGCGAGGAGTGGAGCTTTACAGGAAAGGACTGGGTGGTGTTGGAACTCCCCACGGTGTGGCCAGGCAGTGGTGGAGGCGAAGACTGGGTAGGAGAGGGTGTGTGGGCGAGCGGGGACAGGGGGATGTTACCTGCAGACTTACAGCGGGCAGAGCGATACTGGCGGTGGAGTTTAGGAGAGAGGCCGTGCAGGGAGCTGGGCCTCATGTGCTGAGCGGGAGCGGGTGAGTTTGGAGTGCTAGAGGCTGGAGAGCTGCTCTGGGAGGAAGCACCTAAAGCAACACAGAAAGCAGAAAAGATCAATTAAGATATAAAGAATCCCTGAGGAAAAGATATACTTTACTTTTGATGTAAAAGTAACGCTTCCTTTTAGGGTGAGTACAATTTCTGGTTTTAAAAGCTTACTTTCCTGGCCATACACTGTTTTTTGGAAGTCAATTTGGATAACTCCCAATTTTGTTTTCTAAAAATATATCTAGTTGTTTTCTGTGCAGTTTTAAACAAATCTTTCTAATGGGAATTTGTGTTTTAACAATTGTATGTGCATTGTGTATTTCCAGTGTCCTACCCAGGTATGAGGGCTCAGGGGTGGAGCGGTAGCCCTTAGTTGGGGACCTGGCAGACAAGCTGTTAGTTGGGGAGCCAGGAAGACTCTCACTGGAGGACAGAGAGCGATTCAATGAGGAAAGGCTGCGGCTGGTGTGCAGCAGATTGGATTGCTTTGTGATCTTACGGAACAAGGAGTTCCGCTTCTTACTGCAAGACAAACAAAGAAAAGACAGGAAGAGAAAATAAGATTTGAAATGGGATTGACATAATACATTTTATGTTGATAAATTTGTCTTTAATACCAGTGGTTTTGCCATTTTAATTTTTTTTTAAAGAATAGAGCAACTGAAGATTGACAGAAAGGGGCTGCAGGTCAGATTAGAACCAATGTCGCTGCCAAAGACTAAACCTACATCAAGCGCTCACTCTACCAGGTGAGTTGGAGGTCACCATGAATTAGCCATTTGTACCATTTTCCAAAGCGAGCCAGGAGATATTTTTTACATGCATTTTTTTGCATATTGTATTTTGTCCAGCTACACTAAGAATCAACTTGCAGCTTGAGACAAGATAGTCCATCACAGTGAACTAAAAAGCATGAAATTCATGAGCTGTGCAGTTAAAAAAAATCAAATCCAGCAGAGAGACATTTAGTTGCTGTGCAACAGCTGAGTCTCAAGAGTCAAATGTTTACTTACATGCTTGATTTCCCTAGTATACCAAAAGTAATGGAAACTAATGGCAAATGGCTGAAATGTGGAATACATGAAATCAACCTAAAACTGCGATAACCTCAGAAAATGGTCATTAGCAATGTAAAGTATGCAGTAATTGTAATTAATGGGCTAAAATGTGCAAACCCACTGCCCAATGGATTGGAAATCTCACCAGATAAACAAAGAGATAGTCAAAAAGACAGAGTTGTTGAACATTTTCCACTTTATGTTAGACAAAACACAGCAACTCCTTTACTATTGTATTGTATTTTAATTAATGAGACAACAATCATCTAAGACATTGCTGCCTTGCAGTGGTGCAGGTGCGTAAGCTCCTACCTGTCCTGGCTGTCCTTGCCCATGGTCCTCTTGTTTCGTCGGGCCATCTTACACTTGTAGCCGGCCTTGCGGGCAGGACCCACTTTAATGGAGGTGTTCTCAAAAGGCGTGGTTGTCACCGTCACCTTGTTTCCACTCTACGCAGGTCAATCACATTAAATTAGTTCTACATCGATCCTTACAATTATCCACTGTCAAGCTAGTTACCTACAGAAAACTGATCAAGAAAATGTTGCCTTAATTTACGGAATAAATTAGCTAAATTAATGTGGATTTGGAATAACTGAAGAGCTACTAAGACCAGCGTTACATTGGAGCAGCAAGCACTTTGTCTAAGTACATGATTAGCCTTTCCTTGAAATTGACAACTTATAAATAGACAACTAAGTGACCTTATATTAGCAGAAACAGAAGAATTACACAAGAATATTTATATTACCAATATACAGCACAACTACGGATGAATAAGCATACTGCTGCCTACCTTGAGGATAAGCTCTACCACTTCAGTGTGGACCAAACCGTGGACAGACTCCCCGTTGACGTGAGTAATGAGGTCACCGGCACAGAGGCCAGCTTCTTGGGCGGGGCCGCTGTCCTCTACATGCTGCCAAGTAACACAAAACGTTCAAGCTCATAACAGGGCAAAGGCAATTACATATAAACATTCAGAGTGAAGAGTTTAAATCTAGACATTCTGAGTTTAAGTCTAACAGTTAATCCTAAAATAAGTCTCTACATTTTTGTCTGATTAGAGGAAATCATACATTATTTTCCCTTGATTTTAGCTATGAATAATACAAGTCAAGTCTTTTATTAAAGAACAACTGCAACAGGATGAGAAATAACACATTCCACTCGTCAAATTTGAACCCCAAGCTGAAATCAATCAACTTAACAGTTTTAGATATTGCTGAAATCCCGTTCTCGTTTGCGCTCCTTTTTTTTTTATTCACTGATCCCTGTTTAATGCCACCTCAACTTTAAAATACACAATCAAAAGTCACAGCACAAGCCATTCCTTTTTTTACGTGAGGTCACTGACTTCAGCTCCAGTACAAAACATCTCCAGTAGTACCCACTACTACAAGTTCCTTACCCAAACAATGTGATGGACACTGTAGACATCACTGTCTCCGATGTAGACCCTGATGGCCCTGAGAGTAAAACCGTACTTCTTTCCAGAGCGATGGATGGTGATGGGAGAGCGCAGCACACTGACTGCTGGGCAGAAGTCTCTGCTTGGTGAAGAGTCACGTGACGAGGGGTTGGAGGAGAAAGAGTGGGGAGACATGGGGCTGGCCAGCGGAGAGAAGCCGCCATGCTGCTCCACTAGATAGTAATGAGATACTGTATTAGTGTTCCACAAACTAATATTTCCAAAAGGATTTCAGTCAATTCCTTCCTTATGTTGCTCACCTGATGGTATGATGACAGACAGGGCCGTGGCAGAGGCTGACTTGATGACCTTGTTTCCAGGTCTGGAGTTGCGTTTCTCTCCATCCCCAGACAAATGCTGATGCCGCGCCCTGCGGAGAACCAGGTCATTGGTGGCCCGGGCCCCCAGAGGGTCATACAAAGGAGTTATCACATCACGACTGGCTGCTGTAGGACCTTGGGACAATGTGGCGATGGCCGTGGTTACTCCTGGTGTCTCTCCATGTCTAGGGGATTTGTCTGTGAAGATGTAGAGCATAGCTATTTAGGTTTAAAGTAGCATTTAGAGGTAAAAATAGTAAAGTTATGAATTGTCAAGCTGACTCAGCAGTAGCCACCTAATGGAGTATTACAGGCTGCTTCCCCCCCTCTTCCTCCTGCTTTCTCTGTCATTTTCTGTGTTGCCCTCTCACTTATTTCCATTCCAATTCCCTCTCCACCTTCATAACCTTTCACTACCTCAGACACTTCCCCCTGAAAACACACCTGCACCGCTGATCTCCTTCAGACTGTTTCTCTGCTCCAGAAAGCTCGGCGAGGGGACACTGGTTCCATCCAGTGAGGTTCCACGGACCTTGATAGGCGCCTGGCGAGACATGGAGTCTGGCTCACCGTCTAGGGGTGAGGCAAAACGATGTGTATCCATCAGTGCTGAGAAGCGCCGGCGAGCACCAAGAGGAGGGCTACCATCCCCGTCCATGCAGAGGGATTCTGAACAAGACAGGCGCTTCCTGCAAGAAAGGGACACATGCTTTACATGTAAGATAACACAAATAGTGTATTCTCTATAAGAGTCCAACAAAACTAGGACTTTACAGCCATGCTAGCAGCCCAGTGAGGCTGTACTGATGCACAGTGATTCTTTGAGCTTAATGCTAATGTCAGCATGCTAACATGCTTATAATGACAATGCTATCTTGCTGATGTTAATCATGTAGCATATTAGAATGCTAACATTTGCTATTTAGCACTAAACACAAAGTACAACTGTTGTGAATATGTTACATTCCAATCTGTGAGAAGCCTGTGAAAGCCTCTGTCATCTGTTTTTATTGGTGTCATAAATTGGAACACTGTTTGCCTCTCTGAAGATGTATCTGTGTGTATCTGAACCAATCCTCCTGTCCATCCTGAGTCTCGTTCTTATTTTACTATTATCAAGTCATCTAAGTGAATGGAGCTATTGTTAGAACATGTATATCCTTGTGTGCATCATTAAACCTTTAGAACATAATGAACTGAACCTTGCTTTGTGGCACTTTGTCCTCCAAGATCTCGTAACTGCTTTCAGAATCAACTCACAGAGGTTAAGCCAGTAGATGATAGGATAGGAACCACAAAACAATTGTGATCAAATTGTTTCAAAACAACAGCTGAAGCTGATGGGAATGTTTTTGACCTGATGATGGTGCTAGATGACAATTGAAGGGATGACCTTTTTACAATTCATCCCGAGAGAGACATGAATGTGTGTACCGATGTCATCGTAATCCATCCAATAGTTGTCTAGACATTTCACTTTAAACATCATGGTGCACTAGAAAAGGTCAGGAGATCATTCAGCAGGATTTGTCATGAATGTCTCAGCATAATGGCGTGTCCATCCAATAGTTGTTGAGATATTTCAATCAAGACCAAAGTGGTGGACTGATCAACTGGCATTGCCATCTCTAGAGCCCTGCTGCTACCATGGCTAAAAAGATTAGTCACATTATTTATGTAATGGTACCCTGTGGAGTTTTTTCTCTAGCAGTGTTATGGAGCAGTTGTTCTATGACTGGGTCCCTGTTTTGTTTGCACATGCACATGCACAGGGGTGACGCAATACACATTCCTGCCAATGGTATCACACTATCCCACTGATCTGATCACTTATCATCAAATGGAAATGATGATAAGGCTGCTGGCCCTGGTGGCATCCCCAGTTGCGTGCTGGGCATTGTTAAGTGCAAGCGGTGGCTGCAAAGGGCGTGCAGCATCGTCAGGGACACCTCTCACCCCAGCCAAAGACCGTTTGCCCCCCTCCCCTCTGGGTGGTGCTACAGGACTCTCTGTTTCAGCAACAGCAGGCTCAGGAACAGCTTCTTCCCTTCAGCAGTCTCAGTACCTGTACTCTGTGCAGTGACAATAAAGTTGAATCTAATCTAACGCGCCAAGATATTCTGCAATGCACCAGAAAAGGCAGGATGGAAGATGCTTGGATGTAAACAATGGCTTTGCAAATGTTTTCTGAGGAAGGAAACACATTCAATACACCTGTTAGAGCTCAAGGACACACACTGTGCATTTTGGTGAGAAACACTGAATGTAAAAAATAATTTGATTTACAAAAAAACTCCACAGGGCCACTTTAATTAAAGAAATGAATGAATGTAATGAGCTGCAGCCAAAAAGTAATCAGTAATCAAAGCTGGCAAGATACTGATCATTCATACTTGATATGGGAGAGGGAAAATCCAGTAAGGTAAAAAAAAATGTTGAGCCACTTTTACCTTATCAGATTTTCTAACCATTATAAATGTAGAATGTATGAATGAATGATTTTATTTTACATGGGAATGTGGAGAGATAGAAATCTAGATGTAGGCTAAAGATTGCGGTGAAATGGAGTTATGAGAAGTAATGGCAATCTGTTTCTATTGGAAATGTGTCAGGTAAATAGAAATTTTAATGCTCTTATCAACATGGAACAGTGGGTCGACTGTGCAATGTTTTTTTTGTGCAATGTTTTTTTTTAAATTAAAAACAACATTGGCATATAGCCTACTGTACTGTTCAATTTCACATGTAATATTCTCGCCTGGAGCAGTCATTAACATTTGGAGCAAATAATCTCTCACACAACGTAACACTGTCCATCAATAAAGACTGGATGTAATGCGATGATAGCTCAGTTCACAACGACAAAAACACACAGATCACTTTGGTCTTGTCAATGTAACCATTTGGAAACTTTTAAAAAGTAAACTTTCCATTCAGAATCTTATTGGCATCCATTTCTGCGTCTCACGCTCACCATCCACGCAAAACGTAATGTTACTACTCTCTGGCCTGCTTTCAAGCCCAAACAAGTGTGTGCAGCTTGCCTGTTTTGTTTCCGGTCTAGCTAGATCCGGTGTGGTGTTCAAGTTTTCAAACGTTACATGTTAAAAAAACTACAAAGTTTGCTAGGCCAAAAAGAACGTTAATCTTGCGATAAAAAATTTGACACCATTAAAATGGGTTTGCATTAACGCCGTTAAAAACGTGTTTTACTGATAGCACTAATATTTATCAACAAATCTTGAAAAAACTGACACAATAGAGACATATTGTGTGTGAGTCATATGAACCAGCCATCCAATTCCACTTTCCAACTTTCCAAACTTTGCAGAAGTTGGAGATGTTGCCTGTTGTTGACTCAAAGTGAGTGTGAACTCTCGCACAAAGTTTTTTTTATACAAGAAATGTCAAAATTGGTGTCAGTAAGAAAGAAAGCAAAGTTATTCAGGCACACTGAGGTATGTGACAGCTAGGCTGCTAAAAGAGAAAACAACTTCAAGGAATCACCTTCTGAACAACTTCAGTCTTATCTTAAGTATAAAGAACCCACCGTATATACATATATGCTTCTACAGCCCCTCATTTAAGAATGCCCACCACTCACATTTCGGGGGATCCGGTCCTCCAGCTCTTGTCTCTCATGCTGAAGCTGCCTAGGCTCTCTCTCTTGGTCATCTTGTCCTCCCGTGGGCCCTTGTGCTCCCGACGGGATACAGAGGTCGTGGCTTTCTGCTCCAGCTGAGACAGATGCTCCATACTGCTGTACACCTGCAGGGGGACACAGTCAGATAAATTATAATTTGGTCTGTTGGTAGTGATTAACAGCTCTGGAATATAGCTGGTAATTGGGGGTTACAGCTATATATTACTTAGCTGTAATCATTTGTACTGTATTTGTTTTAGATATCAGGTTATTGTATCGTATTGTATGTATTGTCCAGCAGCCTGAGACTATACACTAAATGTATTGTTTATCTGCTTTGCTTGAACGAGGCCACTCAACAGCCATCGACCGAAACTTCAAATACATCTCAGAATTAATTTAAATTGAGCACTGAGCAATGAGGCATTTTTCGATTTTTTAAAGAGCTCCTTCACAATCTCACAACCCAAGAATGAGAGGATGGACCAGGTGAAAGACAGAGGGAAAGCAGATGGAAAAACAGAGCAAGTGAGAGAAAGAAGGGGAGAGGATGAATTAGGAAAGAGCCAAGAGAAGGGAAAAATGAAAGTACTAAAACCCGGTGCTGCTCTAAAAGTAGGACCTAATTTTAAGACTCTTGCATTGGGTGACAAAATAAAGCAGGTTGACCCAGTGAGAAAAAAAGGAATGAGAGAAATGAAAGACGAGAGGGCGGTAAAGAGCGACAAAGTCAAACCTTGCTGAAGCGAGGAGAACAGGAAGAGAACTGTCTGATCTCTACAGGCTCATCGTCATTGGTGTCATCCTCGTCGTACGTATTTATGTGATGATACCGATCCGAGCGGGCTGGCAGGGGAGATGAAATACTGTATATGATTTGTCAGTTCAACATAAAAAGTGCATTTCTGACAGGAACGGTGTCAGGAAATTTTTGTACAACCCATAAAGCTAATATCGATGTACTTTACAGACACATAAATCCAAATAAACTTACTATCAAAGTAGCTGGTGTCCTCTTCTGACTCCAGGTGAGGGATGAACTCTGCCTTTTGTCTTAGCAAACTGTTCCAGTCCAGCTCTGTGAAGAACGAGTGTTGCTTCACCTCAAATGCTCCGCCTGGTGGCATTAACAACACAACCTGTCAGCCTCACTCAAAATACAGTATGAATAGACTGTATATTTAAAGCGGCTTACCGTTAAATGAATGTGAACGGTGTTTCTCATAGTGACAAACACAGAGAATTATTACCCCACTCTGCATTTTCCGGCAGCTTTTTGTGGCTTTCAGATACTGTATTTGTTTTGGCCCGTAACGTAACTATTCTCTGGTCACAAGCGTTGGGTAGTGACCAAAAGATCGGTTGAAATGAGTTCCCTATGTAGGGCGGATATGCTCACCCTAAAATATAAGGTAAGGAGCTCAGTAAGCAGGAGAGCGCTTGTAGTAGAGCCACTGCTCCTTCATGTTCATACGAGTCAGTTAAGGTGGTTCAGGCATCTGATAAGGAAACATCCTGGGAAATCACCATTTGTGCTTTTTTGGGCATGACAAACTAGTAGAACAACCCGGGGTTGACCCAGAACACGTTGGAAACATTATATATCTTATTTGGATTGGGAATGCCTCGGGATCCCCTGGGAAGAGCTGGAAGACGTTTCTGGGGTAATGGACGTCTTTATTACCTTGCTTAGCCTGCCGCCAGCCACCACAACCAATAAACCAATCAATAAATTCATATTTGTGGAATACTGAGTTAATTTAGTGTCTCTTGACATAACGTTTGTGAGCCTGAATGCTTCTTTGGATCCTCATGAAATAGCCCTACGTATTCCTAATCCCAACGTAAAACAGGTGCAAATCACAGCTTTGATATCAAGTAAATGCAAAAGTTCGTACCTGTACCCAACCTCACAAGAGGGTTGGTCTGTAGCAGGGCAGAGATAAGGTCCTGGGAATCAGCAGGCAAAGCTTCATCACCATTTGGCCAAGCTATATTGTCTAACAGAGACAACAAAGAGAGATCACAAGGTCAGTGTAACCAGGGAGAAAAAATTGTCTACTTTTGCAGAAGGCTAGTTCAAACTACTACAAAATTGCACTTAATACCTGCATGTCAGCAGGGGAAACAAAACATTTTAAACATGGAAGAAAACTATTCTTTTTGGAGCAGTATTCAATATCTAAAGACTTAAATTATATCACATGCTTGAGTTGCATGGTATTGAATAATAATGGTGTCACTTTACTGATCCTTAAATTATACACAATTTGTTTTATAAATGTTGTGGTAGTCTTAAAAATAGTTCTGTACACTTACTATGACCCACATACTAGAAGACACCTAGTTGAATGAAAACATACTGTACATGATTTTTGGTTTGCTTTTCATAGCTAAAGATGTGCAGTTTTGAGAGTAGCTTTACAAATAAGTAAATTAAGTTAACAATACTTTCTTACCTGTGATGACCTGTCCAAACAGCTCCTCCGGAGTGTCTCCAAAGAAAGGCACACAGCCCACCAGGAATTCATAGAGGATGATGCCCATGGCCCACCAATCTACTGGCTTTCCATAGCCCTGACGGAGAATCACCTCTGGAGCGATGTACTCTGGAGTACCACACACCTGAGAGGCAAGGGAAGACAGAGGAAGAAAAAAATGGAGAGAGAAAGAAATAAAAGATGGGTTGAAGATGCTTGACAAACTTAAGTTGTTGGTATCCAGGAAAACATTGAAGTTGAAAGGAGCTGCAACTTTACAGATACAGTACTCTTATTTAGACTGATTATTAACTTAAACAGTAAAAAAAATATTTAATGCAAGATCTGTGAACTTTTCAGATAACTGGACACTTGTTTCTGGAAAGACACTGTTGAGTTTTTCAAATGTCTTTTTTTTTTAATGCTTTTTTTTAAAAAACACCAAAAAATAAATCTTATCAATTTCCTTAGTATGGCAGAAGAAGTCTCAACAAACATAGCCATGCAAAATAATTTGCATGGCTATGTTCTACTTGTGGTAAGTGGGAGTTATTTCTCTTTTTGGGGGGGGATTTACCACTAAAGGCAGTAAAATGGAAATAATTCACTTATCTCTTCTGTTCCGTCTTTTACACGTTCCACATCGATGACCTGTTTAAGGTTTCATTCTAACATACATATATACATATTTGTTTTTCAGTAATGATTTGCTGTTCAGGAGATCTACAAGTGAATATAAAATGTATGCACTTGTGTTTGTGTATGAGTGATTACACGTGTGCATGCTGTCTTAAGGCTCTGACACACGGCCAACTGTTGGCAGAAAAGACAGTCGGACTTACTAGTCTCCCCGAGTTGGTCAAAAATATGCCTCGGAACACACCGAAGAGACGCCGACATGAGAGTACGTTCTGCACGTGCGCAAGACGTAATAGTCTCCATAAAAGCAGGAAGCGCTAATCTGTATTATTGGCCAAAAATCAAAACCGGAGCTGATTGGACAAACGTGTCATGTGGGTCTGGCTTCCTCGGAAATTCAAAGTCAGACTGTCATGGCGGCTCCTTCAGACTACAATCTCATATTTTACTAAAATAGTTCACCGAAATGTGTTTCTGAAAACATTTTAAGCAAGAAATAGGCCATACAGTTGCTGAATCTGTCTTCATTTCAGATTGACAAAGGTCAGCTTCAAAGATTTTCATCAGAATTTGAGAGACTCTAGTCTCTACTCATCATTTGCGGGTTAGCACTCCACCAATCAGATTGGTCATTTGAATCTGACTGCCGGCAGTGCCCTCCTTCCGACCGAGCATGTCAGGTCTGCCAAAAGGCTGACGGCTCCTTTGACGGACAATGGCACGGAACACACCAAACAGACTCAAGTTACCGACGTCGCCATTACACAACAGAGACATCAGCAATGAGAAACACTCTCAGAATCTCTACTAGAAACATGAAAAGCAAAGCTCTGGTCTTTTTCATCCCCAGATGTGAGTTGATTACTGACAGATGCCTGCTTTAACCCAGAAGAGCTGACTGATCTGACTGCTTATGACCGGTTTCATTCAGAGCATAAACAATAACAAGATTGTAATGGAGATGGAGATCATTAATGATTCACTAATTCAGATTACAGGAAAAATTGTAATGGAAAGGATTGATTTTGCTGATTACACATGGCTGGAGGAGACAAAAAGATGCTGCAAATGCTATGCTAATTAAATGTATCTGTATGCAACCTTTCTTATTGTATAATGGTGTGATAAATTACTTCAATTAAAGTCTAAAAGCCTACAATACACACTGCTAGTTGCAGGTACTGTACCTGCTTATCCAGGAACTCTCTGGCATCTTTTTCAATGTGTCCCTCATACAGATTGGTGGTGAGGCTCATTAGACCCATCTTCGACAAGCCAAAGTCTGTAAGCTTAATGTGTCCCATGGAGGTGATGAGTAGACTATTAGAAGACAGAAAACAGACATGTTTAGCACATTGCAATAAAAGGTAAATATAATTGAGTATGGGGTTATTTTGAAAGATTTGTCAATGTCACAGATTGTCATTTAGGTAATCAGATATTGCATAATACACCTGAGGGAGAGTGCTTAAGTGGAGATATAAACATATGAGACTGGCGTGCTACAAATGAATGCACAGAGAAACTTTTCATCGAGACCAAGATGAAGTATTTTGGTTGAGTTTCTGTCTGACTCAATTGCTGGCTGTAAAACCAAAACAATGACTTGAAAGATGCTGAAAAACACCATAGAGCTGAGAGGAACTGCAGTTGGGGGATACATCTCTGTGAGTTAGTCACTGCAAGTGACTTCTTTCACATCACATGTAGTCTTTTGATCTTGTGTTAATATAAAAAAAATGATTAGTGCAGCTTTAAACACTCACTTGTCAGGTTTAAGGTCTCTATGGACGATGCCATAGTTGTGCAGGTATTCCAGGGCTAAAACTGTCTCAGCAAAGTACATCCTTGTCAGCTCCACAGGCAAAGCCCCGATGTTCTTCAACAAAGTGGCACAATCGCCACCTGGGAACACAAAAACACCACAAGTGTACAGAAGCACAAAATTAATTTAGTAATTTAATAATAGTAATTTAATCCTCTGATGAGGCAGAATAGCATCACAATAGGTGATTCATAACAATAGCATTCCAATTTTTGTGGTGTACCAGTGCTTATAAAAGGGTATTATCATTTAATTTTGTATGTTTCTATTCCATTTTTTTTATTGCCTTGTAATCCACCTTTGCTCCCCCTAAAGCACGTTTGGCAGTGTCATCCCACACGAGTCACTCATGACAAGCCCTGCATGGCTCAGTGTGTCTGTGCACCAACAGATAACATAAGAGCTTCTGCAACGCTGTCTTCAATCTCCTGACCTTGTTTGACTTTTCATGGTGAAGAATCATTGTTATAGTGAAATAAGAGTAACCATATTGCTTTCATTTTCCTTTATCTGAGCAGACAAAATCACCATTTGCTATTCAGGTGTTTAGCTGACACTTTTATCCGGAGTTAAATAAATTAAGAAACCTGAACCAACATTTCCTCAGATGCATGACACATAAAAAGGAAGGGCAAACACAACAGAAATGTCACCCAGAGTCATTCAGAGTTGTCTCATGAATGATAAATCTCCATTCATTTTGAGTACTCCCTCTGTGTAATAAAAGTCTGCAACCAAACTAAATCTGACTCGCTTACCCTCAACATATTCCATGACCATGCACAGATGCCTCCGAGTTTCAAAGGAGCAGAACATGGAGACAACGAACGGGTTCTCTGCAAAGGTGAGGATGTCTCTCTCTACAAACGCCTGCTGGATCTGGTTCCTAAGGATCAGATTCTGCTTGTTGATCTTCTTCATGGCAAAACGCTGACGTGTCTCTCTGTGGCGCACCAGGTAGACGGCACTGGAGAGAAGGTGAGACAAAAGTGAAAACCGAAGGGACAGGGTAAAACTGGTGAGACCAGTATAAAGGGTATTGTATGAGAAGATTTAAAAATAGAGAAGATATTCCATCTGCTGTTAGACATGAATTTAATGCAGTGTGGCTGAATGGATATTAAGACTTTAAACCCACTGGTATAAAATGTCAAGCCCAACTAGTGTAACCTCTGAATTTCTTTTAATCTTGAACTGAATTTTTGTAGCCAACTTCATTTCCTTTCTCTTTTACATGGGCAGATAATGCGGGCTCCTTTTTTGATGGAGCCAAGCTTCAGACGAACTTAGATCATCTTTTAAATTACAGCAACATGTGCACTGATTACAACCAAGAGGAGACCAAATGTTATTATTTTAAATCCCCACAAATTGCTTTTTAGTTGTACAGTACACTTCAAGTTCACGTCATTACATCATCTTTCAAATTATTCTACAGACCAGTGCCTGAATATATGTCCAAAAATGTCACTCAGTTTTATTGATTGTTTTAAACAGTTCTTCATGTGTAATACCGAGCATGAATGCTGATTGTTGACCTTGGAAACACTTACTGTAATGCTTTTTTTTCCGGAGCTCTCTACCCCCATTTCACTGTCTTCCACAGCGCATTGAGGTTAAATAAACAACACATAATAGCTTCATTGGATTTGATTCAGTCTGGAGGGGTCAATGAGATTGTAATCCATTGCTTACCCATATGCTCCATTGCTGATCAGTTTGATGCTCTGAAAATCTTCTTCACTCGGTGGCTTAATGGCTCTCCCTTTTCCCTGGTGATACATTTTAAATTTATAATTCAAATCAACACAAAGGTTGTTTAAATGAAATGCTTGAATGTCATTGTTTCTTTGACAAGTTGATAGCTGTGTGTATTTGAATGGTGGTGTGTGTATGCAGTCATATTGTGTGTGAATACATGTAAACACAGATCTGTCTGTGTTTGTATGTTCTTCACCTCTGCTGAGTCATCAGTCTCTGGAGTATGAGGACCCTCACTGTCGTAGCTGTCAAGGCTCACGATTTCTGTTGAGAATGTTAGTCAATCAAGCAACACGGTGTCAAAATGAACAGACATTTTTCATGCTAAAACAACAGGCCTCCCAAGCTGCTGATAAAAAAGAAAATTGCAGCTGCTCAGACATCTTAAACAAAACCGTCAATTTTTAAAAACAGATGAAAAACCAAACGGGTCAGATCACTGAAACAATAACATGAGAGTTAAAATAGCTTGTTCCTATTAATTTTTCTTGTCTCCTTCATCTCCCCTCCCCCTCACTTTGTACCTTCTCCTTTCTTGAGCAACAGCTAATTTACAGTGTTCTTCCACTCTTGTATGTGACAGCTGCTGGAATACACTGATTATAGAACTGTTTAGTTGAAGCAAGGAAATAATTGACTAGCAATTAACTTTTCAAAGCATTAACAAAGCCGCATTGTAGATATTAACTTAATGTAAAATTAAAGTCACTAACGTGACAATCCTACATTCTGTCGCTTTTTCTTTGACGCTGAAAACAACTGATCTTGTCAACGGTCCTATGAGCCAAGGAGCCAAGAAAAGAAACAAGTGTGAAAGTGGGTGTGCATGTGTGACTTGTATGGCAATGTAGGTGCAAAAAAAGTGCAAGATCAAGATATCAAGTGGCACATTGTTAGTAAAGATAAGCTTAAAAAGGCTTAGCAGTTGCGTATTCTTCATGAATTCAAAAACAAAACTGCAGAGGTTTATTGTGAAGAGTCATTGCAAGTCACTTAACCCATCAGCTAATGAACAGCTCCTGATGGATGAGACCGGGAGCGGCTTGAGCAGATGTGAATTAGAAATGTGAATTTGGGGGCCTAGTCTGAAGTATGTTGATTAATGAAACACAGCGATGCCACCACGTCACCAACCAGCAAATGATCCAGCCAGTCTACTTTACATCTCCTACATCCTTGTGATGAACAACCAATAAAGCTGATCGATGGCTTAATGCAGTGATGTTGAAAGACTGACACTGTGAGACAATGGCACCTGAACAAGACAACCACTGGCTTTTTGACTTTATTGTCTGTACTGTATGTTCACAGTTTTCACCACTTGGCAAACATCTTTATATGAATGGAAATAGAAAGGTGTCAGTATCAGAAAAATACTGATAGCAAACATTCATTTTGGAGATAATTATTCTAAGTTTTAGAAATACAGTTATCATTATAATTTGGTGGCTTTGGTTTGATGTGAACAGGATGTATAATGTTGCCAGGGAATCAGTTAGCGATAGGATGTGTTTTTGTGTACCTATATTTCTTTACATTTTGACAAACTAGCACAATTAAAAGTATTCTGAATTAGCCGTTAACAGTTCCTGGTTGTAATGTACCCATAGATGTACAGACAACTATCCCTGGATTACTTTGGAATCGAAGGAAACTTAAAAACCTGAAAATTAGTTTAGTTAATAATAAGTTCTGAACTTATGAGGAATGTCTTTTTATATGATATCTCAGAGGATTTATGGACATTTGCTCGCAAGGGACTTCAGAGATTAAATCCTCAGGAAGTGTGGGTCTATTTTGCCACTTTGGACAGAGCCAAACTAGCTGTTTCCCACAGCTTTCAGTCTTTATACTAAGCTAAGCTAATCACCTACTGGCTCACGCTCAGTAACTCACAGACTTGAGAGTAGTATCTTCTCATCTTACTCTTGGAAACAAAGTGGAAAAATGTATTTCCCACAATGTTGAACTATGTGGTTTGATGAAATTCAATACAATATCACTCTTAATTCCTCTTACCACAAGGAAACAGCCAATGTCTAACAGAACAATTAAAGCCTTTATACATATGTTGTGTGGACATAGAATATTCCCTGTTAAAGCTAAATTTGTACTACAAAACCCGCAGTATATATCTTTTCTTTCCTTTTCTCTTACCCTCCAGTGGGTCTCTGGTCAGCCCCAACTGGCTAATGATGTATCGGGGGATGTCTGCCTTCATCAGCTGTCCCTCCTTGGCATGGTCCTCCGCTGCCTCCAGCAGATGGTAAAACTCTTCAGGGTTGAACTCCTATCATTGGAGAGGAAAATAATTAAGTGCAAAAGGAAGCTACAATATAACTGCAGAAGATCTATCAGAATTCAAATGCAGTATTCATACAGAGGTGCTCCAACAGGAGCTAAATTAACAGGGTAAACACAATGATCACTGCTTATTTAACATTCAGTGTGATATAACAATATAATATATTTTCAAGTCCATATTTTTAACACCTTCAGAAAGGCTTGAAGGCCAGTGCTGTAGCTACATCATCTCTACAAGTGAATCCACAAAACTCTAATCAGCTCCTGTCAACACCAGATGTAAAAAAAAAGTAGTAAAAAAAAGTACTTACATTTAAAAATTCCCTTAAAAAAGCCATTTAAGTGGAATTTTCAACTGCAAAATGTCCTGCTTAGTATGAAACTTGGTCACAATTTAATGTTTATGTTACGTGCTTATGTTTTTAAAAGTAATTAGCAGCAAATGTATAATTATATGATTTTATTTTTACTTCCAAATATCTGCTTTTAAATTCAAGCATCAGCAGCGCTCTGATTGGTGCCAATATGTTGATAACATATTTGAATGTACCACAGTATATCACAATATTGATTTTTTTACAGCTGGGTATTAAACCATGATAAATGATCTCCTAGTTAGCAGAAACAAAATTATTTGATAAATTGAACTAATGTTATATGGTGTCAAATCACATAAATGCATTTAAGTAATTCAAGGTGTGTCCAACATATAATTTCAAAACTAAAATTTACTTCAACCTGCTGCAAACTCATGACCAAACACGACTCGAGGGCTGTCAAACAAACACAATCAGTGTTAATACACCGCCCAACTTTAAATTGCTTTCTTGAAACATCTTTTTTGCAATGAAACAGCCTTTTGTGGTGTCCTGTGGGATTCAGTTTCATTCCTGTTGGTGGAATAACATTTTGATTAGAAAGCAGAGCCTAGGGCAGCCGGGATCATTTCCCCCCTCCCTGCTCTTTCATATCTGCTCCCCTCGACCGGAGAAAAAAGAAAGAGTACAGAAAGGGGGAATTAACCTGACTCATTGATAGCTTGCTCTGCTCGAGGATAATATCCCTGCAGCTAACAGCCAACAGACTGTGTGACATTTTCACCAAATCAGAACTCACGGCTGACTTGAATGCTAAATGAACTCTATGCCCGTGGACAACATCTTATCTGTGTGTGTCTTCTCCTCTATAACCTCAGGGCCGTGAGGATCTTAAGTCCCATCCACATCCTGCCTGACCCTATCGACCTCTTCTGGCGGTTGCCTTGGCAACGGAAAGATGAGACGAAGGGTGGTTGGAGGAGGGACCACTCCAATGACAAACATGTGAAGCCATCAATCAGTGAGTTGATAGTTAGGTATGGCTAAGCCTCCTGTGCATACAGAGAGGCTTGTTATTACTAAGTAAGTTGAAGTATCAACAAGTCAAGGACACGGCTCCGTTTCCCGGCAGATTTGATGTGGTGCTGAGAAGATCGACAAGCAGTGGAAAGGATATTTTACAGTTTTTAGCTACTTTTGAAAAATATCCTGCAGCGATAAGCGCATACTCTGCTGTGTCTGATGTACCGACAAGCTTAAACAAAACCATGGCCTCTACTGCATAATACAGTATCTTAATTCATACATTAAAATCTATTGTATTAATAATGCTTAAGGTGAAACTACATTTACTGGAAGCAAGTGTACATCAGCAGCCATAAGTGTACATTAGCAGCCATTTCTGAATGCAAGGGGATGTTGAAAATATGCAACACAAGTGCAAGTGTAGAGAGTAGAGCTCTGGTATTGTGTTTTCACATCCATTAGTTTTGATGATTTGATTAGTTTTCTAATGCAGCTACACGGAATGACCATTTAAAGATATCAAGTTTTCTGCTATTGTATGTTGCTTCCAACATCTGTGATATATTCATAATAATAATAATAATTCATTTTATTTATAGGTGCCTTTCACATCATTCAATGTCACCTTACAGCAGTGAAACAGTAATTAAAAACAAGAACACAGACAGCTACATAAAAACAAAACAAAGAACAAAAACAGAACTAGTAAGAAATAAGAATGGCGTGGTCAGACAGAATGTGCTAATCTGAATAAAAGTGTTTGGAGCTGTGATTTGAAGGTGGGGAGAGGATTAATTTCACGGATGGTTCGTGGGAAAGAGTTCCAGAGATGAGGGGCTGTATGGCTGAATGTTCTAAACCCCATGGTTGCTAAGTGGGCAGGAGGTGTGGTGAGGAGAATTGAGGAGACAGATCAGAGGTTCTGGGAGGGTGTGTATGGAGGTGCAAGGTTGTGGAGAGCCTTGAAAGGGAGAAGGAGAATCTTGTAGTCAGTGTGATATTTGATAGGGAGCCAGTGGAGTTGTTGAAAGATAGGGGTGATAGATCTATAGAGAGGGTTCTATATTGAATTGCTACGTACCATGTTTTGAAATGTTGTTAGAAAAATCATTCCTAAGACTTCCTGCTCATTAAAGAGGTTTGTCCGCAGGTTTAAAAGGATACTTTTTGCAATTTAGTACTGCATTTCCATGAAATCAGGGGTTAAAACAGAATGGTTTTAAAAGTCAAAGCTGAAGAGATAGCCTGATGTTTAGTCCCTAGTATGGATCAAACCAAAAAATGCTAGATCCTATCTTTCCTATTATGCAACTCTAAAGTATCTTTCATTAAACCCAACATGCCTTTTAAATGCACACTTTTTTCAAGCCCCACACTTCCACTTTATAATTATTAATTTAATAATTTTGTTATCATTATTAGTCTCAAGCAGCACCCGGATGACATTATCAAGGTTATTTTCCAGACTTTGGAGCGCTCCTTTCAGAGCCTCAGAAGGGATTATCCAACTGTTTTCACATGCTTAGCGTACTCCTCATGTGACTGAGCTCCATGTGTAAGATCTGGGGAATGCCCCTTTAACAGCAGCAAAAGATAGTCATGTTATGATATCAAAACATTCTGATGAACTCATATTAACAGAAGTAGGGCTTTTACAAAGATTTGTCACCTACTTGTGTTTGAGTGCAAGGAGCTATAATCTCTTTGAATTATTCTGAAGGCAGCAATGTAATGGGAAAATTACATAGACAATGATTTTCTTTCAATAATTGTTCATTTCTTAAGTGATTTTTCATTATAAGTAAATCCTTCAATATGCCTCTGAAATATCATAAACTCAAATTATTGTTTTTTTTTATCTCTCCAGAATAAACAAGGTGGGTACAATTTGTTGTTCTAGCAGCTGTACTGGTGGATAGTGGACACTTTGTCTGAACATTCAGCAACGGATGCAAGTGTAAATAATACTATATGATAGTTGTATGATTGTTTTCCCCTTATTTGCTGAAATATTAAAATGTTGCTTTATTCTTTCTTTCTGCAGCCATGGGGTTGAACGTATATAGGGCATAAGGGGTATGTGTGACTGACATTGGGCCTATATTTGTGTTGCTAATTTGCCATAATTGAAGGTTTTTGGTTTCTATATTGTAAAGACATAGTACGGATGTGTGGGCACACAGATTGCATACAGGTATGTATCATAAAAAGATACCAGGTCTTTTTATTTGTCACAAGTAAAACAAATGCAATGTTAATGATAAAAAAGCCTTAAAGTCAACTTCTAGCTGTGACACCTTTGTTTCATCACTTTAAACTGAATGCACAGTCGAGAGCCTGATCCACTTCTGCTCAATCTTTAATGCCATTTCAGTGTAAAGGAGTTGACCACCATCTCCATGTGGGAGGACAATAGCCTTTCCCAGCAGATGAAGCAGAACATACTCAGAAAGTGAAAGGCATTCAGAAAAAACAATGATCTTGTCACTTGATTAAATAGATGTTCATTTGGTGATTCCATGTCAGTGTGTGTTGAGGGATTGTTTCACAAAACTCACAACATTATCAGGTAGAGGGATAAAACTCACCAAACACTCAAGGAGCCTGGCTGGACGAGATATGATGATGAAGAGCTTTTTGACCAGCTCAATGACAAAGGTGAGCTCCGAACTCTCTGAGCGTTCATAAGCCTGATAGCAAGGGAGAGACAGGCAGACAGAGAGACAGGTTAGTGATGTGCAATGTTTGGACTGATATTCCTCTCCACTTCCACCTCCATGACTCACATGTCACAACTCACGTCATGAAGCAGCTTTTCCAGGTTCTCCTGCAGTTCACAGAAGTAGACACTGGTGATGAGACCCTCACGTGATTTGGTCAGGCAGTCTCTAGACAGCTCAGCTACCTGGTGGTGGATGAAGCTAAGGACCCCATCGGCCAGTGGCCGGACGCTCTCTGGGCAGTAGTTGTGGATGAACTCTGCCAGTCTTTCCTCCATCTGAGCTGTGGCCTAAATTAATTTAAGATGATGGTTAAAAGACAGTTACTATCATGTTGTCAGGCTGCCCCCACGTTAAATCACCCACACCCAGTTTTTCTAAAGTTGCTGATGGGTCAGTGATGAAGCACATCAAATCTTAGTAAAGACAACAAACAAATTTGATCACATTCCTTCCCTAGATGGGACGTCATGTTTAAAAAAACATGACGTCAGAATTTAGACCCCATTAAGCATCCATTACATAATTATTATGAATTACTGCTCCATTCCTGAGAAGTGTGCAATGAGTGCAAATGAGCACAGGGTGTACGTGTTTGTGAATACAGGCAAGTGTTTGAGGAAACCGGCTTGAAGTAACACACATTTCCTGACATACATTTTCCTGTCCATAGAAATAGATATCTAATATCTAAAAGTATCTCTCAGACATCGAGTCGTGTATCTATGTCTCAGTATATAACACAGGCAGGCAGCTTTAAGAGGTTAGCTTACAGTTTGATTACATATTGGCCTGGAGCAAGATATCTGATCTAATTAGGCTTTGCTAGACCTGACTCACAGGTCAGACATGGACGACCTCCAGGGGTTTTCACACATTGCAGTGTCAACAGCTTACAAAGAACTGTAAAATAAAATCTCAGAAGCTGCTCTCTGATTGACTGTCTTTATATTGGAAATAGGAGGAGAATGGTAAGTAACAAAATACAGAGCTCACAGCGGAAAAAGAGGCAGTAAACATTTGGACTCTCCGTCGCTGGGAGTCAAATGCGGACATTACAGTTTTATGGTAAGCGTCCTAACAATAATGCTACTGGTGATACTTATACTCTGACTCAATTATTGTTGTGTCTCGAGTCTCTGCATGCTGGGATAATATTGCTGCCTGGCTGGCTCGTCACTGAAGTCCAATCTTACACTCAGACTGATCTGCTCCTTGTTGAAAGAAAATACTTTGGTAAATGATTAGCTGTTAGCTGCAGAGCATTTGGGGATACTACCCTAATGTTGCTGCACTCATTAAACATATTTAAGTCTTGCTAGCTTATATGATTTTGCAGGTTGTCATATCCCTCCAACTGATCCAAAATGTAGCAACCTTTTTGATCGTCACGTTGCCCAAACACCTCACTGTATCGCTCCCTACATTAGCTTCCCATAGTTGATTCAGTCCCTGATGTTAGTCTACAAAGACTGTACTGGTACCCGTCTTCTTCCCAAGTAAAACCTTTTTGCTCTAGCAGGAACTGTCTGATCTACTGTTTGCCTGGAGTCATCCTCTGTTATAAAAAAGGATTTTTTTAGCTTGTTTACTTGTTGTTCTGGACACCCTGTGGTGTTCAATGTACCGTCAGCTAATCACCAACATGATCTGAATTTTGCCATTACAAATAATAAGCATTCATGTGTGTCACCCTGGAAAAAATACCAAATGCTGTAAATGTAAATCAGTGTAGCTAAAGAGGTATGCACGCAGAATGTTTGAGTGTGTATTTTATGTGTGTATAGATGCATTGTTTACTATAGTGTATTTGTTTGTATGAGGCCAACCTTGGGGAAGCGTTCCTTGTAGACATGGTTCATCATCACTATTTCATTGTCATAGCAGGATGGAGAGCGCCCTGGGCTGAAGAGAGACAAACACAGAGAGCAGGAGAGAGTGAGGGGAGGCAGCTGTTGAGACGCAATTATGTACTGTTGCCTTGGATAAAGGAATAATTCACTGCTTCCCCACATGTCCATCCTGTCTGTATATTATGCTAATCGACCAATCAAAAATTCAGTGCACTCAGTTTAGTTTCTCAAATGGATCTGGTGACCTCCTGCACGTCACGCCACACGTGGTACAGACATAAGACAAGCATGAAGACATTCAGAGTCACATGCACACACTCCTACACACATACATACATTACGTGCAGATATAAGGCTATGCAAAATCAACACGTGGCAGAACCCCCCCAAAGACAATCGTAATACTTGTATGAAGCTGGGGCACGTTGCTATTGAGAGTGGAGGCTTTGATAGGTGTGGTTGGAGGGAGTGCATACCAGAGATTTCTGCTAATAAAGAAACTGCAGCACTCTGGAGAGGCTTAAAGCACTGGAAGGTGGACTGATATAATAATGGTGGAAAGTAACTACATGTAAAGACATAACTTGAGTATTTTCTTCTACTTTATTACAATTCAGGGGTAAATATTTTACTTTTATAAATATTTTACACACAAAACATACAAACAGCCTATAAAATATGATGCTACAGCATAGATGTATCTACCCCATATTACTGTATATTGTAATAGATTAGGGCCTAAACCAATAATGTATGTAAGTGTGTCCCTCAATACTTCCCAACTTTAACTTCCCAACATATGAGGCACTCAGTCATAAGTGATTCACTGATGAAAATCTTAAAAAAAAAAAAAATCCAAATATATACTAAATTTAAACAAAACAAAAAGGTTCAATACTTTTCTAAAACAGCTGGGCACTGCAGTTTTAAGCAAACATTATTTAAACAGGAGTGAAGAGCTCTTGTTAGTAGGATCAGTTCATTATTGCTTTTGTTCTTTAAATGGTAATTCTTGACATAATAAAAATATTTAATATCACCTGACTTATTCTTCAACTAGTAGTTAATATTGGCTCCCCATTGCTCTACTACGACATACAAATGCTGTTTACGCATAAGTAATAATCTAATATGATATACTGTATACGTTGGATAGTTCAAGTAAATTTTGTTAATAATATTTATGCACTTTTACTTATGATTAAAATGTTGAATGCAGTACTTTAACTTGAATTATTTATAGTGTGATATTGTTATTTACTGAAATGGATCTGAATATGTCTTCCACTGCTGTTTTTATTAATATAAATTAATGACAATAAACTGCACACACCTGGAAGATGAGAAACTGTATACAGTACTGTATGTGTAGATTTACATGAGCAGCAATATGTTTTATATTTACATTATATTAATATATATTGTCTTTAATTGAAAAAAGAGCTAACTGAGTCTCTCCTTTTATTAAAAATGACAGCTGTAGAAAATAAAGCATCCAACAGCACTGACAAATGCACTCTAATACATACATAATAATATTAGAATTTTAAAAGATAAGCAACAATAAGGCCTGTACTCTAAGTCCATGATTAAGAGCCCTCTGCATCGCTTCATGACAGAAGAAAGTTGTTCCTGCAGACTAACTAAAGTTTTCCTTTCATAATCCTAAAGGGCAGCCGAATGTCCTTTTATAAAAGCTTGACATGATGAATTTTGGTTACCTTTGTTTACTTTTTCTTCACCAGATAATCTCCACAAATTAACTATTTACAAATAAGGCTGTTTTTTATCTGGAAAAAAAATGTCGCTAAGTACACTAAGTCTGTGACTGGGGGGCTACTTCCGGCTACTAAAAGAAACCAGCACGTAAGTCCTTATATGGCTCCTGCTCCCATGGACAAATTATATGTAGAAATCCTAAATCAAAGTTGGCTAGATGCCCAGCGGCTTGTCTTTATTTGATCAAACTGTCTTGTTGCCCATGACCTGCTGTGCTCTCACCTGAGGCTTCGTGAGCGAGGGCGGGCGTGCGGCGAGCGTCGGCCCCCGTCATCGTCCGTGATGCTCTCGGTGCTGCCAAAGTGCTTGGACAGGAAGTGCAACTCATCCATGGTCGGCTGAAAGGGCAGCTGATGCAGACGCTCCTGGGATGAGCTGGATGACTGGGGGGAGACATGAAAAAGAGCCAAGGTTAAATTATTAACTGCTCTTTGTAGGGTTTCTTTGAAAAACTTCTGTTGCCACTGCATTGTCAATGGTTTAAAAATAGATTATCCAGTAATTGAAAAAAACAAATGGCAAGAGCACCTTTATCGATGTGGTGAAGAGAAGAGAAGAGAAGACAAAGAAGTGAAGAGACAGAGAAGAGACAAAATTGTGTACTATGATGTGAGTGGGTGGAAAGAACTGAAACAAAGAAGCAACTAACTTAAAAGAACAAGGAAGGACGAGAGAGAGGTAGAAAAACAAAAAAGATATCAAGAAGGAGTTAGTGTAGGAGGGTAAAAGAGAATAATTTGGACAAAATACCAAAGCAAAAAGACTGCAGGGAATGACTACCTAAAATTTGACTGCTGCCTTAAGTGTCTGCTGCCTCAGGGGGTTAATGGCAGCACTATTCACTTTTAAACAAAAGACTTTACTTCAGTGCTGGAGGGAAAAACCAGCCTGGATCAATGGGAGGCTTAATGAGCACATCTCCCGATGGTACACCAAGGTTGGCATTGGCCACACAACGATTTCTGCTATAAAAATCCATTAGAGACTCCATTCAGGTCTTAGCTGCTTGAAAGCTGCAGAAAAACACTGACATGATGATGTTATGAATGCAGCAGGTCCAGTCAACAGAATCAGAGAGACACAGAGAGCTTGGAGACTGAGGGAAATGCCATTGGATATAATGGTTGTCATAAATGGAAAAACTCATATCTGCCTCATTCCTTTGTGCAGTCACAGGGTGCATCTCAATTTAACTTAATCACATCTGTATTTCCTTCACCTGTGTCTTAGTCCCTCTCACTGAAGACATGACTAGAGATCTAACATGCAAGGAAACATGCAGGGAAATAGCTTTTGCTTTTAGAAAATTATTATCATCATCTTAAGTCAGATTTCTGATGATGGTTCCACAGCCTCAACAGCTCCTTAGTCTTTTGATACCTTATAGCTTGTATTTGCACATATGCACTAATAATGCAATAACAAGGGTGTAAAGTTACCATTTGTAGCACTATTACTTTTTTCATATTTCCTCCCACATGGCAAAACAGAATGTGAAATTAGTCCCTGCATGTTTTTCGTTAAAATAAACCATTTGCAGCATCCACACCTGCATCAAAACTTTATTTAGTTTTTGTAACGTATAGGTTCAACCCTAGTTTGTAATTGGATCTCACTGCCCAGAAACTGAATGCTCATGAGCCATTTCTACAGCAGCGTGTTTTTATTTCTGTTTGTAAATTAATTATTTAATAATAAATCTTATGATGAGAGTGTCTTATAATTTGTAGAAATGTTTGTGGCAAAGTGTAAATAATGTACAGTATATGTACTGTATACATCTTAATATAGCCACCCATGGAAAATGTGTTTATTGTTGAAAAGACGACAGACTCTTTTCTTCTTCCCAACTATAATATGACTGATAACTGTCCTGGTATACAACTGCAGTGTTGTAAAATTGAGATGTACCTGTAATGTTTCATCCTTTTTACTTCCTCCACTTTTAACTGTTTACATTTCTGCAGCTTTCCAGCATAAATTTGGTTCACATCTACATGTAAGAAACGTCTACACGCACACAAACACATACACTTCATCTACTCTGTTCAGTATGCAAGGATCCTGCTGTTACTAGTCAAGTGAGTAATGGCCCATTTAAGAACTAGCAGAGCACTAAAACCTGATGGGGGGGGGGGTGATGGAGGTGGAGAGGAGTATATGGAGAGACTGATAGTAAACCATCTTTAAACTCATCTACCGGTAAAAAGAGATCAATAAGTCTCCTGCAGCATACTGTATGTCTCTCTATATGTGCAGCTGTGAGGATGTGCATGAGAGGAAGTCAGACAGAAGTGTACAGGGGTGGATTATGAGTCAACACCTTGTCTCCACCTGAGCATCATACACATTAAGGTCCATTTCTCAAATGGACTATTTACCAAATGGGCCTTGGCAGGATTCATTTCTCTGAGTAGTCTCTTATGCTTCACTCAGGCAAAAGTCAACATGGTTGTTGTCCCTCTGTTTGCTTCAAAACAGTTTCCACCTACACTCACTCTTATTTATCTCTGTTACCACTCTTTACCATCCATCTCCGCTTTTCTGGCAATAAAGTGATGCATAGACAAATACAGATTGGTTATTTTTCGCTGCTCCACTTTTTTCAGAAAGGCCAAGTCATCAGCTGCAGATAAATTAGGTCGATCAGATCTTAGCAGCTGATGAGTCATTTTTGGTCCTGCTTTACAGAGGATGCACGTTGCTTAACACTTACATGCTTTTAAACAACTCGCAGCAGCGAGTACAAAGTCAAATAACACAGGGGTGTGTGTGTGACTGTGTATGCAAGGCATTTAGCTCCAAGGATGGCTTGTAACATTTCAAAGCAGAGCAAGACCAAAGTAGAACATGCAACTTTTAGAACATTAGCACCAGTGGTGTAGTCTAATGTATTGTAGTGGGTATACTGTACCGTGTGCGTATATATATATACATATATATATATATATATATATATAAATAAAATCTGCCTTTGGGGAAGGGGGGCATATCATAGTGGGGGTCTGAGTGAATGAACACATATGGAATTATGTACTTAACAAAAAAGTGTAAAATAACTCTTAAATAGGTCTTATATTTTAAATTCCTCAAAGTAGTCACCCTTTGCTTTTTTGATAGCGCTGCAAACCCTTGGTGTTTTCTCAATGATCTTCATAAGGTAGTCACCTGAAATGGTTTTCACTTCACAGGGTTAATTAGTGGAAATTCTTGCCTTATTAATGGAGTTGGGACCATCAGTTGTGTTGTGCAGAAGTCAGGTTGATGCACAGCCTGTTACACATCTCTTAGAATTCAAAGTATGGCAAGAACCAATCAGCTAAGTAAAGAGAAACGAGTGGCCATCATTACTTTAAGAAATGAAGGTCAGTCAGTCCGGGAAAATTGTGAAAACTTTGAATGTGTCCCTTAAGTGCAGTCGCAAAAACCATCAAGTGCTACAACGAAGATAGATAGATAGATATTTATTGAGCCCAAAAAATGGGAAATTACAGAAGCTGGCTCACATGAGAACTGCCCCAGGAAATGTACTGTATTTTGTAAATGTACTGTATTTTATATAGCGCTTTTCTAGTCTTAACAACTACTCAAAGCGCTTTTACATCATACAGGAACCATTCACCATTCACACACATTCATACACTGTGGCCGAGGCTGCCGTACAAGGCGCCACCTGCTCATCAGATAAACACTCACACACATTTACACTCCGATGCGCAGCACCGGGGGCAACTCAGGGTTCAGTGTCTTGCCCAAGGACACTTCGACATAACCACCAACCTTCTGATTGGCAGGCAACCGCTCTACCACTGAGCCACAGCCGCCCATGGAAAGGAAGACCAAGAGTCAACTCTGCTGCTGAGGATAAGTTCATCCGAGTGACCAGCCTCAGAAATCGCAAGTTAACAGCAGCTCAGATTAGAGACCAGATGAATACCACACAGAGTTGTAGCAGCAGACACATCTCTAAAACAACTGTTAAGAGGAGACAAATCAGGCCTTCATGGTCAAATAGCAGCTAGGAAACCACTGCTAAGGAGAGGCAACAAGCAGAAGAGATTTGTTTGGGCCAAGAAACACAAGGAATGGACATTAGACCAGTGGAAATCTGTGCTTTGGTCTGATGAGTCCAAGTTTTAGATCTTTGGTTCCTACCGCCATGTCTTTGTGCGATGCAGAAAAGGTGACCGGATGGATTCTACATGCCTGGTTCCCACCGTGAAGCATGGAGGAGGAGGTGTGATGGTGTGGGGGTGCTTTGCTGGTGACACTGTTGGGGATTTGTTCAAAATTGAAGGCATACTGAACCAGCATGGCTACCACAGCATCCTGCAGCAGCATGCAATCTCATCCGGTTTGCATTTAGTTGGACCATAATTTATTTTTCAACAGGACAATGACCCCAAACACACCTCCAGGCTGTGTAAGGGCTATTTGACCAAGAAAGAGAGGGATGGAGTGCTGCGCCTCCACAGTCACCGGACCTGAACCCAATCAAGATGGTTTGGGGTGAGCTGGACCGCAGAGTGAAGGCAAAAGGGCCAACAAGTGCTGAGTATCTCTAGGAACTCCTTCAAGACTGTTGGGAAACCATTTCAGGTGACTACCTTTTGAAGCTCATCAAGAGAATACCAAGAGTGTGCAAAGCAGTAATCAGAGCAAAGGGTGGCTACTTTGAAGAAACTAGAATATAAGACATGCTGTCAGTTATTTCACAGTTTTTTGTTAAGTACATAATTCCATATGTGTTCGTTCATAGTTTTGATGCCTTCAGTGATACTCTACAATGTAAATAGTCATGAAAATTAAGAAAAGGCATTAAATGAGAAGGTGTGTCCAAACCTTTGGCCTGTACATTTATAGAGCTATGCTACATTTGAGAAAGCATAAGGTGCAGTGGCTGCTACAGTAATAATACACGACTGATAACTTTTTTTTTTAAAGATTTTTTTTGGGGGCTTTTTCCCTTTATTTCAGAGTGGATAGACAAGAAAGGTGGGAGAGAGATGGGGGATGACATGCAGCAAAGGGCCGCAGGTCAGATTTGAATCCTGGCTGCTGCAGGCCTCAGCCTACATGCGGCGCACGCTCTTACTGGGTGAGCTAGAGGTCGCCCCTACGACAGATAACTTGACGATCCACATTCACTACAGTAAAATTTAGTGTAATAAGAGCTAGGAGTGTGGCTTTTTCTTTCTCTTACTGTTGAACTGGGTGTATTGGTGCCATATCCTGAGGAAGGCAGTGAAGCCAAGGACCATCTACGACCATCAGCCCTGAGGAAAGAAAAATAAAAGTGAAAAGGGAGAGCATATGTTAGAATCAAATACTGTATTCTCTATCACTTTCAACTCCAATATTGGTTTCTATGTTCATGCTATGTTCCCTCTAAACAACACAGTTATACTAAAGCAATCCCACCACCTTCCCTTCCTTTCTATCCAATTTTGTTCCTTTTATTCTTCTTTCCCTTCATGCGTTCTCCAGCCATGTCTGACACTTCCTTTGAGTGAGTGATGAGGGACATGTTTAGGCTGCATCCTGGCACCATGGCCCATGATTTAGTCACACAGACCTTTGGTGTGAGCAGCGGAGGTCTAAGACAGGGCCGTGACGTACAGTTTTAGTTTTGTGTGTGTCACTGTGTGTGTTCCCTAGATTGTTTCAATGTGTGCGTGCGTGAGTGCGTGCGTGCATGACAAATAATCCTAACAACAATTTCACTCGACTACTTCGCACTGCCTTTGTAAGTTGCATGTGTGACTTATTGTGTGAATGAAGGAGGGATGCCAACCTGCGAGAGGAAGCAAAGGAAAAGTGGGCAGGTCCACTTGGTGAGAAGTTGCGCGGGCTGTCCAACGGACTGCTTCCTGTTAAAATACATATGGACAGAACAGAGCCGAAAACATACAGTACAATGTAGGTTATTGGCCAGGATAAAAGTAATTTTAGTTTTTAGGTAACTCTACAAGTCCTTTCCATTTCATTTAGTCAACCTCACTTTTAAATTCTTATCAGTTGACATCAAAAACATATGACTCTTTACCAAACTGAAAACACTATTTATAAAAACGACAACTGTGTGTATTCACTGTGACACCTACTTCCAAGACACCTACCATAATGGTGTATCTTCTCCTTGATCTGTACACTATTAGTAAATAATTAAACATTAAGTTAAAGAGCAACTTAACACCAGCTGAAAATTGTGTTCTTGCTGACCTCTAGTGTATTGGTGCCAGGACATTATACCTCAGCATCTCTCCTTTTTTTCATTTGTTCAGTTGTGTCAGACTGTGCTGGTGGCTGAGATAAATCAGCATTTGTCAGAGCTCTGTTTACAACAAGAAACCTTTTCATTGCTTGCTATGATTGTCAGTATTTGTCATTGCTGTGCACCTTGAAAACTCACAAGCCAGAAAAGCTTAATGCGTTACTATGACAACTGGCAACTGTGAGCTGAACTGACGCAATTGAATAGACCTACAACCAATCAGAGAAATGAACCACCACCGTAGCTCTGAGCGACACATGCAAGTTGGGGTGGCGCTTGGACTGATTTGAAGCAGGAAAGAAATGCCGGCCGGGTCATAAACATTCTCAAATTAAAGTAAGTTACAGTAACTACAGATAACAGTAGTTTCTGAAAACATTTTCGGTGAGTAATATGCAATTCAGTAACAGATTCATTTTTTATCAACATTACCTAGTTTGACAGTTTAATCTAAGTTTTGTGAGCCTGGTGCACTGGACAAAGAATGCCAATTACTATGGGTGGGGTAAAAAATCAATTCACGTACTGTATGTATCATGATTTTTTTGGTGACAATTTTTTAAAATTATTTTGTTTAATTTTTTTACTTCTACATCACAGCAGCAAGTTGAGAGGAGATTTTCAGTTGACCTTTAAGGCTAATCGTTTTCTTTCCTTTTTCTTCAACAAAAAAGACCAAGATTTTATGTAAAGAAGAAAATCCAGTTTTTTTAATGTAATATCAATAAATAGGTCAATTAAACAAATTGCACTGTATTATGTCTATAACTTTTACTGACCTATGTGTCCAGGCAGTGGAGAGTGCGGCCGTGGCAGGGTGGGTGACGTACTGGTCAGGATGAGGCTTTTCCGGTTACTGGTTCTGCAACTAGAACATACACAAAGACAAAGTGCACGTCAATATTTGTCTTCATTATATTCTCCATCGATACCAGACAGATGATAGCTCGCACGCACGCAAGCACGCGTATTCATTTTACAAAGGAGCACACACAGAGATGAACACGCTTACACAACAGTTCAAAAAGTGAGAAGTCATTTTTTTTTAGTTGTTATTTTCATGTGTGGTTTGGGTTTTGCTCATAGGCCTTTCTTGCTCGTTTGTGTCCTTCACTGGAGTACCTGTCAGATCAGATTTTGCAGAGCAGAACCACATCTGATGAACAATACAAGTTTGCTCCATGTTGCATCAGCCAGCACACTGCTCGACATCTGTGCTGTAAATCACAGACGCACACGTAAAAAAAAACACAACACACATCGGCCATTTGATGTTTCTCCCTTGATCAATATCTATATCCTCCCACATCCTCCCTTATCTCTCCCTCTTTGTGATGCGAGTCGTCAGCAGTTGTTTCTAGCACTCTCAGACATCAAACCGCTGGCAGGATTTTATCGGTGGCAGTGTGACTCTCTGGGCGCCAGCTGAGAGAGAGCTTGTACTCAACCTTGCAGAACAGAGCAGCATATTGAAATATTTAAGGAAAATGCATTAGCTTAGAGAAAGTGGCTGAACACCATTCTTTGCAACAGCGCTCAGAAAAGGAAAAGGGTGAGGGAGGAGAGAGAATTAATTTCCTTTCTGTGTCATACCCACACTTCTCTTTTCCTTCTTTTCTTCATGCCTGCAATCGTCTTTTATTTCATTTGCTTTCTAACTTCTAGTCTCTTAAGTACCCATTTTCCTTGCTACTCTTCCTCAATCAAAAGCTGAATCACTTGAACATACGCAATGTTCACTCCAGAACATATTCTTAGCTTTGATTCATGATTAATCACATCTACAGCAGCTTGACTCTACCAGTGAATCACCATGTTTCAAACCACATATTACAGGGAAAGGGATTAAATCCTACCTGCCGCGTTCCTGTAACTTATTATTTTCAGTTTCAATAAATCTCTTCACCATCTTTTGATAACTCACTCACTCATCTGTTTCGCCTTCATTTCTTCGGCTTTGTTATCATTCCGCTTCATTGTTCTTTGCAATTAACTATTTAATTGATGAATAATTGAAATGTGGGAAGTCCAGAACTCCCCTTTTTAGGGTTATAGAGTTGACTATACTATTAAAAGACAGTAACAGAATGAAAACCCACTAGGGCAAAGCAATCTAATCTTCCCATGAAACCAGAAGTCTCTTGCAGTCACTATGGTTTATAACATTATCTTAAATTAATGCTGTAAAAGGGCAGCTTGCCCAAAGCATTTGTAATGTAAAAAAAAGGTTAAATAGGAATGCTCTTTAAGTTATACTCCAGCAGCCAGCCACATATTTATCACCAGTAAAGGTCACATTAGAGTTCTGCTACTTGTATTCCTGCAACAGCAAGGAGGAGAAGGGAGAAGCAGCAGGGGGGAGAGGAGGGTAAAAACATCCATCTGTGGATGTTCTAACTGTATGTATCTGATGTATTCCAGTATATGCTGTTGTTTTGGGGATTTTTGGATTATTTTTGTTTTGTTTTTCGGCCACTTGGGCAAAGCGCAACAAGCTGTAAACAAGTCATTAACATATCATCATCTAATAAAGTTCTCATATGGTGAACATGTTAGTTTCAGTTGCCTAATTGCACATCTTTCAATATTAGACTTTCTCTGAGACATGTTTGTGTCCCCCTGACAAATGTAAGTCTAATATTCACTCTCCTTTGAGCTCTATTTTAGTCTCCAACAGCTCCAGAGGAAAATATCTGTCCCTTTAGTTGCTGAATGCTCTGTTATGTTCACTAGCTATAGCCGCTAACTATGTCTGTGAGCAAGTAATGTTGGTAATGGTAGAGGAGAGTGCTGTCTACCTCACAGTGGGCATGCTCAGTATTTCTATACATGTCATTGAGCAAAATAGTATACTGCTCAATTGTAAGTACTGGAGTATCATGTGGCGCATCTGCATTTGTTGTCTCTTAAATCTTTAACCAAAGTTTGCCTTGAATTGGTAAATGTAATTAGTATAATGAAATAAAAAACATATTTATAAATCTACATGTAGAACTAAGAGGTGCACATTAGAAATTACGGTGCAACACAAGAATTTACAGTGGGTACGGAAAGTATTCAGACCCCTTTAAATTTTTCACTCTTTGTTTCATTGCAGCCTTTTTCCAAAAATCAAAAAAGTTCATTTTATTTCTCAGTAATGTACACTCAGCAACCCATCTTGACAGAAAAAACAGAAATTTAGAAATTTTTGCATATTTATTAAAAAACAAAAACTGAAATATCACATGGTCATAAGTATTCAGACCCTTTGTTCAGTATTTAGTAGAAGCACCCTTTTGATCTAATACAGCCATGAGTCGTTTTGGGAAAGATGCAACAAGTTTCTCACATCTGGATTTGGGTATCCTCTGCCATTCCTCCTTGCAGATCCTCTCCAGTTCTGTCAGGTTGGATGGTAAACGTTGGTGGACAGTCATTTTCAGGTCTCTCCAGAGATGCTCAATTGGGTTTAAGTCAGGGCTCTGGCTGGGCCATTCAAGAACAGCCACAGAGTTGTTGTGAAGCCACTCCTTCGTTATTTTAGCGGTGCTTAGGGTCATTGTCTTGTTGGAAGGTAAACCTTCGGCCCAGTCTGAGGTCCAGAGCACTCTGAAAAGGTTTTCGAGGATATCCCTGTACTTGGCCGCATTCATCTTTCCCTCGATTGCAACCAGTCGTCCTGTCCCTGCAGCTGAAAAACACCCCCACAGCATGATGCTGCCACCACCATGCTTCACTGTTGAGACTGTATTGGACAGGTGATGAGCAGTGCCTGGTTTTCTCCACACATACCGCTTAGAATAAAGGCCAAAAGTTCTATCTTGGTCTCATCAGACCAGAGGATTTTATTTATCACCATCTTGGAGTCCTTCAGGTGTTTTTTAGCAAACTCCATGCGGGCTTTCATGTGTCTTGCACTGAGGAGAGGCTTCCTTCGGGCCACTCTGCCATAAAGCCCCGACTGGTGGATTGCTGCAGTGATGGTTGACTTACTACAACTTTCTCCCATCTCCCGACTGCATCTCTGGAGCTTAGCCACAGTGACCATTGGGTTCTTCTTTGCCTCTCTCACCAAGGCTCTTCTCCCCGATAAAGTTTGGCCGGACGGCCAGCTCTAGGAAGGGTTCTGGTCGTCCCAAACGTCTTCCATTTGAGGATTATGGAGGCCACTGTGCTCTTAGGAACCTTAAGTGCAGCAGAAATTTTTTTGTAACCTTGACCAGATCTGTGCCTTGCCACAATTCTGTCTCTGAGCTCTTCAGGCAGTTCCTTTGACCTCATGATTGTCATTTGCTCTGACATGCACTGTGAGCTGTAAGGTCTTATATAGACAGGTGTGTGGCTTTCCTAATCAAGTCCTATCAGTATAATCATACACAGCTGGACTCCAATGAAGGTGTAGAACCATCTCAAGGATGATCAGAAGAAATAGACAGCACCTGAGTTACATATGAGGGTCACGGCAAAGGGTCTGAATACATATGACCATGTGATATTTCAGTTTTTGTTTTTTAATAAATATACAAAAATTTCTAAATTTCTGTTTTTTTCTGTCAAGATGGGTTGCTGAGTGTACATTACTGAGAAATAAAATGAACTTTTTTGATTTTTGGAAAAAGGCTGCAATGAAACAAAGAGTGAAAAATTTAAAGGGGTCTGAATACTTTCCGTACCCACTGTACCTGCAGAATACCGGCAACTATTAGTACAAGTTATTGTAAACAATGAATATAATAATAACAATTTGACAACATTGTATAAAAAAACTATTATCCTAGTAACTGGCAATATTTTTCAACATTTGTCCATATTCTTCTTAGACTAAACAGCAAAATCATCAGAAAGGCAGTACAACATATTTGAGAAGCAGTTCATATTAATCCTGCCTTGCCTTCAAATCCCAGCCACATAATTAGCCATCACAGTGGTGGCAGTTAGTGAAGGTTACAGGAAAGGAACTATAAGTGTCTGTAAGGACTTATAACTAACATGCTGTAGATTTACTTGACTGGAAAAGCAAAGACAAGAGAGGTGGAAATGTGTTCAAAATGTGTGTGTGTCTTTGTGTAAAAATGTGACTATAAATCACTCTGTCACAGTTGTGGTCATGCAGCCTAGGCTCACCTCAATTTAGTTTCAAAAGGTGCCTGCACATGGATGCGTGCATGCGTGGCTTAGGATGTTTTGTAAGTAATGAGAGATAGAGACAATTAGTACGCTGCACATCGCCGTCCTTGAATCATAAATCTAAAGCTGTCTCTAGTTTTGTGATCAAACGCAAACACATTGTCAGTTTACAGCCAAACAATCCTGCACTATATCATCCACCACCCTCTTCTAGGTAGATGGTAATGTTTGTTGTCATCCACTTACGCATAAATATATTTTAAACAGAAAAATGAAACTTTGCTGTAAATGAGACAATTTTATTTTAAATATTACAACCCATTTGGATCCAATTAAGTTAATTATAAACATAATTGTCTATCCATAGTGAATTGACCAAGAGGTAGAAGAGAGAGAGGGAAGAGGCTATTAAGCAGAATGTACAACGTTACCATAGCAACACGTTTAGAGTCACACTGAAAGGAAGCAAATGGTAACATCTACAACTGATTCCTTTTTTTCTACCATCACCATAGATCACAGTGAGAAAAAGACAACTCTTGTTAAACAAATGAAATAATGAAGGCGAGCATCAGAATGAATCAGCTCTGATCTGAGGTGAATAAGAGATAAATATGATCTCACCCTGCACTCAACCACAAAACTGTGAGTGTTTGTTGATATGGCTGGAAGCCAAATAATGTTTGTGTGTTGTATGTATGCCTGTTGTATAATCCATCATAATCCATTGTGTAATCCATCATGCGGGCTCAATCTGTGTGTGTGACAGAGGAGTATAGTGGTGAGGCATGTGGTGCTGTCAGTCAGACAGAGGATGATTCATTGGGGTCAATGGTGCATGCTGCTATTGTGTGGGCCTCTGTTGACGGACACCAGAGAAAGTGAGAAACAAATTTTAATATGTGATAGAGAAACAAGTATGACAGTGTCAGGCTTCCGTGTCTGTCTAAGTCTGTCAAAAGGTGCAAAGCAAATCAATGTTTTTTTCTTTTTATGCATGATGCAGGCGGTTTTCGTATCTAGGTGGTCTTAAGAAACACCTCCAGAATGATGAATGCCAAACAGTGACAGGAGGAACGAGAGGAAGAAAGAAAGAAACAATTTTGTCTGATTTCTGTTTGCAACTTAATGACAAACGTTCATTTTATTTTCACAATTTGTTCACTGCCAACATGAAATGTTCCTAATGAATGTATCTGTAAAATGCTCAGTGTCAACATGTTTCATCCTAAAAGAATCTGCTCCTGAAAACCACGACATGATTTACCTTTCTATGGTTATGTTTTGGCAACTCAAAAGAAGAACTTGGATAACTTCAGGAAAAGACTGTGAACAAGTCTATGCTGACTTTACCATTTTATGCTGCCTTTAATATTTCGACCAAAACCACAATCTTTACCAATCCTTAAAGCTGCACTTATCAATATTTTCATCTAACTATAAATCAAGGAAGCTCTGTGTGTATGTGTGTGTGTCTGTTAAACGTTCCGCAAGCGCCAAAGACATCACACACAGCACGCTGTTGTACGAGCCTCTGTACAGCAGCGGGGGCAGGGGAGTGTTGCCAACTTCGGTGTATGTGAATGGGCAAATGAGAGGCAAATTGTAAAGGGCTTTTCTGGTAAGGTAGAAAGGTGCTATATAAATGCAGTACATTTACCATTTAACATCAGATGATTGGTTCTCAAAAATGCTTCGAATGGGCATGCCACCTGACAACGCTGCAAGCAGCAATATCGGGAACCAAGCGTTTTATAATTGCATTTTATGTCAGAGTTTTGTAAGAATTTACACAATAAAGTTGTAAAAACAATATTGAGAACCAAGCAATCGGCCCATTCCGGACAGGAACTCTCCAAACGGGCCCTGCACTTGTATTAACAATGGATCAAATGAGACGATAATTATCACAGACTCTGCAGTTCCCCTCAGCTTTAGGCAGCATTCTACCATCTTCCATCTCATCATTGGTTTTATTACTGTTCATCAACTCTGTTAAACACTGTGTACACTACCTGTTCAGCACCAAAAAGCAGACAGACATAGTTAGGTATTAGCTGGTGAACATAGTGGAGCATTTAGCAGCTAAAGAGACAGATATTTCCCTCAAGAGTTGGTGGAGAGCAAAAACAGAGGTAAAAGACAGAGAATATTGGACTAACTTTCATCAGGTTGCCATAAGCATGACTCTACTGTAAATCTATGCATCTGATGGATGTGTAAATAAGTGAATGTTTGCTAACACGACTATTGCTATGACAACTAAATAATGAATAATAAAAAAGAAGTCTCCTTCTTACAATGATCCCAGCAGTAATTATGATTCCACCAAAACTTATTTGCCAAAGCAACAGGTGTATTTTGTAGGTGAAAGAGTTGCACAGTGACACACAATGTTAAGAGGAACATAAACAGATAGTGTCAAAGATAACCAACAGAGAAACAGAAAGAGCTAAAACCCCAAACAGAGACATGGATATGTGACATTCTTAATGCACCCAATAATAACTTCCGGGGCTGCCATTGGCTACAACGCCCGTCAGTCTGCTGTGAGGAGGTCAATCTGTGGTAATGAGAGGCTTTGACGAGCAATTATCCCCCTGTAGGCCCTCGGCTGGCATTGCGCCATTAGTCACACACACATATACACACGCACGTACGCACGCACGCACACGTGCAAACATGCGTGGAAAAAACAAAGTGCAGAGTGGTTGTCCCATAACACCCCAAAACTGTCCCAGACTGTCAACACTCATTACAGCAATATAAGTAACGCAAACAATAACACTTGAATACAGGTCATTTAAACATGTCATGCTTGCTTGATACTGATACGTCTGAGTTATGAGTTAGGATGGAACAAGTGCATAAAGTACCTTTAATCAGGTTACAAACTAGGTGGTTAATTACAATGCAGGTCTTTTGTTACGATAGCATTGTACTTATGAGGTAATTGCTGGGTAATGGACACAACAATATTGCTAAAATCAGGATCCGACAATCAGAAAAATTCAAGTCAACAGTTGACTTGTTTACAATTTTTGTAACATCTAAAACGTTGGCATAAATGCACTCCACTACTGCAAGTATGTTAGGTCAAAGTTGAAGCAAGAAGTCAGTCTGTACGCTGTGATGGAGTCCCTGTCTGACATCTTATGAGCCATGTATCAAGATCTCTGCAATAAAGTTTCTCTAAAATTTGTCAGCTGCTGTTCAAAGGTGGCCAGAAGACCTTCTTCACCAACAGGAAGTGAAGCAAAAGTGCTAAATGCATAACAGGATGACATGTTAGCTGCTCTGTGACGCTTAAAAAAATACTTGTAATTCAAAGCAGCAATTATACTACTATACTATTTCTATTTTGTATTTTTCAGTGGAACATTTTGACTGAAGATGGAAATTAATTAATAAATGATAATCTGTCAGACATCATCCTCAGTACAAACAAAAAAACTGTTGTACTGTACTTGTTTTACATTATACTGTTTTTACATCATCCTTTCATCATCATGATTTTCTTCCAACCATTATCATATTGTAATTTATAAATAGTAGTTATGAATAACAGTATTTAATTTTATTATGCTTCTTTGGCACTTCGTAATTACTTCCTAAATGACTTCTCCATGAGGGAGATCTCCTCTGCGCTGCCCTCCCCCAGTGAAGCTCCATACACAAACAAAAAGGCCTCTGACGGCTGTATATTAAAGCTGAGCACATTCATTATAACGGATGGTCACTGATGAGAACACAGCAGCCAATTAAACAAAACAGCTCCATATTGTGCAAAACTGATTAAAGGAATGAGCTGATTCAGAATGAAGCACAGACACTGAGGTGTGAGCAAGCACTTGCATGCTTAATGCGTTTTACCTAGCAGATTTAACTATGTGTGTGTGTGTTCGGTCAGTAGTGTCATTTTCTGCTCTAAGTGCTGACTCACAGGGCACAGAGGACACTAGACGCTTCTGATGGTTACACCATCGATCTGTCCAGGCTCACTTCCTGTCAGGTGATTTCTCTCTTTAAAAAAGCTTTCTAGACCAACAGGCTTTCCCTGTTAGTGCATCCTATTATGCAACATCCACTGTTCTTACTGCCAGAGTCCAAAATATCCATCAGGATCTAGATGGCCACATGGGCAGATTTTTTTTAAAGCATGAGGCATTCAGAAAGGGGTGATTGAGTGAAGCTGACATGCAGCAGATGAAAGCAAACTGGTGAAGTGAAAAAAAAAAAAAAAGAGGATGGGACGACAGAATGAAACTAGAAGGAAAACATACAACAGGACAGTCTTGGGATGCTGCAGGGGTTAGGGGTTAGTCACATGGCTTTCTTGTTGCTTTGCAATGTAGCACAGGGATACATACAGTACATAGAGGCTTTTGCTGCTATTCCCCATGAAAGAGGGGATAAACAACAAAGTAACAACCATATAGTCACACAGTTGTACAAGAGAGAAAGAATGTAGTTAAAGAATGAAAATGAAAAAAGAAACTAGGTCACAAAAAAGTAAGTAGGACTGAGTTGCCCAGTTATTTCAGCAAATAGCAATCATTTTGCAATTTATGCTGTGACTATGGGGAAAATCTACGTTTAAGGAGTTGGTGCTAGTTCGATACATCTGACGTGATCCCTAAGTACAGTGACTGATTATGTAATGAGCTAGTAAGTAAGCGTGTTGTGCGATTTACTAAATTACCGAACAATTGGGTGGATAATGAACATGCTGAACGACAGTCACGACTGTATTCTAGCTGAACTAGTGTCTAACTAGCCAATTTTATAATGGACTGAGTGAGTGGCTGATAAATAACAAAGGTGAGGTCAGTCAGAGCCTGAAGCTGTTGTCTTAATCAAATCAACACCCCATCAAGTCATCTCACATCAGGGGGCCCGGTGACCTCTGACAATTCTAGCTCAGCAGAACAATTATAGGCAGGGGCAAACAGGTAGGTGTTTTGGTTTAAAGTTCAAAAACTAAAAATGCTTGCCAGCACATCTAAAGCAAATATAAAATGTTGTATCCTAGTTTTAGGGGGAGTGCTTACAGTGTGTGCTGTAGTTATATCTTGACAAACAAAGAACAGCATGGCACAGTGACTTCATGGAGTAGGTCGATTTTTGACCTTTGGACAGGGCCAGGCTAGCTGTTTTTTTTTAAGTGTTTATGCTAAGCGAAGCTTATTGCATGCTCTAGTTTCCTACTTAACAGACAGACATGAAAATGGTATTTGTCTTCTCATTTAACTCTCAGCAAGAAGACCTTTAGATCACTGTGACAAAAAAAAATCTCAAATCAGGATCCAACTTTTTGCATTTTCTAAGAATTTTCTTTAATTACCTGGTTTTGGTCTCTACACTGCTCAAACACACGTTAACTAGGTTTGATATGGTTATGATATACAAATGTGACAGAATGACATTACTTTCATTTTCACAAATGTTTGAGAATATACAAAAAAGGTAAACATTTAAAACTAGTTATATTGGAACAAATCGCATTCAATACCATGGTATCCAAAGATACACTGGTCTGAAACACACCACAGTCGGGCCACAGCACATAAATAGAACAAAATAAATATCCAGATGTCTATTTTAGTCACATCACTTGTCTCCACTCGGAGGTGTTGTCAGAGGTCCTCTAAAAGGTGTAAAAGTGTATCCTCAGGCAGAGTGATGCAGCAGGAAGTTGTGGCAGTGCAAAGACCTATCTGGATCTTTCTGCATGTGTCACATTCAGTCTCGTGTGCTGGTTTCCTGTTTGTCTGCATTAGTCTCTCCACTACGGCTGTCGCTTCCTCAGCTCTCTGCAGTTACTGAGACCGGAGAAGCGCTGAATCACCATGATCATGACATTTCACTTAATTCCCACTGTGACCTTATTTACAACAAAATGATCTGTGGCCATCATGTCATATACAGGATAAAACACTTCCTTCAATGAGCAGCACTCATTTGCATGAGCGGGGAGTCTTGCGGCATTTCTAATAGACATTCAAAGTGATTTAATCTGATAATGCAAATGGATTAACAACAAAGCAAGGCCACCGCTTCTATCTCTTAGAGGGAAGTATGATTGCAGTAGGATACTTAACTCAATATGTCTGGTATAATAACAACTAGACTTTGAATTATTACATTAATGGTGTTAAACAAGGAACAGCTGTATTGTAAATGAACAGCTTTGGCATTTTGTGATCATTATTTGTTATTGTGTGGTTTGCATGCAGTGAATGCTTTGGTAACATCTTGGACAGAAGGTCAGAATTTGTTTGTTGCACTTTTAATGACATTAGACAAGAAACAAGCATGTATTGGCTGCTGATTGCAGAGTCGTACAGTAACAACATTGTTTCAACAATTCCACAGGTCACTATCCAGTAGAGCTGCAACTCTTGATTATTTTTAATATTTCAGGGTTTTCCCTGCAGTTATAAAGCTTAGGCAAAGCCTTCATATACCCTGACCCTAAAGTGTCCCCAAAAAGAACATCAACATGAATGCACAGCCTATATATGACCTCTAAGCAGATTGATATTTATCTGGAAAATGACCAAATGATTTCATATGCAATTCATGTCGCCATGTTGTCTTCCAACGCATGCCTGTATGATATGTTGTGTTATCATGTCTTTGCAATATCAAAGATAAACCACAAACAGTCTGTGTGTTTTGGTTAAGGCCACCCTGAACACCAGCCAGTAACAGATGGTGCTGCCATGGTACAAACAACAGGAGTAGAGCATGGAAAGGAGTTTTCCTCTTCTATACCATCTTTCACTGTACAGCTCCTTCATTAAAAAATACCAGCCAAGCAATGCAACTGCACAAATATACAGTATGTCACTGAACATTCATTCTTTATGCATATGTAAGCATGTAGATAAGCTATTTTAACCTCATGTATGAACAACATGCAGTCAAAAATACCTGCGAAAGCACCTTCATTTAATCACCTCTAAAAGCCATAACACCACTAAGTATGTGCTTCATTGTAACCATGGTTCATTTGTTGTTGCCGAAGTAATTACTTGTGGTGCCTACTTCTGAGCTATCAGGGCCATCATCATAATGTACAGTATGCTATAGTCAAGCTTAAAATATCCTTGATTACCAGTCACAATGATGGTAGATGCGTACAAAATGAAACTATTGTAGCAAGGTAAAAGATGCATGTTCAGATACAGATAGCTTTATTAATCCCCAAAGGGCAACTCAGATTCTACTGTAACTATTGTATATTTAATGCAGTGTAATTATAATAATCAGCAATAACAACATTTGGTTATATTGTGAGTCAAGGGAAGAGAGCATATACTGTAGGCTAAATAAATCCAATGTTTTTATGATAGCTCTACTGAATTTAAGTTTTCTTCTTTTGTCAAAAATTAACATGGACAAAATGTACTGTGTGAGTGGGATGACATGTCCTGTGTTGTTCATGAGTGGGATAATTAGCACTGTGCAACATGTACACATATGTATGAGTGGGATAATACTGTATATCCTGTGTGTGAGTGAGAGAAACATTAAGACCACCTTCAGTCCCTGAAAGCTCTGTCTCCCTGTGGTGATCTTTAAAACAACAAACCAAAAGGAATTTACCTTGAAGTGAGAGGGAAAGGAAGTAGACAAACAATCTAAGAGTTTATCATCATGGGCTCAGTTAACCCCACTGGGCTACTCTTAAATGTAGGCTGGAACTCTACACGAGGCTCTGTCTTTCATCCCACCCCACTCTCTTCTTCCTGTAGTTTTGCTGCTTTTTCTGTCTCTCATGCCTCATGTTCTTTCTCTCTCACTTACTCTTTTGTCTTCTTTTAGCTCAATCTGTTTGGGAGTGGACACAAAGCATTATCTCACTTAATTGCCACGACCAGCCAAGAAAACACATACATGCACTAATAAAACAATGCAGCCAGGCAGGCAAGCAATAAAATATCAGGGATAAATGATCTGGTGATATTTATAACTCAGAATTTGGGCTGGATATAATTTCTATAAACAGATTCCCAGAGGGTTCCGATATTGGGCTAGGTATTGTTTGAAAATTCTACACTAACATACTAGAGTTTAACATTTCATACTAGAGTTTCAACACTAACACATAATACTTTATATAATGCCTTTTTTTTTGAGAAAAGGAAACTTTCCTTTTTCATTTAACAAAAGAAGCCAGAGTTAAATGTTATCTCAACACAAGCGACAGTATCTTCTTCTACACTCAGTTGCCAGTGCATTAGGTCCACTAGCTAACACTAACAACCCAATACAACAGTCCTCCAATAAACCCGACCTTCAGTAAGTTAGAATTTGTTTTTGTATACACTTTTTTTGAAAGGTGTTGATTCAACTTTGTGGTGATGTTGAGGATGTAGTTTTTGGTGATGTTGAACTGTATTGCATTGCAGAGGTGTCTCTATTATTTTGTCCACCCTATTTGCATCAATAATTATAGCTAAATAGCTAAATAACAGAAGTGTATACTCACATACACACACACCTTAGTAATACAGAGCATGCCTAGTGCTGAAACGATTTGTCAATTAATTGGTTGGTGAAGCAACAGAAAATTAATAGACAACAATTTTGACAATTCATCTTCAAGACATTTATCAAACAAAAATACCAATGCTCTATTTCTTCTCTTTATTTTAACTGTAAATTTTAACATATTTAGGTTTGACAAAACAAGTAATTTGCACCTTAAAAACTGTGATTTTACTATTTTCTGATTCACACACATGAACCATTAAGAACGAACAACAATTTTGTGATACACAAAAACATGCATACTGTAAACATGCTAAGCTGTTAAGGCAACAGCACACACTCTCCTTAAACGTACATGTTCATTCTCAAACACATACACTCTGCATGGTGGCCAACAGTCAGACTAAGGAGGGGGTTATTCTTGTTCATGTACAGAATATCCTGCTGTTCATTCTCTTCACAGTCAAAGTAATGGTTAACACTCAGACTAATCCCCCTGTGATCAGATGAGATGAAGACAGCTAAAATGAAGCACCGCAGGAGGGACTAAAGGGTCGGTACAGATTGTACATCAGGGAGAGGAGAGGAGAGGAGAGGAGAGGAGAGGAGAGGAGAGGAGAGGAGAGGAGAGGAGAGGAGAGGAGAGGAGAGGAGAGGAGAGGAGAGGAGAGGAGAGAAGAGGAGAGGAGGAGAGGAGAGGAGAGGTTGAAATTAGGACTGAGTCACAAGGACTGAAGAAAACAGAAACAAAGAAAATGTGACATTAGGTACAGAAAATGAAGGAAAGAGAGAAAGAGGTGAAGCAGAAGGAAGAAGAAGAGCAAGGACTTGTGCCAAGCAGGCAGCACTCCAGCACTGCCCATTGTTGGCTCTCTGCTACACAAGCACTCCCTGGACACTGATAATAATACATTCACTTCATAATGCTATCTCTGGCACACAGGCTACTGTCCTAGTGCACACATACCTTTGTGTGAGTGTGTGTGTGTGTGTGTGTTAAAGAGTGACCCATAATCTAAAGCAGGCTAAGTCCTTGTGCACATGTGTATCACTACAGTAAAGCTCAACCGGGATATAAATAAATGCACATCCAGCAAGTCTGTGATTATACATACATAGGCAAACACATATCAAAACTCCATGTATTTAAGAAGCTGAATAACACATAATAAAAACATGATGTATGCAAAATCACAAACATACATGCAGATAAAGACATAAAATATACACACGCAAAAGCCCACACACCATACTGCTGGAGCTAAATGGAGGCAGGCAGACAACTGTGAGACAGCATGATAGCTGGCAGGGACAACGGAAACATCATGGAAAAACACTCTCAATGAATAAACACACACCAACAACAGTAGGACACCAAACCGCTCACAAAGACTGCACGGAGACAGATTGTTGCCATTTACCTTTTTGTGCGTCGAAACATGTTGCTAGCAGCAGAGGCTGTGTTGGCAGATGATCATGAGACCAGCTGAGCCTCAACACACACACACACAACCCCCCCACACACACACACACACACACAAACCGAAGCAGTCAAGAAGCAGCGATTACGCTCCACGCCGGCATGTCAGCCTCCTCTGGCCAGTTAAACACACACACTCACAGATGTCTCACAGTGGCTCTGTACACATGAGTATGCATGCAAGAGTGTATGCAAGAGAGAGAAGTAAATGATTAGAAAGATTTGGAAATGTGAGCCATGTCACAGACAGAGAAAACAAGAGGATTAAAGGCAGAGAGAGAGGAGGGTAGAAGAAGAAAGAAGAGAGAGAGGAAAGGCTACTGAGCATCCTTCTCAGAAGGAGAGAGGATTGTGGGGCTGCTCTCAAGGGTATCGTGCCAAGCCAGGATGTGTAGAGCGACAGAGCGGGGGGGCAGAGAGAGAGAGAGAGAGAGAGGGGTCAATGCAGGTATGAGAGAGACAGAGAAATAGCGAGATTGCAAGAAAGAGGGAGTGAAAACCAATTTGAGGTGGAGAGATGAGGGAGCCAGAATAAATAACAAGACAAGAAGACAGCAGGAGGGAAGTGCAAGTTGGTTTTCACGTGTGTTATTCTGTGTTACAGCTGGCACTGATGCTAAAAAAAAACAAAAAAGGTCATTGAAAGATAAGGTTGGTAAAATTATAAAAGATCAAAACCAACAATGCTTTAGTCTGTCTCTCAATGCTTTCTGAGTTTCCAAAGCCGTAAGCGGCTCTAACCCCTAAGCCCATTGGCTCCTACTGAAGACGGAAATCTTGAATCTCGAAACCGACAATAAATTTATTCTACTGAAAAGTCTGTGTAGTTAAACTAAAACTGCGTAGCTAAACTACTGTATGAGGTAACACACTACTGAAGACGTAAATCTTCACCCAGTTCTTTATAAGAATAAAAGGCAAAATATTTTCCAAAAACAGCAGGGTATTTTTGAGCATAAGTTACTCAAACTGGGATAAACTATTTAGCAAGGTATTACAGACATATGTTGCAACTTTATAATAACCACACAGACACTGTTTATAGACGGTTTACAAACCAACTAGTAACCCTTAACAAAGTGTTAGGAATATCTGGTCCATCTATCTATGTAATGTTTCTAGATGTTTTAAAAATGGTTTCTTAAAGGCTTACAAATCTTTTTCAATCATTACCCGATACCCAATATAGTATATGAGGGTTATAATGTAACAATAAACTGTTCATTTACAGCACTACTAATAATTAATTAATTATAATTTAATTGTTTGTTACAATTGTTTGTTGCTAACAGTTAAATGAGAATTAACTAAAGATTAATTAACTATGAATGTACCATCTATTAATGATGGTTATTATGAAGTGTTATCTGTGACATGTTCCTTCATTACTATGAACATGGGCAAAGTCAAACTACTGCTGAAAATAGTCCCAAACAAATGCACTATTTACTACAGTTTGAGTAACTTATGCTCAAAATACCCTGCTGTTTTGTGAAAATATTTAGCCTTTTATTCTGAAAAAGAACTGGGTGAAAATTTACGTCTTCAGTAGTGTGTTACCTGATAGATTAGCTACACAGATTTCTCAGTAGAATAAATGTATTGTCGGTTTCAATGGGATTTTTTGATAATAACAAAATATTAAATATCAGGCTTATCCTTTAAAATACATCAATTACCCACACTTTTCCATTAATTTAAAATGTTCACTTATTGCATGTGCACTATAGTTTATTTTGAGTCAATCACACAGACACTGTTGGATACTCACTAGAGCTGCAAATGTTTGCTAATCCACAGCTGAAAATAGACCCCAAAACATGCACTTCTGTTTAAGTAGTGTTTGCTAAAAACTACTGTGTCCAGCTGCTTTAGGAAATTACTGAGCCTTTTTTAAATGAAACTATATATTAGTGATGCATTTATAAAGATTTACAGGAACAAACGTCCTTGGAGCTAAGTACCACAGACAAGGAAAAAAATAAAGCATTGACAGGTGGATTAACACACCATTGGTTTGGAGGTTGCAATGGGGTTTATTGACAACAAGGAAAATATAAAATTATGGCAGCATTCTTTAAAATGCACAAAGAGACAGTTTTTCTATGTAAAATGCCATATTGGGTGAGTTCTGGCATCATCATCATTTGTCCTAGCACAGGAGCTGCTCTTAAATGCCCAGCCAAGAGAGATGTCTTTTCTGTGTGTGTGTGTGTGTGTGTGTGTGTGTGTGTGTGTGTGTGTGTGTGTGTGTGTGTGTGTGTGTGTGTGTGTGTGTGTGTACACCCTTCTTCCAACCCTTTGAAACAAATCCACCAAATGTTAATGCTGACGTTGGTTGACAGTTGCACAGTAGTGCTGAGGGGAGTAATTCAATAATGGATGCTGTCTCTAATGTGGGAGTCTGGATGGATAAAATATACATGGGAGAGGAGAGATGGGGGAAGGGAGGTGGTGATATCACTGAAACACAGTGGGGATCACAGACAGGGATGGACGGCATGATATCATATAGAAGACATGAGTGTGTAATGCGGGAGAGTTTTTCACTTCTAAAGCGTATAAAACCTCTCCGGATTTCAATTTCTAGTAACCTCCTGTTTGTCCTTCAGGTCACTTTATTCTCATTCTGCAATGAATGCCCAGTCATTACACCCATATTATAAGATTCCAGCTCCACCCACAGGAGGATGTGTGGAGAAAACAAAAACAGAACGGGGGCTACATGGATCTTAGAGAGCTGACCGTGAGCCTCCAGCTCCAGTGTCTCCTTCATGTCATGCTGTGACATCTGCCACCCCGCCACACGGAGGTCAGGGACAAAACACACCCGATGACAGCAGTCAGGGACACACATGCATGCTGCACACCAGATCACTGACGCACACACACACGCACACACACACACACACACACACACACACGTGGCCAAACCGAGTAAGGCAGTAATTTGTAATTACACATGGATACAGACACACATTAAGGAAAGGGAATTAAATCCATGCTTCACATTAACAACTTCCTGAACGGCCTAAACCTTTAGTGCAACAATAACAGTTTACATGATAAACATACATATTAGAGTTATTTCATTCATTCTGCACACACAGAAAATAAGCGGCCAAGCTGAAAGTAGACAGATAAAAAGTATGACTTTGGACTACAGCACTTTTAGAGAAATTTCAAGGATTTCAACACTCAAAAAGATGACGTAAAGCGTACGCATTTTGTGGAAAATTACATTCCACGCATTGTTCAAAGGCAGTTTTTTGAGCTGACATTTGACATGAGACACTTTTTTCACATTCTGCCTGATTTGTGAGGTGCACTTAGCAGCAGCAGCCAGCTACGGCTTTCAAAATCCAGTACTTAAGAATAGTCACCGTTTATCACAGTAAAAGAGAGGATATTGTCAAAACGTGAACAGTAATTAAGATGTAGCAAAGAAATGCTGCCTGAGACAAAAGCTACAAACTAATGTCAATCTGTATGTCATATTTTGAGTAAAAGAGTGACACAGTGTGCAAGGGAAGGAAAGAGTAGTGAGTTTTATTTCAGCACCATGGACAGAGACTCACATACTCAGACACTACAACAAGATAATCAGTTGAATTAAAAGACAGACATTAGTTTATGCTCTATATTTCACCTTTTTCTTTTCTAATAGGTATAACAGTTTTACAGGTATGTACCACAAATTAAGATACTTTAATCAGTTTTGTCAAACCTCTCAGGATCATAAATCCCACTCTATTCTAAATGTCACAGAAAAAGACTCCAGAGGTTTCTATGGCAGTCGCTAAATGTAATCTATCTCTGTGGAGAGGCCAACTGTATCTCTCTATTTCTCTGCCAATCATGTTTTGTAAAGCTGCCTGTTAATATCTGGCTTCAATATTGATATTCTGAAGGAATTTCTATTAATTATTTCATTCAAGAGCATGACAAGAGCTAAAATAAGCAATGAGAGGGTCTCTCACTCATACTACATACCATCTGCTTATCACTTCCATGTTTTCATCTACAACACTTTCAAACAATGGGCTACAGCTTGAGCCCTGTATTTTAGCCTATAATGTCTAAAATATGATAAAAGTATGCTGATTTAGATATTTGCTGTTTGCAATGTACCCATGAATTTACAAAGCACTATCACTTGATTACTTTGATATTTAAGAAAGCTTAAAAATGTGATGTTTCAGCCACTTTCTGCAGACATGAGCATCTTTTTTCTACAATTTCTAAGCATATTTATGGCCGTTCTTTCGCAATGGACATCAGATGGAAATAATTATCTCCTCGGTAAGTGTAACGCACAAAATGAGTAAAAGCTCTGATGATGGTAGAGACGTGTGAGACAAAAAAAGGATTTTCTACTCTTCGCTAATAATGTTCAGGGAGATTTATTAGCCACATGTTCAGCACTATCTGACTATCTTGTTTTAGAAGGATAGGTTCACATCTTTAGATTAAAGTCTGTTCCCAAATATTCACATGGCCAAATGTACATTGAAGGAATTTTTTTCCCACTGTAATTGTTTTTTGTGGTCATATTGGAACCAAAGAGATCCCCTTTTAAAGCCATTTTAATGGTAGTGATGGGAGAATAAATCTACAGTCCTCAGTAAAAAAAAAAATCCAGTTACAGTCTTTGAAGAAAAACACTGTGTACCTGTCCCTTTGCTGGATCTCAGTTAGCAAGCAGTGTTGATGGAAGCACACAGTGGAAATTTGGTACTGAAAAGACTACTGAAGCCTCAAATTAGCTTCAACAAAACTTTAAAAGTAATTTTAACACAGTACAAGGGCTGTGAAGTTTGTCTCGAGTCACTTCCATTGATATCACTCAAAGAAGGGATCTATTTGAGGCCTTTATGAACAAGAGGATCAATTACTGAAACTATTATTTCAATGTACATAGGGAGATGTGATTATAGTATTACAATACCTTTGATAAAGCATGCATTTCATAAAGCAAAACTTCAGTCATTTACTATCTTCCCTCAACATTTTGATGGCTTAACTAATTTGTGTTACACATTATGTACACCGCTGCTCTATTCTCCCTTCTCAACCTCTCTGCCTTCCCACAACCATGCGGGGCATTGAGGTCAAAGCACGGCTCTCCTGCTGCGGAACTTTCATTGCACAGCTCACTGGTGCAACAGATTGGGCCGACAGCGACGCTCTGAGAGTGAAAGGGCTCACGCAGAGCTGGAACATGCTGCAGTCTGAAGGCAAAATACCATCATTTCAACACAACTTCCTTCTACAAAGCTGGAAAGATTCCAAGCACTAAAATATGTTATTCATTTTTGGTTTGGTTTGTGTCTTTCAGCTCAGAAAACATATGAACAACAAAAGCAGCAAAAAAATGTATCCTGGTATATTAAAGTAGTCATATAATGCTTTTTAGCTTTTTCCCTTCCTTTATTGTGTTATATATCTTTTTTTGTGCACATTACAGGTTTACAAAGTGAAAAAGTCCAAAGTCCACCCCAAAGGCATTTACCATCTCCAAAAGAAAACACTGCTCACAAACTGCTCCAAACAGCTCTACTGTAGTCCAGCCTTTACTTACATGACAAACATACATCACTTTGTAACAGGTTATAATGCTTGCCTAACGGCTAGCATGGCACGCCCTCATACTCTGCTTCTGACTGGGTAGTAGTCCTGACCTAGGGACTGTGCACGTGGGCCGTCGTACAAAGATGGAACGGAAATGAGATACCTCACTCTGTAGCTAAAAGAGAGCGCTCAACACACAAGGTGAAAAGAGGAGATGCAGCAATGTGCAGTACAACAAAATATGTTCTCTTTTGAAAATTAAACCTTATAAACCTGTTCTGATATAAGCTCTAAATACAATTATGAACCTGAAAATAGGGCATTATATGAGCACTTTAAGTCATAGCACACTAAAGTGTCTTCTATATGAAAACCCCTATATGTTGATATTGTCTCAGTTTTCCAGAGAATTAATCACATTTCCAGTTTCCCTCATTGGAAAACAACTCTATGAAGCCCACACAATTCATTAAATCCATGGAAACCAAAGCTTACAATAAAATAAAAACCTCATAGTAGCACATCTAACAGCAGACTAACTCACCTGCAATTTAGGGAAAGTATCTCAACAACATACATACAAAGAAATAAATGCGTAAATGTGACCTTACCTGTTACTTTTCCGTGGCAGAGGTAGATCCTTCTGGTAAAAAAGAGAAGGCAATAGAGAGAAAGAAAAGAAGGGGAGAGCAGATATATTAGCCTGATTACATTTGTTTTACACATCATGCAATCACTGTTTATAGGACTGTGGAAAAGATCATTAAGTTTGGTGGGGAAATATAAATTAGCATTCAGTTAAAGTTCAGTTAAAGACTGAAACAAATGTAATTACACTGACATGCCTGATACGTTACTTAATGAAGAAAGGGGAATTCTAAGGAAAAAACCTTCATAATGACTAAACTTTTTGTCTTATCTATTTTATGTTGAATGAATTCTATTTTCATTTTCTTGTGTATTTCATTGCTGTTGTTTTTTTTACTACCTCATAACCAATGTTTTTTTTTAGCATTATATAGGCCATCATAAGGCTATATTATTCACAATTTCTCCAACAAAGTTGTCTTAACCCAGTGGTTTTTGTCTTAGTGTGGACATGAGTGTGAGTTTTCCTTAACATATTGTTTTATTTGAAGGCTTTTACTGGCATGAAGAAGTGAAAGATTCCTATATTTCACACAAAAATAGGCAAACATTATAGAAAAGTCTAAAAAGACAAAACACAATTTTGTGCAACTGAAAGAAAAATAATCTTTTCCTTTAATGATCACTATGATTCGTCCTGGGAACCCCTGGCTGAACTTTGCCTAAACGTTTACATACATGGCAACTGCCCACATTGTTTTATAATACAACATTTTGATATTTGCTTCCTAAATAATTGCTGCTAAACCATCAACCATTGACAGATTTATTTTCAAAAGAGCAAAAGTATGTCACCAAATACTTGTGAGGTGAGGATCACATCAGCTAAGGTAACTTTTTCTCCAACTTTGGTCAGTCCAAGGCAGGATTAGCTCGGAGACCTCTTCTAAACAAGGGGCACTAGTGGAATACCTGCAGAACAGGTATATGTAGTTCTTTTGTTGATTATGGTGAACTTGTGTGTATTGTAGCAGTGTTTTGCCATTGAGAACAAGCTAGCATGCTACGCTTAGCCACCTCGTCTTGGCTAGTTAGGTAGAAAGCCGTGCAGATTTTGAACAGCTCACCTGGAGAATGAAGGCAGAGGACATTTAGAAACCATTTTTTTCATAATATGGGCACTTTAAACAATCAAGATACTTGTCCTTTTCAGGGGCATTATGCAATGCACCAATTCATCTCCACATCAGAGATATGAAACCATAAAATCATGTGCCATTTTGTTTGGAGCCCACTAAGAACTATGCATTATACAATTAAACCTGAGCCTCTGCAAATAAAGCTGGCATCCCACACAGAAAATAGGACTCTGCAAAAACCTGAAAGAAGATACAACTTGTAAATCTTAATGTCAAAATATAATGGATCATATAACGGATCCCTGGTTGACATTTTGTATTGTATTGTAATTTAGAGAAATAACACTGTTTCCAATACTATAGTCAACTTGTCTGATAATGAAATTGTTCAAATAGTAGTGTAGGCCGGGATCTGTCTATAAACAGATTTGTGATTTCTCTATTAATGTCTTGTATAAGTGGAAAGCAGTTTGAAAATTGATCCCTCATAAGTGCTCATAGACTTCAGAGCTTCAGGATCCACCAGGTTGAGTGGAGCCAAAGTCAATTTAAAACATGTTGCTGCTATATTTATGACATTAGGACACTACAGCAAGGGCTCTGATGTGATTAGGATCTACTGGGAGGAATCGGTGTGGTGCTTGTTGCCCATCTATTCCCAATTTGATTCCATTTTACACTCGGCTAAAGTAAAATTAGGTTACTGTCAATTTCTATTGTCAGCCCAGTGGCTCCAATAAAAAAGATATTATCATTTGTTTCTTTTCACTCAGGAAAGGCTTAATGACACAGAGCCATGTCTGTGAAATGAAAGGAATTCAAGTGATGATAAACCACACTAGGGTGAGAAGTTGAAAATAAACAAATATGAGAGGAAAATAAGAGAACATATAAGAGATGGCAATTGGTTTTCCAGAAAGAAGGATTTCATCCTGTTAGACGAGGGCAATCCTGAAATCTCTCTCTCTCTATCTCTCTCTCTCTCTCTGTATAAGAAAACAAGCATTACAAAACCCAAACAGCCAAGCTGATGAAACATGACTTGACAGCTGGAGCTCTTGTCTCCAAACAATCTCAACACAAGATCATGACCCAAGCTCGTCAGCACTGTGACACATTAAAACAAGTTGCACTTAATAAACATTTACGAAGAGCCAACGAGCAGAAGAAAGGTTGCAAAGACTCATTGTAATGAGCCGGAACCAGTTTGTGCATAGGTGCAGCAGTAGTACCATTATCACATGAATAAAGAAACTTGTAAAATGATACTCTGCACAGACTAGGCTATATTAAAAGGAATAGCTCTACATTTTGTCAAATATGTTCATTGATTTTCTTTTGGTAAGAGTTAGAGGAGACAATTGATACCCCTCTCTTATAGAAAGCAAATAAGCATATTTTCAAACTATTCCTTTAAATTAAAATAAACCTACAGTATATGATGGGGGCCTGGCAGCATTTCTCAGTTTAGAAGAGATTTTCCAATGGGAATGACATCACCCTTCATAGTGAGCTCTTTGTAGGCCAGCTAATGAGTTACATCATTAAGAGGAAGTGAGCTAGGCCAGGGTTACTCAGAGAGCCCCACAGGAGTCTTAGGTGTGTGTGTGTGCGCAGCATATGGGTTAAGTGTAAGTACGCTCCAAATACACCTACAACTGCTTGGGAGGATCATCTTCACTAGCTATGAAAAACAACTCATCTCAGTGACATACATTGAAGGATCAATCAGTCAAAAATCATTAAGATTCTAGAGTAGGAAAATGTTCTGGTCTGAGAAAGTTGCGCTATGAGGATGCAAAATGCAAATATTCAAAGTGGCAATAATGAAGTGGTTTTGCAGACATAATCCAGCATAGAAAGACTTGCAAATGTACGCACATACAAAGAAATACCTTTAATCAATTATACTTACAACTGCCACGCTTAAAGTAATTGCAAAAACATTCCGATTCTCATGCAGACACTAAGTTGTGTTCTAAAAAGTGCAGAGAGGGTGTCACATGGTTTTTCCATGTTTGTTTTTTTTCGGTGGGGGGAGGGGGGATATTTACTCAAGGACAAACTGAATATGCTGCTGCTCTGGTCAGAGTCATGAGGCTGTGCATTATTTAGTTCAATATTTTACTTAAAAAGCTTTAAGCTCACTGGTCATTAAACTGAGGTTTCAAATAATGTCTTATTAAATGATTCTTAACCTATTTTACTTTCTTGTTAAACTGGATCTAGTTTAAAACTTTAATAAATGCTATTTCTTCCTTACTTCTGTCTATTTCAGGCTCAAGCTTTTGTGCTTTATGAGCGTCTGGCATGATAATCAAATCCCAGTTAAAGTAGTTCAAATATTTGAAGCTATTCATAATTATATTCTGGCCCAGATCTGTTGCTTTGATGTACAGTTTGCTCTCACAGTACAAAACCTACCCTTTCTGAATAATACTAACATCAGAAGGACGTGCTGAGGCAGAACAAAGCAGTGGGCATGGCAGTGAGTGACAGGACTTGGCACATAGAGCTGGATCTTCTGCAGTGATCACACTCTTATCCCCTGTGCTTAGCATATTGGAAATGGGCAGTCTGCCTAGAACAAAATATTGGACAAATTATGCTAGTGTGTGTGTGTGTGTGTGTGTGTGTGTGTGTGTGTGTGTTTTTCACTCCATACTCCTACAACAGAGAGGGTTGAGACATGTTGTATGACTTCTGTTTGTTTTTGTGTGTGTGTGTGTGTGTGTGTATATGTGTGTGTGTATATGTGTGCATGTGTGTGTGTATGAGCAACATATGGGTTAAGTGTAAGTATGCTCCAAACACACCTACAACTGCTCGGGACGTCAGGATCATCTTCACTAGCTATGAAAAACGACTCATCTCAGTGACACACACTCTCCCAGTTACAGCCAAATAAAATGGACTGGGTGTTGCCACAGATCATTATTATAGTATTTTCTATTTATTATATGTTTCAATATTCTAAATCTGGGTTTGTTGCTGCAAAGGCTTTTTTGTATGGGTACAGTTAACAAATAAGTAATAGGTAAAAAAATCTATATTACCTTATGAATACATATCCCCTCTCTTGCCACACATTTCATGTTTGCTTCCTTCATTAATTCTCAAATAAAAGCAAAAATGCCCAAATATAATCTTAAGAAAAAAAGAAAGGGAAGTAGCCAGAAAGGAACAGCAATAGAATTCTGTAAGGTCTATGTGTATGAGGGGGAAAAAATGTAAGTTGCCCTGGACAAAAACATCTGCTAAATTCACGTGCCGAATTGTAATGTAATTTATTTCCTATTTAATGACAATGCCAACCCCCATGCCAAATTTCACACCCTCACAATGGTCTGTCAGTTGACCAAGAGGAGCTGCCAGAATGAGAGTGAAAGTGAGAAGGGAGGTGAGAATTGGGAGACATGAACCGAAAGAGGGCTCGATAAAGTAGGTGATGATGGTGAAGTGAGAGAGACGGAGAGAAGAAGACTTTGTAGCTTAAGGATGACGACAGGAAGACTCTACCAGGATACTATACTGCAAGTGACCATTAACGCTATTGTGTGTAGTTTCTGTCTCCCCCATGAGGAATTCTAAGTAATGACGACAAACTGTCGGCGCGTCCTCATGATACAAGCCTTCTGTGACCGCGCACAGACATGCATTAATATCAAAAGTTTACTTTAAAAGAGACTGAGAACTCCCAAGAAGAAGAACAGCTCAGTCGTTTCAGCAAGGGCCCCCAAACAACATGTTTATGTTAATGTGACAAAGCCCTCTAGAGGCCCTCTCACTTAATTTTATTTTACCTTGAATTTGACTGTGAGCAACTGCAAATAAACAATTTCCTTTAGGGGATTAATATATAGTATTCTGATTAGAAAGACGTGATTGCTTCATCCCCTTCTTACTACTGGCCTATGGCCCTTTCAGCCCGTCCTGCTGCTGGTGGTATGTCTTCCTCCCCAAGGATACACAGGGCTGTTAGGCCTGTGTGCCAACAGCAAACTGTTTTTTTATTTATCAAGATTCCAAATGTTTGCAAGTTACAACTTTTTTTCCAGTGTGGGTGGCGTTTATACCTCAGACTACAGCTACAATTCTAAAATAAACTGTGGAATCACATTTATATTTTATCTTTATTTATATTCATACACTTCTATTTTATCTAAAGTTGGCCATTTTGGAAAATCATGCTATCATGTAGAAGACAGATAAGTAAAGTTGCTAGTAATAGTAATGCGGAATTATATACTCTAAGAAAAGCACATAGTAGTAGAAATACAATCACAGACCTGGATGATCATTACACGTGATGGTTCACCATTTCAAAAACGTTTCCTGTCACGATTACACAAGCATGAATGTCACAATGTGTCCTGTTGTGTCCTCACACTTCAATTACATACACACATAAAGCCACATAGCGCACTGTGTGCATCAATATCCACTTGTGGGAAGAAAGGTGGAAACAGTAGAAAGGTGTGATTGTGTGTGTGTGTGTGTGTGTGTGTGTGTGAGTGTGTGCACTTGCACTCTCAGACATCACACACACACACACACACACACACACACACACACCCTTCCCTCCTCCTCTCTCTGGTGTGAAAGTAGATCCAGGCAGTAAAGGGATCCAGATATTGTAATAGCCACTTAGATGGGGTCTACTGTAGGCCACAGCTGCTGCCTGCCTCACATCTATGCTGCCCCCCTTCCTACTACTGGCCTAGGGACCTTTCAGCCCGTCCTGCTGCTGGTGGTAGGTCTTCCTCCCTAAGGGTACACAGGGCTGTTAGGCCACCATTAGTCCTGCTAATGGGCCTGACAACTGCGCCACATCCTCAGCATTTAGACTTCCTCTGTCTGAGATATGGATATCGACCACTTCAATGGAAATGGAGAATAGGGGCAGAAGGTGGGAGTCGATTTGATATGTACATATAGACATGAATGTTATGCACAAAAAAAAACCACACACACACACACACACACACACATATATACATACATACAGAAACACACACACACAAGATGCTTAGTGAGCCATTGAATGGATGGAGACACACATTAACATGCACTCTGACTAAAATCAAAAGTTTGATTCATTGGTAATCTTCTTGTAAGAGTGTTTGTTTGTCTCTGTAAGTCCATCTTGGCTGAATGAGAGAGAGAGAGAGAGAGAGAGAGAGAGAGAGAGAGAGATTGTGTGCATGTGTGTGTGTGTGCGTGCATGCATGCATTACATTTAATTGTCTCCTGTCCGCCTGCCAGGCTGCCCCACCTCTCCATATCCACTAAATGATGTTGATATCCATGTTTAAAATTCAGCTACTATTAACTTCTGAGAAATTATTTTCACTCAAAAACGAGCAAATTCACTGGATGTCTTCTAATTTATACACTGAACTCTGCCAAACAAGACTATTCCTGGGCACACATAAACTACATCCATCCATCCATCTTCATCCGCTTATCCGGAGTCATCTGCAAATATTTACCTGTGTGATGTATGATATCTGTGCCTGATATGAGCAATACTTTTTGTGTAAAATTCAACTCCTCTACACAGGACCTCTACAAAGAAGCTTTTTTATAGTCGAGTTTACATGTAGTTGTTACAGTTTTTTAGCAAGCACAAACTTCTGTGGGTTAGGGCCAACGACAAAGTCATCACACAAATGTACAGAATGACAAGAGACTTGGTTGTTTACGACCAAATTACGAACCAGGCTACGTGACCACGAAGTAACCCGTGTCATCTCCTGCCACTTGCAAACTCTGGAGAGGGAGAATGGGCCATGATCTTTAAATTATGTTTTATGGTATAGGACATTATTTTATTTGTTTATTTTAAAATGAATCTTTATGTTTAAATAAATATACATAGGTAGTTAAGTCTCTCGTATTGGTTTGCCCTCTCGTGGAAACAATGCGGAAGGAATTAGACGGAATATATTATGGCCATTTTTGGCCAATTTTAACAGCCCTATATCAGGTCTTGTATTATGTTTAATTAAATATTTGAATTTTGGATTGTTGACCTGACTAAATAAGACATATGAAATCATCACTTTGACCTTTCAGAATGTGCAATGGGTTAATCGACCAATCAATGAATCAAAAAACATTCCGACAGATTAACAATTTACAGGAATTATTGTTAAGAGTTCTGATAATGGAATATTAATGAACATTTAAAGTTGTTAAATAACTGGTTCCAGTTCTCCAAATGTACCATTTTACTAGTTTTCTTAGTTGTGCATAATGTTTTAGATTGGTGGTTATACAAAACAAGCCTTTTAAATATGTCAGCTTGGTTTTAAGGGAGTCTTGAATCAAGAAAATGTGAAAGAGAGAAAAATGGCCCTCCAGAGTCTTGAGGGCCAATTTTACTGTATCTCTCTCTGCACTTTAACAGCAAACAATTATCAAAAGCCTCAGTCTAAATTTCACTAAGACCCAGTTGAGAAGAAATCTTCAACAAGTTAACAGTTAAATGAGTTGCTGTGGTAGAGGTAGGTAGTAGATAGCCTTGTATTCCTTATAATTAAAAAGGTACAATATGTAATTTTCTGCCGCTAGGGTTCTCTCAATCAAAACAATGGATGTAAACACAGACTTTGGATGACGTTGTGAAGATGCATGGGATTATGTCATCTGGTGTGTTTTGACAGAAGCTAGACTAACATAGGGGTCAAGGGGCATATGGCGGCATTGAGAGGCAACCAAACAAAAAGTCTAGTGTCATTGAAATAAAACTGTGTCTTTTGAAAAAGAAAACATTTGTCTGGATTTGAACATTGTTGGAAACATGTTGGGTTATGTAAGTACACAACTTAACAAAATACTGTATATAATACACAGTAGGTATAGTCGTTTTTTATACATTTCAATGCAGAAATATTACATACTGTTCCTTTAAATTGTCCGTAGACTAACTCCTAAAAATTGTAAAACACTTTTATTTAGTCTCTGCTTTAATCCATCAGGCCTTCCAACATAAATGTGATAAATGATGAGCAATCATCCAGAGCAAAGTATCTTGGCAGAACTATCTTGCAGAAGAGTACTTTTACTGTAAATGAATTCACCATGAAACAGAGGACTGACAGACAGCAACCCCTGCATAGTAAGCTTTACCTGCCTCATTTGATTAAATTCACACAAGTGCCCACAACAGAGGAAAGCCTCAAAGGAATATTTTACTTGTGCCTTTGTGTGTCTGTTATATTGTACAAGATGTCCCTTTCAGCAGCCCAGACTCAACATATGACTGGTTATCTTAGACTTGCATAAATATTACTGTGAATCTAGTCTATATCCTTGACGTTTCACTGCCGTTATTGCCACAGGAAATTTCTCCAGATGTATTTATTATTTGCCGATTTCCGTTTCCTTTCACTTTCTTTGTGTTAGAATTTTAAACTCCGGTGGATTTATGAGGACTATGGTTGACCTCCACTCCGCAGCATGTGGATGGTCTGGCAATGCGAGACTACCATGATTCTAAAACTGTCAGAAAACAGGTCTGTCACCCACTGCACTTATTTGTGCTGCCTTTAAATGTTATTCAAAAACTTTATTGGGACAATATGTTCAGAAATGTTTGTCTATAAAGATGTTGCCATACTGTGTTTTGATGGGAGCTATCCCTTTATTATCTCAGCCATTAAGGACAATGTTACAACTTATTATTTTTGGCAAAATAGTCACCTTTTTTAATCTAGCCATAAAATGTTTCTCACTTGATTTTCCATGCATGTGACTACAATATATAAGTCTATATATTGATATTTCTATATAAAATTACCGTGATAGAGGGGTTTTCATTTTGCCCACTACTATCTGAAAAGTTGTTGTTTTGTGCAGTAAACCATCTGAATCCACACCTCCCTGTTTTATGGCCTTGTGCCTTTGCATATTACTTTTATGAAATACGTCATGGGCCTACATCCTGGGATTACTTTGGAAGCATACATAGATAAAATGTGTTTAAAGGAATACATTAATTAATTCAAGGAATTAAGACTAATGGCATTATTGGTAACTATGACATATTTCTCAACATTTATTCTGAAATATAAAAAGGCATGTGCTCTATGATTTTCTACAGGATTCATACAATACAATATGGGCTCAAATTAGGTTAAAAAAATATATTAAAAAACCTCTCACCTGCAGCCTCCGTCTTCGGATGATCCCAGAATCATCCATGGCGGGTCTAAGGCTTCACACCTGTCAGAGTGGCTCGTGGGCTACTGGTGATGGCGGCGAGAGAAAGCCCCACTCTCGCGTGGCTTTTAGCGAGAGTCAATTTCCTACTTAATCAAAATAGTTGGCAGAATATCGGCTGTTTATAACATACTTTACCAGTGAGTGGCAGGTAACAACTGGTAATTAACTAATTGGTGCTATTATATTCAATTTGGTAAATTATACCAGAAATCGAAATACACTATTAATTAGCCTATTTTTACCAAAGTATATAAAAGTGCCGTTCCTGTGCTCGACCCCAGTCCACATCCCTTGCTGACCGAGACTACTGACTAGGCTGCTCTGTGGTGGGAACTGCTGAATAAGCCAGAGGCTGCACAGTGGGATCAGCGTGCACTGCACGAACTCAAGTCCAACTGAGAGACAGAAGAAACCCCCCAAACAGCCTATGTCAAACCGAAGCTTATCACACCACATATTAGATAAACCAAACAAGTTTGCACACATATTTCACCCCCTCCAAAACAGCTAGTGCGCATTTCAGTTCAAAAACAAACCATCTTTTAAAACTAGATAGCCCATTGCACTAGGAACAACCAACAGCAATCCATTCCACTAATTTCATCCTTTAAAATGCTTCTATCACAACGATCCTCTGTCGGTCTACAATCTGCAGAAATCCGCTACATGTTAGAGGAGTCCACAGGCAGCCAAACCACTATAGGCTGTGTGCTGAGAAGGGACCAGTGCATGCATGTACACGGAGTTCGTTGCAGGCCTATTGCACATTATTGCACAACTACAAATCTTAGTAGCCTATATGTCACATCCACTCAGAGCTTCGGTGCATTGAAAACGGCGAGATCAATGAAAATCTGTAGCGAGTCTATGTCCCTCTGTTCAAAGACACACACACACACACACACACACACACACACATCGGCACTGAAAGCAGGTTGATCAATTTACGTTTTCGTCCTCCTTTAAACAGATTTGTCCGTTTCCCGTGTTCTCACAGGTACACGATGGGTTCACTCTGTTCTTCTCTGGTGTAACATTGATTTTTTTCGCGAAACATGATCTGTGGTCGCTACACAGGCTTCGCTCCATCCTTAGCTCTTACCACCCACTTCCTACTACCAAATGACGTTTAACCCTTTGGCGACCAAATGCTTGCGTCAGCTATGGAAGTGTTTTTTGATGTACAAGTTTCCAAGCCAACATTTCCAAAGAGGCCAATCATCTTTACTCACATTCCAGTTAAGCTACATCATCCCCCCAAAAAATGTAAAACTATTTAGCATTTCAAAGGCAAGTTTAAAAAATAATGACAACATATTTGAAGCTGTAGGGTTGGGCAGTAAAGGGCTAACAATTAGGCTAGTTGATTAATCAATTAAAATAAAATTTGCATCATTCATTTTTTTAGGTAAAAAGAAATGGTGAAAAAGCTACAGTTAACAGCATCTCAAATTACAGGGATTTGCTGTTTCAGTTTGTCATATCAAATAGCCTCAATTTAATATCTTTGTTTTGGGACTTTTGGTCTGAGAAAAAATTAGAAGATGTCCCAATTGGGCTCTGTGAATTTGTGCCTCACTATTATTGACATTTCACAGACCAAACGATTCATCAAAAAAGGATTGGCAGATTAATTGATAATGAAAATAATTGTTAGTTCCAGCGCTAATATGAGATGATACAAATTTGTCAACTGTACCATTTACAATGTGGTATACATATATATATATATATATATATATATATATATATATATATATATAGGCCATTGTGTTGTGCCATCCTGTAAATAAACACTTTGATGGCTATACCAACTTCTATATCAATTTCTCTGTGATTTTTGCATCAATGTGATCAACTACCTTCATAAATTGTCACGTTTTTAATTAACTGGAGGAGTCAAAACCCGTCATTCATGACTGGTTATTTTATTCAGTAACAGTTTTTATTGATGACGTTGATGTTTTTTAATTTGTGGATTAGTTTTTTGGTCTACAAAATGTCAGAAAATAATACAAAAAGTGCCATCACAAAATCCCAGAACCCAATATGATGTCTTCAGATTGTCTCATTGATCAACCATCCAAAACCCAAAGACATGATATAAAACAGAGAAATGTCAGTTGGAACAGTGAATCGTTGGATTTTCTTTCTTTTTTTGCAATCACTTGATTATGAAAATAGTTGCTATTTTTTTTCTAAATCATGATATGAAATTACATACAGTATACAATGATATAGGATTTTTTCCATATGGCTCTCTCACAAAGTACATCAACAAACAGCTGGTTGAAATTCCTATGCAGCACTCGCCCCATGCATGGGGTTGACAAATGCTGCTAACTTGGCACCCAATCTAACATGAACCCGGTTCCTTTGCAGAATATTTGAATAAAGAGTTACTTAGTTACTTCAAGGTGTTTTGTCAAAATGTGTTTATGCCCATACACTGTACGTGTGTCTGAATTAACAGTCAGCACAGCATGCTGTCATGCTTCTGTTGCTATTCCAATGAAAAATGGCACCAAGGTTTATGCATTATTCAGCATTCACACCTGTCACACATGGGATTCACTGCCACATAACATTTCATAGCTCCTCATCCTTCAATTACTTGCATCCCTGATCCAAATGTTAATGAATGAACGCTGGCATAGAAACAGATTCCCAACATGGTGATTTTAAAGAGAAAGATCTTGAGTGCTGTTTACATATTAACTGAAATTTGCATGTCTTCTGGAGGTCTGATATTCATTCAAACTGAACCGTCCCGTCCCCACTGAGTTTGTAGATGTATTGTCAATAAAATGAATGCATTCCCTGATCAATACTATAGGAAAAGGCATTACTAAGCAGTAGTTATCACTGAATATACTGAAACGGGTCAAAGTTCATCACCATGTTCACACAATGTGGTGAGTTTGTCAAGATGATGTTTCACTGTTTTTTTAAACATAATTCTCCTTTGGGCACTTGAGGCCTCCATTTTGACAGGACAGCTAAAGACATGAAAGGGGAGAGAGATGGGGAACGGCATGCAGCAAAGTGTCACAGGTCAGAGTTGAACCCGCGGCCGCTGCATTGAGTAGTAAACTCCACCAACTGAGCTACCCATGCGCCCATGTTTCACTGTTAACATTCTCACAAAAAAGAAAGCGAGGAAAACTGAGTTGGTCAAAGCTGGCTGATGGGACGGATCAATGTGGAGAGAAAAACAAACAAAAGGCCGGGTAGCTGGTCCAGCTTTAGATTTAGCACAGCAGGAGACAAGAGGAGGACTTAGTGGCTTTTAGGAGGATGGTCTTAATGTTCCCTGTTTCTCTCTGAGCAGAAGGAGCTGGCAGGCTTTGGTCCCTTGCACCCCCAGATCACTCTGGGTTCAACCCCCCCTCCCCCACTACCACTTGAATTCTCCCACTCTCAACCACACAAAGAGAACGCACTCATCTAATGTAACAGCAGCATATGTTTTGTTAAAAAAAAAGACTGCTGTGTTTTTTGACAATTAATCTGCACATTACTTACACATGATGATTATCATTAAATTATTATTAAATTATTAATAATTCATTAGGGGGGTTAGGGTTTATCCACTAATCAAATGACGTTTCAGTTCTATGGCTCAATAACGCAAAGGTCACAGTAACACTTTGGTACCAATATTAGGTTTTTATTTCCAAACAACTTCTAAAAATCCCCTTAACCTCGATTGCCCACAAGTGTTATGGCTTCTGGAATAAAACCAATTTATTTTACAGGCATCTTAAAAGCATTTCAGATGCCATAGCTTAAAAAAGTCATGATGAATGATAATATCATATGCATTTTGGCATTTGTTTAGTATCACATCTAAGCTGTGTGAGAGATCTCTGTTTTGTAAATCATTTTAGAACCGAGGTTAACAACACTGCAGTGAATTCTTGTACTTTTGACAAAGGGTGTAGGGATTACTTTAAGTAGACAGTACATATGATGTTTCTTAAATGGAATCTGTTTCCACATGAAATCTCAATCATCAAGTATTTACAGGTCTGGACAGTTTCCTCACATAAAGGATTACTCCAGCATTTAGTATTGCATTTCTATAAATGTAGAGAACTCACTAAAGACAAAAAAATACTATGGTCAAAATAGAAGCATCAGTGGCCAAGCTATCCTAACTTTTAATATGAATCAATTTCCAAAACCACTAGATCCTTCATTTCCCATGATGCCACTCAATAGTGTCTAAAGGGGGACATCCTGAATGGCCCCTTCTTTCAAAGCTCCCTCCAGAGCCACAAAGGATATTATGACACTCTTTTCACAGTCTGAGTAGTGCTCTTTGAGACGAATAAACTTTAAATGTACAATATGTGTAAATTCAGTGGAGTGCCCCACACTTGAATTAAGCCAGGAATAATTGTTATAAGACTCTGAAAAAGTTTCAGTGTCTAATGACTGTTTACAAAGCTTGTCCACCTGCCTACAGTAATACAGTATGTGCTGGGAAACTTCAAATGTATACACATTAAACGTAAATCCAATCATATTGGCATTGGCCTTTTTAAAGCTCATACTGATCTAATACTAAAGAATGCATTAGAATAAACTGGGACCCAGGCTACATGTGTGTATTGGTGACAGCAGGTGAATAATGTTTCTGGGGAGTGACCCAGTTACCAGCTTGTCTGACGTCTGTAGCACATTTAGCCTATGCTGTGTTTCTTATTAATATTAAATAATTAATGAATGCACATGAATTTTACATCTTTTTTGTTCATTATGTGCCGTGAGATTTGGGGAGGGGGCAGGAAGCAGCTGCGTAGAAACCTTACAGGGCACAGTTTCAAGTGACTTTTCATACTGCTCTGTACAAAAAAGCTCTAAAAAATGATGTCACCTTTTTTCAAAGGATGCCCCGAGGGAGGTGACAGGGGGTCAGCTCTCTGCAGCCTAAAAGCTTGGCAGGACAGGGATTTGGGATATTCCTGCAGGATGTGCGATTCCATTTCCCTTTCTGGTAAGCCTGTCTCACAAGAGCCACGTCAGCTCACATGTCTTCATAGACTGCAAGCGCCTCCCCTCCCACATCTGCTGTGTGTGTGTGTGAGAGAGAGAGAGAGAGAGAGAGAGAGAGTGCGTGCGTGCGTGTGTTCGTGAATTTACAAAATAACATAAAACACCTTGAAAACTCCATTTAATCCAGTCCAAGCAATGTTATTTTGTGTCAGAGAGGTATTGATTTAACTCTGTGGTTATTTTGAGGCCATAGCTGCAACTAACAATTATTTTCTTTAGAGATTGTTTTCTCAATTGAAACATTTCCCAATTTGCACAGGACTAGTATTACCAGGGCATATCATGTGATTGCGGCACATTCGCATAGGATAGCAAAGTTACACAAATTTACTAATTTTATTCCCCACATACAATGTCAAGGCTCTGTCAAAACTTTTATCTATATTTGTCAACGCAGCCTATACAACCCATCAAGAAAACGCTGAAACCGGTGAATGTTTTGCCATTTTAAATTATGATTAATCAAAATTGGTCATCAAAATTGTTGCATTTTACATTTTCTGGCCACTGACTAATCTAGTGATATTTAAAAAACAAACATCATGCCAAACTATATTGGGAAAACTCAATATAGTTTGGCATGATGGTGCAGTGTTTGTATTTGTGATTGTGTTTACATTGTTTAGCATCTGTAAGTTGTATTAGCAACATGATGTTGCGTACATTACGTTTACTTATTTCAGTGATCTAATAAAACAGCATTACATTTAGTACACAAACTCGGTAGCCATGATTCACACTCCATAAACCCCTTGACTTGCAGAAGCAGATAAAGCACATGTTAAATTAATATTAATGTTGACTGAGTGCCATTGAGTGCATGCACAATACCAAGGCCCTGAAATCATTGTGCTTTCCATCCTTTTAGAAGTCAAAATGTCTGCTGTGAAAAACGTCTATATTGGACCATAACTACTACATAACTATTCCTGCTAAGGCATCAACAATTTACATATGTTCAATTACCTATTTGTCAACAGCTCCTAATCCTTTATCCCCAACACTCCCCCTATTGCCATTAACTCTCCTTATACTGCAAATCTGCTCCCTAAAACACTTCCTTTTTCCTCCTCTCAGCTCCTCATTTCTAACCCTGTCTGTGCAGAAGTGGGTCACTGACTACAGCTGTGCTAAAAGCCGAGTTGGGAAAGAGGAGCTTCTCTAAATAAAACACCATACCATCAGCGGTCTCGGGGGGTGCCTAATCATACATACATAAACCCAACAAAGATGGAGAAAAGAGGGGAAGGAGTTTAAGATGCAGAGATAATGTAAATGCAGCTTGATTGGTTAAGTGGGTTTCTTTCCTTGTTATCTCTGTAAAGATAGAATGCTATTTCTGCTTGCATGTATTATATTTATATTTATTTTACATCAAAGCTTTTAATAACAAATGTTTCGATGGAAGTACTATCAAGAGTTTGTCACATTAATCATTGTGAGGGTTTTTTCACATGATCTGACCTGTAGGTTTTGATCTGTATGCAACTTAAGCGCATAAAGTATGTACTCTGAATTCTGTTCTCAGTTCAACATTCTGTTGCTATAGCAACACCTACTGGAACAGTTGCATCCACCATTTTGTCAAACCTGTGACCAAGCAAATATTAACTGGCATCTCAAATTCCTTTCTTGGGTCATTATTTGTTGGTACAATTTTTTTATTGTAGCTTTTTTTTGTTTGGCCATTACAATAGCTGTGTGAGGCTAATGTGTTGCTAATGCAACATTTTAGGTAATTGTTATGTAGTTTATTCTTTTAACTTTTATTCATGAGTATGTTTACAAGATAGATTACTGTGTTGTAAGTCTTATGTGTAGTTATTTTGCTGGTAATAGTTGTTTTTTTTTGGCATGAGGAATAATCAAACTAATTTCAGTCAGTCCACACTTTTGCTAATCCACCAGCAGGTTGACATTTGAAGAATGACTTTATTAATCCCCGGGGGGGTTTGGCAAAAACATTCACGGTTGATCCCCTGATTTATTTATCTAGCTCCATCATCAAGATTTAATTTGTCCAATACTTTAGAGTAGTTTAACAGTATGGTTTTCTTTCCAATGAGCATTACAGACTCTTTGGTCTCAGTACTCTTGTTCTCTATGGTCTCTTTGATATGTAATCACTAACAATCAGATCATTTGTAGTTCAATACTGTCTCCCAATTGTTTCCAGTGAAAAATGACAAAGACCAACACTGTCTCCAACCTCAATACGAAGTGTTTAGCTTGTGTTAAGCCACTAGGTTGTGTATGTGAAGATTTAAATAAATCATAGCGTGGTCTAATTATACAAAAGGTTTGTCACATTAGGGGCAACACATTGACTTTTATGTAAGTATATTTTTCTGGCATTGTTCTAGACCTCATATTTGAACCTTTGCCCTAGCAAACAACAAACGTTTGCTCCAGTAAAATATACAGGATACATGTTTTGTACTAAAATGATTCGGAAGAAATACGAGCATCAACCATACAGTCTATGGCAGCAACACAAGAAAGTTGTAATAAATGAAATTGTGGTTATCACCTTTACAGCTGCAGTACAGATCCAGTTTCTTTAACACCAGTTTTCATGTGGCATGATTAGCATCTTTTATATTTTCTTGGCTATGTTGTATTGTAGAATTTTACGGTCTTTTTCTTTTTTTTCAAGTTAATATGAGCTTGTTCAACTGCAACCTTATTTATGTACTGAAATGTTCATATGGCTATAAAATAGAGCAGTTTTCATTTTGAGGCAATAGGGACACCATGTGGAAAAGATCTGCTACTCCAATTAAATGAAGACTTATATTGAGAATAATTCCAAGGCACCTAAGGGAGCTTGACTGAGATACAGTGAGGAAAATAAGTATTTGAACACCCTGCTATTTTGCAAGTTCTCCCACTTAGAAATCATGGAGGGGTCTGAAATTGTCATCGTAGGTGCATGTCCACTGTGAGAGACATAATCTAAAAAAAAATAATCCAGAAATCATAATGTATGATTTTTTTAAACTATTTATTTGTATGATACAGCTGCAAATAGGTATTTGAACACCTGTCTATCAGCTACAATTCTGACCCTCAAAAACTTGTTAGTCTGCCTTCAAAATGTCCACCTCCACTCAATTCATTTACCTAAATTAGATGTACCTGTTTGAGGTTGTTAGCTGCATAAAGACACGGGTGGCTGTGGCTCAGTGGTAGAGCGGTTGCCTGCCAATCGAAAGGTTGGTGATTCAATCCCTGGCACTGCAGTCCCATGTCAAAGTGTCCTTGGGCAAGACACTGAATTTATACTCCGATGCTGTGCATCGGAGTCTAAATGTGTGTGAGTGTTTATCTGATGAGCAGGTGGCACCTTGTACGGCCGAGGCGGCCACTGTGTATGAATGTGTGTGAATGGTAGTTGAGTAGTCGTTAAGACTAGAAAAGCGCTAAAATAAATACAGCACATTTATCTGTCCACCCCATACAATCAGTAAGAATCCAACTACTAACATGGCCAAGATCCAAAGACACTAGAGACCAACTTGTACACCTGGAAAGGTGTACAAGTTGGTGTAGCTGGAAAGGGCTACGGGGAAATTGCCAAGCAGCTTGGTGAAAAAAGGTCCACTGTTGGAGCAATCATTAGAAAATGGAAGAAGCTAAACATGACTGGCAATCTCCCTCGGACTGGTGCTCCATGCAAGATCTCACCTCGTGGGGTCTCAATGATCCTAAGAAAGGTGAGAAGCCCAGAACTACATGGGAGGAGCTGGTCAATGACCTGAAAAGAGCTGGGACCACCGTTTCCAAGGTTACTGTTGGTAATACACTAAGACGTCATGGTTTAAAATCATGCATGGCACGGAAGGTTCCCCTACTTAAACCAGCACATGTCAAGGCCCGTCTTAAGCCAATCTGTCATGTGGTCAGATGAGACCAAAATAGAACTTTTTGGTCATAATTCCACTAACCGTGTTTGGAGGAAGAAGAATGATGAGTACCATCCCAAGAACACCATCCCTACTGTGAAGCATGGGGGTGGTAGCATCATGCTTTGGGGGTGTTTTTCTGCACATGGGACAGGGCGACTGCACTGTATTAAGGAAAGGATGACCAGGGCCATGTATTGCGAGAGTTTGGGGAACAACCTCCTTCCCTCAGTTAAACCCAATAGAGAATCTTTGGAGGGAGCTCAAACTCCGTGTTTCTCAGTGACAGCCCAGAAACCTGACTGATCTAGAGAAGATCTGTGTGGAGGAGTGGGCCAAAATCCCTTCTGCAGTGTGTGCAAACCTGGTGAAAAAACTACAGGAAATGTTTGACCTCTGTAATTGCAAACAAAGGCTACTGTACCAAATATTAACATTGATTTTCTCAGGTGTTCAAATACTTATTTGCAGCTGTATCATACAAATAAATAGTTAAAAAATCATACATTGTGATTTCTGGATTTTTTTTTTTAGATTATGTCTCTCACAGTGGACATGCGCCTACGATGACAATTTCAGACCCCTCCATGATTTCTAAGTGGGAGAACTTGCAAAATAGCAGGGTGTTCAAATACTTATTTTCCTCACTGTAATTGAATCTGACGGCCAGGGACAACAAAGTCAGTGGAGACCAGGGAAACACTACTGATCCACAGATTTAGAACAGGTTTCTGTTGGTCAATGGTGCAATAATTCACCTGAACACACCTCCCTGTGAGACGAGCACGCCCATGGGCACAAAGATGGACACAGGTGCATTTGCTTTTTAAACGACGTGGGCACGGGAGGGACTATGTTATTTAGCCGAGGCTTAAATCTTGTATGCAAGAATCACTGATGGCACCAGCATGTAATGCCTAGCAAACGTTTCTGCTGTTTAATGAAGAAATCCTTAAAGGTCACTTACACAGATGACATTTTATAAGACAGCAGATTGTCTTTGATTTTCTACTGAATGGGAGCATAATCAGCAACATTATCTAGACTTTTTCAAGTTAATTATCTAAGTGTTTTATCCTGCACAATAAACAATATTACAAATAGTGTGTATTTTTGGACAGTAGTACATGGTCTCATAAAAACTTTTTAATCTCTAACAAAATAAAATCCATATTACTGACTTTTTGTGCAAAATCCATGTTGTTATACTATTTCTGTAAGCTAATCACGTTTGCATTTCTAACCTATTAGTCCTGATATCAATTATAACTTCACTGGGCAATTAGTGCTTGAACACTCTATTATCAGTCTAAAAGCTAATACATTTGTGCCGTTTTGCTTGTCTAACGAGTCCAATAAGAAAACATGGCCAGTATGGATTTCTACACACAACTCAGAAAAGGAAAAACAAAAAGTTATATGAGAGCACATAACTCCAATATGCCACTAATATTTATTTTGTGTACTTTTCAGACTCCTAATTGAAGCCTCTCACACTACAAATACAGTATCGCCGTCACACATTAATTCATGAAAGCTTCCTAGGTCAGGAGTGGAAAAGAACCGGAGCAATCCATTTAGCACAATTAAAGGAACGCCATGAAAATAAACTGGGACTATGTGTAACAACCTCAGGGATTAGACACCTGCTGACCCCCTGTGACCTGGTTAACAGTGAGGAGGAGCTCTCCTTGGTGTTAAAATCCATAGATATGCTACAGCTGACAGTACAGGATGTTTTTTTCAGTGAATAGATGGAAATGTTGATGGAAACGTTCTTTTGCCAATAACACTGCATTTTCCAATACATATGATTTGCTGGTTTCAAAGAATTGAACACACTGGCTGTCATAGATAATACAAATATTATAAATTATAAAGCTGTGGATTAAATATAGTTGAAGGATATGATGGTTTGTGATATGTTTTTTAATAACGTTATTTTTTGTATAATTGCTTAATTGTTTAACTTTAGGCTATAAAATAATGACAATCACCCATCCCAAATTCCCGGTGTCTTGAATCAGAAAAAGTTTAGCATTTTTACATTGTAAACAGTTTAGAAGGTTAATCCGTAATCAATTAGATAACAGATTAATTGCTGAGACTGTACTCCTTGTTTCAGTTCTAGTCTCTGTTAATTTGAGGCATTCCATCCAACATTATCTTCCCATCTGCCTCCCTAAACGTAGTTGGACATACTACTAGTATATACAGTATATATCACTTTAACAAATCTGCAAGGAGCATACAGATGTGGGCTAAAGATTGTCTAATGTTGTTGGCTAAATGAGGATGTTATTGTATAGTTGTCCCAAAGGTTTCTTAACCAAATGTACTCTTCTTCACTACGAATCAAACTGGATCATTGATTGATCTTCTTTTCTCTAGGAAGGAGCAGTACTTGTTAATAAAACTCCTGTAAAAGTACAGGGGTTGTAGATGACAGTTTCCTAATTATATGTTTACACACAGTTATTCACTGAAAGCTTCTATCTCATAGAAAATCCAGTAACCAAGAAAAAAAAGGAAGGTGATAAAATAGAATTTAAGTAGACAGTCATCACCTTGATCCTCAGGTATGGATTGACTACTTTTAATCCCATTGACGCAGCAGTAGACCGGGCGATTTAGAGGGATTAGATGAGGAGCTTGGGGAGGTTATAAATGGACGTAAATCATCAAGACAGAAATCAGAAGGAACACAACAGATCAAGCCCTGTGACGTGTTGGTCCAGACAGAAAGGCCCGGACACCGGCTGAGATTGAAGCAGACCAAACATCCAAGCTCCCAAGACGAGCTTGTGGACTTTGCCTTCAGCCTCTGTACGTCCAAGCAACATCTAGAACCATGGAGCCTGTGGGTCAGACTGTGACCGCCACAGCAGCGTTCAACAGAGAAACTTTTTCCAGGAAAGGCCTGAGATCAAACTTCAGAGGAGCATCATCTCATTTTGTGGGGAGCTCAATTATGATCCTGTCCTCGTTTGCGATCTCCACTTTAGCTATGAACTGTGGGAAGAGGATGCAAGAGTCTAGACACAGATCCAAATAGTGACAGTGGACAGATGGACATGCCTTCATTTTTTTTGTTAACTTTTTGTTAGACAAGTGAATGAAGTATTTATTTTTCTGATGGTATGGACACACCTCCTTAGCCAGCTGCCTTTTTGTGTTCCCGTAGCAAAATGTGATGTGAGTCAGATGTGGATGAAGCACTCCGCGGATGCGAGTCGGATCGACAACAGGATAGCTTAGCAAACATCTCAAGATCTCTGCAATGCCAAATATGCTTTGTTGGGTTAATACAGATTATTCTGCTGTACTTAAAGAGGGGAACAGTATGCAGTAATACCATTTAACCTATCAACTATCTTCCAGTTAACCTCAGACTTGTGGTGGGTAGCATCAAGAGAATAGAACATAGGAGAGATTTCAGTTTAAAATGTTTGTGCTGGTTCAGGGATAGTTATTAAACATTTTACGTTAAGAAACAGAATGCAAGCTAAAATTAGGTTCAAGGTTATTTATTAGTCATGTGCACAACAATAACACAAGTAGAATAAAAACAAACCTGTATTTATTATTTATGAGAAAAGCAAAAATTCCCAGTTTTCCTTCCAGGATGGGTTTTGAACCTCAAAATGTTTTGGTGCCGACAACATCAAGGGTTGTAAAAAGCTGGCATTGAAAGTTTATTCAGAATGTTACTCTTAAATTATGCTTTGATTAGATTTCTGATTTGTGTAGTGAATAGCGCAGGTACGTTTAGGGTGTGCCCAAATCCACTTCTGCTAGCTAGGTGGAAAAAGGTTCCGTGCACCGGGTTCAAAAGGGTTGTACTTAGTGTCTTCTTTAATTCATAGGTGTGTTTTGGGTGTAACATGCAATAAACCAATCAGAGTGTCATCTTCCACTCCCTTTAAAAGCCAGACGCTTTTGTATCTTGGCGCATTGCTATTATGACAGCGGATTTGCACCGTAATATTTTTATTTTTAATCTTTTGCATGTGTGTGTGCTGCTGCGCTTCCCTGTGTGTGTGTGTAACAAGCATAATGCGTGCCGCTGTGCATGATCCTAGGCGCATTTTACTAATGTGCTGTTAAAATTCAATGAAATGCTGTGTTACTGACTATAGAACAGGTTTCTGTTGGTCAATGGTGCAATCACTTTCTTCTGCTGCAAGATAGCACTACGCAAACAATTCACCTGAACACACCTCCCTGTGAGACCAGCACGCCCACGGGCACAAAGATGGACACAGGTGCATTTGCTTTTTAAACGACGTGGGCACGGGAGGGACTATGTTATTTAGCCGAGGCTTAAATCTTGTATGGTTTGTTTTTAGACAAAGCATGTTTAACATTTGACAACTTCTTTTGTTAAATGAAAAAAATTGTTTTTTTAGTAACATGTTGATATTCCTCATTTTGGTATATGCACCAAAACTTGGTCCTGGGTATTATCCGACACATAGATAATAAGCCATGATCCTTATGCAGTACTTGTAGCCTAAATAATGTGATATACATGATGAGTGACTATGATTTCAGTGTATGCAGAAAAAGCTGTGCGGAGTAGTTTTCACACCGCGGTTGTCATATTGTGGTATGTAGCATTTGTCTATGTCAGCCATCAGAAGGTGGTTGTGCTAGGACCCACAATGGTTCATGTTGAACATGCCTATCAAACCTCTGGTACATTTTGTCATATTGCCACCAGAGGGCAGTATTAACATTAAAGATTGCAACAATATCTAAACAATGCCTTTTTCCTTCTTTTGCAACTATGGTGTAGAATTTAAAACAAAGGCTCTTGCGAAGCAAAACATGAATTTTAAACATTATTTAATGTATAAAAAACAGGTACAAAAAGGCCAAATAAAGAACGATCTTCATTTACTCTACATTGGTAACACAAACATAAAATGTCTGCAATGTTTCATCAAAGTCCACATCCGTGCCCAAGACTCACTGTTTGGGCTACATGTGAAAATCTCACACAGCTTATGATTGTTTGATTGTATGTGTGTGTCCTCTACTGTGTTATCTTCAGAGTGCGTCAAGGCTCCTCAGCCTCCGCTCAGTAAAGAAGCGGTGTGTCGGGTTTTGGTCGTTACCGCCAGCTGATGCACCGAAGTAGGCCAACATGGACCGGTTGTTCTGCCGCTCGGCCGCCTTCTCCCCATCCTCGTCGTCATCGTCCCTGAGGACAGATTTGACAAAACAAGACTGATTTTAACACTGTGGTTAGGTCTTCACCTGAACGCAAAAGGATTTTCACAGACATTAAGCATGACCTGGAGAGAGAGCGCACACACACACACACACACACACACACACACACACACACACACACACACACACACACACACACACACACACACACACACACACACACACACACACACACACACACACACACACACACACACACACACACACACACACACACACACACACACACACACACACACACACACACACACACACTTTGTTGAAATTCCTGTTTGAAGGCTCTTTACCAGTGGACAGTCACACCCTTGTTGTCCATCAGGGTTTGGGCAGTGCTCCAGCTAAATCGCACAAACTGAGGGTAACCGAACACTGGGTCCAGGTACTTGAGTAGCCACGCTTTAGTCTTGGGGTCTGAAAATACAAAGAGAATTTTTTTCTTGTTTGTTTAGGTAACATTAGCAATGACAGAATTTTATAAAAGAAATGCCCGTTAATAGGTTATTTGGATAAGTGCACTCAAATGTTGACTTTATTAAAAATATTAATTATTTCTAAAACATGGATGTCATTATGGAAGGATTATAATAGCTGTTAATGGTTTTGGTTACCATTGGGATATCCTGAGCCATAGTCTGCATCCACCTCTCCCAGGTCCTCAGCAAACTTCCAGCCCTTTACAACACGATCCCTGGCCACCTGAAACCAGCACATAGCATCAGCTAAACTATTGACTTTGAACAACGCTTAAGCAATTGCTAGCTCTAGGATCCTAAATTAACAACCACTGAAGTAACTAGGACACCCATGCAAGATGTCATGACAACTATAAGAACAGAGATCCAGGTGGTTGGTGGTCACTAACCTTCGCACAGATACTAGCTGCACTGACGATGGGGAAGAGGGAGTCGGCCTTTGGCCTCACAGTCACCTTTATACCTGGGAACAGCTTTGAAAGTTTTTCTTCATACTTCTCTGCCGGGCCAACTGTGTCCACAAATACCTGCAGAAAACCAGGGAGGTTGAGACAGAAAAGAGCAAAAAGATGATTGAGTCTAATGTTGAAAGTTTCCATCTTGAATTAGTTGATGACTTTCAGCACTGTGCAGTATGTGAATAGCACACAATTCACAGACACAATCCAACAAAAGCATTAGGTGTGCACCTTTATATTCACATGAATGACTTGTTTTCATACCTCTGTGAGCTGTACTCCACTGTCCAAGGCATACTGTATTAGACCAATTGCTGTATCATGTGAAAGAGCGTTCAGGTTGTACTTTGTCCTAACAAAAGCAGACATTTTGGCAGGGTGTGAATATCATTTTTTTTAAACAGTCTGTGCACATAGTACTGTATATGCCCCATACCTCTGCAACATACTGGTGGAGATGGTGTTTGGTGAGAGAATCTGCAAAGCCCAGCCTAAATAACTTTTGGCTTCATCCAGCTTTTGGAAAAGATTCTCTCTTTCTGCCTCTGACAGAGTCTTTGAATCTGATAAGGGAATGATAACATGCATCAAAAGATGTTTTGCTTATTATTTATTGAATAACATTTTTTTTTTAAAGAAATTGACAAACTTCACATTTTTGTCATTAAGATTGTAGTGAGCATGAGTTTAAAGCATCACGCTGAGAAAGACTGCAACATCCTTGGACAGATGTAGGCCAACAGGATTACCTGCCACTTTCGATTCCTTCAGCTCCTGCTTTTTGGAAACTGGACAGAAACATATTCCATACACCATGGGCCCTGGATCACAAAACATAAACACTGTAAATATGCCATGCCACACAATGCAGTAATACAATACAACACAAGTGTCTCCATGATAAGTAATGGATGACTGCAACAGAAGATGTAAGGATGCAGTCTTATTAATACACTGAGTTTTAGGTTACGGAAAAACTAACCAACAGCATACCCAGCACAGGCCCCCTGCCGGCCTCGTCAATGCCCAAACAGCAGTCCTCAGTCCGGCAGACATCCGGGATCTGAGAGGACAGTCGGCAGCTGACCGAGTTGTCTGTTTCAAAGGGACTGAGGTCCATGACAGCTAAAAAAAAAAAGAAAGAGAACACAAATTAAATACTTCATCATGTTTACGTCTTAATGTTACTCAATGTACAATGTACAACTGACAATGTACCATGTTAGCTACACAAATTTCGAAAACACAGATGTTCCAGCTCTTGTAAGATAAACGTTACTGTATTATGATGCTTACGAACTCAAACGTTAACGTTAGCTGACTGCTAGTCTCACTGCTAACTACTCAAACTGACACCAGAACAGCAATCTGTTTAAACGAGTAGTTTAGGCTTTTGCGATAAAACATTAAAGTAGCACCTTTCAGAACCTTCCTGTTGTGCTTCTGTGGTCTACAGAAAATTGGCGCCCTGGAATGACGTCACATGCTCCTTCCTCTTCTTCGCCTTTACATTTGTTGGTGCATTATCGCCACCAGTTGGTCAGGAGTACCAATTCTCACAAGTAAAAGCTTTGGTAAAAGTCATTCAAAACAGTAAAAGTACATAGCCTACCGGTAAAGTGTTTTCATCAAAATATAGTCTACTCAAAGTCAAAGTATTGATTATACACAATATCCCCTTTTATAGTGTGTGTTCTATACATTATATTATGTAGGCCTAGCTGTTGGTGATGCATAAAAATGTGAACAACAAATTACAGCTCGATGTTGATTAGATACATCTAAACGGTGCATTGTGTAATCACAAGTTTTATCACAATACGATATTATATAGATTCTTTGGACATGTTACAATGATATATGTTGATATCTTTAACTCATGATACGATTTCAACTCAGGAGTTTGTGATCAATATGAGAGGATACATAAGCCCATTTAACACAGCTACATTCATATCACCTCAAAAAAATGAAATATGATTTGACAATTTTATTACTGAGCTCTTTCAGACATCGTATCGAGGATCATTGAATGAATATATTGATCCAGATCGATGTATCGTTATACCCCTAATGACAATAGGGATTAGTAGTAATCATACATAAATGTTTCATTCTCTAATATTTCCTTTCTTGCAACTCAATGTTTGTTTCTGTTTTGAGGAGAGGCAGGCCTGAGGCCTAAAGCTGGAACCACAGCTGGTCTACTATTGCCCTGTTTGATATTTGTTTTCTGATTAGTTTCAGCTCCAACACCATTTTCTATTTTTCTTTCTGTGCTTGCAACATGTATCTATCAGTGTCTGTGAATCACCTGATTGGTTGAATCAATCCAAGTGTCAAGAGTGCAACCATTTTTTAAAGTGAAACTTATGTAAGTGTATGGTGAAAATGAACAGATTTTCATTGGCTTGCTCTGTGAATAACCTTCCTTTTCTACTAAAATGAATTGCAGCTCTCTCTCACTCATCTTGGATTTTTTTTTGCAAAGACCACTACGTCTTACATCACCCTCACATACAAACCTACTACAATGAACTTGACGCTCTGATTTCCGATGCCCACTGAATGGGTTTAAACAGCAGCTAAGTGTGGAGGCAGGGAGGGAGCCTCAGGTGGAGAGGAGAGGGTAGAGTGAAAGGAAAGCCATGTACAAAAGTCCAAGTGTAAGCCTTGCCTCTGGCCCTTTACACCCACCTCTTCGCTCTCTTTCTGTCCCTCTCCCTTGCTGAATGGCTCTCTTTGTCTTACACAGTAACACACAGTCACCAGCCGATTAAATGTGGGGGAATTAGTAGTCAATTTTAGCCTACCACACACACAAACACACTAAACAACTTAGGTTGGTGGCGCACTGATTGTGTTGTTATTACAGTTTACACGTCAGCAGCGTGGTGTTGACTAATTTTTTTCACCATTCACTTCCTTTACTTTGTGTTATCTTATAACCATCGCTGCTGCATAAATAACACTCAAACAGGATTTTTTTTTTATAAATAGATTCATTTAATAGATGACAACAATAAAATTTCAACATTGCTTTTCTTGTATGGAAGCAAAATACTTAAGTGAATATAGCAAACACTTTACAAAACTATCCAGAATTATACAAAATGGAAGAAGCAAAGGTGTGACACAATGCATTATTACTTACATAAAAATAATAACTACATGGTAAGAGGGTCAGTATAAAATGACAAAGTATGCATCACATAATAAAAGTGAAGCCTGTGGTAATGACCATTATTCACATTGCTGAAGAGGGCTATTTGAGCACAATGTAGGAAAAAACCCTGTAGAGACAAAAACATGCTTTTGGCCTACATGCAGTGCAGAGCTGTCGTACATGTGATTCTAATCCTTAAGTAGGACCCAAAGCTGGCCAATTATCTAAAGAGATTTGGTTGAGAATTTGTACTTATAGATTTTAACTCCGTTATTGGAAAAATCAGATGCGAATTAGCAAAAAAGGACGACTGACGCAGAGGTTTACTGCTCTAAATTTTTTGAATACCTTTGACATTATTTGACAAGGTATCCAGTGTTGTATATCTCTTTTGCTATTGGCACAAAATGAATAGAGTTGAGGTATGTGTCCAAGACTAAGTGTTAGGCTGAAATACATCTGTAAGAGCTCTCTTTCCCTCTCTTTTTCCTATTTCCCCTTAAATGCTTAATTCTTCAGTTCAGTAAAGTCAATGTAATTAAAGAACAGAAATACAGAGGGTGCTATCTACAAAGAAAAAAAGGTTGAAACTTTCCTTTTCTGGCCACGAAGAAAAACAATCCTGGGGAACATCTTATTGAAAACAAAACATGCTTTTCCCAAAGCAGTGGTGCAGGTGTAGGCTATTAGTGTAATATCAAATCAGTCACAATAAAGTTACACCCGAGGATATCAACAATGACAATAAAGTTACTACTCATATAAAATAACACAATAACATCAAAAAAAACATCTGCTTTAGTTTGGTTAATCAAATCTGATTATGTCTGAACCTGTCTTGTCTGGGTCAAATCAGAGTCACTCATCAATGCAACATCTGTTCACTCTCCGTGTCTCACTCGTTAACCTCTTGTATAAAAACTTGCTGTACATCCCAACTTATACATTTATGATGGCACACATTTGTTAAGGTTTATTTAATTGATTGGCAGTTGACCCATCCATCTTTCACACTTTATAGTGTGTGAATTTGTGGCTGTTTTTAACTGTGTAAGGCCCTGTGGATGCATCTTGCATTATATTGGCTAAAAAAGTAAAAACCTCTAATATATCATCAATATGGCACGGGCACACACACACACACACGCAAATCCATTCATACACTTCCCATATATTCCCTCTGCTCAGCTGGTCTCCCTCAAGGTCTTGTGAGTGTGGTGTAAACAGGCTGCTCCCAGTGCGTGGGGCTGTGAGAGGGTGCCACGCTGGAGGGGTCTCCTATGGTAGTGTACAGAGGCCTCTGTGTAGGGCCCATGTAGGAGAAGGCTGAGTACAGCCCTGGGGCCTGGCTGGAGTGGGCATAGTATGCCCCAGGGGCCTGGTGCTCTGCATACTCGAACTGGGCCCTAGAGGCCAGCGAAGGGAAAGCGGAGCCATAATGTGGGAGGCTGAGCGGGGTGTAGGTGACATGGGTGCCTGACGAGGGAGAGGATGAGGCCTCTGCGTAGTGGCTCCCTGCCACAGACTCACTCTTGATCTGGGCCTTGGAGGGGTCGGAGGAAGACGGAGAGGCTTGAGGCTGCTGCTGCTGTTTGGAGAGCCACGCAGAGTGCCCGCTGGCAGCAGCCAGTGCATAGGCGTATGACGAGGCAGAGGATCCAGCTGCAGACACTCCGGTTCCACTCTGTGGGTGGCCGTTTGGTGGAAGGTATTGGTCAAACTCATTTACGTCAAACGGCTCAATGTTGGACATCACCTCGTGGCTTATCTCGCCGATGTCCATGGTGCCAAAGTCGATGTGGGGTTTAGCACTTGATGATGACGGACCACCAGATGCTCCTTCAGCTCCCACCCCAAGAGCTCCCCTGGACCCCCCTGATCCTCCAGCCGCTCCTGCTCCCCCTTCCCTCTTGGCATCTGACAGTTTCCCAGACTGGAGCTCTGTCTTTGGGGTGGTGGGGGGCGTGGGTGGGCTGTGACCCTGACCTAGAGGAAAGACAAGAAGGGAACATGGGGACATGAAGTGTTACTTTTTTATTTAGGTCAAAATGAAAAAATGTTCACGCTGTGAAAAATGTCAGTCTTCATTGACATTTTTATAGTCATCCTTTTTTTGACTAAATATATCTTGAAGTGTCCAAATGTAAATTATGATTATTGTGTCCAGACTCCTACCAGCAGGATGGTGGTGGTGATGGTGGTGGTGGTGCAGGTCACCCAGGGGAGAACCAGCCCCGCCATTGTGATCCAGATGAAGGGTCTTGTAGTGTGACTGGGAGTGGCTGGCCTCCCCTTCCCCCTGGCTATCAGACTCACTAGCAGTAGCTAGTTTACCGTTTTTGCGTCTTCGTGGCTGGTACTTGTACTCCGGGTAGTCCTTCTTGTGCTGTTTTCTCAGCCTCTCCGCCTCCTCGATGAATGGCCTCTTGTCGCTCTCGTTCAGTAGCCTGGGGGGGAGAGAAACAAGGAGTGATTTTAGTCTTACAGACCTTCTAAATTAATGTGAAAGTATTTAGTTAGAATATGTCTGAAATTAATAAAACGTGTTCAATCGTGTGCGCAGAGAATAAGGAGGGTAAAACTCGCCTATTTATGATAGTATTTAGTAGGCTACACATTACACAGTATAGGCTACATTGAATTAAAGGGACACAACAACAAAAACACCAAGTTGATTTTGTTTTTTTCTTTGTTTATAATCATCACCAGCTTGATCTTATAATTTCCCACATTTACATTCAAGTTTAACATCTGCGCATCCACCTATCCTTTACGCACAGGTGACATAGGAAATGTGCCACTGTATGGCCACACTGTTCTTTTCTGGAACAATCACCCATACAAACCTCCACAGTTTGCCCAGGGTCTTGCTGAGCTCCGCGTTGTGCAGGTGAGGGTACTGGTCGGCCAATTTCCTCCTCGCCGCTTGCGCCCACACCATGAAAGCGTTCATGGGCCTCTTGACGTGGGGCTTAGCTTTGTTTCCGTTGTTAACGCGCACCGGCATAGGAACAAGAGTCCAGTCGTATCCGTCCAGCACCTGACTGACCGCCTCCCTGATGCCGATCGGGAAGCGATCGTCCTCCATCTCCGATTTGGCTGTATCGCCTCCATCCTCCTCGCTGCCATCCGCGACACAGAGCGAGGTCAGCTGCTGCGGCGGCCCGGTCAGAGGTGAGTCCTGGCGGGGTGGAGCTCCGGGTTGAGTCGGTGACAGTGAGTGACCATCGTCTGACCCTCCCGGACTCAGTTCCGCCTCGGACAGGCTGTGCTCCTCTCCGGACATTTTTAAAAAAAAAAAACTTTCAACTCAAGAAAACCCGCAAATGCAAAATTGGTTTTAGAAAGAGTTCAAACGATTCAGTGTAATTGATTCGTTAAATGTAATAAGATGTCTGGAGTCTACGAAGATCCCAGTTATTGTTGACTCTTCTCGGGCAAAGCCATACTGCTGCGTAAAGGTGTCCAAATCCTTTCCTTCGTCGCCTGGAAATCCGTTTCAGCAAAAGCAGTTAGCCTACACCTAGAAACCATATAAAGTATAACAGAAACAATTAAGTAATTCACTCATTAATACACAAATTGTGGTAATGTATAAGCCTAATTTTAGATGCACTTCAAACTGAACAGTTTTTGTGAGTTTGCGCAGTCATAATGGCCTAATAATGATAATGCTATTTGTACGGAAAAAAACGCATCCATACAGCTTTTTTTGTTTTGTTTTTTTAATCAAAGCCTAATTATCGCTAAACCTCTTCCAATAATAAAATACAACTGGCACAAACATGGCACTGATATGAAATATATTATTCCTTTTATCACAAACATTTTATTAAAAAAATTACATAACTTACCAATTTAGATGTCCAGTGGTTCAACATGGGAGTGTGTGTGGCTGACTGTAAAGCCGATGAATGGTTGCTCTGTGTGGCAACACCGGAGCTTAAAGAGCGCCTTGTGAGGAGGACTGGGAGAAAAAAAAAGTGATTGAAAGTGGAAAACATTCCCAGAGAGGCAGCATTCCAACACACTGCCAGCCCCTCCCCCCAGCACCTCGCCGCACTCGGATTGGTCCCCTAATTATCCCGCTGGTCTGTGATTGGACGGGAGCAACACACTGTTAATGCCCGTCTGTCCATCACTGCAACATTTCCAACAGAAAAGAGGTGAGATTTTTACATCGGAGTGGCTTAAATGACTCTACAGTGCGCCCATTTAGAGGCAGGAGAAGGCCAGCCTTGTTGGACGTGTTGACATGTTATATCAAACAAATAAACAATCATGAGGAGAGTTATTGCCTCCTGTGGTCACGTTCCTCAAAAAAAATCTAAATCAAAAGTTCAGCTCTGATTTAACTGGATTCAGTTTGATACTGGTAATAAATAATACAATTTTGAGTTAAAATCTTTATAATAACACATACAATCTTGTAAAACTTATCAGAGATATACACTAAGTGAAGTACACTAATATATCTTGTTTTTTAATGAAAATGTAGCCTTATAAATAAATAATAATTAATCAGGTAGGAAAGGCTATATTTGGGTTGGTGATCAATATTGTCAGAAAATAACAACTAATCTATTTTTCTATCTTACCACAAAATTATCTTTTAAATTATGATCTTTCAAAATTAAATGTAAAAAACACTGTCATTACACAGTTACACACATGGCCTGCCAGCAAAAGTAATCAAATCGTCAATGCAATTTTTACAAAAGTTTTTAGTCAGAAAGGGTATGTGGATTACAACAAAAGCGGGCCACTTTTTGGCAGATGACAAACTTGGCAAACCCGTTATGTCAAGTTATGTTCTTGTGAAATGATGCAAATCATTTATTCTGAAAATCAATGATGATTTAACATTGTGACATGTAAACAACCAAACTCTCTATTACAGCTTTAACATCTTGAGCCACAGCCTACAGTACACTCTTGAATTATAAGGTGATTATATAATGTCATTCTTAGAAAAGCATCCACCTTTACCTTGAGACTGTTCACTGCAGTGCTCATCCAAGAAAAGCAAAGATGACGTGTTATTTTATTTTTACAATTTACAATGTAATGTGTATTATAGCTAGCCATCTTATAATCAACTTAAAAGCTTGTGTTTTATAGAGTCCTCAACGCATGGCAACCAGTCTCTCTTGGACGTTCAACTACGCCCACAATGATGATGTCACACAGATAAAAAATAAATAATTGAGTGACAGGTAATGTTGCGGCAAGACTTTATTGTTTAGGTTAAGTCAAATGGCAAAACAATGTGATGCTTAAATGTCACACGTTTGCTGACGTGTTTTAGAAATCACAGTTTAACTTTGAAGAACTCATTGACTTGAACTTTCTGGTTGTTATCAGGCTACATTTGAAATGCAGACGGATGTGGAATTATTTAATTCAAATAGAACTAGAATTAACAGATAAATAAAGCAGCAGGGGCCTATCAACAGTAAATTGGCTGCTTCCGAATGACTAATCATTGAAAACATTTCTTAAACAAATTTCTTAAATGAATTAAATAATAAATCCATCTCGACATTTTTTTATTGTCCTTCGTCATGTTTTTGTGGTAAAGACTGCAGCAGTGAAAACGTTGGAGGCCATGATTTGTGCCGTTAAAACTTGGCCTGATGCGAAGGAAGAGAATCGAGCATCTGATGCGCACCCGGACACACGCACACACACACACACACACACACACTGAAAATGAATGCAACAATAACTCCTGTGTGCCCGTTGCCTCTCATGTTGAGCCTGACTCTCGGTTTTCTCCCTCTCTCTCTCCTCTCTTTGCTCTCTTTGTCTTCATCTCAGGTGAATTGTAGCCATGTGATCTAACGCCCAATCCTCTATCCATTAACCCTTGTAAACGAAAAATGGGGAACAAAAAGCAGTTTTGTGCTGCAAACATGGAAAAAATTGATAACAGAGAGCGATGTGTGCGTCTTTCCCCCTTTATGTCCGAGCATAGACACCAGTCGCGCACACATAGAAAATCCTCAGCAGCAGACGGGACACATGGATCTCTCTGTTTCTGCCGTTCCGACACTTTTCTGTCCCAAAATATTCTCTACAGCACCTGGATCTGGGCCTCGGGGGTGCTGATGGTAGGAGGCTTGTGTTTGGGGATGAGGGGGTGATGGGTTGGTGATGGAGGTGGGGGCAGGGGGTGTGTGGGTGCGTGATGGTGGGGGGGGGACACCTCCATGCTGTACCCCAGTGATGAACCAGCACCACAGGAATCCTGCGTGAGGCCTCCGAGGCTCGTGATGTGAGTGATTTTGTCTGTACCGGTTGATATGAAGAGTATTGTCTTGCAGGAAAGAGTGTTTAAAATGTGCGCGTCGTTCTACGGCTTGTTAGTAGGTTTGTACAGATCAAATGGCTGGAGGAAGCTCAGTTAGAGTTAGTAAGAGGTTAGTTAGTGCAGCTGGATGCCCCCCGGCGAGTCTGGTCGACAGAGCAAGATGGGCTCTAGGCTATTTCTTCAGTGTGGCGGAAAATGTAATAATTAAAACATTCCATTAAATATTGCATTTAATCAGTTGGATACTGAGAAAAATAAATAAAAAACATCCCTACTTACACAAGATACGATAAAGGTCCTATTCCGCAACTTCTTAATAACATAAGGTGTCTTTATTGCTATAAACTATTATGACACTATAGTGACTTCGTAATTCTGCGACGTCATTATTTCTTATCGCCTCACTAAACATTTATTTTTCGTGGTGGTTACAGTATTTTTACGGAACAATTTCTGCTTTGTATTTTACAATTACAATTTATTGGCGATGTTGTAAATTAAAGAAAATGTTTGGAAAAAGGATATTTAGACATTTTGAATCCTACACAAGTATCTTTTGTTAGGCTACTGAAAAACATTATATTATGTATTCAGGCCAAATTTTCTTTTTTATGATTAGGCCTATGTGTGTTAAAAAAAAGATAAAATGTTTGGAACTGAGACAAAATAATCAAATGAACTTCTTAAAAGCGTTTGTAATTAAACAAAATGTGTGTATAGGCTTATATATTATTAGTGTGGCCTGCATACAGTATTAAAATGTGTAATAATCGAACACACAGTTGAAAATAAAGTGGCTTTTAAAATTGGCTATTGTCCGATATTTGATGAAGTCCTATATCCATTATCTTTAAAATACCTTTTTTAACATTAAATTACTCTGTGATTCTTCTTTTAACGAATGAAATCTAAAGATAGAGGTGAACGTCTCAGTGGTGCGTTTATGGTCCATTCTTTAATCACTTTGTCTCATGAGGCCTCAGAAACTTGTTAAAAACGTGTGAAGTCTTCATGTTATACTTAAGTTGCTTTAAGACAATCTCAATTAATCTTTGAAGATGTTTATTTTGATAAATACTGTATGTGGTTTTGTGATATTACTGTCACTTCCTCCTTGTTAGCCTGCAGGTCTTTTGCTCTTCAGCCTGGAAAATAGGCCTAATGTTTATCTAGTGAATTGGGTCTGAACCTTTTAGATAGGCCTATTTGTCTTATTGTCTAATTTTTTTGTTTGAAATGACTTCATATTTCCATACTTTGTAGTTTTAAATAAATAGTCTGCCTATTTGTATTGTAGATATTCAGTGAAAACAATTTGACTATTTTAGAAAAATTACAAGTTTAAATGAAAAAGTGGATGTTGAACTCCTTCAGCTGAACCCACAATGCCTGTAGTAATAATATGAGCACCCAGCACTGATTTAATATAAGGGCGAAATCAACTCATTCATTTATTTAATAACCTTAAGGCTATATTTCTTCCGCTGGCCTCATATAAATCATATACTTTAATATCAGACTTTAACAATCAAACTGGTGTTTTTGCTCCTATTGATGTTTTTTATGTGCTTTAGAAGTTTAAAGAATCTTTTTCAATAATTGTTTCATAAGAAATCAAACACGTTATGGATAATCCACCTGTCACCCCAAATTTAATTAAATACATCATACATCACCTGTATCACCTGTATGATTCTTTCAGCTAATTCATTTCTTTTTAGCCTACCAATAAAATGACAGTAATCTTGCATTTTGCATGGAATGTAAACTCGCTGTGCATTTTCAGACATTTTGTATGTCCTATGTGAAACTATCATGAGCCTTCAGGCAGCTTTAACTTGTTAGAAAATAGAGCTCACATGGTTGGATCAGTTCCTGTGCTAACCTGCCATGTGACTGCTGTAATGGGCCTCGCCATGGCTGCACAGACCACTCGGTCACAAGAAGCCAGTTTCCTGTGGCTCCTGGGGGAGAGAGGGGAGAAGATGGGAGGACAAGGTCTCATGATCAGCAGGGAGGTCAAAGAGTCAGCCTTCAGGTGCACACTTAGTCATGGACAGCCATTTTTTATGTGTGATTGAAAAGAAATTGAGTCGTCCTAAGGGACGAATTCAAGTTTACTGAAACATATTTTATATTGTAGATGTTTTAAGATTAAATTAGGTGAAATTAGGTGATCAGGTGGCGGAAGGACAAAGAAAAGTAGAAGAGGAAAGAAAAAGAGAACGCCCTTTTTGCTTTGGCCTTAATACTTGAACAACCCCCAGGGAAATTCCTGAAATCTGACGATGGATGGAGAGAAAAGGCAAGAGAAGGAAAACCAGAAATATGCAGATGTGTATGTGTGTTTGTGTGTGTGTGTGTGTGTGTGTGTGTGTGTGAGAGAGAGAGAGAGAGAGAGAGAGGGAGAGAGAGGGATGCAGATAAGAGAATCATGCACAGCGGTCAAATATTCACATGCTGGGTCACATTCTGCATTATACTGATGTATAATTGGTGGAAAGCATTCATTCACATGTCAATAGGCATATTTTGGCCTGAAATGAATGCCGTCATTTGTGCCGAATGATGACAAACTTGACAAAAGGATCTGAAATTATATGTCAGGAATGGTGAGGATTGGAGTAGAAGCATGTTTTCTTCTTTCGTAGCCTCAGATTTCATCACCAATTGTCCCTATTAGATTAAAACGTGTAAAGTTTATACAGGGGCTTTTCTCATGCTTTGGCTTCCCTTTGCATTTTCTTGATTTGTGTAAAGCACTGCACTTAATTAATGAATGCCATTTCCTCTCAGGGTTTGGGTGAAAAAGAGTTGAGGTCATTGCTTTTCCCAGGGGAATTCCAGCTCTGAAACTATAGACTTTCAATAAAACTGAAACTCATGTGACTCAAATATTCTGAATTACACTTTAACCCTGTTGATCAACAACTTGTCCTCCAGCTGAGACCTAAACTATACAGTACTTAAAGACATCCTTAAAAAGGGAAACCTCTGAGGTGTTGTGTGTCACGACCATTCAGTGATAACCAATGATCACACTGTAACTTGCTGTGGCTCTGTAATATAAGGGCATCTGAAGTATTCATCCTTGGAACAAAAAATATGTGCAAAATAAGGTTCTATTGGGACTTCAGCAGACAGACTATAAGACAGCTAACAGATTATGAGATATGTTAAGAGACCTGTTCAGTGGCTCAATATCTTACTTTTATTTTGAAATTACACTTGAAACAAATTGGTGGATCTGCAGGTGTTTGGGTCCATCACTTGATTTATGCATCATGCAGATTTTGTAAGTGTTGATGATGCAGTGACACGCCATCCATGGGGATGAATAAAAAAATGATTCTACTATCTGACCTTTGTCACTTCTTTTTTTTCCCATTTTCACCCAGTAAATTAGTGCAGCTGCACCACACTTAAATGGGTCCCCCTCTTTTTTCTCTGAGAGTGTATGTGACTGAGCATGAATCCTCTCTTTGTGCTCCATCTGCAGAGTTCCCCCCTCTATAGTTTCTTGCCTTCTCTGTCTTTTTTATTTGGGAGAAGAGGGGCTTCGGTTGCGATGGCGGCAGCACTGGTGAGGTGGTGGTAGCGATGGTGGCGGGCGGCAGGGAAGAGGGGGAGCGGGTAACTTGTTGGACCACATTCCTATGCAGCTGTGGAGGCTGGTGCAGGGTGGGGGTGGAGGGCAGAGCAGGATCATCATTGCATTGCAGGGCATCATGAATGGCCTATTGTTCGGTGGTTTGCTGTGTCCGCATCTCTTTGCCACAACTTCAGCCTCAGAGAGAAATGGAGCAAAATAAAATGAACAGAGAGATAAAGAAAGAAATTTAAAAGTAAGTTGTGGTAGTGATGAAAAAGTGAGATAAGAATCACATGGAGAGGAAAAAGTAAAGTACAAGTGTGAGAAAGCCTGAGAAAAGTAAATCAGAAATAGACTATGTATTTGTGCGTCTGACTCAAATGCAGGAGGATGTTGAGAGTCAGAGTGTGATGATGAAGATGGGGATGATGGTGACATGGACAATGGTGGCATTCATATTGGGGATCTATGACAGTTTTGCCCCTCAGTCATACGTGCCAGCACGCCGTTAGTCATGCATATATGTCGGCTGTTAGCTACACTTAAAATTCTTCCCTGCGGTGCTGTAAAGATAAAATCCACAGTTGGAAATGTTCCCCTACTTAATTGTGGGAATATGATTCAACTGATATCACATTTATGTCAGATTAAATTTGTTAATGTGATATTTTGAAATATTTAACTATATGAATATGTAACTGTGCTGTTCAACGTGTGAATATTCCTTAAATGTTCTTACTCTTCATGCTTTTATTTCTTTATGTTCTTGCCTGGATTCCTAGAGTATCTCTATATGATTCTTTTTTTCTTTTTAAATATTAGAACAAAGTAAACCAAAGTCAAGTCAAATAAAGAGTAGATTGGGACCATATGAACCCAGGTGAACTCCCAGGTCAGGACTTTTTATTCTTTTATTCTTCATTGTCAAAAATGAGTGAAAAAAGGCCTATCCAAACTTGCAGAGTCTAAGTCAAATATCTTGTCAAATACCAATGCCCACAGATATTTATTTAGTCAAAGATATATGACAAAGAAAAGCCCTCTCATTGGAGAAACTGGAACTGGAGAAAGTTTGTCACTATTTTCACATTTGTTGCTTCCAAAAAAACTCACACAATTGATTGATTATCAAAATAGTTGCAGATATTATTTTTCTATTGATTGACAAATTCATTAATAGAATAACCTTTTTTGATGAGTTGGCACCACTTACTTATGACTCTTTATTCTGGTACTCATTGTGACTGTGGTTGAAAACATCAACAATACAGTGTGTGTTGAACTCTATTGGCATGAACGATTGTTTAAGAATATTTGGGCTTTACTTTGGGGGACTCTGGATATTTACATAGCATCTTAAAACTAATTTGTTTTCTTCGCCTTTCTCATGATTTCCTAACTTATTTTGTGGGCTGTGAACTAATTCACCTTCTCTGCCTATGTTAATCCACCGTTCTCTTTTCTTCCTCCTGTTAAGCACTTTGTTTTAAAAAAGTAAAGCACAGGCAATCTGCCAAAGCAAATTATTAAATGCACCCTGTTATTTGAAACATTGTAAATTGTATACATAGCATATTTGGTGTGATATGATTTTATATGTGTCTGATTTTAACTGATCTAAAACCAAAAAGTGATATATTTTATGAAAACAAAAACATTTGTGTGAAAACATCTTTGATGAGGAAGACTAGTTGTTACTTCAATAACAACTAATGGGGTTCCCAAATAAATAAATAAAAAAAATAATTTAGGGGCAATAACTCAAGTCAGGATTTTATATGTTTTTTTATGGGAAAGGGTGGGGGGGGGCAAAACAGAAAGAGAGAATGTAGCACAGACCTTCCAATCATGAGTTCTTCAGAACATTTAATTAGTCTGTGTGAACGAAAGAGAAAGAGGGCCTGAGGGGTCAGAGGAAAAGATGACTACATAAAAGACTGCTGTTGTCAGAGCAGAGGGAGAGATAAAAGGCAACAAGGCAGAGAGATTGATGGGATATTTGGGAGTAGAGAGTGAGAAATATGCTAATGTATTACTTTACTCATGTCTATCATTTTTATTCTTTGTTTATTTCTTTGTTTGTCTGTTTCTTGTGGACATGAATGAACATGAGCAACCAATATTTCCCTTGTGTGACAAAAGCAGATGAATGTATATCACACAGCTTGTAAAGGGCAGAGAGCTTTCTGTCGGTCAGATTCACAGAGAGCTGCCTGTACATACACACAGACAATCTGCCAGCACAGACAGGTGTTCAGGCTCACACACTCAGAGCAGACAGACAGGCTGGTGAGCAGATAGACAGATGGACAAGTGGAAAGTTTGCGATAATCAGAATCAAAGTGAATGTGTAATGCATTTGACTTGGTGGGCTGGTCGTGTTTGGTCACGTTACAAATACAAAATTTAGAAATCTCCATAAAATATGGTGTAAAACCTAAATTATACATCCTAAATTTGTTCTTAAGGTAGTACCATTTAATGTTGTGATCCGATGGGAAAATCGTGTGTTTAAAAAAAATGCAAAGCTACAAATTCCAGTTAAGGATCATCATTGCATTGCAGGGCATCATGAAAGGCCTGTTGTTCGCTGGTTTGCTGCGTCTGCATCTCTTTGCTATAACTAACTCAGAGAGAAATGAAGGAAAAGAAGAATATGAACAACATTGAGATAAAGAAGGACATTTTTGAAATTAATAATATGCCCAAAATGTTGAATACACTTAATTTGTCTTTCAGCAAAAGAGGAAAAAAAACCTGACCTTATTTACAAATAAAAAGCAGAACTCTAAATGACAACAGCAAATTCAAAATTCAGATACAAAATGCAGCAACTGACTTCACAAAATCAGGACTGGATTAACCTGCTGCGTAGTCAAAAATGAGATGCTGTGCTTGGACTAAACATTAGTAGTAGGCCTACAAAACTGAAATGAAGAAAGTCCTAAAACAAGATTTCAACACTGGGTTCCTCTTCCAAACAGGTTTGGTAATAAAGCAGGACCCACCTTTAAGAAATATCATGTCATGTTGGAAAATGTCATGTCATGTTGGAAAACCTGCTTATTTGTTTTCTTGCCAAGAGTTACAACTCTTAATATCAGTCCGTTCAACAAAAGGCTAGCTAGCAGCCAATTAGCTTAGCCTATGATAAAGACTGAACCTGGCTCTGTCCGATGGTAACAAAATCATCTACCAACACATTATACTTCATTATTAACACATTGTGTTTTAATATGCAAACATCAAAGTGACACATTGTGGTTTTATGGGGATAAGTGAATAAAGACCCAATATGTCAAACTATCACTTTAAAGCGTTTATAATTTTCTTATTTTAGTGTTGTATATTCCAAACACTATAGAGCTGTAACTTCTGGGCAGTTACCTCCTTTGATCACTTGGTAATGCAGCCTTGTGCAAAATTATATTAGAATATCTATCATTTTAAAGTATTTTAGGGGGGGCATTTTTGCCTTTATCTGACAGCAAAAAATAGTAAAATACTTTGTTACAAGTAAAACTCCTGCATTAAAAACCATGCTTAGGTGAAGGTACAAAAGTGTTTGCATTGTGTATGGTCAATTGCCCGTTTTAGAGTCATATATCACTTTATTATAATTAGTGGTGCATTAATGTGTTCATTCCTTTAATGTTGCAGCTGTATGTGTAGCTAATTTGAATTACTTTATATACTTAAGGCTTGCCTAACTTATAATAATTTATTTGTTGATTTATTTTTGCAACTTAAAGTACATTTGTAAAGAAACTAGTAATGTAAAGTTATCAAATAAATGTATCAAAGAAAAAGTATAATGTTTGCCTCCAAATCACAGTGGAGTAGAAGTATAAAGAAAGTACTTAAGTACAATACATCAGTAGATGTACTACTTTTTTATTTGGCACCAGTGAAGAAATGACAGGAAATTAGGGGACTGAGGGTTAACTTGGAACAAAGATCCCCACCCAGACTTAAACCAGGCTCATTGCATTTACAAGCCAGCAGTACATTAATATCTAAATAAAAGCCACAGTTCAGTTGTTGAAACGTGACTGTCTGTGTGGATGTCAGCCTGTAATAGAAATACAACATAAAAGAAGGCAAACAGACAGAAGAATCAGCAGACAGACAGACAGACGTATCCAGAAGATGTTTGCCCTGTGGTGCTTCCCAGCCTGGATCAGTCAGGCCTCTGCTGAGCTGAGCTGTGTTGAGCAGCACACAATGCTCCTCTGTCCCCCCCCCCCAGCGAGCTGCTTCACAGCTCCACAACACACAACAGCTCATTATGGAACCAGAGATCCCCCGGCTACAGCTCCCAGTGCCTAAATACTGTCCCCTGCTGAGCACACACACACTGTCACCGGCTCTGGTCATACAGCCCGAGGCCACAAACAGCCAGTGAGGCCAAGAGAGGGCACGCAGATATACAGGGTGTCACACACATGAAAGCCCATGCACACACTCACACACTTAACCTACATAAGGATGAACACACACCGCCTTATTAGACCAGATCCAAGTCAGCCATTAGAAGTCCTAAGAGAGGTCACAGAGGTCACCCAGCTGCTCTGCCTCACGGACACTGATGACAAGGGGTGTGGCGGTCCGGTTAATTAACCAGCATCAGAAAACTGCTGGGGAGAGAAGGATGGGATGACAGCCGGGAGATAAACCGATTGACGGGAAGGGCAATGACTTGTTGGAGTGGCCAGGAGACGATATTTAAGCATTATTATTGGGTTTCTTGGATGTATACCGATCATGCAACGATTTGAGCCAAGGCGTTCTCACCTGGTTTGGTCTCGTGACGGATTGTAAAGATGTAAGACAGCAGAAAAGAGCAGCAGGGGGTAATTAGAGCACGACATCACTCTAATTATCCATCATGTTGATGAGGAACAGTGGCTCAGAGGTTAGTACGGTCACCTCACAGCAAAACAGTCTCAGCACTGGTACTTACTGGAGATGTGGCATTCCTCTCCAGGGCTGCATCCCCGGCTCCTCCACTTGCCTCTCTTCCTTGCATCTCTTCTCACATGGATTTATCAGCTTTATGGGCGGAGTTAGCAACCCTTTTGGCTTCACTGCTTCCAGGAAGGCTGCTCTAGTGTATACTTGCTTATAGCTCCTCTGTGATCCCTCATCGAAAGTGAGATCCGGCCAGAGTGTTTCCATCTATATCAAGTGTATGTATTAGTAGCAATACCAAGGCACTGGCCTCAGATCTGAACTTGGTCCCCCTGTGTGTTGTGCTTATTAATAGTTTGTTAATACCGTTCCCTATCCAATCAGCATCTTTTGACTCCTTGGGGAGGCTTTTTAAGGATGAGAACCACTGTCCTAAGGTAAGCCTACTCAGAATGTCCATTTATCAGAAAAACTTGTAAAAGTTCTTATCAGTCACATTTCAAATGTCCTAATGCTGATAACCAAAATCAGCCAACCCACATAGAAAACAGTTCAGTGGTCAAAACAACAGCATCATCCAATTTGGCGTTGTTGCTCACTGTGGTGAAAACTGTTTAACCACATGGGGGAGCTTGTACAACAGCCAGAAACTCTCTGTCCTCCACATTACAGTTAAATGGACTTCAGTGCCTCCTGATGGTTTCTCTCCCTGTCAACACTTTTCGTTTTGTCACTTTTACTCCTCCCAAAGCATTTCACCTTTAATCCCTGTCTGCCCTGTATTTCTGTGTTATGGAGGTTGTTGTGTTTGTCCTTGTTTCAATGGCCAGATTAACATGTTTAGAGCCCCAAGGGCAAAAATGAGCTGTTTGGCCTCTGTTGTGTCAAACGTCCTTACAGTGGACACAGCACACTACAGAGATCAGCCTCACAACATGCTGTACAACATGTTGTCATGGTTGCTTAGCAACATAGTTTTTGGAGGGATCACTTCTCATAGCAACAACAGGGAGTCAGAAAGATATACCTCAGGCTACTAAAATGAGCTCTGTCTGATCGGGATGTCGGGACCTTAACTGGCTTTGTCAGGATCGTGTGTGTGGTTTATTCGGATGTGATTGACCGTTTCCAAACAGCCCACCAACTGTCATCAGAGATTTATTCAAACATTGCTGAATTCTGATCACCTTTTTCAACTAAGCCCCGCCTACTTCAAACAGAGGTCCAGTGAGAACTCATGGTCGCTTTCACACCTGAGCTGTTTTGTCCATTTAACATGAACCCTTGAGCGTTTTGTCGGATTGGTTTGTTCGGGGTAGTGTGAAAGCACATTTGAACGTTTCTGCATATCATCATGAGAACATGATTTGACCCAAATATAGGAAATTAACAAAAAATATACAAACCTGCAATTTTAACCTTGTACAGAATTTTGTATTAATATATGTAAGGGATAATTTAGAGCGAGGCGGTTGTTATAGCAAATACAAGTCCGACAGGGTCTTGAAACAGCCTTGGGGGTTGTATTTGCCTGCCTTGCTCTACATTATCTTTACATACTTACCAAATAAATCAATAATTTGATGCAAAATATGGATTCAAAAAGGAGTTTATTGATTTAAATACGATTATTTTGCTTCCACTAAAGAAAACCGTCCGTTCGATCTCTAAGTTTGGAAACCTGCGTCCATAGCAACGTAAACTCTTTGGCTGTTTAATGCAACAGTGGAGGCTCCGTCTGTCACTTAACACCACAGTATCTACCCCTCCTGCAGAGAATACATTTCCGACTAAAGCCACTGGTCTGGTCCGGGTACACATTTTATCCCCCTTATGATCTGTGCGCTAGCTATAGCTAGGCGGACAAATTACCCAGGAATTGACACAACATTAGCTGAAGCGCTGTAGTGAGCTAGCGGGCTATCAGCTTCTCTTATTAACATTAAACTGAACCTTTCCGTGAAGTATAAGACAAGGAAAATGGGAATATTTCTTTGGGAATATTTATGTTGACATTTATTCTTTTTATTATTCATCTCGTTTCCTTTCTGCACAGCCGTTTTATTTGACACACTTGTAATGTTAAACATGTTGCAATGCTACCTAATTCGTTGTCCCTACGGCTGAAGTTACTGCGTAGATGTAGCTAGCAATAGGCGCTCACTAGATCTGCTGTCATTGCTCGAATTGGAGGACAGAAGAGGATCAATGTTTCCCCATTTTGTGCCATAGCTGATAAATTATCCAGACTTCTTCCAGGTGATTGATATAGCTGTCCTCCAAAACAGAAAATGTCCATGGCATTGTATTGCATGGCATGTTTATCCTATTTGTTATCAAGAAAATAACAGACCGCAGAATGCCTTAGAATTCTACGGAAGAGGATTAGGGCCAGTGGTGAAAAATCTATGTGAGTTCTGACTTTTTTCTCAGAATTCTGACTTTTTTCTCAGAATTCTTTTTAAATTCTGAGATTAAAGGCAGAATTCTGATCAAAAAGTCAGAATTCTGAAAGTTAAACAGTTCATTCCACATTTCTTTTGTTATGCTTATTTTTATTTTCCAACAAGTCAAATCCATGCCAGTTCAGGGTGACTTTCTGACTTTTTTCTCAGAATTCTGACTTTTTTCTCAGAATTCTGACTTTAGAGGATTAGGGCCACTGGTGAAAAATATATGTGAGTTCTGACTTTTTTCTCAGAATTCTGACCGTACGTTCACACCGCCAGCGACTTGAGCTGCAAAAAAGCTCTGGACGCCCGCCAAGGACGCTTGTCAAAAAGTTGGGGGGCTCTTTTATTTCAGGCGCTTTGGCCGCTCTGACGTGGCGGGTTCTTATAGCGCAATTGGTCAAATCGGTTTTGTGAGCAACTGAATTGCCTTCCCGATAAATTTTCCAGACTTGTCCTTTTATGTGTATCACTGGATAATTATGGATCACCCAGAGTTGTTTGGTGCTGCTGCTGTATTGTATTTGCGGAGAAGACGTCGTATTTTTACGTAGATTTTGGGTTCACGACACCCTCCAGGACCGTTATCAATTCGGAGAGTATCACAGTCTGCATGATCATGATAAACGTTATTTATCTACAGGAAATTTTGGGGTGATTTATATTTTTACAAATTTGAGTCTCTGTCTGAAACCGTTTAAACCTAAAATGAACAGTGTAATGGAGATGACATGAAATGCCAAAAGAATGAATGAAAAAAAAAACTGGCGGTAACTTTATGAGGATTGTAGTCGTAAACCTCCCGGTTTGAAAACTCATTAAGTGCATAGCACAAAAATTTTCTACTTTGACTTCTACTTTTACTGTTTTAATAAGGGTAAAATGATCTGCAAAACAGATTGTTTCACATCAAGCAAGGAAGACTTAAATTTCCCTCAAAAAGATGATGAATCATCAACTCACCGGACACACCGACTATCTCGGCTACTTTATCCCATGCCTCGTTTTTTTTAACTGGTCCCGATACGCAAACAACGACATATCATAAATGATAGGAAACCCAGCAAAGGCGATGATGAGCGTCTCCTCCATTTTTCCTCGAACAAATGTTTTGGTAGGAACGAAAAGATTACATCGCCGGAATCAGTCAGCGTGAAGGACGTCTATATTCGATTGGCGGCTGCCGTTCAGGGTGAACTTTCATAGCTCATTACCATAAAGTTGAAAAATTTCACTTTCAGATTGGATTAACACGCCAAAACGCTGGTGAAACAGATTTGCCGCTCCTGGCAGCTGAGAGAAGCCGGCTTCCATTGAAAATGAATGACTTCCGGTATCTTTAGACGCTCAAGTCGCTGGCGGTGTGAACGTACAGTGAGAAAAAACCGGCTTGGTTGAATTCTACGGAAGAGGATTAGGGCCACTGGTGAAAAACATATGTGAGTTCTGACTTTTTTCTCAGAATTCTGAGAAAAAAGTCAGAACTCACATATATTTCTCAGAATTCTGAGAAAAAAGTCAGAACTCACATATATTTTTTACCAGTGGCCCTAATCCTCTTCCGTAGAATTCAACCAAGCAGGTAGTCTGTGTAACAACACATTATCATCTCTCTCTCATCAGGTCCACCATAGACCGTTAATATTAATAATAATATACAGTACAGTCTATGGCTGGGACCCTCTCCTATCACTACCTCATGTGAGTTGAGTGCATATGTAAGTTGTGCATGCGTCACTTTGCAATAAGTAGCCTATAAGATGCTAACGAGAAACTTCTATAATGTCAATACAGTAAAAATGGACCTAGCTACATTACAAAGATCATTCACTGCTGGCTAAAGTTAGCAATCAAACACAACAAAGGCTGTCACTTGAATGACGTTTTGAATAAATGATAGCAATCAAACAATCATAGATAGCTAAAACGTTTTTGAAATGATTTCCATTTCTGTTATTGTTTTTAATAAGAAAGTTTATTTTATGGATTTAACAAATTTCAGTATGCCATGTTATGCCGTATACCGTTTAAATTTAAGCATGCGCAACTCACATCTGCACTCAACTCGCATTAGGTAGTGTTGACAACCCCCTTGCTACTTAGCTGCTCGTTCGCCCTTCTTCTAAAACACTGGTTCTCTAAATGGTGCTCCAATTATCACAAGCTCCCTCTGGTACATGGTTGGATTCTCTAACATATTTTTGAAAAATAAAAGAAAGTTATTTAAAAACATAATAATATAAAAATACTACACAATTTTCAATATTAATACTTAAACTATGATCACTTAAAATATTTTAAAACTTTGTTTAGGTGTAATATTTTTGTTTTGATGTGAGCTTGATACATTTACGTTCATGGACGGAGTGCACATACATCCATAATAAGTGTTTACATTGTTTAGTGCCTGTGACAAAGTGCAGTGTGAAAGCTTACCAAACCAAATGAAAAATGCAATAGTGTGACAACTTCACCCATGAATCGCATCAAGTCTACAGTACTAAAAGTGTGAAAATGCCCTAAAGGAAAAACAAATCTGTTCTAATTGGTAGAAAAGTTTGTGTTTATGAAGGACTCCATCACTGCTACATGTGAGTAGCTGATTGAAAAGTTTTTAAGAGCCCTTTACGGTGTGTTCAGACACAAAGCAAAGTGAATTATCGCCTTGCGTCATTTGCACAAAGTTTACCTCTAGACTATTTGCCCCAAACAGCTAGTGCACTGCCTTTACAAGATGTTAAACCTAAGATATCTGGTAAAAGATGCACCGAATGCACAGACAGAGCCACTGCATGTCTTGCTCATGCCCCCAAAAAAAAAAAGATTATTTAAAGGTTGAGTTAGGGCCTGGAACACCTGACCCTGTGTTCCCCCTTGCTGGTGGTCCAATGTACAGATGTTAGCTGTAAGCTCGCTAGCAACAGACTGTGTCAGTGGGCGTGTGCCTCTGTGTTTGTGTTCAGCCTGCCAGTCTCTCTCCTTTTCCTCTCTATTTACATTCGTGAAGCAGATTCATGGAGCAGCTTTTCTGAAGGTGAAGTATTTTCAACTCCCGCAGACGTGTTGTCGTTAGCAAATGCATGTCTACCGTGTCTTTTCAAAAAGATTGTGTGTAATCACACTGCCTCTAAAATTTGATTTCTGTTTAAACAAAGTTAGAACTAGATTTGACACTGGACACATAGGATCACACAATTAAATGATAATGTGAAACCCAGTTGACGTTGTACTTGAGTGTTGCAGGTTTCCAGAGAAGTTACCAACAATACTAAGAGTCAACAGCAATGCTAGCAGAACTGTGAGGTTTTGAGCTAAATGTTAAAGTCAGTATGCTAACATGCTAACAATGACAATGCTAACATGTTTAATGGGTATAATGTTTACCTTAATAAGTAATCCAGCCAAGCTGCCAGCCAAGACAGTAAAAGCAATCATCAATGTTTTGATCCAAAGTCAAGACAAATAAAATGTGTGTGACCTCGTCCAATCAGAAACAGGTGGTAATTAGCATGGCTGGGCTGTGAGACCAGTGAGAAAATGTGCAAAAAGACTCAACAGAGGCAATTCCAGCATTAACAGTAAATACTGTTGTTTATTAGGTGCTTTGTTCATACAAAACAACACACTGTTCCAAAAGTATGTATAATAGTGATAAAAGTTAGAATAAAGTGTGTGTTCTTCAACTGTACATGTTTGACTAACTGTTTGAATTGTTTCATGTTGTCTATTATCATGGAATAAACGGCTCATTTATCAGTAACAACTCAGGCAGACAGGAAGACAGAAGGTATAATATAAATACAGAAATAATTAATTTTTACACAGAGAAAGAAAGTGTGTTGAAGTTGAGCATTTTTGCCATGCTTCCTTTAAAATAAATTGATTTTTTCTCATAACATTTGTCTGTATATGATGCATAAGCATTTCAAAATTAAAACACAAGCATATCATATTTACAAAAAATTAACATATACAATAAAACAAGAAAGCAATAAAGTTTTCAAGATACCTCATGATTTGAGAGAAATAGGGTCACCATGTTTAAAAGTAGACAAGGTGTGCATTGTTTAGATGCTGATGTTACAACTGAAAGTATACCAAACCTAAAAAACAGAGCAAGTTATGAGCTAAAGTTGAGTGGATTTTGTGACAGCTGCATAAATAACTTTCTGTTCCTTCAGATGTATACTTTAAATTGTGCCCTCCGTCTTTTATTTTTACACTAGTTCAATACTTTGGTTGGATGCACACATACAAAGAGGAAACAAATGGAAGGGAAACCATTACAAATGATTAAACTCCTGACTCTCTGCTGATGTATAATGGTAGAGTGGGCTGTAGTCTGTCAAGGCTGATCTGATTCTCTGTGTCTAGAACACACAGCATCTCCACTCTCTGCTCCTCCACAAATGTCTCTTTAAAACCCAAGTGAATGTCCTCTCTCATCTTTACTTCTTTGTCACTTACTACATTTAGGCTCCCCTGCTCCTTTGTCATATTCTCCTCATCCTCATCATCCCCACAGCACAAAGCTACCTCGTTCTCGTAGCAGAAAGCACTGGGGGAGTGAGGGCCCAGGAGATGGTGAGATACCCTCGGGGCAAATGGTGATGGAGACTGGGAGTAAGTCGAGCTGGAGGATGAAGACTGTCTGCCATGACCCTTCATCTGACTCAGTTCCCTGGCACTGCAGTGAGGCGTAGATGGCACTTTGTAGGACTTATGGAAGCGAGAGTAGTCCACGTGGTAGCGGTTACCCTTTTCAAAGACCACAGGCTCAAAACGGTAACCCCACAGGATTTCCTTGGCCAAGTAGGAGCTCCGGGCCTGTGTGGTCATAGCTGTGGCCTCCACCATCCCCTCCAGGATGACCACAATCTCAAAGTCTTCCTTGAGCAGGTCAGAGCAACTTAGGTCATACAGAGGACTGTTTTTGTTGATCTCATGGACCACGACCAGTGGTGACACCAGAAACAGCCGATCCAGCCCGTCATCATAGCCAACATCAATATCGGTTTGCTCCAAAGGGAGGTATTCGCCCTCCGCTGTCACATGCGACTTAATGAGCTGAGCCCGCACATGTGCTTCGACAATGTGGCTCTTGCGCATGTTCCCTAGGCGCCACATAAGGCACAGCTTACCATCTCGCAGAGCTATGACGGCATGATGCGAAAACAGCAAGGTCTGTGCCCGCTTCTTTGGCCGCACCATCTTTGCCATGATGGTTCCAATCATGAAGGAGTCAATAATGCAACCCATGATGGACTGGACCACCACAGTCACCACAGCGACTGGGCACTCTTCCGTGACACACCGGAAACCATATCCAATGGTGGTCTGGGTCTCTATGGAGAAGAGGAACGCCCCAATGAAACCCTGGATGTGGAGAATACATGGCCGCCATTGGTCTTTTCCGTTCTCTACGTTGCTTTGAGGATCCCCTTCCTTTAAGTTAAAGTCTCCATGAGCAAGCGCCACTCCCCAGAAGATCAGGCCAAACACCAGCCAAGACAACAGGAAGGTGGTGGTGAAAATGAGCAGCAGGTAGCGCCAGCGTATGTCCACACAGGTGGTGAAAATGTCAGCCAGGTATCGTTTTGGTTTATCCTCCATGTTGTTGAACACCACATTGCACTGACCGTTCTTCTTTACAAAGCGGCTGCGTAGGCGGCCGGTGCCCAGATCTAGGCCAAGACGACATGAAGATGAAGCTGTTAAAACTAAACTGCTGTTGTTGATGTTGGGCTCATTTGACTCTCTCAAAGACAAAGCCCCTCTTCCGTCATCACTTTCTGGACACTCTCCTCCTCCTTCTTCACCCAGCATACAGGCCCCTGACAGTGACGGCTGAGGCAGAGGACTGTGGCCATTGAGGAGGCCCAGGCTGGAGATCTTCAGGGCATCTTCATCTGTGGAAACGATGCTGTATCTTGAAAAACAGAGGGGAGAAAATTAGGTCAGGGGAACTGACGTTTATCAAGCTGGTCCCTATTGCTACCACTGTCAAACTATGTGTTCTAATAATTATGATAAGAACAAAGTGAAAATCAGACCTTTTTGACTGCTTTGTTTACATGCTTGTCCGTATTTTCTAACATGTTTCTCATTACACTACAAGAGAAAAGGCTTTCAGGATGAGAACTAACCCATGTGTTTGGTGAACATAAAAACTACATAGAACTAGAATAGAACTACTACACAGTGGATGTACTAGGCAAAGCATGTTTATTCATATAGCACAATACACAAAGTAACTCAAAGTGCTTTACAGAGACAAAGAAACTTGAAAACAAAAACAATGGAAGTGCATTTGACAATATATAATAAATATAATTTAAAAAAATGATTTTATACTAAAATTTTGGATGTAGTTTCACATACTAGTCTACTAAATAGCATGTGAGTATGGAATTTTGGATGCAACCATTAACAAGATTTAAAATTCAAGCTATTAATAAATTCTCATGAGTTTTACGCTTTCTAATAAGCTGATAAAATATATAATATATATATATATAGAGACTGTATATAGTATATATGTTAATAAGCTATTTATAAAGGGCAATAAAAATAAATAATTCTGCAGTTACACACTAATTAACATGTCAATACAGGGTCATGGGTTTCTCAACAAATATCAGAAAGTCATCTTTCTGGAAATATAAATGGTATTGATGGTTTTTGGGATAATTCATCAATCCATTTGATAGATAATAGTATATTAATTATTACATTTCTGAAAATATGCCCAAAATTTCATCTGTAGTCCCCTCGCAGGGCAATAGTTTAAAGCAAAGAAGTTAAGAATAAAAGTATTGGAAATCCAATCAATGATAAAAACAGTAAAATATGCATAGATACTACAGAGAACAGAAACAACTCTTATGACACTTTTTTTCCTGAGTGAAAAGAACAGAAATAAACTAAAATGTATTTTTTTCATCAATGAAGCAGTTAAATAGGACAGTGACATAGTTGTATTCCCCATCCTTTCTTACCTATTGACTCGCACCGCTCCCATGGCACCGATGATCATCAGGCTGTGTCTGCAAGGGCAGTAATGTAGGTTGGGGCGGGCAGTTCCAACCATTAAAGTACTGTTGCTGGACAGGGAGGCAGTATGAGCTCAGATCTGTTGTGCATTTGTTATCAGTGCTGCCTTCTCATGATACATTTCCTATGAACACAGAATATCACAATGGTGAATATAAGTACATTCAAAATGTGAAAATAAACACAGCAAAACTTTTTAAAAGATGGTTAATTCCTGGATCAAAAAAAATCATCAATGCTTGCATATCTGTGCAGCCATACTCACACAGTCGTGCTTTGAGCTAAATGTTTAAACTTGCTAACATGCTCACAATTTTATTGTTAAAACGCTCATATTATGCTCATTTTCAGGTTCATAATTGTATTTAGAGGTTATATCAGAATAAGTTTACATGGTTTCATTTTCAAAAAACACCATATTTTTGTAGTACTGCACATTGCTGCAGCTCCCCTTTTCACCCTGTGTGTTGAGGTCTCTGTTTTAGCTACTGAGTGAGACATCTCACTTCTTAACTATCTTTGTTGGGATTGAAAATTTGACCTGAAAGTCTGGATTAAGCCCCTGCATCTTTCACTTGGCAACAACTTTAAACTTGTAAACAAAGCCGTTCTTTTCTGCAATGGGCCAGAGAGCATTTGGGTCAGTCGCCTGTGCAGTTTCCAACTGTATTTGATGGGAGGTAAAGAATGTGCGTTGACCCGCCTCAGGCACGACAGTAAACGTTAATGGATGGCCTATAATAGATAAATTATAAGAATGTTGATAACAATATCAATAATGGATCTAAAAGTATGGATTTATTGTACACAAGTCCCAAAAATAAGCATGAGTTCCAGACTGGATAGAAAAGCTTTTGTAATGGCTATATCACTGGGGACAGGACAGCATCAGAACTGCACAGCTGGTAGCTTTCAGAGCTGGTGTTTACCAATGTGAGGTTATCAAATCATTAATAAACCACGCATTTTGTAAACTCTTGTTACCAAGTTTTTTTCTGACCACATTTACTTAAATAGCAAGGTTTGCTATGTATTTTTAACACACATTTAAAAATGGTGATAGGCCACCAAAAACAGGGATGTCTGGTCACCATAGACTTAGTTGTCCACTAGGTTGCTCCGTTGCCGCTGGAAATTCTGCCAGTTTTCATTCTTTTCTGCTGGTCATCCGTTAACTTCCACTTACTTTGTGTTGGAATTCCAAACTCTGCTTGATATATGAGGAATATGGTTAACTGCTCCTCAGATCTCTGCAAGGTAAATCCAGACAGCTAGCTAGATTATCTGTCCTATCTGAGTTTTCTGTTGCACGACTAAAACAACTTTTGAACGTACACGTGTTCCACCAAAACAAGTTCCTTCCTGAGGCTATTTTGCAGCGGCTGCTTAACGCCACCCATGACAATTGTGATTGGTTTAAAGAAAAGCCAATAAACCACAGCCCGTTTCTCTACCATCCTGGAATGTTGTGTGGACTAGCCAGACCTCCACAGCGCTGGGAAAGAACGTCTGGCAAAGCAAGAAAACCATAGACCTATTATAAGCTGGTTGCATTAGTAAGGCAGCCCCTCCGTCCCATGGTCCAAATACGTTCCCACATATTGCCACGCTGCTAGCATGTCTAAAGATCTGAAGAATCAAATTTCTCCCTTCTAATTTTAGCCTTACTGCCCTAATGTACGGAGCAGACCAGATTGTTTTGTGTAATGAAAGCTTATTGATTAGGTTCTTGCTAGTGGTTAGCCTTAGGGACCTTCAGGCCAACCAGGGGTGGAAAACCAGACAGACAGTGGAAGGGACAAAGGTCTAAAAAAGAGATGAATCCGTGGTAATCTACTGCTAGAGGAACAATTGATCTGCTGTTTGGCCTGATAACAAGTTTGGAAGGTGATTTCGCTCTGTTTATTACGTCAGCAAGCTGATAACCAGGAGGACCAAAAAGCCCCAGGTTGCATAACCAATAGAAGGCCTATCCGAACACAATACAAAAGGGCAACAGTGGTTGTTGTTCGTATGTGAATCACTTTGATTGATATAAATTAGTTGGCAATGAATGGTAGCAATGGATTTTCTTGGGAAAATATCTGACAACTGCAATTTAAAAGCCTTTGTTCAATATTGGCGTAAATAACAAACACAGGCAAATAGAAACACACTTATGCACATAAACTCACACTGAGACACAGATTTTGATGGGATTTCAAGTCATGTAATGTGGGCCGTGTGCAACCCTTGTTTGTGATGCTTCCAGACTCTTTTTCCTGTTACGCCAAGGACAGATGTCAAGAACTGGCTGCTGATTGGCTGGATGAAGAGTGATTTTCGACTGGATAATTCCAAAAAGGGCAGATAATTAAATCAGCTCAAACTCTCACAGCTGGACAAGGGCATCCTCTACATGAAGTCACGACCTTTTCTTGCAGAGTCCTTAGACGCCAACCAAGAGTCACATAGTCATGTCAATGCCATCAGCATCATGTATGGGATCAGGACAGAACAACACAAATCAACTAACAAATAAGTTGTGCAACAAATAGCAGAAGAAAGAAGAGAAACTCTACAAGCCTTAAGGTTATTTTTCTTTACATTAAAAATGTATTTCTGTTTTTATCATACTAAACAAAGCACTGTTTAGTTTGCAGTAAAGAGGCAATAGAAATCAAAATGGAACTGCTGAACTTGTAATGTAATTAAGATGGACAAATGTGTGGTCAATAAATTTGTATTGTGTTGTGTTATTTTGTAACCATTTTTCAAAGAAGTTATTAAAGAATACTGTGGAGTGCAGAATTTTCTGTTTGTCATCAGTAGTGTCATGCAAACAAAACGCCAAAATCCACACAATAGTCAGATACCTTTGTAAAGCTGGCTGTATTGGATTGATTGTTGGTAGAATGTTAAAGAGGTTGTTGTCTGTTGTCTACCTGGTGGTAAAAATAGGGGAGATACCTGATAATATACTGAAGCATAATATTAAAGTGTTGTTGCCATGAGTACCATCAGTGTAACAGAATTGTATACAACAACAAGCACTACCAAGAAAAATCCATCCACACTCATACACAGCACACTAGCTTTGCCTTTGGGCCCACGTGGACAAGACCTACTAAAAGTGCTATGGGGGGAAATCATGGGCGTAATTCATCTCCATGACAACTGAGCAAACTCCATCTTAAAGCTAAAACTTAAAAAACTATCTAGCAGACCTTGAGTTTGGATTGTTTTTGTCAAAACACAAACTATGACTTTAAAAATTAGATAAACTTCTCTCAAGAAAAAAGACCTAATCCATATTTATTTCATGCCTCCTCAGTAAAACATGTTCACTTTAGTATTGTATACTAGAGGAAGACTTGGTGGTGAATTATTGGGGACTCCTGCTAGTCACGGTATTCCCACGGGAGTCCCGTGTTATGGGAGTTAATTTCACTGTTGGTAACGTGATTGGGAAGGATTATACTAGAAATCAACCTGAGCGGGCGGGAGCGAGATGGAGCCAGAGTTTAAATTAAAAAGGACGCTGCAATGCAGTGAGTGCTAGGCTACTATTTTAAAAATCAGTACCAGAGATAGAAGGTAACATAGGCTACTAATTAGTCTTTCTCCAGACTCAAACACATTGGAATCGCTGCACCCTGGGAGCGACCATTGATTACAAAGTACAAATAGAAAGTACAATATTTTACAACTTTGTAATTTATGAGATTTAAAACAAAAGAACTGGTTGTTGAACAAAAAGATTGATTTTTAATGTTTGTTGTAGTTTGTTGCTGTAAATGCGTTGTTTTATATATGCTGATGATTGTCAATATTTTGTGTGAATCTGCCAAAAATGTATGTGATAAATAAGTGTATGCCCCAATAAACATTAAATACTGTCATTACTGTAACTCGATATTGCCACTAATGCAGCCAATTGTCAGTATATGCCTGGCTGATGTCTTTATTTCTCAACTGATGGCATCCCTGGGGGAAAGTGGCAGTAATTACAATAATGGTTGATCATAGTTACTGTATTTGCTGTCTCCATAGGAACATCTCAAGCAGGAGGAGACAAACGGACAGAGGAGAGGAGAGGAGAGGAGAGGAGAGGAGAGGAGAGGAGAGGAGAGGAGAGGAGAGGAGAGGAGAGGAGAGGAGAGGAGAGGAGAGGAGAGGGAGAGGAGAGGAGAGGAGAAATGGAGAGGGGTAAATAGGCTGTGGACTCCACCAAAACCTGCAGTACACCATCACTACCCCACAGCGTTCTCCAAATAAGGAATAACTCTGACGTAGCTCTTATTCAGGTATGTCAGAGGAACAAAACTGTTCCTGACGTACAGTATATAACAGCATAATACCATGCAAAGGAAAAAGATGTAGGATGCCTTTGTCATCTACAAGATTAGTATGTCCCTTAATCCTCCAATCCAAACAACAATATGAAAGGTGGATTGCAGTTGTGTGACCTGGTTTAAGCCCTTTTGTGTAATCTCAGATCTAATTACATGAGAAGCTGCCAGAGGGAAGGGAAGAAAGGTTATGACGTCTTCTACGTCGGACAGTGTAATGTTAGGATGAAAAGATTATGATGTCCGATTATGTTAATACAGCATGTAATGCCATTTACAGAAAAGTAGAAGATTTAAACCAAAGGAATGTGTGAAAATGTGTGAGAGTTACATTTGGTCATGCCATGTTTTTCGGAGGCGATGTGTTTCATGTTTCATTTCATTTTTCTCTCTCTTTTTCTGCATTTCTGTTCAACACGCTCACTTTAAACTGACATTCAAGAAGAAGAGCTTTATGTCTCTTAGGACAGCAATGGGTCCACAGTGTGTCCTATAGTCCTACTACACAGAACCTGTGTGTTCTACACACAGGTCACAGAGTGGCTAATTTGTTCCCTATACAGGTCAAAAACAATCATATTGCAGTAGTGGCATGTCACTAAATACATTTTCTGAGGTGTTGTACTTCAATACAATTGAGGTACTTGTTCTTTATTTAAGTATTTCCATTTCCTGCTACTTAATACTTCTGCTAAAACGTTCAGATTCAAAAATTGTTTTTATTCCATTAGTTATTTTTCAGATTAAGACTTTACATGTAAAACATATGTTTAGTTCATAAAATGTGATGCACTGTTATTGATTAAAAACACAAAACAGTTATTAAATTAGTTCCTCCTTAAATTGCTGCTTATTTGTTAATGCATGGATAGAAAAACATGATACATATGATGCTCTTACAGTAAATAGAGACATTTTGCATAATGAATACTTTTACTTTTGATTTTAAGCATGTTATTGCTTAATACTACTATAGTCCTAGAAACTATCTATAATTACACAATTTATTTCTGTTGTTATCCAACGTATTGTGTAGATTCTAGTAAAGAGCAAAATAGAAAATAAAATGGATCTTCAGACAAATCTGCTTGATGCTTAATACTTTATACCTTTGCTGTAGTGAAATTTTGAAACGTATAGTTGTAATGGAGTACATTTATAGTGTGGTATTGTGACTTTTACTTATACTCGCCACGCTATGCATTTGGGCCGTAGTTTGCCTCAGCCCCAAAACGTGCATCAGTTGTGTCATACCAATGAAATGAATGATGAACATGAAATTGAAATGTTTGCACATACATCACTGTAGGAGTAGTAAATGTGAATCCATGGTTCACACAGTGCAATCAGAAGTTATGACAGGGCAGTTTGCAAACTAAGCAGCAGCTGTGTCGTGTGGTTAGTTTCATTGAGGCCACAGGAGCTGTCCAGTGCTGAAAATCAATCCAAAGCCTGCAGGAATAATCGACAGCTGGGAGCCGAGAGATGGAAGGGGTGGAAGAGTAGATGAGTACTACCCTAACTTTGAAAGTGATTATGGCCTTTAAAATCTTTTCCACTGTCTTTTTACAATCCCCAAATATTTTTTTTACAGTTGACTCACTCAGCCACATGAAAGTTTTGTGGAAGTATTGATTGTGTTTGTGTCTGAGAAGTTAGTCAGAACAGGAAAAGACAAACTATTGCAGGCTGAGGTTGAAGATTGTTATCATGCAATTTGGAAATTTTAAGATTTAAGAGGAGTCAGGAAAGGAAAGAAGTTATAATTATTGATGAATACAACATAAAAAGCCTTTTTGGGTTATCAGTCATTTTTAAATCATCCCAGAAGAGCCAGCAGACGTTATAACAAACAAAAAATAAGAATATGAAGCTATAAACTCTTACCTTGGTGTAACTGTAGACTGAATCATTTGGAGACAAGCAATAGTTTCATCCTCATGAAAAGAATTTTGAGTTGTTTTCCTGTCTTCTTTATTTTCTTTCTTGTTTTTCCTTCAATAGACAAACACCTTTTTCATAAATCTGCTCCCAAATTTGTGTTGCACAAACTTGTACATGCCTCCACAGTCTGAGCTTTGTGTTGCTGCTCCATTGTGGCTGAATGGAGTCGCTCCTGCCTGGTGGTTGTGCATCTGCACCGATCCCTGCCTGTGTGTGTGTGTGTGTGTGTGTGTGTGTGTGTGTGTGGTGTGGGAGAGAGAGACTACGTGAGAGAGAGCGCTCTGATTATGTTCCTATTTATATGCTATTATTTTCCCCAGAGTGTGGAGATGTGGATTGCATAATTTTTAGACTTTAGCCCACTCAGACATGCACGGACATCCAACAAAACACACCCGTGAAGATTATTGTAATCCTACAACATTTCTGTAGAGACTTTGTAGGAGTGATATTGGTACAAAATGGGTGTCTTTTGGTCTCATGTTGTGTTTTGGCAAATATTAAATAGACTTAAATAAATTTGTTGATAAATGTGGCTGTCTACAGGTAGTTTGTAGTGAATGTACTTTTACCCCTTTTGCATAATTTATAAAGATTTGTATATACAGTATTTATTGTTGTATAAGAAGCTTAGCAAATTTTTCTGGACAAGAAACTTTAGTTTAAAGTGTCTCATGCTCAAACCAATCTGAGTACCAGTCAGACTGGCTGCCGAGGAGGAAGTATCAATCTTCCTAAAAACACAAAGACATGTATCTGATACTTTTATCAGCAAACCTAAAGATAATAAGGGTCTGTTAATTGATTTTATGCTGTGAATGAATATTAATTTTAACCACATAACGTTGGCAATACTGTGTTGGCATGTTAGCATTGTGAAAGAGCAATAGTTTAAGGGCACTTATTCAGTGCTGAAAACACAACGTTTAGGACTTGGACTTGTCTTAACTTGGGACTTGATTTGGGTCTACATATACAATATTCTCACCAAAATGTTACTTGTTTGTTGTTGAAATGTGTAGTTACCATCCAAAACTGACAAAATCTTTTCCACAGCAAGTATTAGGTTTTACAACATCGCCAGTCTCCTGGAGATATTCAGAAAGACGGAAGAGGGTAATTGCTACAATCTCTGCAACTTCTATCAGTTCACTCCTTCCTTGTTCATCTCCTCTGTCCTGCATCTTCGCCTGGAGCAGCACCACGCAAGCAGCAACCACACTGTAACAAGTCATGATTTATTATTTCACTTTTTTGAACCCAGCTCCTATCTTGTGCTTTACTTGTCATTACATGAATAGTATTAATGAAAAGCCAACTTTAATTGACACTCTGACTGCTCTGAGCTCATTGTCATTCATTTACATGCATTCCCATGCCAAGGGAGGTGATTAAGTCATTGTGTTATGTCTGGTTTAACATAGGTTACATAATGGTGATTTGTGTCAACGTCCTTTTGCAATTACAGGAACCTTAATTTGTGTAGTAACTCTGAAAATGAGGAATTAAGAACATGTGTCGTTAATCTTTAATTCATAAAGTCTTTTGGAAAGAAAATTAATCAGCTATTTTGATAACTATATGTTTACAGTAAGTCAAGCAAAAATGACAAATTGCTGGTTCCAGCTTCTCAAATGTAATGATTTACTACCCACCTATGATGGTAAATTAAATATATTTTGGATTCAGACTATTGGGAAATATCAAAAGACAAACGTCCAGACGTGTGTGTATGTGTGTGTGTGTGTGTGTGTGTGTGTGTGTGTGTGTGTGTGTGTGTGTGTGTGTGTGTGTGTGTGTGTGTTTTGTGTGTGTGTGTGTGTGTGTGTGTGTGTGTGTGTGTGTGTGGGTGTAATGCTGAATCAATCCAAAGTACTACTTGTGTGCCAAAATAATGCCTCCTGCTTTAGTTTCTGATAATCATTCATCCTGTAAATAGACAAAGCGGCTGCTTCAGCCAAAACCATTTTGTACTTGTTGGAGGGAACAGATTGGACATCCTCAGTCTGTAAATAAATTAAAAAGCGTTAATAAATAAAATAGGAATGGTTGATTGAGCATGGCAGCAATTGATGCAAACTTTATGGTTTCTTATTTCAGATATCTTTGAGGTGTTATTGCCAATTCGATCCATCGCTTTAGTTTCCATGGAAACCTTATTTTAGTTTTCTCTTCTTTCTCTCTCGCATATAAATACACTTCCTCTATCTCCACATGGTTTATTTTTAAACCTTCTTTTTTTTAGCTTTATATGACAACAGGTTTCTGTTGCATTGCATGTGGGTGGGGGGGTGGGGGGGTGTTGGCGGGGGTATAGTGACTGAGCAGTGTGGGCAAGGGTCAGAGTTTGGGGATAAACCATAGACTGTATAAAATAGCAAAAAACTAAATGGGGACACGGTGGGAATAAGTGGGCTGACAATAACTCCCAGTCGAAGGTACACAGTGTTCTCCATGTCTGGATGAAAGCGTTGTTACCGTTGTGTTGATGAAGGTAGTAGTTTGATGATTCATGTACCCTAAGTTTTACAAGACGCGGTGGCACTTATACTTTAGAAATTAATGTGGGTTGCACATATGACAGTACAATAACATAAAAATAATACATTTGTACTGCAGAAGCATGACTATAGCTGTGTTTCAGCAGGTTCTGCACATTTGCAGCCACATTGTAAAAGTGTCTAATAGAAAACACTCTAATTAGAGTGTTGTGCATGGAGTTAAAGGGAAGGTAAGACCTTCCTTGCTGCCAACACAGCCGTCTGTGTAAAGAAATAGCTCTGATCTAGGTGGCAGTGAGATATTAATGCATTTTTGTGGCATACTTTGCTGGAGGCACTCTGGTATTTCTGTCTCCATCAGGACCATTCATCACTTCTCCTTATCACACCTTTGTATTAATAAGAACACAATAATACAGAGCAAATCTCATTTAAGAGGTCAATGACAGAAAAGCCCTCAAGATTATTATAATAACTCCTTTTTAAATGTGATAATCAGAGTTGGAAGATATTTTCTGTAGTACCAGCCATCTCCACGGCCCTCCTTGATGACACCCTCTCAAATGCCATGAGAGCCAGTTTACTCAGAAGCAGGCGGATGCCTCATTTCTCACTTTGAGAGCTGATCCAGGTCAACATGTTTTTAGAAAAGCAGGCCGAGTGGGGCGGGAGGAGGGCCAGAAATGAGGGGGGAGAGCAACCAGTCTCAGCAGATGAACACACTTACTCTAAATAAGAACTCTATACAGTGTTGTATAGACACTGCCACATACACTTTATAGTTTTGTGTATTTTGTTTTCAACTCCCAATCTATGACTTTTCCTAAACAGAGACTTCTTGAACATTTTATAAAATTAACACAAAACAACTCTGAGAACATGCACTCATTTTTGGCAGGTTTTGTATAAATAAGTGTTAAAAAAGGGACCAGACTGAAGTCTTGTTGAGAAGAGAGAGAAATCTGTGCTGACATCAACTCTCTCTGCACACTTTTTCTACAGTGATTAAACTATACTTGCAGTAACACTTTGCATTACCCTCGCTATTTCATTTTTATAAGCAGTATATAAACAATATATGAATTGTTTATGTAACCTAATATGATGTAGTTGAACGCAGATATAAGGAAAATTGTCAAGTGTTTATTAATGTATTTGTATTTGTCAACAACAATAACTCTTCTTGTAAAGCATCTGTAACAGATAAATGACAATAAGGTTTTAATCATACAAAATATGTAACATCTTAAAAAATAAACAGGAAATATAAAACATGTATATATCATATTTTTTCAAATAAATTAATTTACAAACACTTTCGACTCTTCATGACAACTGATCAAACTCCATCCGCTGGTGAAGACGATGAGATGCAACTGAAAGCTCCGGGGTAAATCCATTAGAAGAGTTGCCAAGCTACCATTTAAGAATGAAAAAAAGAAGCTCAACATCTCTTCATGGCTTTTGAACACACACATCTATGAACAGTTTTAAACTTGCCTGTGAATGATTTGTACACTAACAGCTAATATGTCCAATAACATACTGTAAGGATTTGTTAATGTGTAATATGATTTTAGCTACTAGTTGTACTACAAAGGTAACTCATTCGTTAACTGTTCAGATGGGGATGCCTCCATGGGAAAACTGTTAACATACACATAAATTAAACACTTACAACCATCACTTATAAATGTCCTTACATATTCACAACTGCATTTATAGTGTGTTATAAACCATTTATTACTTGTTTATATACTGCTAACACTGCAAATGCTCATATGGATGATCAAAGTGATATAGAAATCAAATGTGAGAAATAAAAACCTTGCGGCAGTTTCATGTGGTGGCTGTTTGATTGTTGATAATGATTTGATAGAGGTCATGACGCACCTGTAACACCACAGATGAAATGTTGTTGGGGTATAGAGAATATGTATTTTCCCATGTAAAAATGTAATCTACAAGGCTGCTCCTCCCCATTTGTAAAGCAGGATTTGATAAACAGCTACAGAGCTTTAATTAAAACATAAATATACCATTGATTTATAAAATATGTGGGTTTGTTGATCTAGCAGTGGACAAAAGGAATAAAGTTGCTGGGGTCAGAAGGTTGAGTAAAAATACTGTTATATTATTCACATATACTAGTCACAATCAATAACTGCCTTGGGTGAGGGGTAGGATCAAGGTCATGCTTGCAAGGTCATGCAGTGCTGGATCAAATAATGCCCTTTATACTGAGGTTATTGCTGATGGGGACAGTTTTTTTCGATTGCTAGACGACAGTGGGCACAACTGTAGTCACATGTGCAAAACTCTAACTACAGTTAGAGTCTTGCACATGCATAAAACAGTCTGCACAGCAGCAGTTCATGTGGACCAAACTCTAGTTCCTTTTTTTATCACATGAACACAGTACACAAAAAAAAATCTACACACTGCCATGGTTTAACCACAACGTTCACAACACTGTGGATTTACAGCACTTTGTTCAGAAGCTAACACACTGCTGTCAAAACTGTTAACCATACATTCAATTCAATGGTGCCTATCAAACACTGCTGATTGCAATTTTAGCTGAAAGCCTATGAGCAGGTGTCTTGTTTTAGACTAGTCATCGAACATATAAAATTTGTTGTACTCTATACAAATACCAAATAAGAATTACAAACAATTATACACTGTACTGTTTGAGAGAAACTGGTAAAAGAGCAAAGATTCCAATATGCCCGGGTAAGATGTCTGAGGTTAAATACACAGCAAAAAAAACAAAATGTGAAAAACACCATATCTTTTTTTTATATAGTAAAACTACTTTCTTACTGTTTTTCAGAAAGTAATGGAGGTGAAAGCAATGGAAACACCATATGCATTAGTATTTAGAGATGATGCAGACATCCAGTTTGATGAAGGAAACTTGCTGCATGATGCTGAAGAGAAGCAGGATCAGTCACACTAATCTTTGTTACTGTCATGTATCATTAGTTTTTTTCCCAGTAATTCCATAAATTACTGGAGACAAAATACTATATTGAAGCAAACTGCTGATTTTCGTTCCTTCTTGTTTACCTTACGTGAAAATTGGTATATTATATCAAATCTATATATTTTCTTTAAATAAACTATTGAGTAGTGTGAAGTCACCAAAATGTACAAACTGAAAAGTTTGTATTTTCTGTATTGGTGTTTTATGCTGGTGTTTTTACTCTGTGTGTTCTGAGTGATAGTGTGTGTTATCTCGACGAGGGTTGTTCATAGTGTTTGGCTGCACTGAGCCTGTTTTGAGACTTGTGTTGCTTTGAATGAGTTTTGCAGGAGATGTGAATTGTTTAGCTCAGGTGACTGCTGGTAGTGCAGACTGTAGTTAGAGTTTTGCACATGTAGCTTCAGTTTGTTCCCACTGTCATTTAGCAATAAAAAAAACATCATCATCTATGATTGGTCTTATTATAAGACTATTTTCTACACTTGAAGAAAGTGATGCAACATGATGAGACAAACAACCAATTACAATTAACAATGACCGGTACAATTACAGACAACACGTGATAGCTTAAGAAAAACATAGGCTTTTAGATAACTCAATTAAAAAAGACACCTGAACAGGTGTAAATAAATTACATAAATTCAGTAGCACGTACCAGCTTTAAAATCACAATTTCCTGACAGGCCACATGGTTGAATTTCCCAATGCTCACAAAGTTATTCTACCTTTAATTTGTATTATAATAACAATAACAAGGCACAAAAGGAAAACATTCATAATGTGTGGCTGCACTAAAAAAATCCAGAGCAAGTTAAGGATCTGAAAGGAAATGCCTAAACTCTATAGCTAGCATGAAAGTAATATAATCTGTTACGTGATCATGTTTTCCACATCCAGATAGAGCTAGAGTTGTCAAAATGATCGCGATAACGAGTTAAAGCAAATTCTTTTTTACCTCACAAATTGGATTTGGGACCCCCTTAAATTTAACAGTCGAACTCACTATTTCTACATTGCACTACATTGATTGGCCTCCATTATATTTGAGCATCCGAATTGTATTAAAGTGTGTAAGTCTATCCACTATAGTGACTTAAATAATTCCTCATGAAGTGACACTTAGGCTGGATCTCATTTCGCTTAAATTGCATCCCAAGCTCCTCCACTTGCTTCCTTTGCTTGCGTCTTAGTCCGTCCCACCGGGGAAGCATGGCATAGACAGAGGAAACCATGGCAGGAGAGAGGAAATGAGCAAATGTGTTTTACGAGGGATAAGATGTCCTTTCCTTTCGTCACGTTAATTTTGCCAGCTGTATGGGCGGAGTTAGCAACCCTTTCAGCTGCTTTCTCCTCAATCCTCGATCCGCAATCCTTAATCCTAGATCCTTGATCCTCGGGGCAGGAATAAGAGCTTTGAGACGGCCTTCACAAAGGAGGACTAGAACAACTTCCATTTCAACCATAGATAGTTAAAGAAATGGACCAACAGGTTCCGTTGTCCTGGACGGAGACCAGTGAAGGATATTAGAAGCTCTTTTCCGGTGATAGATGAGCGTTACTGCACAGCCTCCAACTGAGCTTGACGACGTAGATGTGACATGAGCAACGTGTCTGAAAGTTGTAAGTCTTCTGGTAGCTGTGCCAAGAGAAATCTCAATCATTCCCAATCTTGCAGAGACGGAGAGCGTAAGTATGTTAGTAGATAACATAGACACAGGCTAATTACTGCTAACTAAAATACTAGTTAACATTAGTATTTAAACCTAAACAGCTAATGGAAGTCCAAACTGTCTGCGAGCTTACCCTGTAATTCCTCTGGGAAGGTACTCCTGATGATGTCAATGTACAGTATGGTGACCTCATTTCCCTGTTCATCAGTTATATATAAAAGCAATCTTGAACAATTTAGATGTCATATCAGCAAAAACTGAAAAAAGTGAAGCTCTGACCATATTATAATGATGACAAAATGTCCTAATAATGAACATGAAGTAGCTTTAATACTGTCATGGTTTTGTCAAGTTTCTGTTGTAGTTGGTTGCATGTTTTCTTGTTTGTTTTCATGGACTTGCTGTTTTATTTTGAAATCCACATTTTGTCTTCATTCATTTCAATTGTCTTCCTGCCTTTGTTTGTTTCCCGCCTGTATGATTACCATATCCGCCTCTAATTTGATTCACCTGTTGTTTTCAGCTTCCCTAGTTCCCAGTGCTTAAATACTCACCATTCCGACTCACCGTTGCCAGATTATAGTACTTATGTCACTCTCTCCAGCGTTTTTTCCTCGTGTTTGTTTTCCTGGTGTTGTTGGACTTTTGCCTGTTTCCCGAAGACGATTTCTGCTCAGTTTGTACCTTTGCCTGCATTGTTCTTGGAAGAATAAATCTATTCACCTATGATTCCCTGTCTGAGTCGTGCATTTGAGTCCTCCATTGTACCGTGACAAATACAGTCAATAAAAAGTTTACCTTCCTTAAATTGTGTCAACTTTTCCAAGTGCATTTCCATGGATGCTGGTTCTACTCTCTTACCATAGCAACAGCTGCCAGCGAAGCTGAATGTAGCTACTGTGTGGATGTCACACACAGCAGAAGACAAACATATATATCTCCTTACATTCATTGTCATTTTACATGCCAAAGTTTAATTATACTTCTGTGTCTTAAACGTTAATATGGTTATGTTACCTTCACAAAATGTGGGCTTACAAAACTGTAATTGATCACAAATGTTTGTGTGTGTGTGTGTGTGTGTGTGTGTGTGCGTGTGTGTGTGTGAAAACAGATTGAATGTGAGTACTTAAATGTGCATGTTTGTCCGCAGTTTCTGTATATCCCTGTACTATATCTACATTTGCACACCCCAAATTTACACACAGCCTTAAAGTATCATCAGTTTGTTTCAGTTCTTCATTGATGCTTTATGATGTTCAGTTTGACTGACGTATCCAGACTAAGACTTCATGTTCCCCATTAATCTGTCTGATCTGCCTCTAATAGAATTCAAAATAAAGTTATTCGTGTTGGAACAGTGCAACACAGCAGTGCAGTGGTTAGCACTGTTGCCTCACAGCAAGAGGGTTCAGACCCGCTGGCTGGCTCGGGACCTTCTACTTTTTTTTTACTACCTTTACTTTTTTTGGCAATGGTTTTGATCTTTCACTCTCTCATCTAAGTCTCAGAAAGGAAGAAAATAAATGTATTTCCCAAAATATTTAAATATTCAAGATAGTTATAATATTCTGTATTGTATCAGCATTTAAATGATAATTTCATTTCATTTTTAATTCCCCTTCCCTGACATTGTAAGCCTTACTTTATCTCGTTTATGTCTCCTCTTTGTGGCTGCACTGTTAGCATTACCATCTGTGCAGCAACCCATAAGACATCTGTCAGGAGGAGTCAGAGCTATGTTTCACTTTCTAAAGATAATGATATTTGATAGGACACAGTCCCCCAATTGGGCCAATGTGAGAACCAATGAATGTTTGTTTACTGATAAAAGACCCCAGCCTATGTAGCCTCCGTAATAACACACCAGTCCATTTCCATCCTGGAGCTTCAAAGCAGGATCTTCTCTTGGAAATCAGCACAAAAAATGTTCTCTGTGAAAAGGAAGTCTTTGGACCACAATCATAAGGTGAGTGTCTTATACTATTAGATATATCTATGTACACCTTGACATAGATACCTTATGTTGGAGAATTCCCTCCAACATAAGGTATTGCTTTTTTTGGTAAAACGGGATTGCTCACAAACTCTTCTTAAGAGATATTAAATTGTTACTGACACGGAGGCCCGACTCATTAAATTCTATTTATAGTATAAACATCACAAATACACTTTAATATATATATTATAAGTATAATAAGTATATTATTATTATTCTCCTTATAAACAATTAAAATGCAGACAACTAAAGAATTATCTTTTAATCTCTTAGAGCCTGCCTAATCATTACCAATAAGAGCTCAATTGTTTTGATGATATCTGTTATTTATATTATGCTAATGACCAAGAGCCACTAGAAGCCCCCTGGGAAATAACCACACTAGAACTATGTAAAATGAAGACTATTTTAGTGCAAAGTGCTTGAGAATACCCAGATTCAGCAGGATCGACATGGCGCCCCCTGCTGAGGACCGCTACTGCCGTCAGTTCCAGCCCAACACCTTCGACCCCTCCCGCTGCAGCTCCTGCCTGCGGCCGGATCATATGCACCTCAGTAGCAACACTATTACTACTGCTGCTGCTGCTGCTGCTCCTGCACAACAGGACGATTCACAAGAGTGGGTATGTACATTAATCATTCAGTAGTTTTGTGAATATGCAAATGTAGTCAAACTTTAGGAGCAACTCTCTCAAGTGATCTCACTATTGAGACGCCCCTTAGTTACAGTCACTTCACTACATTTACATACATATGATATGATACATATGATCCATTGTTACAGATTAAAACCACCAAAAGTAAATGAATGAGTTGAAATTAGCTCCACCTTGACAACATTAAAGTACCACCTGAGTAGTACTAATGTACCAATGATAATGTTCCAATAATATAACTAGAACTGCAAGCAGTTATGACCGGGGTCCAACATTACCATTGCAAATATCCCATTAACACATACAGTCACATACAGCAAATATCTCACTATCTGCTAGCTGCCTGAATACACTAAAAACTACTAACTAAAAAAAAAAAACAATCCTTGTAGACGGCCCAGGCTCCACAAACAACAACAAAAATGAACCGCACCAACCTGCACCACGAAACATAACAGTCTTCCAGACAATAATTGAGAATAAAGGATTTCCGGGGTTAGTGCATAGAAGGGAGGGGAAGCAATTCCCAGCCCCCTCAGGCTTGGACCCCTAATAACGCTGACAGCAGCCACTCTGCATTATGAGTACTTTTACTTTTTATACTTTAAGTAAAGTTTCTTGCTAGAACTTATATCTGTACTTTTATTGTACTTAAGTGAATGCAGAGCATGCTACTTTTTCTAAAGTAAATAGTTTGAATACTTCATCCACTACTGTTGACTACATACATAATATTATACTTGATTACAAAAAAAGGAGACCAAAGCAAACAGGTCCCAGATAAAATGTCAGCATCTTCACCAGCTGAACCATTGTAGAAGACGGTTATAAAGAAACAGTGTTGTTTGTGCACTGCAGAGTTTTTTGGTTGAGATTTTAATCCTAAATTTGCTAGTAGGAGTAAAGGACTTTGCTTTTATCATTTGTCCATTATCGATGTCCAAACTTTTACTCCTAGCAGTTTGATAACTTCAGACTCTGATGTTTATGTGACCAGCAATCGTTAAAACCTTAATGAATAGAGATGCAACAAGATGACACAATACTGAGGTCAAAATCTATTGACATTATAAATAACAGGGTCAAGTGCTTTTTAAGCACCTGCTACCATTTCAATACATGTGGTAAAACTGTCCCACAAGTTGCAGACTGAGGTGATGATGTCAACTTATAACGCAACCACCAAGTGAAACTACTGTGGAGGTGGGAGAAGGATAATACAACAAGGTGGCGTTTGATTCTGTATCATTAATTAATGAAGGCTCATTACAATCGTTGGGGAATGGGTCGTAACCTGATATGCCTATGACACATGCGAACATGTCTTCTCACACAACATTGAAATAAAGTCAAGAAGTTCTTTTTTTTAATCAAAGTTATAACTATAATGTAGTCTTTACTCATCTGAAAACAAAACATACTTGCATCCAGTCAAGAGATTAAGAACTAAAATGAACAAAACTTTTGTGGTCTGCCTTTTAATGAGAGAAGGAGAGATCAAGATAAAGATGAGAAAGAAGCTGAGTAGGCGGTTCTGGTAATGCAAAAGCACTAGAGCAATGAAATAATAATGAGCATGTGCCGAGACTAGCTTGAGTTACGTCCTGTGCAGTCTAAATGTGTTGGCTTAGTTGGAATGAAGGGAGAGAAGGAAAGAAGGAGGAGAGCTGCTGAAAGCCTTGACAGCCGATTTAGCTTAAGATCAACAAGCAGTCACAGTAAGTGAAATTTGTCTTAATATTTAGACTTGGGATGTTAGCTGGCTGAATATTTGTGTCTACAGGGTAGGTTTATGTTGATTTGTGTTTTGTTCTTTAAAAGGCACTGGCCATCAGGTAGTTGCTGTGTTAAGCTTTTGTCAGGTTCATGATGTGCTTTAATTGACTCTGTTGGAGTTTTATTATAAAATATGATCAAATGTGATACTGTGCTTTTTTGAAAAAAGGAGGAATGATCTAAATAAACAATTAATTTCCAAAACAGTCATATTTGCATGAGTCCACAGTTGCCTTAATGACAACTTTGACCATTTTTAACCCTACATTTTCCTTTAATTCATAATCATTGTTTTTTAATAAAATAATCAAAATAGCAGTTTGACTCTCACTGACTCATCCAAATGCTTAATAAGGTGTTTCTGTGCCCCACCAACTAGGAAGCAGATGATGATACTTGGGCCCAGTCTGAGGTGTCCACAAGTGGCAGTAGTGATGATGTCAGCGGTGGCTGGACCTACGAGTGGAGTCTGATCCACAGTCTGAGTCCTGAGAGGGAACTTAATATCTGGGATACTGACATACAATACAGGTGACTGTATCCTGTATCCTGATTTCAGAAACCACTTCTTTTCTTTGACCAATAACAGTTTGCAGAGGGGAGTAAGCACACATATACTGTGAAACAACACACTCTGACACAAAAATAAAACCTAAGCCTATAGGGTTTGTCTCTGATGTATTATGTTTGAGTCAGAGTTATTAAAGTGGGCCAAGTTGCACTAAAGAAGTTGTGCATGTGATTTAACTTACACTTACAACCAGAAATTAGGTAGATAATAGCATTACTCTATCATCTTTCAAAGCCCTTGTAACATTTGTAGGCCTTCTCCCTGATCATCAAGCTGAGTGACTGTCCACTAAACCCCTTTTACAAACTCCATGTTTGCACCAGTTTCCACGTCTGTATCTGAAAACCTTGCACTTTCCTTTTCTAGCTCTCCAAATCAGCAGGATTGTCCAGAGAGGAGCAGATCCCTTGGCTCAGAGAGGCACTGTTTGGCCCAAAGAGATATGACCCGGTTGGACCCGTCCAAAGCTGAAAGCTCTTGGATGGATGAGAGGAGGGGCAGAGACAGGTCCCGCCGGACATCAGGTACAGTTCGTGATATACACTACACCATTAAACTTGCTTCCTTAAATGTACAGAAGACAGTCTTGACCTTGACTTGTGCTCATGCTACATGTTAAGGCAATAACCTCAGGCTTGTATGATTTTCAGAGTCCAGAGGAGACAGGGAACAAGAGAGTGGCTACTTCTCTCCAGACAGAAAAGGTGATGGTGAGAAACAGATGGACGAAGTCCACAAACGGTCGTATCGTTACTACGAGAGGGGGCGTCCTCTTCCTAGCAACTATGTTCCTGAGCCCAAAGCCTGTGTCCCCTACAGGACTATCAACCTCGGAGTGCCCTCTCAGAGGAGAAACCCAGAGACGTATATGCAAGAAATTTGGAGAAGTGAATCCCCAGAAAGGTACACGTACCACTCCAACTTTAGACGGGGAGCTGATTCACAGAATAATTCACCAACACGCCACAGCTCTGTGAGCCCAGATCGCTACAAGATAATTGAACCTCCTTTAGGAACCCGGCGAAAAAGCTCCCTCTCCAGGAGTCAGGCCCGGTCTCAAGCTTCGTCTCATGGCTCCTCTCCGCTTCCATCACGTAGTCTTTCTCAGCATACATCTGGCAGGTCCAGTCCATCCCGCAGGAGGGGGTCCATCATCTCTCGGACTGTCTCGCCCCCCAGAGCCACCCCTTCTCACAAGCACACAGACTCTTTCCATTTACAGAACGGTGAATTTGATGTTCAAAGGAGATGTAGCAGAGACTTGAGGAGTCCATCACAAGCTTCAAACAAACACAGTTTGGACTCTGAGAGGCTCTACAGGAATCTGGAATCTATCTCCCGCCGTGGATCCTCAGCCATTCAGCAAAACTCATATGAGGGATCTGAAGCATCTCCTGAAACCAGAACAGCCGTTAACAGCTCGGCCAACACTCACACTCGCAACAGCCGCGAAGTATCGCCGTCCAGGAATGGCTTCAGTACACACAGCCACACCCTACAACGGGATCCACAGTCCAGAGACAGCAGATTGAGTCCTTATCAAGGCTCCTGGCAGGGTTCCTCACACTCTTTACTCAGCCACCCACCCTCTCGTTGTTCTTCCACATCGAGACGAGGTGCGGACTCTCAGATGCTTGGCGGTTCACTGTCACATGTTGCTATTACAGAAACTGACCATAAGGTCAGCAGCGACAGAAGCAGGAGCAACATCAGGCGAGGCATGGAGGCCTTACTGATCTCTGAACCCAAGAAGGCTGCCGTAGAAGTGGAGGAGGTAATGTTACGTATATCAGGTAAAACTTGTTTTTAGCCAAGCTAGCAGCGTGGCTCAATGGATGGTAATGTCCTTCCGTCTGTCACTCGGCCAACCACTTTAGTCCAGACTGACATATTTAAAATGCTATTAGATGGATATTCATGGTCCCCAGAGGATGAAGCATACAGTGAAATGTTTACACAACTATTGGATGGATTGTCATGAAAATTGATTGTGTGCTCCTCAGTTTCAATTGTTATAAGTTAGGTTCCTTTCATCTGGCGCCATCATCAAGTCAAACTTTTCACCAACACTTTTGTTGGTCACCAATCACCTGCAAATTTAATGACATTCCCATCAGCCTCAGCTGCACTTTGTGTTTGGTGCTTATTAGCAAATGTTTGCATGGTAACACGTTAAAACGTTGGTGAACTCGTAAACATTATACTTTCTAAACATCATCATTGTCATTGTGAGCCAACTCTTCATTCCATATATAATGTAATGTGTTGATAAATCTTTATGAATCCGAGGTGGGGATGACCATAGAAGACTACATTGTCCTGGCTGGTATTCCAACGATCCAGCTAGAGTCAGAGGAAGAGTTTCCAGGGATAAGGAAGAGGAACCAGAGTCCCAGCCCATGCAGGGACCAGAGGCTTAGGACTTACAGGTTGGTGGTACTATATGGTACTGTATAGTATTATAGCATCTATTCACAGATAGACATAACAGAAGTTCCATGACCATGCATCTATTCTGTATCCTTATGTAGTTTTTTAAACTGTTCCTTTACCAGCTGGAATATTCGTAAAAAAGCAATTAAAGTTGCAAGTAGAAAAAGACTTTGAAGATATCTTTAGATCTGAATATAAGTTATTGTCTTAGTTATGGCAAGAGAAAAAAGAAAGTCCTCTAGAAGCCTTTGCAGAGGAATATGAACGTTCAATAAGAAGAAAAGTATGTAGATGTGCGTTTAGTGTGTTTATGTGCACTTTAATTTGGCTCTGTAGGTACCAAGATGAAATAGATATCTACAGCTCAAGGCTTGAGTCAGATGAGAGGGGGAGAGGCAGAGAGAGAGGAAGGGACAGACGAGAGAAATGTCGGGACTCTGAGAATGGACGATCATCTCGAAGACAATCAACCGCATCTCTTCATTCACAGGTACGACCCAACAACTGCACATATGTTCACAATAAAATCTGTGTTGAAACAACAGACCTTGTAACCTCATCGGTTTGTTCTATAGAGTTCAGATTATCAAAGTGGAAAACACAGATCTTCAAAGGTGAAGGATCGAGCTCCTCCTGAGCGCCCGCAGACACAGGTGAGCACTGTCGCATTGCTTTTCTGCATCTGTTTAAATCACGAGTGTTTGGAGGAAAAATGGGTCATTCATACATTCATTCTAAAGTAGATCCCTGACATTTATTTCAGCTCTTTTACTTCCGGCGCCTCTCTCATAGAAGCACCTTGCAGAAAAAAGCCATTAGTTAGCAGTTTATGTTTTAGGGCAGCATGTTCATATGATTAATCATTTTTATATTAATAGATTCTAGGAGGTTTTCAAGCCAATGTAGCCTGCAGTGTCAGTGCTGCAGTGTCATGCCAACATAAAACATAAAACGTGCCAAGTCAACAAACACAGAGGGATGGATGAAGTAAAAATGCAACATTCAAAATGTTAAATAAATGCTTTGAATCACATGATCACATGCAACCCTGCAAATGTTTGTAGTAGTTCAGAAGCCCTGACATGCCATTTATGTTAATAAGAGCTGCGTGTGATCTATCATTTGTGACTTCCTAATTTAACCTCACACATCATGCATTTTTTTTCTCTCAATGTCTCTTTCATTCTCTCATCCTCACAATATATACTGTACAACATGATGCATGCATGGTAAGTATTCTTTTGTGCTAACATGCTTTAAAAGTGTCCTCTTCTTTTCAAGTCATTCTAATTGTCATTTCTAATTGTTGCATCAGTTCCTCTTTCTCTTTTTATTTCCCCGTTTATGACGATTGCTACACCTCTTCCTTTTTTACATACTGTACCTACTCTGCATTATGTTTCCCATTTTTTGTGCTTTATAGTTCTGCATGCCTCTCTATGCGTGTTTCAGAATGATGTGGTTATCTCGAGACATTTTTGACAGTTTCCGTTTCCTCTTTTTCACAATGAAGCATGAGACAAAACCACTGCTGAATGCTTCCAAAGAGCTTGATCGCAATGCTTTAATTACAGGCTCTGTTACTTGAAGGGGTGGATGTCCAGACTGGATGAACATGGCAAGGTAAATGGAAGTTTTTGAATACTTATATATTAAAAAAAGAGGGTATTGTCATTTTCTCTTCTAATTCCCGTATAACCATGCATAATCTGATACATCAGTACAAAAACAAAGAACAGGACTCAACCCCTAAACTATATTTAAAGATGTCTACATATGAAAGTAAAAACGTAATTAATTTAATATTGTCTATGTTTACTGTGTTTTGCTCAGTGGAGGAAACACTGGTTTGTTCTGGGTGATACTTCGCTGAGGTACTATAGAGACTCGGAGGCTGAGGAGGTAGGAGCTGACATGTGACATTAAAGTAATTTTTGATTTGTAGGAAGATTTACTAGATGTTAACCTACAGAAATTGATTTAAATCTACATACAGTCATTTGAAAGGGTTTCAAACTTATTTGTGCTGCAGTCAGACGATCTGGACGGAGCGATCAACCTGACATCCTGTGTGAATGTGTCAGACTGTGATGTAGAGAAGAACTATGGATTCCAAATACAAGTATGTATTCACTGTACTTTTGCTCATTGTCTTTCAGTATACAGTACACCATCAGACAGTTGGAAAGTGGAATGTCCCCCACACCTCCCCACATTTCCAAATGTTGGCTGCTTCCTGTTTAACAATGTGTGTGTGTGTGTGTGTGTGTGTGTGTGTGTGTGTGTGTGTGTGTGTGTGTGTGTGTGTGTGTGTGTGTGTGTGTGTGTGTGTGTGTGTGTGTGTGTGTGTCTTTGCTCTGTCTTTTGATCTCCTCCAGACAAAGAGAGCAGTGTTCACTCTCTCTGTTATGACCTCCAGAATACGACGGAACTGGGTGAAGTTACTAAAGCAGGCCATCCAGAACACCACCCGGTGAGTCTGACTTTATTCTTGGAAACAGTGGAGGAGGAATTATTCAGATCCTTTACTTCAACGCATAACATTTCCGCATAAGAATGTCTTAAAGCGACTAGACCTAATTTAATTTGCCTCTCTGAGCCAAGGGATCTAATTTTATATTTTGTCGAGTTGTGTACTTACATTTTCCAAAATGTTTCCAACAAATTTTCTAACCCAAAGAAATCTGCAATTTACTTCAAGCTTTACATCTGGTCGCCTGTCAATTACAGCGTCATATCCCCTTTGTACATGTGACCGCGTTATGGTTGTCTGACAGAAGCTGTCACAGTTTGACTTTTTATCTAGTTTTAAGCCACATTTTCACAATTACGTTGGAGGATCTTTAAGCTACATTGTGTAATAATTTCTCCCATCTACCTGTAAAATTCTATATGACAAACAACGGAATATTACATTCTACCCCCTCCCATTCCAAGCGTGTTTTAATTCCTACGGTGGCCGAACGCAAAATTAGCATCCGTGAGAGTTCCTTCCAGTGTAATAATAGTTTTACATTATTTTGGTACTATTTTATTGCTAAACTCAGTTATCAATTTCCAAAACATATTCTACACACGTTCTATTGTTATTCTGTATATTGTATGACATTAATAGTGTAAAGAAAAGTTTACAGTGTAAGGCCTATTCAATTATTAGATTATTATTGCTGATACTTTAATTTATAAGCCGCATTTTACTATTGTAATTGCTTGAGTTGGAGAAGAATTTCATATTGTCCTACTGTTGGGTACTTTAATAACATTCCATCATAGGCCTACTATATAAGTTCATTATATGTGTTGTATGTAAAATCTTAATTGGTAAAGTGACCAGTAATTTAAGCTGTGAAATAAATGTGGTGGAGTAAAACGTAAAACAAAAATACTCAGTAAGTACAAGTGCCTAAAACTTGTATTTGGGTAGCCTGGATGCCAGCCAAACTTAGCCCCGCCCACAACAATTGATGTTGGGAAGTTCGGTCTGGACTTGATCTGTTGTGCAGCATATTCTGACTAGAATCTGAGTATGACGACGTCAGGCTAGTATTTATACGTGAGAAAATACAGTCATATACAATCAACTCCTGCTGGAAGACTAGCACAACCAGAAACTACGTATTGAAAAAAACATCTTAAAGAAGCAAAGTTCATTAAATTACTTAACATGCCAACATTCCTTTACTGTATACATTTCAATTAAATTAAAAAATACTAAATTTGTCTCTTAGAGGGCAATTTGAAGCTGGTTTGCAAACATAGAAATATACTGTAACATTATGACAATCACACTTAAAACAATGTGAAAATTGAAAGACTACAAGAATACAAGAGTTTAAGCCGATGATCGACACAGCTGACCAACATTGTCCAATAATACAAGGACACATTATGTCACACAAGTAAACTTTGTTGGCTGTTAACTCTTATGGCTTCTGGAATAAAATCAATATAATCTATGTGTGTGAAAGCGGGGAATGAAGCCAAATAAATCATACATTATATTAAGATGGTTGAGGTTCAAAGTTAATTCTTGATCTTGGAAACAGCAGTTAACTAAATAATCTTACTTCAAGGACCTTTTAGTTATTCTGGAGCTTTCAATCACAAGTAAAATACTTAATAACAATGCTTGCAGAATATATCTTCATTTGAACTGTCATAAAATATTGCTATTTAATCATAATTAAAAATGAACAAATTACAAAACAGGACATCCTTTATGGATACTTTTTGTGTGATATTTTTTCATTAATTTGCAAATCAAGTCCAAAAACAAAATACATTACATACAGCACAGTTAATCATTAGTTATTGAAGCATATTTCCCTCTCAAAGGCATGAGATCCTTTAAGTGCAATAACTGTAATCAAAACACAACAGAGGGCTCAGCCCAGTTAACTTTAAAATAAAATATTATAAAATGTATATTCAAAACATTATACCTTAGAGTGAACTGTGCCTAATTACATACACAGCATATGCTATATAAATAAACTATACATAGCAAATAGCCTAAAAAGGACAAAACTAACAAACACAACAAAAATGATGAAAACTTTATGTTTATCATGATCACATGATCCTCAGTCTAATCACTGTGAGGAAGTGGTCCTTCTGTACTAAACCCCTTCTATCATCGTTATTCTGTGTAACACTACCCTCCTGTGTTTCCCTCACTCTGACCTCAGCCAATCAGACACTGGCAGCGTGAAAGAGAACTCCATCTCCCGGAGACCGTCGTCATGCCAACCCCCTGCTCGGTTCATCTGCAAGGACTCTGACTATGAACCTACCACTTTCACATCCAACACCACAGCTGCAAACTCCCATCAGGCCGACAACCACCAGCAAACTGTAGACAGGGATCTGGACTCATCTCCATCCAGTCAGAGAGAAGAAGGGGAAGGCTGGGACCGCGACCAAGCCAAGCGATTGGAGGAAAGGAACAAGTGGTTTGAGGAGGGGGTCCCCTTCAGTGAGATGAGCAGCAGGTGGGACTCCATGGAGCTGAAAAGGGGGAGTGTACCTGTGCCTGTAATTGAATCCATGGACTCAGACGTCAACAGGAAGTGGGTAGAATTTGAGACATTGTCATTTAGGGGCATAAGCGCACAGTCTCTCATTGGAGCCCAGGCTTATCCGTCAAGCACCTCACAGTCTCTTGTTAGTAACCAGACGTATCAATCAAGCCCTGAAGAGGCCAAACAGTCTGTCACCGGTTCACAAATTGATATATCGAGCTCAAATGGGGCTCACCCATCCATTAATGGAGTTCCAACCATTCAAACAAATGAAGCTGAAGTGCTTCAAAAGGAGGTAAGAAAGAACTTACAGTCACGCTATTAAAAAAAGTTGAAAGGTAATGACTAGGAACAATAGTAAGACTTTCCTTTAAAGTGTTTTTAATGCAAGGCAATTATGTTAATATATCCAGAGGTGATAAATCTCAATATTTTTCCTCCTACGTATACGCTCTACAAATCCATCCCCCAGGCCCTGTCACTTCGAAAGCAAGTGGAGAGCATTAAGAGGGAGCGTGCACCCATGGAGATAGAGGTGGCAACCATGGGGATAGAGGTGGACAGCCCGTGTGGCCCCGGAGCCCCCTGCAGGGCCAGGCTAGAAGCCATGGAAGTAGCCCATCGGAAAACACTGCAGGAACTGCAGGAGAAACACGTAAGGGAGATCAAGGAGCTGGAAGAGCAGAGAGACAGAATGCTGCAAGAGGAGAGCCAGACAGCTGCTAAAGGTAAGACAGGAAGTACAGTAGTATCATGCAACAGTAGCACATGGGGGCAGTTTGAATCTCTTCCTTACGCCTCTTTTGTTAAATACATCTTGCAACCAGTATTTATTTACTGTAATTTATCTTTTAAGTTTGTTTATGTTGTGTTCTTGATGTATGTTCTTAATTAGCTGTATTGTGTTGTTTGCAATGCTGTGGGTTGAAGGCAAAGACAATTTAAGTAACAAATTATCAATTTTTTTATAAAAGCAATGGAGGCACTGAGAGCAGCTCACAGAGAGGAGCTGGAGAGAGAGGTGGAGAAGGCCAGGAGGTTGGCTGGAGGAGCTGCACAGGCTGATGTTTCATACAGAGGCCACATGTAAGTTCATTACAGTCACTCTGTTATCATGCTGAGAGTTGTCTTTATCTCAAGGGGCTCTCGCTGCAAGCTTAAAATGTTCTACACTCAGCCGTGACCCCTTGCATGATCATGCATTATATTTCACTCCATAACTCGTGTGTTTGTGTGTGTCAGGCCACAGGCGGATGTCTTGCACACTGAGTTAGATGTGCTGTCAGAGCGCTACTCTCAGAAGTGCCTGGAGCTGAGCCATACTGAGCAGAGCAGCCAGGGCCAAGAGACTGAGCTTGGTCGCAAGGAAAGAGAGCTGGAGCAGCTCAGAAGAGAAAACCAGGTTTACATACGTGCCTGATTTAATTTTGTTTTAATACAATACTATCCCACCTTATTGATTGTTAAAAGAATTGACATCAAATTAAATTTTTTGTTCTTATAGGGTTAAACTAATAAGGAAACTACAATATTCATAAGCATACTAGTTCACATTATTTCTCCATGACATAATTTAAGCTTAAAAAAAATCTCTTTTCAGGAGCTTAAGGCCAAAGTGGCAGAAGAGATCAACCGCATGCGTTATTTCATCACAGGGCAGAGGTCGGACATGGCATCCCTTCACAACACTGAGCACAGTGCGTCAGAATTAGAGGTATTGATAGCAATAGGTTGTGACTAAACTCATATGAAAGTAGGGGATACTAATGCATCCTAACTTATTGCTGCATCACAACCCAGTTTCAGTTATTGCACCTCAAGTAATAACTCTGGCTTGAAAGACAAATGTTGATGTTGCTGTCATCATGGGGAAGCAGGAAGCAACATTTGACAAATGTGCTGTGGGATTTTCAATGCATTTTAATAAACACTAATTGATCTGAGAATTTTTACTGCTTTGTCCTAGTGACAGTTTTTGCATTTTTACGGTTTGTTGTGCACCCAGTAATGGCTCCCTGTAGCAACATTGTCACAGTTTACAATGTCCTCATTAGTGTTGAGCATCTGTGGTTGGTCACATTACAGTGCAGCACATTCTGCCATCTACTGCCTGAATACCAATGCAGCACATCACTTTGGGCCACAGTAAAAGGTTTTTTGGCTAGACTTCCAGTGGTGGAAGATGTATTCAGATCTTTTACTCACACCAGGGTAAAAAAATACTTATTTGGAAATAAAAGTCCTGCATTCAATGTATTATCTGCAAAATGTAATTAATGTATCAAAAGTAAGAGTATTTGTTATGCAGACAAATGGGCCCTGTAATTGTTATATATTTTGTATTATTGTTACTGATGGAATGCTTTAATGTGTAAGTAGCATTTTAGTCTTTTAGCTAATTTTAACTACATTGTATACTGTTGGTAAGTTTAATCTATAACAACTCACCCTATTTCATAAGCTGATCATATGTCTTGTATGGAAATACTTAATCAGCTAAGCAACTGTACAGTTGTACATCTGCAGTCAAATAAATGTAGTAAAGCAAATAGCGCCAATGTTCCCTCTTGAATGTACTGGAATAAAGGAATATGAAAAGGAATTACTCAAGTAAAGTAGTAGTAAGCTACCTTAAAGTTGTACTTACAGTGCTTAAGAACATGTTTTTTATTACTCTCCACCTCAGTCCCATACATTGAGACTTTCCATATGTATGTGAAAATGTTTCACTGCCAATAGTAACATGTCACATTTTGTTTTCCAGACATTACTGAGAGCGAAAGACAATGAGGTGGAGTACCTTAAAAAAGAAATCAGCTGTCTACAGTCTGAAGTACAGTCTCTTACCAAGGTGTTTTATGATCAGACCTCTCAAAAATAATACACTCCTTTGTATATGTTGAACATTTACAGCTTTGATTTAAACTGTCCTCCTTGCTTGACTTTGATGTGTCTTCCATATTTGTTCCAACCCTTACTCTAGGAGAAAAAAACGGCTTATGAGCGTTATAAGATGGCCTATGTAGAGCTAAGTGACACGAGGGGTCGTAGCCAGTTGGAGACCGACTCCCTCAACGAACACTTGAGACTGGCCAATGCTGCACTTCAGGAGGGAGCAAGACAGACCTGACCAATGAGGACAACTGTTAAAAACTTACCTTGATGACAGCAAGCCAACATAAAATATTTACAAAATATAAATATAATTTATGACATATACATAGGGTATGAGTAAAAAGACTAAGAATGATGGCATCTATTGTGTACTCAAACCATTGTGCAAAGACTGTTTAGCCACTTACACATTTTCCACAGTAAAAGGGCTTTGCTCTGGCTGTTCCATTGTTTTCCTGTGGAGAGAGCGTTGCCGCCCAACGAGGCGATCAAAGTTAAAATTATTTCTACTTTGACCTTGTTGCCGTTCACCTTTCAAGGCGCAACCAATTCCAGAATGTTCCTGCACTGTGCTTTGCCTCTCTGCTCTGCACCCTACCGCGAATCATGTGTAGATGGCTTTAAGATTAAATAGCAAGTGTGTATCCATGTGTAATCGGCTCCTTTTATTAAGTTGACAGACAAAAACATGCAAGCAGGAGTGAAGGCATAACTAGTAGTGTTGATAGCCTCACATGATATGAGATTTAGAACAAAATGAATTTAGCGAAAACAACATAGTTAGCAGAGGAGAGAGTGAGGAGATGGGTGGAGAGATGTATTTGGATGTCAAAGTGCCCCATCTTCCCCATCTTCCTTGTGCCTGCTGGTGTGCTCCCAGTCAGTATTGCAAAGCACCCTGTGGATATCAATAAAAAAATTTAAAAAAACTGTCAGCAGCTTTGTTACCATTAGTCAATGTTGCAAACATGCCATAAACTACACCCTTTCACAAATAGTTTACAAACATCCTTCACATGTGAATAAGAGTGCATAAAAATGGTCTAAGCAACAGTGTTGAAAGGTCAAATAAAGTGTTGAAAATGTACACTTTGACTTTACCATTTATTTTCTGGAGTTGGCTCAGTCGTCGTCGTCATCGTCTTCAGGGACAAAGATGTCATGCTCCTCCAAAAGAGCGGCAAAGTTCTTGCTAATCAGAGTTCCCACGTACAGGAAAGGCACCACCACTGCTGTCATGCGGATAAGTCCAAATGGTGTCTGGAAAACATAAGGGACAAGAGGACTAAGTTTGTCAAGTGACATGAAAATGTCACTGAACATCCGGTAAGACAGACTCCCTAACTAATAACTTTTGAAAAGGGCTTAACTGGGGCCCATCAGCTCATTATTTCCTGTGGCCCCACAGCAGGTTCTTCCAGACATGGGTGGAGCATTCTTAGTAGACATATTTCCTTCAATTTGGTCCTTGGCCTTAATAGTTTTTTTGTTGTGTTCCAATTATATGGAATTATCTGTATGGGCCATTGTAATCTTATTGGATATCATAGTTCAGAACATACGACGCGTTTTTGTAATAAACAAATATCCTTCATTGCACTCGATTTTCCTTGCCTCGACAACAACGCACACCAGCTTGTGTACTGTTTAGCTAGCTCAAATAACACCCTTTATCAGAGGCAAATGTTCCTATTACGCATTATTTCAATGGCTAACATGAAATGTCCACTTAATCACTAAGGACTTTAATTGATACAAAATGACAAAAAATAGGCAATTACTTCCTGAAAGTACATCGACGCTCGTGTAAACATGCGTTCATTGGCTGACTTGACTAATCCCAGCGTATCGCCTGCCTTTCTATGTGCTACAGCGGTTGTCAATGCAGCGTTAAGTCCTACGCTGTCGGTTTTCACTCGATAACCAAGGCAGAAAAGAACTCACTTTATCCGGTTTCGGTAAAATTGCCCCCGACGGTGTGGAAACTACAGTCCTGCCTTGAGTTGTCCTAGATATGTTAGATGTTTTCAAGCCGTTGTTACGGCTCACTGTCCCAGCATTTTTGGTGAAAGGTCGCAGCGGGAGCCGCAATATACTCGCCATTTTTCCCAGTAATGTCAGCTGAGTGGGAGTGGCCCCATGAGCGTGAGACCGTCGATGTAGCATGGATGATGGGGAGGTAGCTAGTGGGACGACCGCCCTACTCTCCTTCTCATTGGCTACTATTCGTTGTCTTCGTTCGTTGGATTGGTTAGATTGAGGCTCTAGAGTTCAGAGCCATATTTCTGCCCGTAGAGAAGGATATATATATATATATATATATATATATATATATATATATATATATATATATATTCTGAGTAAGCATTTTTTAAGTAAGGTTTTGAAACATTTCGAGCTTCGTAATACAGTTTTCAAAAAATACAAATATAGCCTACTGGTAAACATTCAAATAATGACAAGAATGGGGAAGGGCGTAGTATGGGGGGACTTGAACTCATTGGTACCTTACGGAATTTGCTCACCATTTGTGTTTTCAAAATTGACCCACCTACATAATTCCATGGTCAAACCATGAGCAATAAAAACTGTGTAAAATATTTATATCAAGGCTATAATATACCTTTGTTATTCCAGATAAAGTGTCTATGTGGGCAGGAATGTAATTTATGAACCAAATTCCAGGTTAAAAGAACCTGTCTGTAAAAATTTACAATTAAGCAATGTAAAATTTTAATACTGTATCTGTAAATCTGTAAATCTGTAATAATCTGTAATAAATATGTAGTTCGAATAGGCCTATAGGCTAGTGTCCACAATTGTTCAAGGTATTCAAATAAAAAAAACATTTTTTATTTCCTAACATTTTGAAAGTACGGTCAGGTGTAATGTCACATTCACCAAATAATAAAGTTTCTTCTTTTCTTATTCTTTTTTTTAATATGGCAACACTATAAGAGATCCTAAAATAAGAAAGCAAGTAAGACTACTTTTGTGTTTGATACATTTCTCAGGGACCGATGACCATTGATTTGAATTTATATTACTTTTTCAAAAACATTTTCTCTCTCTCTCTATATATATATATATATATATATATATATATATATATATATATATATATATATATACATATGCACCTCTGGTATGGACAGTTGGTGTGTACATACCATGGATGTATAAATAAAATTGTTGATGTACTAGTGTTATTTAAATAAAGTTTTAAAAAAGAAGAAAAAAATGACTGCAGCCCTTCCTCGAAGCAAGGAACTAGAGCGCGCTTCGCGGCGACGCGCACGGAGGGGGGAAGTGGAAAGGCGGAAGAAAGGACGTTGAATAAACTTGCCAACTTTTAGCCAAGCTGACTGACTAGAAATACATTTAGATACTATGTTACAGAATAACTGGGTACTTATTTCTATACAGAGTTAGTTAGCTAACCATTTGCCCTGTCTACATTCAGTCACCGCTCTTTGAACGCGCCACACGACCACGGGACCCCAGCAGTTTTCAAACAGACGTTGCACTTGCTCAGCCGACCCGAAGCCATCCACCGTTACAAAGTCACATTTATCTGTTGTTAAAGTGCTGTGATAACCAGTAAATTGTACCAACGCTGCACACAACCAGCTCGCTGGCTCAGCGGGACTCGGGCTTGTTCTCCTTGTGGGAAAAGTTCGTGTCCGTGGTTGGTGGTGGTTGTGTAGGAGCCAACGAGGCCTGCAGTCGAGGAGGCTGCATGTGTGAAGACAGTAGCTAGCTGTCGAGGAGTGACTCACACAACTCTTAACTAAACACCCAGAAACATGTCGGCCCAGGCACAGATGCGAGCGATGCTGGACCAACTCATGGGGACAGGGAGAGACGGTGAGCACAGCTGGCTGTGGTTGAGCTCGGTGTCTGATCGGCTCAGGACATGAGTTTGTGTTGTTGCTAGCATTAGCTGGAAAGCTAGCCGATATGCCAGGCAGTGACAGGGAGGCATGCTTTTTGAACCAAGCTAGCTAACATGAGGATAGCCAGCCGGCTAGCTACCTGTTGTGTTAGAGTTTATGTACAAATGGCAAGTAAAGTTGTTTTAGTACTGTATTTGGTCATGGTTAGTGTGCTCTTTTTTCGTGGTTCCTTTCTTGCTACCACATGTTGTAATGTTATCAGACTCAATCCTAGCGGCTAACTTTTAGGATTTGCTGTTATGGTAACAGATGTGTGATTCGTTTATTGCAAGGCTGCACGTTGCACCTCAATACTTTAGTACGTATCATACTACGTTTTACTCGGATGACTGGCTGACAAGTCAACATGTCTTTCTGTTCTTGTGATTTTACTTTTTTTAGGAGATAGCATGCGGCAGAGAATCAAATTCACAGATGAGCGAGTCTGCAAAAGTCACCTCCTGGATTCATGTCCTCATGATATTCTGTCTGGCACTGTGAGTATTATGTTTATACACACACACACACACACACACACACACACACACACACACACACACACACACACTAGTACACAAAGATCATTGTCATGTATCATTTACACTGCAGTCAGAAAGCAGTAAGACAGCTGTTGTCATTGGTTTTGGTTCTATTCAAGCACATTGGGCTTAAAGTGCTACAATGCCTACAAGGTTGACTCAAGCTTTCCAGACCACGCTGCAGGTCAGTGATTGTAAACATACAGACAAAGGCTACTTTTCATCTGACCCCCATTCAAATGTTTCACTGTCTTAGGATCAAATTGAAGATAAAAAGCCCATAAAATGAGAAGGGAAACAATTGAATGTAACCTTTTCAACTTGACAAATTACTTTCAGTTCCCTCAAACTGGGAGACTTTAAATAAAAAAGGCCACAGTTGAACACTATTTATCTAATGCGAAAGCAAACGCCCTCAAGTCAACACCTTAACCTCGAAACAAAACAAAAAAAAGAGTATAAAACAAACATTAAAAGCTTGCGCCTCAATTCTTTGGGACAGCGTTGTGCATTATCATATAGTTTGGATGCGGTAAAGACATTCAGTGACAAAGCACTATGCTTCAAACTATTTCACAAATGTTATATCATGTAAAATGTTGAAAGACAGGATTACATTCTAAAAGGGAATTATTGGCATAATAAATCTGTATTTTAATAAAATGTATTTCTGATTTCTGCAGAGAATGGATCTGGGAGAGTGTATGAAAGTCCATGACTTGGCTCTCAGAGCAGACTTCGAGATTGCCTCTAAGGAGCAGGAGTACTTCTTTGAACTTGATGTGAGTAGCACACACAAACGCACCATTACCCCGTCATGTATAGCTCTCGTAAGTAGTTGTTTTCTGGACAGTTGGAATTTAGTAGTTAAATAACATTCAAAACATTGTTTTTTCCACCATACTGTATATTTTACACACACAAAAACCTATTGATCTTAACATTGTCTGGGTTTCCTCGCAGGCTGCTGAACACCTTCAGTCTTTCATCGCTGACTGCGACCGCAGGACCGACCTGGCCAAGAAGAGACTAGCTGAAACGCAGGATGAGATAAGTGCTGAAGTGGCTGCAAAGGTTAGAAACTCACTGTTGACATAATGAATGCGGTGCTTTTTATAACTGGGAATGATTAATTTTCTTTTAAAAAAGGCACAGTCACACCGTCTGGTTGTCATAAATCTAGAGCTAATTTTTTCTCTTGTTATGAAAAGGCTGAACGTGTCCACGAGCTGAACGAAGAGATTGGGAAGCTGCTGGCCCGGGCGGAGCAGCTTGGCGGCGAGGGGGAATGTAGACGAAGCCCAACAAGTGCTAGAAATGGTGGAGAAGACCCGGGGCTTGAAGAAAGAAGCTGAGGTCAGAAAGTTAATATCTGCTGTTGTGACTAGTTTATTGTGTTAGAATAAATAAATATTAGGGCTGTCAATCGAATTAAAAAAAAAAAATCGTGATTAATCACGTGAGTGTCTTTGGTAACTCTCGATCAATCGCACATTTTTTATCAGTTCTAAATATACTCTAAAAAGAATGTTTTTAATGCTGAAGTAGTATTTGACACTCGACTTATTTGGTAGTAACTCAATTCACATCGACAGTACATGCAAATAAATTAAGTCTTGGAGAAACAATCTGGAAGGGCTTTGAAACTGAACTTGCCATTCAATACCATAGCAATACCATTGACCATTTTATTTATACATTTCTGCTCAAGGAGCTTTATTTCTGCTAGCCATCAACTGCTGTTGCTAGCCATCCACTCCATAGATGTATTATAAGACCCGTAGGACTGGCTCCCTTTACACTGTCTAGTCTCTCCTGCAGGCAGCTAAGAGCGGTATCTGCCATTTTGGTTCTACTTTTATCTTGTTTCATGGCACTTACACCATAGATGTATTACTTATTACAGCGTTCAGCGGAAAGCTCTGTGCATTCAAAAGCGCATAAAGCAATCATGGGGCTCAGATCTTCCACATTGACTGGCCCATGACGTCACAATGGCCATGCGCACTAGCAACAGTTTGTTTGTGTTGTTGTAGCAACCGGTAGCAACATGATCGTTCATGAGCTTTTCTCTCCTGTGTCTCTTACAAGTATAGCTAGTACTTGGTATAGCTACATGGCAAACTCATGAACTCACCGTTTCATTGTCTAAAATATTTACTAACGTTAAACATTGTTTTTGTTCCTGATCGTTTACATGCTTATCTTAATATATGATGGATGTATTTACACAGCCAAGGAGATATAATCATTATGTCGTGTTACTAGCTAGCTACAAACTAGCGATAGCTACTAAGGTTAGCCTGCAGTTTTGTGAACAGAGCTTCCCTTAATACATCCATGGCTTCATATCTCATCCACGTTACAGGCTTTACAGCATACAGCCCTACTCTGTCTGTAGTAACGTTATGTAGGTATATAGTAGGGCTGCACGATATGAGGAAATTAACCAATTGCGATTACAATGGTGCTCATAAATTTATGAACCCATGCTAAAGGTGACTAAAAAGAGGAATAAAAAAAAATCATCTTTTTTAGAAATTAATTTTAATGCCTTCATTAGAAAATTAGGAAAAATCCAACCTTTAAGGACACCTATTTTCTTTGTGAACGAATAATGTATTGTGAATAAATGTTCTTCCGTAAAATAGAGGAAGATAAGTATACATACCCCTATGTTAAATTCCCATAGAGGCAGGCAGATGTTTATTATTAAAGGCCAGTTATTTCATGGATCCAGGATACTATGCATCCCTTGGCTTTTGGAATTAAAATAGCCACACATCATCACATACCCTTCATCATACCTGGGGTACTTTCCTAAAAAATCATCTCTTAATGCCAATCAGACCATGCCAATCTCTATGTATGGTGATGGGTATGTGATGATGTGGGGCTATTTTAATTCCAAAGGCCAAGGGAACTTTATCAGGATGCATAGTATCCTGGATCCATGAAATAACTGCCCTTTAATAATAAACATCTGCCTGCCTCTATGGGAATTTAACATAGGGGTGTGTGGTGGTTATGCCCCCTCTATTTTACGGAAGAACATTTATTTATTCACAATACATTATTCGTTCACAAAGAAAATAGGTGTCCTTAAAGGTTGGATTTTTTCTCATGAAGGCATTAAAATTAATTTATAAAAATTTTTTTTTTTATTCCTCTTTTTATTCTTTAGCATGAATTCATAAACTTATGAGCACCACTGTATTTTGACTGATATTGCAATATGATTCACAATATTAGAGGGAATGATCATTTTTGTATCATTCTCATTTTCATTGAAAAATATTAAAATCTAAAACATGAGAATGAGTTATAGTGATTTTTGTGAGGATCTGTACAAATATATTTTTTTTTTCTGTAGTCTGTAGGATACAATTTGTAGCCCGGGACATCTCTGCAGCACTACAATACTTTATTCAGAATGGTTTGACACATATTTTGCCTTTAACAAAAAATGGGGCCCCACCTGCGATATTGCTCCCCCCCAGGGCGCACTTCCTGGCGACTTGATTTACACACGATCAGATGGCTTGTAGTACTTACAAACAGCCAGCAGATGGCGACAGACACTATTGAGCCATACATTAATCTCTCAGATTCAGAGGAAACCAAACTCCTTTGGAGCTCTTTGGCCATATATGCATTATGATCACTATCAATTGTGTTTATTACTATTTCAATGTGTTTGGAAGCTTTGTGTTTTGTAACTGGTCTACATGAAAATAAATAATGTTTTGAAGTAAAACTTCCCCCAAAAAGTTAACTGGTAAACAGTAAAAAATTCAATACCATCATTAAAAAAAGGCAATGCACTTGTATAGGAGGAGGGGGGAAGATGGCAAGTTGCACACCAAGTGACCTAGTCTCAAAGAAGAAGAAGAAAAACACGACTTCTGCAGTTTGGCAGCATTTCAGGTTCCGACCTAATGAAAAGGGAGAGATGTTTCGGTATTAGTGTTTGGTAGTAAGTTTCTGAACGGTGTAGGCACAACCCAACAGTTTGATGACGCCGTCTGAGCCATACGGCATAATTTTGAATTAGTCACAGTAATATCGTATATCGCGGTAAAATATGGAAGAAGTTTGAAGGTATAAAAGTTTGGATACCGCCCAACCCTTCCGCCTGAGTATATCTTTGTAAGTTGTATCATAAACGTTTTTGTATATTTTACTAAAATTTAAAGTTGTAGTGAAGGAGTTGGGTAAACCATTTAGTTGCATTATTACCACTAGATAGTGGTTTTAATGGTGATATTTCCCTTTTTAAAATTTAGATTTTATACTAGGTTAGGATAAAAAAAAATCTTATTTTTTTCTTTAATACATCCTCATTTACTTTGGAATGCTAATATAAATAGGTTTAGTTACAATGGATTCATATTCCTCAGCGTCTTACCTATCAAATTAGTCAATAAAATCCATATGCTGCCGCTCGCGACTGGAATGCTCTACAAAAGATTCACAAACTGGACAAACTAATTTCCATTTCATAAGATAAGGCTGGGTTTAAGAAGTTAATAGGTTAAGGTAAGTCCACCTCTATCATGCAGGTATTATGATTATGAAATACAAATTAAAATCTTTTTTTTTTATTTTTTTTTTATGGTGTGTCTATAGTAATTTGCTCCACAGTCTCATATCATTTTTTGTTGTTGCAGGATGTGTACAGGAACTCAATGCCAGCCTCCAGCTTTCAACAACAAAAACTGCGGGTGTGCGAGGTGTGCTCTGCCTACTTGGGTCTTCACGACAACGATCGTCGTCTAGCTGACCACTTTGGAGGCAAACTGCATATCGGCTTCATTGAAATCCGCGAGAAGCTTGAAAAGCTAAGGGTAAGGGGTGCTAAAGGATTTTCCAGTTCTGTAGTTTCTCCATCTCCGGCAGTGGCCACGGTGTCTCGAAAAGTTCAGCTCCAGGCTACTGGTAAGCCAACGGTACCCGTAGCTGCATGCTACCAGCCGGCTGGTCTTTTATGTTTGTTGTCAATGGGCCTCATTCACCAATATTTTAAGTTTTGTTCTGAAATTTGTTCTTAAGAAAGTTCCTAAGAAAAGTCTACGTCTAATTCATGACGTGTTCTTAAACAGCAGAATTGTTCGCAGATGTGTTCTTAAAATGATGAATCCCAATGTCTTTGTAAGTTAAAAGCTCATGCCTGTTGCTCCTATTTAGCATAGGTAACCGCCCCATTAATTCCCACAAAAGGACATGAGATGGCAGGGCCGTGTGCACACCAAGACATGGTAAAGACTGTCGAGGCCTCGAAAATAAAAAACCTTGGTAATTCTGAAGTGGAGGTACTGCTGCAAGAAGTTAACGATAAATGAGACATCATATTTGGTTGTGTCAGTAGTGCATACTAAGCAGCAAATAAAACCGATGCATGGAATGCAATTACCATAGGCTAATAACAGTCTATAGCAATTACTCATGCAGTGTATGCTGTATCCAGAGCAGGGCACAGAACTAATGAGGTATTTAGGCCTAGCACAATTCAATTCAAAGTGCTTTACAAATTAGCAGAACTGTAAGTGTAGTGTATATTTATGGAAACAAACAAATTACATAATTATGTGTAAAATAAAAAAATTAGTTAAATTATAAAGAGATACATTTTAAATTGGAATGGTTGAAAATGGTATAACTACTTATTTTGCGCAAACATGTCAGTGTGTATTGTGCGTAAGAGTGCTCTTGAGAGTGCGTAGATTCAGTTCTTATCTACAAACAAATCCCAAATAAGAAAACATCAATGAATGCCAGAATCTTTGTGAAAACTGCATAAGTGGGGTTTAAGAACAAATTTGTTCTTAAGAATGATTGGTCAGTGAGGCCCAATGTTCCTTTTTCTTCTGACCCGCAGAATTCAAAATAGCTTGAAATTAAAAGCTCATTTCAGTCAATTTTCTATTTAAAATTGAAATTGTGACACCCCTAGTTTCCATTATTTGTGTTGTACTGAACATAGAACAGAATCAGCGGCTGTATTTTTCAGTAATGCGCTATTTGTGTTTTATCCAGAAAGCAGTTATAGAGAAACAAGAAAGAATGCGAACAAGAAGACGAGAGGAACGTGAAAGAGATGATGAAAGAGAGCGACAGTGGGAATTGGAGCGGGAACAAGAAAGAGAGCGCGAACGAGAGCATGAATGGGAGCGAGAACGAGAAAGGGAGAGGGAGCGAAGGAGGTACGGAACTATCTGACTTCCATTGATACAAAGAGAGAGAGTGTAGTGTCATCTGCAAACTGATTTGTGTTTCTGTCCGTCTTAGATCGAGATCTAGAAGTGGAGAACGATACAGGTATGTCTACATTGACCAGAATCGCTTGATGAGTTTTGTCTTTGTCAGAGTGACTTATAATTTCTTTGAATATAGAGACTCGCATTGCAACATACTGCTGTAAACTGCAGCTCTACTTAAAATCCTTCTCAGACATTACCTATTTGGGTAAATTCCAAACCAGATTGCCATGTTGTGGCTTTGTTGTTTAGTTTCAGGCTAGTTGTGTGTCATGATGTGGTTATTATTAAAAATACAGTCTTTCATTATTTGAAATAATTGTATCATTACAAAAGTTAACACAAGGGCGTATTGTATACAAAACCAGCTGCAATACAGCAGTGTTGATATTGGAAATGTGAGATATTTTTGCAATTATTGCTTAATACTAGGACTCAATAATAGTTAGTGAGAAACACTTCAGAGGTTGACAAGTCTAATGTTGAAAAGGCCCACATTATGTAGTTTGAGTTACCTTGCCTGAAATTAAAACCACCACCACTAACATACAAACGCTATACTTTTTTTTTTTTTTTAAATATAACTTAAACAGAAAAAGTCCAGATTGTAACTTTAAACGTTAACATTGTTTTTTCTCCATAAAATATTTTTTCTAGGGATGGAGGCACTTCGACATCGTCTGCCCATCATTCAAGACGCCCCCACTCCTCTCGTTCCAGAGAAGAAGGTGGAGATCGGGATCGGGAGAGAGAGAGAGAGAGGAAACATCGACACAAAGACAGGCATCGCTCACGCTCCCACTCTCACAGGCGCAAAAGGAAGAGGTATGGCTTTTATCCATCCATCACTGAAACTTGCATGAAGCATCCTCAGGATGACTGAATGGTGTGTGGACTAGGGCTGCACCATTTGGAGAAAAGTACAAATGTTAACACAAGGGCGTATTGTATACAAAACCAGCTGCAATACAGCAGTGTTGATATTGCAATTTACAATGTTGCGATTTTAATGGTATCATGAGTTTACTTGATTATCAAGGAAAATGCACCACCTACTTAAATTTTGAAATGTGTATTTTTTTTAACTTGAGCATACAAAGTGAAACGAGCATAAGAAGAAAGAAATACTCATATTGGGTGTAATATAACAAAATATACTTTGTACAACCTCTTTTTAAGGTCTGCATGCTCTAAAACCCTTTACACGTCAGACACTCACGCGCTACTGCCTAAAACACACGCTGATCACTGGTCATCTTTTGTAGCCGTTACGAGGGGCAGGCTTAACACATCAATGGGGTAGCATAATTCAGAGGACATAGATTCCACACAGAACCATACATTAGGCATTAGTGAGAGCGAGAATGGCAAACAAGTGAGTGACGTTCGGTGCCTGGGTGGTGAAGCGAGGAGAGCGACCATGAGCAATCTGTCGGAGCGGCTGTGTGAGAGGAAAGCGAGAGGGGAAAAAAATAGCAAAGACGATGTAAAGCAAGTTAATGGAGAACACTAATTTTTTTAAGACATGGTGGCTTCCTCTGCTGTTGGTAAAGTGAAAGGTGTTACAACGTGGAAACTGCAGAGCACACCAAATATCACTCACACAGCACACTTTTTTGTTTACTCCTATCGTACAATTTTTGCAGTTATGTAATCTCGCAGCGTGACATCGCGATTGTGAATAGATTAATCGTGCAGCCCTAGATCGGACCTCCTTAACTAACATTACATTTAACAAATGAGAATTCACATGATGTAACCAGTAATAAATATCAACATCTGTGTTCACAGCATGGTTAACTATTGTTAATATTTATCTATTTAGATAATTGATTAATCCTTAAGGTCATTTCAACAGTCACTGATTCCAGCCATTCAAATGTGACGATTTATGGCTTTTCACTGCATATATTATTTATAATTATATAATTGGAAATTCATTATCTTTGAGTTTAACATTTGTTGTTTGGTCAAAAAAGCTATTTGAATATGTCCTATTAGAAATTGTTGCATTTTTCTACAATTGTGTCATTTATTTTTTTGAGTAAAATAATCATGAAAATATTTGACAGATTGATCAATAGCTAAAATAATCGTAGCTCTTCATTAATTTTGAACCATCTTTCTACATGGGGACAATAGCCTGACTCACCGGCTGTAGATATTTGGTATAAAGTCTGCCATCTCCCTATTTCAGCCGGCATTCTCCACCGCTATCTATTTCGTCACTGCATCCGGTGTTTAGTGTCACCAAAGACTGTTGTGATTAGTTTAAAGAAATAAAACAAACCAATGTTCTTTCTGCAATACAGGAATGTTAACTTGAGCAGCCAGACTTTTCTCCAGCACTGACACTGTGCTCTGGATATAGGTCTGGCAATGCAAGACTTTTATTTTTCTGTCCCTTTGTTAAAAAAAAAATAAGGGTCAAACTCAAATTAAGGACATCAAGTCCTCAATCTTGTGTTGGTGGCGTACTTTCCATGATGATGATGAATTTATGGTTGATCATTTTTTCCTCAGGTCTTCCAGAGACAGATCATCTCACACTCGCGACAAGGAGCCCTCGCCATCTCAGGAGAGGTGTGGAGATGGTGCTGCAGTAGGAGAGGGTTGGCGTGAGGAAAGGGCGGCGTGCAGAGACTGGGAGGACAGGGAGAAGTTCCCCTCCACGGACACAGCCAGGGGCAGGGAACGAGAGAGATCCCTATCGTTCGAGCGAGACCGACGCTCCAGCTCCGAGGAACGAGAGTCTGGGGAGATATGAACAGATGTGGACGCCTACAAAGTCTTTGATTTGGATAAAGTAATTACTAAAAGGAGCATGGATAAGTGTGTGTTGGTGCGAGTGTGTTCTGCTTTTTATGTGATTTCATGTTAAAAGTGGGACATGTACATTAGCAGGTGGCTGGTGGAAACTTAACCTGGGGATGAGGGAACAAGTTCAGTGGTGGCAGTCAAGTAAACATGCAAACCCAACTTTTATAAGAATTAGGAGGCTAGTGTGACCTGGAAGCAGTAAAGTAATTTTTTATGCCATCTCGTTGGTCTTATGTACAGTTATTTAGACAGTGACGGGTAAGAGAGGGGAGAAACCGCAGTCCTACTTTTGAGTCGTTTTTTTTTTTTATTTTACTCACATGAAGTGCTTTTTTTTTTTTTATTATCATTGGTTGGACCTTCAATGTTGTTACTGTTTTTCCTGTTCCATTAGGAATCAATCAGTTTCAGTAGCTGTGGATTGATTTACACAGGTTGGAATCAATGTGGCATCCCTTGCAGTAATGTTTTGAAATGAGCTGAATGACTGAAGGCACTTCTGATGTTTGTTTTATTTGCTTCCTTCAAGCCGTAACAATGTAATTTGGACAATTTAAATACACATCCCCCGAGCCTGTCTTTAATTCAGGAAGCAGTCATGAGCTCATATTTTGAAAATAAACTCACTTATCCCCCTAAAAGAAAGTATCCAAATAATTTCACTCAGTTCCTGACATGTGAATGCATATAGATGATGTGCATATTTACGTACTGACACTTAAAGGCCCAGGGACTCGTGTCCTGTTTGCTGTGATACAACCTGGATGTACTGGGGGAATCTACTTTGCTGTGCCACCATCAAGTGAATAAAATGTTCTGCTTCTATTCAAATACAATGTGTTTATACAAATTTCTCTTTGACTGCACCTCCATTCCTGAGGTTGAAGACCTTGTACCGTAGCCTTTTCGCTTTATTGATATCTTACTCAAAAGAAAAATATATTTTTAAACTCTTCGATTTGTTTTTTAGCTTTTAGGTCCTTTCATTTGTCAGTACTAAAAAATACTTAAATATATGTATGTTGTTTTTGGCCATTCAGTTTTACAAAACATAGCCCCGATAAGACCGGAAAATGGATGTTATTGTAGGATGATGGCTCTGGAGGATTTGTGCACCTACCTGTGCAGTAGCTGGTAAAAAAAGTAGCTAGTAACTAAAGCTGTCAAAAATAAATATAGCGAAATAAAAAGTACATTTACCTCAAAGAGTAGATGTATAAAGTAACACAAAAAGGAGAAATTAGAAACAAGTTCCTCAGGAAGACCAGCTGCATTCAGGACTTGGATTAATGATACAGCATTTTTCTCCAAAAGTACCATCTGTATGATACATCATGTGGGATTAACTGCAATCACTAAGCAGCCTGGCCTGTAGGTGGCAGAAAACGAATGGCATTGTAGGGAAGACGTCACAACGTCAGCTGGCGATGTAGGGAACACGTCATGACGTTAGACGCACGTTTGGAAAAAAAGCGCGAGTGAACATGAAACTAATGCCTGAAATTCTGAACTGAAATGACCAGAGACTGGGTTGTTTACTATATTTTACAAAACTTGAATTGTTTAAAGTGTCAGGATGTCGCTGCTTAAGCCGTTTAGTAAGCTGCCTGGTTTGTGCACAGCGAACATATTGGTGAGTTAGTTTTTTCATCCCTTCAACTCTCAGAATGAGAGAATAGAAGTGCTTTAAAGTGAACTAACGTTAAGCTACCTCGGTCATCATCACAGTGCAGATAACGTTGTGGATGTATTATAAGAAGCATTTACTATGGCATTTACCCAATTGCACATTTTTTCTGCTCTGGATAAAGACCTAACGACCTCAACACATCTACATAGTCTAATGTATATCCTATTTGACTTATTGATGTCCGGGGTCTGCGGGAACCATCCCCTTAACGTGGTGGAGAGGTTTGTGTGTCCCTATGAACCTGAGGGCTGTGTTGTCTGGAGCTTTGTACTCCTGGTAGGGTCTCCCATGGCAAAGTGGTTCAGGTGAGGGGCCAGACATATGGTTCAAAACCCCCTATGAATCATCGAGAGAGATGGAGGGACCCTGCCCAGAGGAAGCCCTGGAGCCTCCAGACCCAGAGGTAGGGCTAGTCAGCGAGCGCGTGGTGGCCGGGTTTGCCACGGAGCCCGGCCGAGCACAGCCCGAAGAAGCTACGTGGCGCCTATCTCTCCGCCGCTGCGCTGTGCTGCCACATGGGTGGTGGTGAAGATCATGGGCCTCGACGGTCCAGACCCGGCCGGCAGAGGCTGGCTCTGGGAACGTGAAATGCCACGTCTCTGTTGGGGAAGGAGCCGGAGCTTGTGCGGGAGGTGGAGTGCTACCAGTTGGATCTCGTGGGGCTTACCGCTACGCACCTGCAGGTTGTCTCATTGGAACTACAGCTGCTGTAGTTTCAATTAGACAACCTGAAGGGGGGCCGAAGAGGGAAAAGTTGCATAGTGTTGCTTTAAAGAAGAGAGAAAGAAAGAGGTTTCTAAAAATAAATAATGTATTTGGACCTTATACTCATAGGTGAGATGCAGGGAAAGTTACCGAGAGCATGTAGAAATGTATTCTCAGACTCCAAGTATATGGAGAATAAACGGTATATTTTCAAAATTGTGGTGAATTACAATACCACAATGTAAATAATTAAATATATCTTACTATGGAGTTTTTTAAGGCAGTGTGTCATAGTGTTATGATCCAGTTTTGTGCTGACCTAGAGTGTTGTTCCCGCAGCTGGTGGAGAGTGAGGAGCAGTTTCAGCAGAGTTTAGCAGACGCTCTGATGGAGGAGACCGCTGTCACTGTGAATGTGTGAGTACTGTTCCGTCCTTATGAACTGCTGATGCCAGCTGTCTGTTACAGGACATGGTCATTAAGCACACACATGGAAACACCATCTGCTTTTCGGTATTGGAACTAGACTGGTTAGTTATTCAGTTTGTATAAATGTTTAACCAATGCCAGTGTATCAATTTATTTGATATAAATTGAGTGTTCAGCTCAATACTCTTGCGCTGTGTTTATTGTGTATGAGAGGCATCTTAATTACCTGTTTTTGACAGGTGATGCACATCAAGTCGTAATTACAACTGGGAAACTCAGCTTTTTCTGAAAGCCCCCATATTCGACTTGGCAATTAACTATCGCGAGTTGTCTGAAGACATGCAAGTCATAATCATGGGAATCTTTCCCATGTGTAGCATCCATCCTATGTGATGTGTGTATGTGATGTGTTTGCTAAACATAAGTGGACCACATTCAGCCTGACAACAAGCATGTTTATTGTACCTATCAGGAGACTAGCTAAGAATCTGCCTCTGCCCATGAAGAATGAGGAGAGCCGTCCGAGGATAGACCTGGTGGTGTTTATCATCAACCTGACCTCAGAGCTCAGGTAACTTTCAAATCCTCACCTATTTATATTTTATTCTCCTCTTCTGATCACTCAGGTTAAATATCTACTCTGTAATGTAGTTTTTTTTTATTTCAATAGATTTTACTTTACGTCTTTCGCAGCTGTTATCTTCTTTTTTTTGCACCAAGAACTATTTTTATATCTCTTAAACCACACAAATATAGTATACATCTGTTATGTAATTATTAGAGAAATCTAAACTCAATAGCATGGCATCCACTGCTTTTGTCAAGTAGAACTATCCAGTTTGTCTTAGTTACTGTCCTCAAATAAAAATGTGACACTCCCTTTTACACTAGAATTAATTATGATATTGTTCTATCATTATGTAGAAAGGGGCTCTTAATTTCCCCAGCATGGTTTGGTCTATGTATTTTACATTGTATCAGTAGTAATTACTGTGTTCTCCAAATATGATTTCATTGTTAAAATGTAGGATTTAATAGTTAATTGTGTGACATGTATTATTTTGTTTCGTCATAGTTTCCAGTCAGCAGAAGCTTCCCTGAAATATTTGGACCCTGGATATTTCCTTGGAAAAGTCTGCTTCATAGTCACTAATGGTATGGCAATGGGTCCAGTCCTTAAGTATTTGTTTGCTCTTCTCAGCTCCTTGAATCACATGGAGGACAAAACGGGAGCAAAACGGATGAAATGGAGCATACATTCTCTAAGATGGATACTTGTTCTCTATTTATTTACCTCATCCCTTCCTTTATCGTTGGAAGGTGACCAACTTTTAGTTCAGCCTTTCTGTGTCTCTCTCTGACTAGGTGCCCTCTTGTGAATCTGTCTCTTGTAGCTCGTAACGCTTCGGTCCCCACAGAGCGCCTGGACGCTGTGAGAAAGCTGGCAGCATCACTGCACTGCCCCTTGCTGTTTGCAGAAGATCAGGTTTGTATCAACCTTTGTCACACACATTGAGAATGGTTTAAAGACGTCATTTCAGAGACACATTTATCTGTAGCATGAGAGCAAGACAGTATAGATTATTTCTATTGATGGCCACAGTGAAAATGGGGTATCTGCAGGTTTAAAGAGTCTTTTAAAACCCGTATTTCCTCAACAAAGGCCTTAAAAGGTAATGTTAGGTTTAAGAACTGCAACTAAGCATTTTTTTCATTATCGATTAATCGGAGGATTAGTTTTTTCCGAGCATATTTTCTGCTAAAAAATCACTAAAAAGATTATCGGATTATTAAAATAATGGTATGTATGATTATGAAACTGGCCACAAGGTATTGCATTACAATCTATGTGGTATTAAAAAATGTCTCAAATTGAACTTGTTGAACCCTGGGTAAGCTATTTTGGCACATAGATTATGTAGCAGAGTATTTCTGCAGCCAGAGGTCTCTGTGCTGTTTCTTTAAAAGCAGTCTTGTGGGATGTTCTTCCACTCCAGACACCAGATGGTGTGACCAATGCTACAGAGAGGCTGCTGACCATCCTGAAGGTGGCAGCCGGCCTTGTTCCCATGGCTACCGCTCTCTACCTGTCCAACCTGACTCGCTGCACTGTGCCCCCAGACATCGACCAGCCGAGCTTTGATTAGTTCCTGTGACCGTTTTCTCTGGAGGCATGTCTTGTCTGACTTTTTGTGTATATATTTATTTGTAGTAGTCTATTGTGACTGCACTTTCCAATTTGATAACACAATAGCATGCTATTTCTTCTATTCATTCTACATTACATGTTTGTGCTTTGGCTTCTAGCTGCTGCTAGTTTGTCTTCTCCCTGCAGTTTTCCCTAAAAGCAGATCATCAGAACTGGTAACTGAAGATTTGAAATGTTATTTCTTGTGATAAAGCTAGGGACCATATCAATATATTGTAATTCACCTAGTTCATCAACAATTCTTCCTTCTGATCTGTGAAGAACATAAAATACATTTTGACATGTAACAGTATGAAAATGGGTGTAAATAATACAATTAAATTAGCGCCTTTATGTTCAAGGTCCTGGTATTGTGCATGCTGGCACACTGTCATGGTTTGCTAGGACACTTATAACTTAGAACTGTGCTTTTAATGACAAGTCAAAAGGCTTCTCTGCAGGAAATTATCACAATAACCAAACTGTGTTTAGTTTTTGACAGTTTGACATACAGTATTTTAACAGTCAGCTTTTGAAATGTAACTTTTAACATCTAAAGGACAGGCCTATAACTACAATAAATGTCCTTTTTTTTTGTATTAAAGCGCCCATATTGTGCTCATTTTCAGGTTCATAATTGTATTTTTAAGTTGGACCAGAATAGGTTTACATGGTTTAATTTTCAAAAAACACCATATTTTTGTTGTACTGCACATTGCTGCAGATCCTCTTTTCACCCTGTGTGTTTAGGTCTCTGTTTTAGCTACAGAGTGAGACATCTCACTTCTTTACTATCTTTGTTGGGAGTCCCACATGTGCAGTAGCTAGGTGAGGATCACATCAGCTAGATAACTTTCTCCAACTTTGGTCAGTTCAAGGCAGGATTAGTTGGGAGACTTCTTCTAAATGAGGGCACACTTGTGGAATACCTGCAGAACAGGGACATGGAAGTAGGGACATGTTAAGAGGATTTGGTTTCAAATCTGATCATCGCTTCGTCGTCGATCATCGTGTAGAAATGGGGTGCTTTTACCAGCTCCTGCTAACCGCTGGTGGAGTTTGTGACTGTTAAATGCCGACCATTCTACATTCCACGTAAATTCACGGCTGTGTATAAACAGTGTTTACATCACTCCAAGCGCTAATGCTATCATTGTGATAGCTGAACTTTACGGAGCCACGGAGAAAAGTTTTGTGTATGTGGTTGAACTAACACCCTAGAGTTGAGTTGAATGCCTCACTGTCTGTCTGTAAACAGTAGGCGTGGCTTGGGAGTAGACTCTTTGAACAGCAAAGCAAGTGAATTCTGGGATTTGGTGTCTTTCATCCACATGAGCCAAAAACATTTTCTGGCTTTTCTCGGCCTAGAAGGCACCAATTTTGATTTTTTTTCTTCATATTTATACAACATAAGTGACTCAATTTAAAGATATATTCATCTTTCCAATGTTGAAATATCCCTTTAAGCTGGGCAATTTTGGAAACGGTTCAATTTGGAAACGTTCATGGGAATTTACAAGAATTAATTGGAAATGTTGGGTAATTCATACAAACTTCATCTTATACAAACATAAATAAAAAAACTTGTAATAAGCAGGCATATACAGTGAATACAAATGTGAAGTTATTCGTCAGTAAAACTTTAATAGATTATTTAATTGAACAACAATAAGCAGAGTGAATACTTTGAGTCATTTGTCAGTAGAACTTTGATATTCTTTTATTGAACAATAAAGAAAACAAGAATGTTGAATAAACATATTCCCTATGCCCCCTCCCCAAAAGTCTAATTTAATCAAATGTTGAGTATTTATTTGCCAGCAGAGCTTTAATAGATTCCTTCATTGAACAACCATGAGCTGACTGAAATGTGAAATAAATGTATATTTCTTTTACTTTGAGTTATTTGTCAGCAGAATTTTGATAGATTATTTTTAAACAACAAAAAACATGAATATTTGAATAAAATAAACATATTCCCTATGCCCCCACACATACACACAAAAAGGTGCATTTAAAATGTACAATGAAACATTTTCTCTCAAACCTCTGCATGTGTGCATGTCATTGATGAATATAGGGAGGATCTTCAACTGAAGTTGCTTTAAGTCAGATTGTTTTAACCAAGATTATGCTGCAAGATGGGGTTTTTTCAAGTACATTTAAGTTTCTTGTTATAGACTAACAGTATTATAACAGCAATATTAAAAAAGAAAACCAGTTTATCCCCATTAATTCCTGTTTATTTCTGTTAATTCCCATGGACAGTTTCCAACTTTGAAAATGTTTGAAAAAACAGCCTTTCTAGGTTTAAAAAAAAACAAACTAGAATACATGTGCCGATTAACTGTTACTCATTTAAATGAAAATGGATGTCCTGTTTGTCTGAGATATGACCTGAGTCCTCTGTCCTGTTGAATGGAAATGTTTGACCTCTGTTCACTTAAAAGTTGGTCCGACTTTAGAGAGGGGAGGAGCAGGGGAGGCAGAGGTGTGTGTCTGAGAGGCACTGTGCCTGGTGTCACGTCTGCACGCATGCACTAATACACGCACGCATTTAAAGACCATTGATAGTTAGGCAATCACCATGGCAATTGTCTGTCATGAAGTACAACCAAACATTGTTATCACATGAAGTCAGGAACTGGAAGGAGATCAAGGGGTCAGTGGGCTGTGAAGGTCAATGATAAATGACCAATATATTTTGCACATTCCATTCCTTTTATACATTAAAGTCATCACAAATAGAAATACTTGACGCGTCAACCAAAAGAAAAGCTAAATGCTCACATCAGCATGCTAATTTATAAATTGTGATGGGCTTTTTCACTATTGTCTGCCATTTCATAGGCCAATTGTTTTCAGGGGTTACAAGTATAATTTAACCTCTGGCTTCATTGAATTTCACCAAAAAGCTGAGAGGCAGCATTTAATCAAGGGACACATGCAGCAGTGCAGGGCTCATGTCCACATTTGATCAAGTGACTATGAACTGAAAGATAATACTGTGCTTGAGAATCTTTGGTGACATTGCTGTGTTTTAAGTGTTCAAGAGTGTTTTAAGTGTGTGCGTGTGTGCGTGTGCGTGCACACTTGTCCAGAAATGGATGTTAAGTGTTTTAGACTTGGCCTGATTCCTATCTGGACTACCAGTTGCTGGATTAGCTTTCAGACAACATGTTTTCACAAATACATCCTTTCTTTCATACTATTTATGATGAGTAGCAATATGTTTTTAACAAAACTGATTTGAAGCTCTATTACTGTTTGCACTGAGGACACAAGAGGTGACTAATAAAACAGACTCAACAAGTGTGTTTTTTAATATTCAGGAATAGGTTTTACAGTTTGTTGTTAGTCAAGTTAGTCTTGGATGAAATCAATCTTGTTTAACAGAAATAAAAACATGTTTATTACTTTGCAGTTACAGGAGTGGACACAATAATAGACAAACCTACCACACACAATCTGACAAAATCATTCTGCAAGGAAAGATACATTATGTTTCATATGATCTTTAAATCTATAGTAATATTTGAGGCTGTAATTTGTGGTGCTGTAATGTAATTTAATTTCATTGCAAATTAGTTTATATATGTTCACAGAAGATCAAACTATTTAATTGTTTTAACTCTTGCATGTAGAATATTTTCTTGTCATCTGACCCTGGCAAGACTTTAACCTTCAGCCGGTGAAGCCCAGTTCTTTGTAATCGGCATCAATGTCAGCGATAACAACAGCCATCACATTCCTCAGAGCTTGCTGCCCAGCGGGATCGAGTCCTGCCTTCTCCACCATGACCTTAACAACAACCTCTGAAATAAGCTGGAAAAAAATACAGAGAAAGTCACACAAACGGCTTTAAAACCAGCTTGGAGGACACAAAAAATGGGATGCAACTTCTAATTAAAAGACTCTGGGAGGAAGGATCAAACCATGATGGACTATATATATTTAAACTTTCTGTACATCAGCCTCACCTTGAAATTATTAATGGGGATCTTGTGCTTGGTGGCGTGGCTGTTGGCTAGAGGTTTGAGGATGGCAGCGTGGTTGCCTTTGGCCCTCAGCAGCTCACCCAATTTCTTCAGCACTGTGGCACCGTGGGCAGAAATAGCTGCATTACCAGCCAGGTCACTCTGGGAAATGCCGGCAAACTTGGGGAACAGCTTCAGAGTGTCTGGGTGCTCTGTGAATAAACTGTAAAGAATAGAAAATGTGAGGATTCACCCAAGATGACACACACACAGCAAGGCCATAAACACCACTGAGGACACCACTGTCATGCCCTGACCTATAGGAAAGAGTAATCTTAACTTGGCAGAGCCACTAACCGGGTCAAAACAAGGCCCCCATTGCCAGTGTAGTCTGCCTCGACTGGACCCCAATACTTCAGCACCATGTCAAAGTCAGCCATGATCTGAGGAGATGGAGCAGCAGGTTACACAAACACCGATTTGAGGAATACAAACAAACGAAAAGAAAAAACCAATCAGTGATAAACTAATTTCCTGGATTAAGTTATGCACTTGTTTTTCTGTTTGATTTGATGGCCAGTAGCCAAGAGCCATTGTATTCAAGGGCAGGAGCCAGATACCTCAGCTGCCCTCACTGAGTCTGTAAAGTAACCTTAGTAGCCCTTCACAATTCATGTGAAGTCAAATTAGAAACACTGTTGGTTGTGTTGCTCTAAAAGTTGTCACATAGTAATACAAAGCTAGGAAGGAAGTTATTTATTTTAATTTGATGGCCTTGGCAAAACTGCTTTATTTCTTATAACTTTATGTATAAAAAACATTCCCCACCATAATAAATAACAGAGTAGCGTATTATGCTGACTTCCTGAGCGAGCATATATATGGTATACGTCTAAATCACAAATTTTATTAGTAAAAGATTTAAATATAAGTCAATTAAAAAAGACAGTACCTACCTGTATTAAAATATATTGTGTGATTAAACCAACTTCTTCTTGCTTGACTTCACCCCCCACCTTCAAAGCTGAACTTTTATACTCCCTCTCTCCATCCTATCAACAGATTATTCCAGCCCTCCCATTTGTCTACTTCTCTAACCGCACGTCTCTTCAAATGTTCCCACACACCTCTAAACTTAATCAGGAAACTTTTGATGCCACATAAACATCATCTCTGACGTGTGTGTGTGTGTGTGTGTGTGTGTGTGTGTGTGTTTGCGTGTGCGCGTGTGCGTGTGTGTGTGTGAGAAACTGAAAACTTAGGGAAAAAACATGTGAACAGTTTCCTGCACACTCTGTTTACTGTATTCTTAAACAATATTCTGATTCCCTTCCCTGAAACTTTATTTTCTATTCTTGTTCCTAAATGTTATTATTTTACAGTGTTTGTGTATGTAAATTGATGAACTGTGAACACTTAAAGCTGGGGTAGGCAGTTTTCTGGAAAAAGGCCAAACAAGTTGCTGAATTAGAAAATTTGAGTCCTCCTCTTGCAGCTCCCTCTCTGTCCTAAGCACCTCCCACTAGACAAGCGCGGGCATTTGCACGTGTTTCATACAAACCTGTACGTGTACTAGTCATTAACTATGTTTACCTGCACATAATATTCCGTTTTTTGTCCTTATTCCGAAAAAGACGACTTTCCGACTAAGCTGTTTACATGGCTAACGAAAGTTAATATTCTACTAATATTCCTGTTTACCTAGCCATGCAAAATAAGATTTGTTTTCAAAGTTTTCCAGCGATGGAATTGTTGGACCGTGTGAACACAACGTCCCTATTTCATTTCTTTTTCCAGCTTCTTGAAAAGGTTAACGTAGCGATGTTTGCACGTATCCAAAAACCTGTTTATATCCAAATCTTTGATAATGTTTAAAAGTGTGTTTCTCTTATCAGGTCTGAAGCCTTGCAAACTGTTGGCTGGCTGTTTTTTTGTACAGCAACTATATTAACCCACATAGCTGACAATTAAGCCGTAAACAGACAAGAAGCCGATAATTGTGGTTAAAACCCTGGTTGAGACGCATATTCTGTCCAAACAATGCCTCTAAAACCCCTTTCTTAGTCTTAATCGGAAAATGCCATTTTTGGAAAAAAAAAACCTTATTTGGAATATCCAAACGGAATATGCTGTTTACATGACCTAAATCAAATTCGGAACATTGTCATATTCGGATAAATAGTGGAATATAGGTGTGCATGTAAACATATATAGCCAATGACTTCAATCATCCCAATTGTGAGCCCAATGCTGTTATATACGGGTAGCAGCAATGCTATAAGAATTACTGTCCTGTTTTCTTTGCAAACTTGTGGGCCTGTAAAGACATCCTCAATATTGGCGAAGAGTTTCAGAGATGGAGAGAAAATGTTGCTAATAGTTTAGCCTTCCTCCATCTCTGAAATGATTTAAGACTGATATTAACATGTTTTTATGCAGTTATTTTCTCTTTAGACTCTCTTTTTAACATTGGGAAAATGTATTGTTTGGATTCACTCAACATAATAGAAAGCTTTATTCTGAGTATTTCACGATAAATCTAATTATTATTTTAACCAAATTTTATTTACATAAATCGAAGGTTTTGAAAAAGAAGCCAAGCTTTGTTGAACTGGCTGCTAATCTTAAACAATACATTGCTTCCATTTCTGCCTGTACAAACAAGAAAGCTGTTAGATCATATGACCTCTTTAAGCTTTACAAAATATTTGTATGAAGTGTTTTGCTTATTTTTCCCAATGTAATGTAAAATGAGGGTAAATATGAACAGCAATAAAATGTGATAATCTGCTCCATAGTTTCTTAGTGTACTGGCAAGACCAAAATAAATGTACCAGTGTTTCATTTAGCTGCAGCCATACACTCTTGATCCCAGTTGTGACTGACCGTTGTCGTAAAAACGATTATACTGGTTATCTTCATAGACTGTAAGCTATCTTGTTGGAGGGGAGTCCTCCTATTCTTAACGATGATTGGTCCAGACCATAGATCTACATGTCCGTTTATCCAATAGCATCTTCAGCTCGCGTCACGTGGTCTTTCAGGACCCGGAAACCGAGAGTGGCATTCAGAGTCTGAAAACGGTTTAATAACATCCATAGTTTAAGTTCGACGTTTTAAGATATTTCTTAAGTGTATACGTTTTAATAGCCTCGGTGGTCTCCAGTATGTTGCAGGCTTTGAAAAGCGTGCGACACCTGCAGTCCAGTGCAATAAAACAAGCAGGTAACAAACGATGTAACTTGAACACATACCTTTAGGTTTAGGCCTGTATAGCACGGCTTTTTAACCATGACAGAAAACATAAAAGTGGAATGAATCGTGTTTAACTACACACCAGTGGAATATGAACTGCAGACTGGGGTAGTTTAAAGTTAGAACAAACTTCACCTCCAAACGTTACCTTTTATTAATGCTTTTTATTGAACACAACAATGATACAGGACACAGTGAACACAGCCAATGGGAAGACATCGATACAGACAGTTGAATGTGGTAAACAGACTTTCTGTTGTCATAGATTTCTTTTAATTAGGATGAGAAATAGCATCAGTGTTTAACGTTACATTTATCTAACTTAAAGAGGCAGGTATAGAGGTATACTGGGTTTGATATTAATAAAGGTAGCCTACTTTGCTCGCAGTAGTCTGATTGACTAAAAGGCAAAAAGCTATATGAGCTATTCCAGTGTCAAGTTACAATGGGCACAGAAACATTTTGTTTTTGAAAGAGTGAGTTTTATACTATCTGGTTACCAGTCACAGCCATTCATGAGTATCATTTATCCAGTTTCAGAGCTCTGTGTCCCGGTCCCATGGGGAGATCTCAGAGGGAAAATCTGGGGTCCTGATCACGGTCATCCCGTGCTGTGCCTGCACGGCTGGGCTGACAACTGTGGTACATTCAACAGCCTCATTCCCCTTCTACCCAAAGGTAATTGTTTATGTGAAATGTAAATCTGAAAATCTAACCCACAAAACTCAGTTTTAAGGCTTTAAACCTGAAATAATAAGATTCTGTCACACGCTCATTCACTGTCATTTAAACTGAAAATTAAACAATCTTCACTTTCTCTCTTTTAACTTATGTATACACACATATTATATATAATACCACCTGCCAATAAATTCCGGCTGCCACTCACAGTGTTAAAACAGAAGCTACAAGCTTTATTTTTTGGCAAATTATTTTCTGAACAGGGGCTGTCATTTTCAATGTCTCTTGGGTTTAACAAAAGCTATTCAGTGCACACACGTTTGTGGTGTTTTGTTTATTACATGAAAGTGTGTACTTTTTCAGATCTGTCTGCCGTGTTGGGTGGTTAACACTGTTGCCTCACAATAAGAAGCTCTCTGGTACTGTAGGGCAGTGATTCCCAGAGTGGGGGTCGGGACCCACAGGGGGGTCGCGAGCCAGAGAAGGGGGGTCGCAAGTTGATTTCCAGAAATAAAATAAAAATTTAAAAACGATTAGAAATAGCATATGTTAGCCATGATTTTAACACAAGATAAAACTAGTGGCTACATTTAAAATAAAACCAAGCAAATAAATAAAAAGGGAACAGCTCTTTTGATTTGAAACGAGGGCAAATCATCTGACATCCGAGCTGGAGGACGCATTGGTTGAACTGTCAAGCGACCGAACTTGAAGACAGCGTTTAATTCTAAGACGCTGGCTGAGTTTTGGATTTCAGTTGAGAGGGAACACCCACAGCTGTCCAGGGCAGCTTTGGATGTGCTGATGCCGTTTGGCACTACCTACTTGTGCGACAAGACTTTCTCGGCACTGATGTACCTTAAAAATAAATAGAGATCGCGATTGAATGTGGAGGATGATCTCCAACATTAAACCAAGATTTGACTTGCTGTGCTCCAAACATGTTGCACATCCATCTCATTAGGTGAGGTCAAATTCAAATTAAAGTAATGAGTAAATTACTGTAGAATAATGTTATGGCTGTTGTGTTATTTTGTGTGGTCAATATGCTCGTGTTTGGATACTCCTATAGTGCGTGCGCGGTTGCGCGCAATGTTTATACGTTTATAGTGGGGAGGGGGGGCGGCGGGGGGGTCGCAAGTCACTTGCACCGTTACTTTGGGGGTCGTGGGCTGAAAGTTTTGGGAACCCCTGCTGTAGGGAAGGTGGCCTTAGGGCTACCACATTTCCTGCCTGCTTGTCAGCTTTATACTGTATACTAAAATAAAGAAAAGAAGCCCCCCTGGTTTGTCCCCCAGTTTGGCCAGCTTTAAACCTGTTTTCAATCTTAGGTGGGTTCCTTTACATTTCCGTAATGTGGGAAACTTTACACCACATTACGGAAACTGTCACGCACTGCCTTTTTAAGGTCTATCCATAGATTTCCAATTATATTAAGGCCATCGCAAAACCTTCAGTTTACGCCTCTTGATGTAATCCACCGTGGATTTTGAGGTGTGTTTAGGATCATTATCCATTTGTAGAAGCCATCCTCTCTTTAACTTCAGCTTTTTTACAGATGGCATCAAGTTTGCTGAAATTTTATTGAATTAATTTTTCCTTCTACTCGTGAAATGTTCCCTAACCCCAAAGCATGATTGATCCCCCCCATGCTTAACAGTTGAACAGAGGTTCTTTTCATTATATTCTGTGCCCTTTCTTCTCCAAGCGTATCTTTGCTCATTGCGGCCAAAAAGTTCTATTTAACCTCATCGGTCCACAGAACTTGTTTCCACAATGCATCAGGCTTGTCTATATGTTAATTTGCAACCTTCAAACGCAGATTTTTTTGGTGAGGACGTAGAAGTTTTCTTCTGATGACTCTTCCATGAAGACCATTATTTGTTCAAGAATCTCTTTATAGTGGAATGGTGTACCACAACTCCAGTGTCTGCCAGGTCTTTCTGGATGGATCGTGCAGTCAAACGTGGGTTTGGACTTGCTTTTCTCACAATCCGGCAAGCGGTTCTGACTGATATTTTTCTTGGTCTTCCCAATCTTGCTTTAACGTCCACTCTTCCTGATGCCATTTGTTAATTACATAGAATATTGGCATCTAAAAACACGTTGCTATCTTCTTATAGTCTTCTCTTGCTTTGTGAGCGTCAACTATTTTCAGTTTCAGTTTTCTAGACAACTGTTTAGAAGAAGCCATGGTGATTATTGTTAGGGCTGATTATTCTGGCCTACTGCCTTTTCCTTTATTTAAAGAAGGAAGGTAATAGACAGCAAGTTCTCTTTTACAAGGACTCCCTGATTACAGTACGTAATCAGGGAGTACAGTAAGAGACCAAGGTAGTTTGCCAAGAAGTGTTTTTGTAAAATAAATGGAATGCAGTGGCGTTCTCTTCTTACTGCCAACAACTGCCGCCCAACTTTGTGATGTTGTAAACATGTAATGCGTTCTAAAAGCCATCTCCAGTTATGAAGCTCACGGCTGAATGTGACTGTCTTGCTTTTCTCTCCGTCCTTCCTCTCAGAGTTCAGATACGTGGCGGTGGATCTGGCGGGTCACGGCCTATCGTCACATCGTAGTCCTGGAGATTTCTACACTTTTCCAGCGTATGTGATGGACGTACGCAGAGTTGTTGAAGGTGTGTGAATTTGAGTTCAACAAGTTGCAGGACGTGTAGCCACTTATTAAAATCAATATTTGTATCGGTATTCGTCTGATTCACTATAGTGTTCTGGGTGATAATATAATTCTCAATTATTGGTCATCAACTTTCTGTATAAATACATATATATTTATTTAAATAAACGGATTAATATTGTGATATATTTTTACAATATCACCCAGCACGTATTGCAGTTAAACCACGGTGATATTGTGTTTCCTGGGTGATATCAGTCTTTATTGTTGGTCATCGACTTGCTATATATACTGTGTATGTATGTATGTATGTATGTATGTATGTATGTATATACAAAGTACAGGCCAAAAATTTGGACACACCTTCTCATTCAATGCGTTTCCTTTATTTTCATGACTGACAAAACTATGAATGAACACGTGGAATTATGTACTTAACAAAATAGTGTGAAGTCACTGAAAACATGTCTTATATTCTAGTTTCTTCAAAGTAGCCACCCTTTGCTTTTTTGATAGCGCTGTAAACCCTTGGTGTTCTCTCAATGAGCTTCATGAGGTAGTCACCTGAAATGGTTTTCACTTCACAGCTGTGCCTTGTCGGGGTTAATTAGTGGAATGTCTTGCCTTATTAATGGGGTTGGGACCATCAGTTGTGTTGTGCAGAAGTCAGGTTGATACACAGCCGACAGCCCTATTGGACAACTGTTAGAATTCATATTTTGGCAAGAACCAATCAGCTAAGTAAAGAGAAACAAGTGGCCATCATTACTTTAAGAAATGACGTTCAGTCAGTCCAGAAAATTGCGAAACTTTGAATGTGTCCGAGATATGAATTCTGTTTGATGATCTGTGAAATGACTCCCACAGCTCTGCAGTGGAGCAAATTCTCCATCATAGGCCACAGTATGGGTGAGTGCAGCTTTACAGCAGAATTAAAGCAATCAAAATGTGTGTGTTATGTTACATTTATTTGTACCCTTTCTTTCTTTTTGGTTTTTTAGGTGGTAATGTTGCTGGATTGGTAAGCGACGGCCGGCCATGACAGGATACTATTTTCACACGATATACTGACTTTGTAGAGAGTATTTTTCTTTACTGTGTGGTGTTTAGTCTGTATTGTGTTTTCCACAGTTCAGTGCACTGTATCCTGAGATGGTGGATGCTGTCGTACTGCTGGACTCATATGGATTCTTCCCTACAGATAAGGTACTTAAAACAGTTATTAAATGTAAGACTACAGTTACTACACGGCTCTCATTTGTTTTAGTTAAGGGTGAAGAAAAATACAATGTATTTTTAAGTTGTGATGCAAAATATTACATTTATTAACAACAGGATTGAGAACAATTTCAGAAATCCTCATACAAAATAAATGCTTAATTTAGATTTTTATAGTCTTTTAGTATAGAAGCAAGCATTTACTTTAAACTCGGACCATGGAAGTTTGCTTTTCATTTCACGTTAAACTATCTGCACAACTACCAGTCACCTAAAGCCTGTAGGTCTTGAAAGTCTTTAAAATCACTTAATTTTTCCTGGGAAAAAAGGGCTTTAGAAGATATTCAAAAAGTCACTCATTCATGTTCATTTTATGACACGTATCTAGGTTGCTTAATTTAATTAATTCTGTCATTTTTGTTAAATACGGCAAAGAAGTATAGAAAAATGTGATATATATACGAGTGTATGTATGTATGTATGTATGTGTATATATATATATACACATACACACACATACAGGAGCTCCCACTAGGAGAGAACATCTCTAGTAGCCTCCAGATAATCTTTGCTTCAGACCCCTAATGTACACTGTAAAAGACTTCATATCACTGTGTAATGCATTGTAGATTGTGAGTAAATGGAAAACAAATAAACAGGTTGTCCGCCATTTAATTTTAGTCAGTAGTGTAATTGAATCTGACACCGTTTTCTCCTCTGTGTTTAGAATGGTATTATTGCCTTACACTTACTCCATAATAATCCATAAAGAGCTGTGCTGTACATCTACTTTTGTCAGTAGTTTTGAATTTCTTATCTCATCATCTGTCTGTTTTCTTGCAGAAAGAAATGTGGAAAGTGATGAGGCAGGGGATGGATCAGATGGTTCAGTTTGAAAAAATGACAGAAGATAAGAAAAGAAGAGTTTACACTTATGAAAATGCAGTAGAAAGGTGTTGCACCTTTTTGTATTTTATGTTGTTTTATAACAAATACTGAACATCCACTCATCCAGTTATGTTGTTTGTACCAGTGTTTTAAAAAAAGCCTTTTTATTTCTTTCAGGTTGTTGGCTGCCAACCCTTCTCTGTCTGAACAGTCAGTACACATCCTTTTAGAGCGAGGTCTAGTTCAAGTTGAAGGAGGTACGTCTTTATCTTCCTCTTCTGTACTTTCATTTTTGTTATGTGCACTCTTCATAGAACAAAATTAGTTCACTCTCCTCTCTGTGTTTTTACTCTTTCGCTGAAAATATTATGTAATTTTCTCTTGCAGGTGTGGCATTTACCCGAGACCTCCGTATTAATCTGGTAGGTTTTTTTGCTGAACCGCACCACCTCATCACTTTTTTTTTTCACATTTTTATCCCGCCCACAGGTGTCAAATGCAGTAGTATTGCACATTGTTTTGTCTTTCGTTTTCAGAAAAATATAACACGCATCAGTTTGGAGCAGAGTCTGGAATTTCAGTCGGGGGATTCAAGCCTCTGTTCTAGTTATTCTGTAAGTTTTTCCTCTACCTCACATTTCCTTATTGCAGTACATGACCTATTCTCAGTGCAATACTAGTAAATTGGTCAATTGTACCTCACTAAATATACAGTCTTTTTCTTTTCTTTCTTCTTTGTCCTTCCAGAGCAGAGGACGGCTTTGAGAAAATGTTTAGTAAACCAGAGGAAAAGAAATTCACATCAGCAATTCTCCAGGCCTATAGGGACAGAAATGTGAGTGTGTTTATTCAGTGTGTTTTGTGGAAAGTAGGTTGGCTTGGTGGTTATTTTTAGCCGTTAAGCCTTTGAAATCTGTAATTGTGCCTAGCAGACAGACAGACAGACGGCTGCAAAAATACTAAAGTAGCTGTGAGTATGAACTCAATGTCTCAGAGGCAGCAGAAATCTTTACACAGTAGCTGTGAACCTCAACGCTGACCCATATACTGGAGCTTGGTCAAGTGTTGCTGATGAGAGAGAGAGAGAACAGAAGATGTGCTTCAACTAAACATCGCTTTCCAAGTCAACTGGTGATAAAAACTATGTAGCTGCTGATTGGGATATTAGAATACTGATATAATATATATAATGATACTAATGGTTTCTTGTGTGGCTATACTTGTTATTTCTACTGTATAATGTGAAAAGGGTCGCTTGTAGTGATGTCCCGACAAAGAATTATCACCAGAATTTGCAGCTGCCCTTGGCTTTACTAAGCTTTTTCAGCTCATCACATTAATTGTGTGGCCTGAAACATGACGCCAATCATTCGTAATAATGAAAAAAATTCAGATAATGTTGTTCTGTAACTGCTAGATGTGTAAATAATAAACTCTTTGCTAACAAATTCACATTATCAACTTAAAAGATGATATGTCAATGTTGTGTTCGCAACTTGTTTCTGCTGCCCCCAAGTGTACAGAAAGAATCCGTGATTGCAGGTTAAAATGTGAAATCTCTCACACTTGTTTAATTGTCACTATCTCTTTTTTTTAGCATGCCGTGGTGACGGTACCAGGTGATCATCACGTCCATTTGAATGATCCGAAAGCTGTTGCTCCACTTTTGTCTGATTTCCTGCAGACCAAAGTGTTGACACAGCCAGCCCGACAAACAGCAGAACAGACCTCGAAGTTATAGCAAACACAAAAACATTTTGCCTTAAGTCATATTACACTGCTGATCTACTACTGATTTTTAACATAAAATGTGGTTGTATTCATATTGGACTGTTTACAGTCACCTTGGTGCTAAAACCTGTCAACCAGCTATGTAAGCATAAGTCATGTTATTTTTGCTGAACTCATAAATTACTTAATGCATTGTAATAGATATTTAATAACCATTTCTCTTTAACTCCAGATGGTTTGTAAAATAGTGAAGGGGGGTGTTGGGTAAGATCAGCAAAAAACAGCTAAATGAGCTGAGCATGATGGGAAGGACTCAGCCAGCCAGTGCCTTGACAGAGCACAGCGCCATTAAGCATGGCCGTTCACTGTGTTTACCTTCATTAAAGGTCCCATGACATGGTGCTCCTTTGATGCTTTTATATAGACCTTAGTGGTCCCCTAATACCATATCTAAAGTTTCTTTCCAGAAATTCAGCCTTGGTGCAGAATTACAGCCACTAGAGCCAGTCCCACAATGAGCTTTCCTTAGTATGTGCCATATCTGAGTCTGTAGCTTTTGAGGAGGAGGGGGGGGCTTGACCAACTGCCACTTTCCTCGTTTAAAAGCCATGATGTAGGGCTGCACAATTAATCAAATTTTAATCACGATTTTGACTTACCACGATCAAATTTGCGTGATCAAGTGTTTTTTTTTTTTTAAATGCGTCATTTTAGAGAACGCTCCGGGTTTTTTTGCAAAGCCAATCTACCGCTCCGTAAACCACTCTGATCATGAGCCAGTCAGAGTTGTTCCCTGCACCGCGCAGCTTAGTTTATAGATGGAGAAAGTTACAGAGAACACAGTAACGGGAGAAAAATTCAACAGATGCAGTCGGTTATACGTCGATCTCAAGGTTTACCAGTTTACCAGTAAACGCAACATTTTGTCCCATCTGTGTTGTTTTTCAGACAACAGCAGTGACCGGTGCTGTTTAGTGTCTGTTAGCTCACGCGAGTGAGTAATATTTTTCCTCTAGGTTGCACCGGTGCACCTAATGTCCTCGCATCCGCTGTGATGTTGTTTATATCAATATGGTTGCGTTATATGACCCATTTCTTCTGTAAAGCCGTGCCTGTGTTTGGATCTCTCCTCAAGCCCACTCTCTCTCTTACTCTCCGCACAGCCCCGCCACACATCGGCGCCGGTCCACACGGTCCAGTGTTTTTGCTGTCAACTCTGCTATCGCGCCCCCATGGCGAAAAACACAGAAGAAGTTGTTGAATGCAACTAACTTCAGTTTGTAGAGTAACAGCGTGTGAGATGGAACCTGCTGGACCTGGGCCAGAGATGTGACCCATGGCCAGAATATCATAGTTCATAAAAATGCAGCGCAGTGACGATACAGACAGTTCATACACACCACGTGTGTAACTCCGCTGACCCGCCATTCGACCCGTGCTGGACACATTCATAATGAGTCAGCCGTCTCTCAGTGAGTACGTCCATCGCACTCCCCCTCTCTCCCTAGCTCTTTTAATCATTTACTGTTGAAAACAAGTGAAGCAGCCTTCTCAGAGATGCATAAAAAAAAATATCCTACACTATTTATTTCAGATAGCTAATTTTCTTTTACATGTGTTGCAGCTGTATGTCTATACAACATACAACTTCAACATAAGAAGAATGTAGCATAATATGGATGTGAAAGCAGTTATAAATAGCCTATGTGACAAAAGTTGTTTGGTTAAAATCAACAAATAATCGTGATAATAATCGTGATCACAGTATTGATCAAAATAATCGTGATTATAATTGTGCAGCCCTACCATGATGTTTCTCTCTCATGAGTGGGCCAAATTCTCTGGGTGGGCAAAGCAGAGAAAGAAGAGGTAACCTTGTTCTTTATGACCTCATAAGGGGCAATATGCCAGATTGGCCCATCTGAGCTTTCATTTTCTCAAAGGCAGAGCAAGAAACCCAGGGCTCGGTTTCCACCTATCACCATTTCTAGCAGCTCGGGGACCATAGGCAGGCTGGGGGAACTCATGTTAATATTAAAAAACCTCAAAGTGAAATTTTCATGCCATGGGACCTTTAAATCACATCAAGCTCCATAACCACACAGACCTTTACACACATCAACACTGGTCTGTTACAACTCTACTCAGCCAGAGATTTCTCAGCTTTCAGTTGAGATGGATGGCAAAGCACTGAGGTGTTAGCCCATAGCAAACATTCCCATTGCTCATAGCTTAAACTCGACAGTATACCATGGTGATATTCAACCTGCTTGCATGTTATTTTTTTAAAAGATTTTTTTAGGGCATTTTTTGCATGTTTTTTTAGCCTCACATTGTTGAAACACAGGCTAATATTGTTAGCAAGGGCAAGAAGTTAGCAGACTGCCAAGACTGCACCTTTCTCTCTGCTCTGCATCAAGGGGGTGTACCCGATTTAAAGCCTGGCCTTGGTGAAACAGGGAGATCAAAGGAGAGCTGTCAGGTCTCAGCTTTCCAAATGGGGCGGTGCATGCTAGAAACTCCGCAGGGTGCCCAAACATTTGCAAACGCCATTTTTTGTTTTCTGTTATTGTGTAAATGATGGAAATAAAATCTAACTTTTTGTGACATATTATATGAATGTCTAATCTGTCATTTGATGCCTTTTGAAGATTTTCCATCTTTTCTTGGCTTCTTTATGCACATTAATACAATTTTTTACCTGGGGTGCCCAAACTTTCGAACCCCACTGTATGTTTGACCGAGTAGTAGAGGATATAGATTAGTCAGACACCAACGTGTGCATCTTCTTCAGGCATCTTAGTGTAATGTGTATGATTACAGGTGACGGAGTTATTCTAATGCATTGGGTTAACAAATTACATAAATAGGCCTACTATTCCTAAAAGTCTATTGGCAGTTTGGAAGATAATAGACACAGGTGAAAATGTCAACTGTCCACTTACAGCGGCGCTGCCTAAAAGACCAAACTGAGGGGAAAAAAGGCATGCCACTGTGCTGCGTTAGATTGTTCTGATGCAGCAGAGGACGCGTAAGTTACGTGTTTACGGTTTGTTTGTTTAGAGATGCGACGCTCGCATCTCTAAAGTAGTAGCATTGCGAGCGCTACTGCAAACTTTACGAGGCGACGAACACTGTCACGTCAACTACAATGGCTAAAGAAGGTAACAAAGTCAGATGGAGACTTTAATAATTAGTATAGGCACAGTCAGTCAGAGATTTACAGCAGTTAGAATCACTGATAGCCACTTGTTTACTCGTTTGAGATTTCAACATCCAGCACTTTTTGTCTTTTTTAAGCCCATAACGTTACCCTTAAACCAGTAATGGTGATGTTGTTCATTTCTCTTTGTGCATGAGATGTAGACATGTAGTTCGATCGTGTGAAATTAGTTCAATAGTTTATTGCTCCCGGTTGAAATATAATAATAGGGGTTAATTTTAAGTTTTTGAGATGTTAATTCTTAGTAATTATCGTGTTTGAACTGCTGACTGTGTAATGGTTCAGTTTCAGAGCTCTGTGTCCCGGTCCCGTGGGGAGAGATCAGAGGGAAAATCTGGGGTCCTGATCACGGTCATCCCGTGCTGTGCCTGCACGGCTGGGCTGACAACTGTGGCACATTCAACACCCTCATTCCCCTTCTACCCAAAGGTAGCTAATGCTGTCACTGGCCGATGTTAGTCGAGTGCAGATGTGAGTTGCGCATGCTCAGATTTAAACGGTCTAAGTGTCATACGGAATTTTGTGAAATCCATAAAATAATAAAGTTTTCTCAGTACAGACAATAACAGAAGATGGAAATCATTTCAAAAACGTTTCGCTAGCTATGATTGTTTGATTGCTAACGTTAGCTCAAAACGCCATTCAAGTCACAGCTTGTGTTGTGTTTGATTGCTAACTTGTAGCTAGAAGTGAACTAACTTCGTTAAGTTGGTCCATTTTTATTCTGTATTGACATTTACAGAAGTCTCTCGTTAGCACCTTGTAGGTTACTTGTCGCATAGTGACGCATGCGCAACTCAAATCTGCATTCAACTCACATCGGGCAGCGACAAATGCATTACCAGCTAGTAATGAGACTTTCTGTTAACAATACTGGGTACGCTTTATCGGTCAGACCGCAATTGTAATAATACAGTAACTTTAGTTATACTTTTACAGGACTTTTCAAATAAAGAACTTTGCAATTTGATAATAATGACAATGCTATTTATATCAATTAATTAAATTTTTTTTTAGAAAGTACAACACAGTAAGTAATGTAGTTAACTTAACATTACACCTAAGTCCACAAGAGTAACAATAAAAGGGTAACACACATTAGTTAGCCCAACAGTGTAATTCAACAGTTACAGAATGCTAGCTATTAAAGTACGATTCTCTAAAAACTATAGTGGCTAGCTTAGCAGTAAGCTATCTTATCCTAGAAAAACTAAAGTCTTTGTAACTGTCAATGTAACATTAACTATCGATCAAAAAACTGCAAGGTGTAGAACCATGTCAGCAGGGTTGCTATAGCAACTATGCAATTTTAAAAAATGTGATACTGTTAACGTTCAAGTATACAATTCAACATTAATGGATAATATGTTTCCAGTAAAAAAATTAATGATTCATTAATATTAACTCTGGCTTAAATGTAGCAGTTCTTTCAAGTGCGTATATACTAAACTTACTAGGCTAAAATCAAATGACTCTCTCAGATTAATAACATAGGGGAGAGCCGGGACAGTTGAAACACTTTTTAATTAAACATAATTTACAAAGTGATTGTATCGCACTGAAAGATAATATTTTGTAACTAAGAGCCTACAAGATATCATCTATTTTAGTTTTTTTAACCTTTTGTAACTATTGTATTATAACTGTTTATTATTTTAGGATGTTTATTATTTTAGGATGCC